>CM077094.1:170069198-170669198 GCA_039513925.1 Platanthera zijinensis
GCGCCTCGGCTTGGCGTCTCTGCTCGGTGCGAGCACTCCTTCTTGGCATGCCTCTCGCGGCTATCAGCGTAGCCTGCTTGGTGCTCTCAGCGCACGACGACTGGGGCGGACGCCCTCCTGGGCTCACAAGCTTTGCAGGCTTATGGAGCGCCATACACTGGTGGCTTTCCGGGCCTGGCGAACTCCTATCCCGTAAGCTGCGGTTGGTGGACATACCTGCCGAAACCACGCCAGCCAATTAGAACCTCGCACAGACTTGTGGTCCTACCCTAACCTGGGCTTATGTTCATGCGGGGTGCACTCGGCGAACACAGGAGAAGTATTAACATAATCTTCGCTCTTTGCGAGCTTCGACGAAGCTCGGAAGAAACATCCAACCCCAAGTGTTCGGTGAGTGTCTGCTGAGCTGGAGGGAATCTTTTGGCGGTCCCACCAACATGCTATAAATACAAACCTCAGCCCAAGAGGAAGAATCCCGTCCTGCTTTTCTTCCTTTGTAACTACTTTAGCTGAGTGATGACCATATCGGAAGAAATGCGATTGCGCCTAGCACCGTGAGGGAGGGGACGTGAAAGCAAGTACTTGATGCTTCTCCCTGGCTGGCGCGTGAGTCACTGGATCCCGTCTTCAAACCAAAGATGCCAAAGATGATCCGACGGTCTCCTCAGAATGGCAACCTTGCCTCTAGCTCGGCCCGCCGAGTTGCCAACGTGGTATTTGGGCCAACTGCTCGATCTCCATATTACTTTGATTCTAATCTTTCCTTTTCCGTAGGAAGCACCCCTCGATGGCGAAGCTGGGAGGGTGGAATCGAGGCATTCCTCCCCGCATGTGTCTGAACGGTCGCCAACCACCCCCCAGCTTCGCGCCTGCCCTTGACGCGGGCCCTCTCACGATAGATGGTGAGTTCGACTCATTCCCTGCCTTCTTTCCTTTGTGATCTTCACCTGACCCTTACGACTGCTGTTACGTCCCAGGGGTCGTCGATCTGCCTCCATCGCTTTCCCCGTTGTTAACTCCTTGCGGGCTGGGGAAACCCCCCGTAGGTCTCAGAGGCGAGCTCTTCCAGGGCAGCCGAGTACCCCCCGCCCGGGTACCGATGCGGGCGATGTGCTGACCCCGGGTGAGTTTGCAAGCTTGCTTACTTTAGACGGTCTGCCCGCTTTTCTTGATCTTCCCTGTTTCTTGTAGGCTTCAACATGATCTCATCCTCCGATGCCGATATCAGCGGGGGGGGGGGGGGGTACTCACCTCTCCCTTCCACAGACCATATCTCAGAATATCTGGGCGACCCGCGGGATGCTGAGGAGATGAAGAGGGGGTGACCTGGTTATCCTAAAAGCACTCCCAGCTGCCGCGGGAGGTCTACGACAGGTGGACGAGGACACGGCTGAGGCGGAGGAGCGGTTCGCGATTCTGGAGGGCACGAGGCGGCCAACTGACGGCGACGGGACAAATTCTCCTAGAGTGCGCATTACCCGAGCGGAGGAACGACTTAGGCATGCCACGGAGAAGGTCGACCTAGCCTAGCGAGATCTGTTGGCGGTTCGTGAGTACTTCAATCCTCGCGTGCCGCCTCGCTCCGGGGTGCGGGGTGGGGTAGTGGATATGGATTCATACTGAGCCACCCTCCCCATCCCTGCTGTCAGCCCGCGGGTCCGGGGCTGCATTTACTTCTTAGGGCAGCCTGCGTGTCGGAAACACTTTTTATTTGATCTTTCTTAAGAACATTGAACTCAAATCATCTATAAATATTTGAGACGAATTGCGGCAGTGGTCGGGTTCACCTGCTTCTTGCGGGAGGAGCGAATTGAGTTCAGTCTCGCGATCTTCCTCAAGCTGTTCTCATTTCACATGAACAAGGATGACACCGCCTACTTCTCTAGCACACACGTCAAGGTGCGGGAGGCGGTGAACAAGAGCCACCACTGGCTCCGGAAGTTTGTCTTCGTCAAAGGCGACTTCAACAACGTCCCTTCTCGCCAGTCCATTTCGGTGGGGTGAGTTACAACCCCCTAGCTTGGGGGGCCACGAGGCCAAGCTATGCGAGTTCTTCCAGGGGAAGAACCTCGAAGTCGCGTTCCTCCGCAGGAACATTGACATCCTCACCCCTATTCCCCCCGACCGAGGTAAACTACTTGTAATTCAACTTTTTTACTTAGTCTCTCTAGTCTCTAACCCTCATATTGCACGCGAGCGAGACATTCCCTTGCATCCTCCCTACGAGAGCGCACGAGTCGCCTCCGGCGAGCTTGTAGCGCCCCTGATTTTTCGTTGTTTATTTTACTTCCCGTAGTTACGTATTTTTGACGTCAGGGCGTTACGTTGCCGCGTAGTTAGTGAGTGTCGTTTGTTGGAGCATGGGTTTGCTCAGTGGGTTTTCCTGTGTGGTTGGTTTTTGGCTTGGTTGTGCACCTTCCCTCGCAAGCCGGGTCTGTTTTGGTGACTCGATGGAGCTTTTTATAGGGATGTGGTGGCGGTTTATCTTCGGGTGGTGTTTTACCTGAGTTTGGTTTGTGGGATTTGGAATTCGACTTCGTCGTTAGATTTCTAGCATCGGTATTTAGCTACGGTGCGATTTTTGTAAGATTCCGAGTTGGTTTGGATTTCAGGTCGTTTGGGGTTGTTTTATTATTGATTGTATTGTAATATAATATTAAAAATTAAAATTATTTATATATGTGTATATATAGCCGATTATTAGGGTCACGTCAAGAAAATCCTATTCATCGTCTTCCCCGCCGAGTCGTCGTCCGTTTCACGAAAGAGTACGAGTGGTGAGTTGTCGCGGGGTTTCAATCGGTGATCTGGTGTAGTCCGGTGGTCGGTTTCGACGAAGGAGTTAAGATTTGGAGAGCTCTCGCCGAGATCTACGCGATCGTGGTAAACTTTTACCGATTCTTGATTTCTAGGCGTTAGGGTTTGTGATTTTGACCTCCTTCCTGCAAAAGTTTCAGGAAACATTGTTAAGATCATTTGACGGCCGATCCTTATCGTAGTGCGAGCGGGAGACATTTTTCCGCAGTTTCAAGCAAGTGGATTTCCCCCTTGCATGTCCATTTCTAGTTTATTTTCTTCCTTTCTTTCCTACTCCATTAGAGAGTAGGGTGTATAGGTTGAACCACGAGAGAACTCCTAGGGTAGTGTGAGTTTTCAGCCAAGACCTGGAGGGTAAGTTTAGGGTTTAAGTAGAATTCAGCGTATATCGAAGGGTAGAGTTCGACTGGTTAAGGTTAGAAATTCGCTGAGTATCGTAGCCGAGTTCGTCGAGTTTAGGTAAGTAGGATTCGTCGAGTATCGACGGTAGAATTCGTCGAATATGGTAGGTTAGTCGGGTGTGAATTCGACGTATATCGCTAAGTGAAATTCGACGGGTTTGAGTAAGTGAATTTCGTCGAGTATCTGTGTACTTCATCGAGTATCAGTTAGGATTCGACGAGTATCGCCGAAATTGTCATTAAGGCAGGTTCGTCGTGTATCAGAAGAAACTGTCGAGTATCGCAAGTCTTATTCGTCGAGTATAGTAGGAATTCGTCGAGTATCGCAAGTCTTATTCGCCGAGTGTTGTGGAAATTCGTCGAGTATCCGTGTAGCTCATCGATACTCGCGGAATTTGGCCAGGACTTAAAATATTTTGCCATTTCGTGTAGGATTCGTCATGTTTGGTCCTTAGGGTGATTGTAGACTTGTTTAGGTATTTATTTGGTTTAGGCTTGAGTTTTGGTTTGGGTGTTTGGGTATGTTGTTTCTTCGGCTATGAAGGTTGGCAGTGGATAAAGGACCACCAACTGGATGCCGGTTTGTGAGTCATTACACTTGGTGGTTGTTTGGTCTCTATTTTGTGGAACTGTTGGGATGTGTTAGGCCCGATGACCACCACCGCAGTGCCTTTTGTGAGACGTTTGGGTCTGGAAGCCTGCTATGAGACGTTTTGGGTCACCGACTCCGACCCGATTGTTTTTACCTAGTGTTAATGATTCACGTTTTCGAGCTGTTTTGTGCTCAGTTTGTTTCTTAGATCAGTCTATGTTATTTCATGCTTATCCTTGCAGATTTTGTCAAAGCACGACTTCGTTCCGCACTTGGTTCAATGTTCTTTTAACTCCTTTATTGCAAACCTTTACTGTACCTGTTTTTATTTGGCTAATCAGATGTGGTTTCAGTATTTCTTATAGTCGGGCTTGGTAAACCCTTTCTTGCCTGTTACCTTTTTCCTGCTTATTTCCTTTGTCACTTGTATTTTCTTGTTGAGGTGTTCTTCTTTTGAATGCCTCAGGTTCAGGGTTGTAGCCGATGGAGCGACTGTGTTGGGTGGTAGCTTATGGACTGCAGTTGTTGCAGTGGTTTTCCTCACCATCGTGAGGTAGTTCTTGTTGTCAGTTTAGTTCAGACTTGCATACTTTCAGTGGGTTTGTGTCAGGTTGTTGACGCCCACTGGTAGTTTTCTTTTGGAATATTGAATACTTTACTAGCTGCTAGTTTACCTTTTTGGGTTGGTTGTACTTGCTTTCTGGGAAGGTTTATGTTATGTTGTATGTTAGATATTTTAAAGTATAAAATTACTATTATTACATCATATATGTCATATTTGAAATCTAAATCACTATATTTAGCGGTCGTAAAAACTACTTTCGTAACTATTATAAAGCTAGAGTCTTGCATACCATGAGTTGTCCTCTGGGGATGTTTATACTCATGTAGGACATATAATCTTGTAAATAAACTATTTTCCGCAGCGTATAACTATCTTTTTCTTGTGAACTAGATGAGTTACTAGGCCGAGGGATACGACTAACCGCTTAACTTAAACTGGATTTTCTCTAAATACTTATAGTTCTTTCGTAAATGTGTTAAGTTGGAGGTTTGCCTGAGCATCTGCAGTTATCCCCTGCTGACGTGACATCATGACACGTGTTTTCTCTTACTCTGATATATCATTTAAATGTGGAGAAAATGCGGGTTGTGAATGAGCTCGCCCAGGCCGAGGCGGATGCTGTCGCATGTCGCGAGGTCCCATCCACCATCACGACTACGAAGCGGGTTGCCCGCGGTCAACCTCCGTTGTCACTGTCATCCAAAAAGCAAAATACCGCGGGCGGCGCGCCCGCTGCATCTTCGGGAAAGGACAAGGCCCCGACAGATCAGCACATGGTGGATCCCACCGCCCTAAGTGTTGTGGGAGCGGCTGTCACCTCCAGCTCACGAAGGCAGGTGCCCGCCGACAAACCCGTGCCTAGAGGGCACTGCAACTTCAGATATGGAGGGTGGCACCGGGACGAGCATGGCGAGCCCCTACTCAAGTGGGACAAAAAGATGAACTGGGCCACCATCTCGACTCTATTGCCGAGCTGGGTGGAGCAGGAGTCCATCGGCGGGGTGGCCTAGGCCTTCTCCTTCAGGCTCTACTTGCGGGCGGATGCCTTGATCTTCGAAGAGGAGGACACGCTAGTCCTAGTTAATGAGAGCGCGCGAGCCCAGATCCGCGGCCTAGAGGTAGCTCACATGGTGGGCCGCCGTGCATGCAGCTAGAGCGGAACTTTGCCTCGCTCACAATGCTTACTGAGAGCAAGGAGGAGGCTCGTCGTCTCGCCCAGGAGGAAGCGGTGCGCCAAAAAGAGCGGGCGGACGCAGCCGACGCCATCCTTGCCGGTTACCTGGGAGGGTAGTAAGTCCAAACACTTGCTCATGATGTCTGAAGTCACTTATTCCTTTCTCATACTACTTTTCTTTCTCGCAGGACGCAGCAACTGCCCAACGCCTCGACCGCCAGATCGCCACCCTTGAGAAGGAGAATGAGACCCTGCATATGCGGGTGCGAGAGCTGGAGGCTGCGGCTCCACCGCCTTCCAGCAGCAGCGGCCGATGCGACCACCATTCGCCCTATGAGCTTGAGGAGATGATGCAGAAGAACAGTGCCAAGGCTGCAACCTACACCCTCCAGACCATGCAGCGAGCCAGCCTAGTGACGCGCGAGGGCGCAGGGCTCCTGGAGAGCAATGTGGTACCGAAGTTGTTCCTTCCAGTACCAAAGCCGGGCGACGAGTCCTACCAAACTCTGGGGGGGGCACCGTCCGGGAGCTCGCCTCGCTAAGCCCCCGCGCCGAACTTCTTGACTTCTCTTTGTATTCTTGCCTCTTTTCTGTTCTCATTTTGTAACTATCCTGGACATGCGGGCCAAGCCCCTGTATATTTTTGTCCCTTAATGTAACCGTTAATGTATGTATATATGATTCTCTTTTTCTGAATGTATGATTGTTGTCTTTGTTGTTATTACTGTGTGAAACATGTTGCGACCTGGCTTTGATTTTCCTGCTCGCCTCGCTTGAGACCACCCTTAGACTCGTGGTCGCTAAGGACTCAGTATAGAAGATGACGAGCCTTCAGTATCCATCCCACGAGCGACGATCTGCCCCCTCGAATCAGGGAGTTTCTATTATCGTTCTTGCGATACCTAGGCCTAGGCGTCGCCCGCCTCGCATCACGGATGCGCGGCTCGCGCAGGCCATGCCTTATTTGGTTGGGACATTATGTGGATGACTCACGGTCCTCTCCCTGATTGAGGCCTCGTCTGTAGTCGCCTTCGGGATCCCTTGTTGACACGCCCCGGGGCCTGCGGCCTGGACGACGGTCTCTCCTCTCACGAGAGCTTGCAAATTTAATCGCCGCGCGAGTACCCTGAGGTACTTGCCGAGCGGGCAAGGGATGGGATGGGGGGTGGGGGTGAGGCCCGGCTCGCCTGGAGTGTTCGCTCTCGACAATACTCATTTCCCCGATTCCCATTGAAGGATCAAGCACATACCCAACTACACCAAAGCCCGGACTGTTGGAGAGGGCGCTACTTAATTTCTTAAATAAGTAGCAAAGCGCCACGGGTGAAGTGAAGGAACACCGGACCCAACAATCCCCCCGACGTCCAGCACAACCCATCGACTCAGAGGTGGGGTTACCACATGGCCCACATGGCTCAGAGGTGGGGTTACCACATGTCTACGGTTTGCTTGACCCGCCGGACCCACACAGGTAGAAGGGAAAAATTTGGGATTTTATAGCGCCCCCCCGGTCTTGAACCCGTGACCTCCTCTAATACCAATCAAAGGATCAAGCACATACCCAACTGCACCAAAAGCCCGGACTGTAGGAGAGGGCGCTACTTAATTTCTTAAAGAAGTAGCAAAGCGCCACGGGTCAAGTGAAGGAATGCCAGACCCAACACCCATTTTAGCGAGCCTCTAGGGATTTCTTCTTCCCTTGTCTGCAAGCGCGCTAGGGTCTGGCCGTGGGAGAACCATTGACCAGCGGTGCCAATCTTGCCTCTGAATTCTGCCACCGGTTCTGCAGCTGATGGGAGCCTGGCAGCGGGAGAACATCGTTATAAGACGTCGTTCTAGCCCCCAAGTTCTTCCACCTGTGCTACCAGCTGATGGGAGCTTGGCATCGGGAGAACATCGCTATAAGACGCCAATCTGGCCCCCGAGTTCTGCCACCTATCCTACCATCTAATGGGAGCCTGGTAGCGGGAGAACATTGTTATAAGACGTCAATCTGGCCCCCGAGTTCTACGACCTGTACTGCCAGATGATGGGAGGTTTGCAGCGGGAGAACATCGTTATAAGACGTCAATCTGGCCCCCGAGTTCTACCACCTGTCCTGCCAGATGATGGGAGTCTGACCGCAGGTGAACATCATTATAAGACGTCAATCTGGCCCCCGAGTTCTGCCACCTGTCCTTCCAGCTGATGGGAGCCTGTAAGCGAGAGAACATTGCTATAAGACGTCAATCTGGCCCCCGAGTTATGTCACCTTCCCTACCAGCTGATGGAGCCTGGCAGTGGGAGAACATCGTTATAAGACGTCAATCTGGCCCTCGAGTTCTGCCACCTGTCCTACCAGCTAATGGGAGCCTGGCAGCAGGAGAACATCGCTATAAGACGTCAATCTGACCACCCAAGTTCTTCCACCTGCCCTACCAGCTGATGGGAGTCTGGCAGCGGAAGAACATCGTTATAATACGTCAATCTAGCCCCCGAGTTCTACCACCTGTCCTGCCAGCTGATAGGAGCTTGGCAGCGGGAGAACATTGTTATAAGACGTCAATATGGCACCCGAGTTTTGCCACCTGTCCTACCAACTGATGGGAGCCTAACAACGGGATAACATCGTTGTAAGATGTCAATCTAGCCCCAGAGTTTTGCCACCTATCCTACCAGCTGATGGTAGCCTGTCAGCTGAAGAACATCGTTATATGACATCAACTCGACCTGCAATTAAGAGATATTGCCAGCATATATAGAATGTGATCAAAGGTGATGTAAGAGATGTACTTTATTTCAAGGATAAAAACGCTTCAAGTCGTCACCACTCCAGGCATGGCTGAGGACACCCCCTCTACATCTTGGAGGTGATAGCTTCATGATCTCAAGACTTCTCTGATTACATAAGGACCTTCCCAGTTGGGATTCAGCTTGCCGACGGATGCCGACCTCCCGACAACGTCGACCTTCTTTAGGACAAAATCCCCTTTTGCAAATTGCTTGACCCTGACATGCTGGTCAAAGTACTTGGCCATTCGTCGCTCGATCTCCTCTTGCCGAATAGCTGACAAGTCACGCAGCTCTTCCACTATATCGAGGGAGAGCCAAAGCTTGTCTTCATTCTTGGCCCGCCAATCTTATCTACCTTCCTTTGCCTCAACTACCTGAGGTGTTCAGACCTCGAATTCTATGGGAAGTACTGCTTCGTAGCTGTGAGAGAGTTTGAAGGGGGTCTCCCTCGTAGCTGTGTTTGGGGTGGTCCTTAGGGCCCAGAGGACCGAAGGGAGTTGCTCTACCCAGCTCCCCTTCAGATTTTCCACTTTCTTCTTTTGGTGGTTCACGATAATTTTGTTCGCCGCCTCCACCTGCTCGTTGCTCCTGGGATGATGGACCGACATGAACCTGAGATCAATCCCGAGTTGCCCGTAGAAGCTGATGAACTCGGCATTGGCAAACTGTGGCCTGTTGTCCGTGACAATGGCCTGGGGTAACCAATGCCGACAAATGATCTCTCCCCATACAAAATTCTTGACTACCTGGGAGGTCACTTTGGCATATGCCTTGACCTCCAACCACTTAGAAAAATAATCAATCATGACCAGCAAGAACCTTCTCTGCCCATTGACCTGAGGAAAAGGTCCTACAAGATCCATCCCCCATATGAAGAAGGGCCACAGTGCAATGATGCTTCTAAGCCGCTGAGCCGGCAGCAACTGGAGAGGGGCGAACAACTGGCACTTGTGGCACTTCTTTGTGAATTCGGTGACATCGTGGCCCAGGGTCGGCCAAAAGTACCCGTACCTGACTATCCGTCCTTCCAAGGTCTTACTTCTCGAGTGACTCCCGTACTCTCCGGAATGGTCTTCTTCCATGATCTTCTGGACTTCTCTCTCGGCCACGTAACATGCCAGCAATCCTGAGAGGGTCTTCTGATATAACTATCCATATTGCATGAGTTAGTATGCCAACTTATGCTTGAATCGCTTCTTATTCATCCCCCCGAAAAATTCCCCATAGACAGGAAGGTCGCGAAAGGATCCATACACGAGGGTGTGGTCCACCTCCATCAGCTCTCCCTCCTCGATGGACGGGTAGAACAGGTCGGTGATTGTACCTCCCACCTGGAGTTCGTGCTTGGCTAATTGGTTGACCCGCTCATTTGTCTCCCGTGGCACATGCCGGATAGAGAAGGTCTGGAACATGCCGATGACCCCCTTCACCTTTGCCAAATACAGTTGAAGAGTTGGCTCCCTTGCCTCAAACTCCCCATTGATCTAAGAGGCCACCACCATGGAATCTGTGAGGACCTCCACATCTTGCACCTCTAGTTCCCTAGCCAGGCGCAACCTGGCAATTATCGCTTCGTACTCGGCCTGATTGTTAGTGATGGGAAAGTGCACGACCACCGTCTACTCGATCATTATTCTCTGGGGGCTTTCCAAGATCACCCTTATCCCCAAGGAATGCCTCCCCGAGGCGCCATATACCATCACCTTCCAAAGAACTGGGCGAGTGAGCTCCGCCTCTGCCACTTCGACCACGTAATCTGCGAGGAAATCGGCCATTGCTCAGGCCTTGATTGAGAGGCGGAGAACGAAGGAAATATCGAATTCGCTCAGTTCCACCGACCACTTTACCAATCTTCCCGAGTGTTCTACCACCTCGAAGATATTGTGGAGGGGGTGGTTGGTCACCACTCGGATGGAGTGCACTTGGAAATAAGGTTCGAGCCTCCGGGATGAGATGACCAGGGCGAAGGCCAGCTTCTCCAGAATGGGATATCTGAGTTCTGCCTTCCTTGAGACCCTGCTTACATAGTAAATGGGCAACTGTTTCTTCCCTTCTCTCGGACTAGGACGGAACTCACCGTCTTGATCCCGACCCCAAGATATAGAGACAGATCTTCCCCTTCCTTGGGTCCTTGGAGGAGTGGAGCCTGGGTCAACTGAATCTTAAAGGCTTGGAATGCCACTTTGCATTTCTGGGATCATTCAAACTTTTGACCACCTCGCAGTGCCTTGAAGAAGGGAGAACACTTCTCTCCTGCCCGAGAGAGGAACCTCCTAAGTCCTGCCAACTTTCCTGTCAACCGCTGAACTTCCTTGGCATTCCGCAGCGATCCCAATTCCATGATTGCTTTGACCTTGTCAGGGTTCGGCTCTACACCTGCAGGAGTAAGAAGATGGTCCAGGAACTTATCCCTGCTTGCTCTGAAGATGCACTTCAAAGGGTTCATCATCATCTTATACTTATGCGGGGCCGATGGTCTCCTCCAGATCCTGGAGATAAGAATCCACCTCCCGGCTCTTGATCATAAGATCATCCACGTATACCTCCAAGTTCCTCCCTCTTTGCTCTCGGAAGATTCAATCCATCATTTTTTGATAGGTTGCCCCTACGTTCTTTAGCCCAAAAGGCATCATCTTGTAGCAGTAGCATCCATCCCCGGTGATGAAGGAGATGTCCTTAATGTCGGGTGGGTGCATCCTAATTTGATGATAACTTGAAAACGCATCCAAAAAACTCATCACAAAAAAACCGACGGCTGAGTCAACCAACACGTCGATCCGAGACAAGGGGTAATAATCCTTAGGACATGATTTATTTAACAAGGAAAAATCAACACACATCCTCCACCGACCATCTCATTTTCTTACCATCACAATGTTGGAGACCCAACCGGGGTATTGGATTTCGGATACAAACCCAGCCTCGAGGAGCTTGACCACCTCCTCTCTGATGAGATCGGCTACCTTGTCCGCGATGGATCTCTTATTTTGCTGAATAGGGAGAGCCCCTGGGTCCAGGTTGAGACGGTTGCAGGCAACATCTACATCGATCCCCGACATGTCGGTCGCGCTCCATTCAAAGATATCGACATTCTTCTGGATGCACTCCAACATCCTCCCCTGGACCTTCGGGCTCAACCCCCCACTGATGCGCACCTTCTCCACCCGACCTCCTCAGGTGAGAATCTCCATCTCCATCTCCTCTTCCGTAGCCTCCAACTGGGACTGCTCCTCCCACTCGTTGGTTGCCCCCTCACTTGGGGTCGGAACCTCGTCCTCCGCAGCTTCTTTCACGACCATCACCTCGGTCGGCTTCTCCAGAACTTCTTCCACCACCTATGCATGGGTGAGAATTCCCTCCACTTCCATCTCCTCCGCCTCTACTCTAGCTTCCCGCCTAGATAACTCCTCCATCCTCCTCTCCATTTCCTCGGCTCCACCCTGCCAAGAGATGGAGTTCACTGTCGTGACATAACATTCTCTTGCCACTTTAGGATCCCCACGAACCCTGACCTGGATTCCTTCGGTGCTAAAATTCAAGCACTGATGGAAGGAGGAGGGAACACAATGGAAAACACTGATGAGTGGCCGTCCGAAGATGGCATTATAGCTGCTGGGGGCATCCACGATGACGAACCTGTAGTTCCTAGACTGCCCCCCAGGGTGACATGGATTCCCACTCCTCCTTCTACCTCCATCCTGTAACACCCCGGTTTTCCAGACCTTGAATCTATGGAAGCTACCTCGCGACAATAGTAGAAATCGCCCGGCGGTAGCCTTTTTTCGTCAGGTGTAGATGGCTCGACGAAAGCCGTTCGTCGAGTGTTGAGAGGGCTATCGCGCGGCGGTAGTTCGTTACCGTACGACGGTAACTCCAGGGTTTGCGTCGAGAGCGTTGAGTTCTCGAGAAAGGAGTTAACGTGTCATGTTAGCCTTACCGCCGGAGTTAGCGCATCTTTATTTTCTTGTTCTGCGGCTCGGGAAGCTATCGCTAGGCGTTAGCTAGCTACCGCTCGATGGTAGCTTGGCGTTGAGTGCGTTGAGAGGCAGATGTTGAGTAGAACAACGTTAGTGCTACCGTTGGCGTTAGCGTGACCTTATTTTTCTTGGCCGACCTCTCGGGAAGCTACCGCCCGGCGGTAGGTAGTTACCGCACGGCGATAGCGCGCAAACGCAGTTGCGTCATTTGGCTTTTCAGCCATCCGATTCACTTAGGATATGATCCTAAGGCCCAAGACTCTCCCTCAAGAGTGCTTATATATGGATGAGAGGGGTTTCTCCCTCATTCCTTCTCTTTTTGGAGTTGACTTAGGGTTTGTAAGAGAGAGTGGGAGGAGGAAGAAGAGAGCTTTCTTCCGCCATTGACGGAGCTTCGGTGCCCCGATCGTTGATCCGAGTCCAGATCCGTGGAGAGGACTTGGAGATGCTCGTTTTCATCTATGCAAGGCAAGGATTCCATGGCGAGGAAGAGGGGTCATAAGGTAACGACATTTCTCCTCTCGATTTTAGGATGCGTGCATGACATCTATTCTTTTCTTACTTTCTTTCAAGCATTTTAGGCACCGGATCTCTAAAATGAGAGAGATTCCGGTTGTCATGGTTCAAGAGGAGCCATCGGGTCGATTGTGTCCGTCCCCGACATGTTATTGCACTAGAAATCCGCTTCGTTAGTGGACTAGGCATTATGGGTGAAGCCGTAGTCGCGACCGTTTGTCCAACTCGGTGATGTTGCATAGCGAGCCTTAGGATTTTGTTAGAAATCCGTTAGCGGCAAGAAGTCGTTTGTGATGTTGTATGTCCCCCTTATTCAGTGCGAGTATGCGTAATCGGAACCGGACAAGGTTAGCTCCATGGTGACAGTAGATGGTTTCCTTGGGGCACGGGAACGTTATGGTACGAACGATGGATTAGGGCGGGAAAGGCTATGGTTTGTGATGTGTGAAGGCTTGACTTTGTCTCTGTGGTTGCCTGACTAGCCCGTGACATGCAAGTCATGTGTGGAGAGTGTCCTGGCGAAACAAGTTCCCTTCTGTGAAACTGACGAGAACGCCAAGCTTAGGACAAGCCCGGGCGATGAAGCCCACGAGCGGGTGGGATCCTGCAAGGATTCTTAGTATCAGTTTGTGTTTGTTGCAGAATCCTAACGTGAGAAGTCAGAGCTTGCATGCAAGCCCGTGTTTTGAGACCCACGAGCGGGTGGGGCCGAGGCAAGAATTTTGTGTGGCGGCTTGTATGTCGTTAGGGGAAATTTGAAGTACCCTTGTGTGTGTGGCTTGAACGCCGATGGGGAACTTGGAAGTACCTGGATGGTGATGCGTGATGATTTGCTAGTTTCATACGTGATGGGGTGCCTTGGGTGAAACACAGGATTGCACACATGTTGCATTGTAGGCCCCCTTTTCTTGATGCTCAACCTAGAAACATGTTTGTTGAATGAGACATCCAAACCTGTTTTATAGCATTACATGTGATTGTACTTTTGCATATAAAGTTCTGACCTGCAGGGTGGTGGTGTGCCTCGGGGTCCGCTAGGGACGGCCAGGAGGAGATGTGTTAGTTACACAGTTGAGGTTAGCTTTTGCTGACCCACGTTACAACTAACTTTTACAGGTCAAGGATCGCAAGTAGGAGCGAGCTCGCCGACAAAAAGGCCTAAGCCTGATGAAGTGAACTTTCGTATACTTGCTTAAGTTTTGATTGAATGTTATGCTTATGAAATGTAATCCGTCTTGCACGCCGAGGTAGCCTAGGAGTGCTTATGCACGATGCTATGTTGTTGTTCAGTTTTGGACTTATGTTGTGTAAGGCCTTAAGGTCATTTGAGATACTCCTATTGTAGTGGATAACTTCTAGCGTGGCTGTTTGTTTCCACTGTGTTTAGTCTGAGTTTTGAGTTAGGTGGTTTATATCATCTTTTAATGCTTAAGCTGTGGAGTCTGTATATTGTGGGGCCCTGGCCGGACCCACATTATACGGTCATTACATGAGAGGTGTTACAATTTGTTATCAGAGCTAAGGTTGGTGTCCAAGATAAGGATTCGTGATCGAATGTCATAATCGGATCACGTTAAGAAGTTATCCACATAGGAGTATCGCGGGACCGTGAGCGTCCTAGTTTCTAAGTTTTGCGATTAGAAGCTGATTCTTGTTTTACCTTGCTTTTGCTAAAGGTGCAAGCGATGGTGCGGAGACATCGATACTGCAAGAGGAGCTTTCGGCAAGCAGTATTACTGCTCCGGGTCCTTTGGGCATGGGGGTAACCCCTGCCGATTTCTATCGCATGCTTGCAGAAGCAATGGTAGTGGCCCATGTTGCAGCGGCAGTGCAAGTCGTGACCCATATTGCTCAGGTAGCAACTCCTGCTACCCCGGATGCGGCAACAGTCGTGCCAGGCGGAGGAGCCAGGCAAGCAGAGTCGTTAGCCGAAAGAGTGGTTGTCGGGCACGAAGACCGACAAATGAAATATTTTCTAAGCTTTCATCCCCAATGTTTAAGGGAGTCGGCATGCCGACTGATGCGGAGGATTGGTGGGCATGGATTCAAGAACTGCTAAGGGCAGCAGAGACGCCAGCAGAGAAGCAGTCCGAGTTTGCGACCTTCATGTTAGAAGGTGACACTAAGCTGTGGTGGGTGAGCCATAGCGGTCGCCAGTTCCCTGGACGCACTCCGTCCATAGAGGAGTTCGGGACGAGGTTGGCCCTTCAGAGACAATTTCTACACTTGGTGCAGCAGGACAAGACGGTGGATGAGTACGTCCAGGATTTCACTCGTTTGGGTCGATATGCTGGAACAATCATGACAGATGATGAGGAGAGGGACAACCTCTTTTATCATGGATTGCGGGAGAATTTGAGACAACCCCTCATAGCTATGAAGAATGCGGGCTTCAACGAGTTGATCGAGGCTGCTAGGACGTTGGAGAGTGATATGGAGCGAACCCAACGTCAGAAGGGTTTTGCAGCCAAACAGGGAGAAGGAAAGCCTTCTCAATCGCAAGGAAAATCTAAAGGAAGTAGATGGAAAAAGAAGTCACATCCCTACAAGAGTTGGGAGAAGAGTAGTACAACGTCGGGAGGGGTCTCGTTTCAAGGGGCCACCATCATGCTACAAGTGTGGCAAGCCGGGCCACATAACTCGTTTTTGCACTGAAGGTGGCGCTGAGCAGGAGCCAAGAAAAGAGCAGTCAGTGTGCTCTGGGCCCAGCGCAACGGAGAAGGGAAAAATGGCGGAGTCGAGCGCTTCTCATTTCTAACCCGTGCAGCCAAGGTCGTACAACCTTGGGCAGCAGGAAGCGATCTGCCAACTCAATGTGGTGACAGGTATGAGAAACTTTAAGTTTAATCTTTTGCTTTAGACTTTCAAAAACGTTTATGAGTGTTGCCTGTACTTTAGGCTTTGTGCTAGTTTTCGGTTACCCCGCTAGGGTATTGTTCGATACGGGAGCATCACATTCCTTTCTTGCGGAAAGCTTTTTCCAGAGAATTGGAGTTGAGTCATTCACGGCGGACGCAGAGCTGAAGGTGTGCATGCCCAACGGGTCTTCCATGACCATCGGGGGGAAGGGACGCATTTGTTAGAGTCTAGGGGGATTTGACTTCATGTTGGTGGCGGTAGTCCTACCGCTAGCTGAGTTCGATGTGATATTGGGGATGGACTGGCTTGCAGAGCAGCGTGCCAGTATTGACTGCCTATCTAAGGTGGTGACCCTGAAAAGCAAAGGGCAGGCAGAAGTTAAGTTTGAGGGTCTTAGTGGAGTGGCCTCTTCCCTGATTTCGGTCATGCAGTTGGTGCGGGAAGTCAACCAGGGAGGAGTCGCTCTTGTAGCATTGTTGGAAGTTCGTCTTTCCAAGTTATCACTTAGAGAAGTGCTAGTAGTGGTAGAATTCGAGGACGTGTTTCCTTAGGAGCTTCCTGGAGCACCTCCTCGACGGGAGATTGATTTCTCGATTGAGTTAGTGCTAGAGGCTAGGCCGGTGT
The DNA here is from genome assembly GCA_039513925.1 of Platanthera zijinensis. Taxonomy (NCBI): domain Eukaryota; kingdom Viridiplantae; phylum Streptophyta; class Magnoliopsida; order Asparagales; family Orchidaceae; genus Platanthera; species Platanthera zijinensis. Next base: position 170,085,496 of record CM077094.1, read on the forward strand.
CACGTCCTCCTTTTAGGATGGCACCAAAGGAGTTGGCCGAACTCAAGGTACAACTACATGAACTATTGGAGCAGGGGTATATTAGACTCAGTTCTTCGCCATGGAGCGCGTCAGTGCTTTTTGTGAAGAAGAAAGATAGTAGTTTGCTGCTCTTCATAAACTGCCGAGAGTTGAATAAACTGACCGTCAAGAATAAGTATTTGATTCTACGGATATATGACCTGTTTGACCAGTTGGTGGGGTCAGTGGTGTACTCTAAGTTCTACTTGAAGTTGGGGTACTATCAGTTACGGATTCGAGATGAGGACATACCCAAGACAGCGTTTGGTACGAGGTATGGTCACTTCGAGTTCTCGTTGATGCCGTTCGGGCAGACGAGCGCGCCATCTGTATTCAAGGATTTGATGAAATGGTTATTTCGTGAGTATTTAGACTCATTTGTAGTGGTCTTCATTAACAATATTTTTGGTATATTCCAAAACAAAGGCAGAGCATGAGCCTCATGTAAGAGTGATATTGCAGACTTTGAGAGAGAACCAGCTTTATGCAAAGTTCTCGAAATGCGAGTTCTGGTTAGAAAATATGGCATTTTGGGCCATGTAATTAGTGGTGATGGGGTGGCGATGGATCCAACAAAAGTTGAAGCCATCAGGGATTGGCCAATTTTGAGAACCGTGTCGGAACTCCAAAGTTTCCTTGAACTAGCCGGGTACTATAGAAGCTTCGTGGAAAACCTTTGACGGATAGCTCTACCCCTCACTTCCCTAACTCGCAAGGACCAGAAGTTCGAATGGACTCAAGAATGCAGTCAAGCATTTGATAACCTGAAGGAGAGACTGATGACAGCTCCAATCCTATGTCTCCCAAAAGGAACTGAAGGATTTCAGATTGTTAGTGACGCATCGGGATGCGGTTTAGGTTGCGTGTTAGTGCAACATGGCAGTGTGATAGCCTTTGGGTCTAAGCAGTTGAAACCTCATGAGAGGAATTACCCCGTCCATGACTTAAAATTGGCGGCGATAATTTTTGCGTTGAAATTATGGCGGCACTATGTGTATGGTGCGAAGGTGGAAATCTTCACGGACCATAAAAGCCTGAAATATCTTCTAGATCAAAAAGATTTGAATATGTGGCAGCGCAGATGGGTCGAATTCCTTGGGGACTACGACGTGGCAATTCAGTATACGCCAGACAAAACCAACGTGGTGGCGGATGCCTTGAGTAGAAAATACTCTGGACAAGGGAGTTAGATCGAAGCTCATGATGAGCGGTTGGTGCGGGACTGGGAGTCCCTTGGCATTGAGTGTGTAGCAAGATGCGAGTCTAGCATGGCTCAGTTGAACTGGACTGAGTTGCAAAATGACTTATCCGATCGTGTTCGGGAAGCGATAGTTTGGATGTAGAGTTCCAACCATTTGTGGTGGAAGCTCAAAAGGGAGAAGGTAGCGCTTGTGAGATGATTGATGGGATCCTGAAGAAGTACGAAAGGATATGTGTACTACAGTTCGACAAGCTCCATGAGGAGTTGATGTTTGAGGCTCATTTTACGAAGTACTCCATTCACCCGGGAAGTACAAATATGTACTTGGATATGAAGAAATCCTTTTGGTGACCTGGTTTAAAGCGGGATATAGCTTTATACGTGAGTCAGTGTCAAACTTGTGTCTTAGTGAAGGCTGGGTGTCAAAAGCCGGGCAGGTTCCTGAAGTCTCTTCCTATACCCAAGTGGAAATTTTATGACATCTCCATGTACTTTGTGCATGGGTTACCTCGATCGCAGCAGGGTAATGACGCGAGTTGGGTGATCGTGGATCGCTTTACCAAAGTAGCTCATTTCATCCCAAATCGAAAAGAGGACAGTGTGGAGAAGCTGGTAGAGTTTCATGTTCGCAACATTGTGCGACTGCATGGGATTCCTAAGAGTATCGTTAGTGATCGTGATGGACGATTCACGCCCAAAGACTGGAGGTTGGTACAAAAGAGTTTGGGCACGAAGCTCAAGTTCAGTATGACGTTCCATCCTCAAACCGATGGACAAACAAAAAGAACGAATCGTACAATGGAGGATATGCTGAGGATGTGTACCCTTGATTTTGGAAAGAAGTGGGAAGATCAGCTCTTCATGGTGGAGTTTGCCTATAACAACAGTTATCAGGAAAGCATAAAGATGACGCCATATGAAGTTTTGTATGGAAGGCGGTGTCGAACACCGATGTCTTAGCAGAGGCGGGAGACATCAAACTTTTGGTAAAAGAGGTGGTGGCTGATGCTTGTGAGTTGGTGCGGACCATTCAAGAGCGCATGAAGGTTGCTCAGGATCAGCAAGCGAAGTACTTTAATGCTCTCCATAGGGATGTAGTGTTTGCGGTAGGAGACTGGGTCTATCTAAAGATTAAGTCGTTCAAAGGCGTTTTGCGGATTCACCGACTCAAGAAGTTGAGTCCGAGATTTTTAGGGTCGTTCGAAGTTATGGAACGTATCAGATAAGCAGCTTGCCGGTTAGTGTTGTCTATAGAGTTGAGTGGATTACATGATTCCATGTCTCCGTCTTAAGGAAATCCTTGGTGGAGGCAAGCGTTGTGGTCGAGTCGGCGGTAGTGCTGATAGAAAAGGACTTGATGACGAAAGTCCGCCCAATTAACTTAGAGGATTCGGAAGTTCGGCAGTTGCGGAACAAAGAGGTTAAACTCGAATAGATGCGTTGGGACAACTGCGGGTGAGACGAGTTCTCTTGGGAGCGTGAGCAAACAATACGGGAGAACTTCCCAGAACTCTTTGCTTCAGGTATGCTTTTTCTCGAGAAAATGCTTCACGCAAAATTGCTTCACGATTTTCTCGAGAAGGGTATGTCATTTTTAGAAAGATTAAGTTCTTTCCGAAAAATCAAGATGTCTTTCGAAGAATGCAGTTGCAGGGATTTCATTCGTCGAACGGAGTTCATAATTCATCGAACGGGTTTCATTCAGTTCATCGAACGAGATTTCATTCATCGAACAGAGTTCATAATTCGCCGAACGGGTTTCATTCAGTTCGTCGAACGAGATTTCATTCGTCGAACGGAGTTCATAATTCGTCGAACGAGATTTCAAATGTTAATCTGTGTTTAACATGATTGATCATCATTCCTTAAATGTTTTAGACCGTTAGTGGATATCCTATATAATGTCCTCTCAAGGATTCGCTAACCCTAATAATAATAATAACGATAGAAAATACAGAAGTCAGAATCGCCGCAAGTTCTAGATTGGGAAAAAGCCGCACACGCCATCTTCGTTCTTCTCTGAAACTTCTTCCTCGATCTAGCGATTCAACAAAGAAAAGATTTGACAGATCACTGTTTCAAGATTCTTGAATCATTCACTTGATCGTGTCGGATCCTACGAGTTTCAGATCGTGTTTTCTCAAGATTTCTTCCTCAACATCTTCTTCAAGAATTTCAAGTCTCATGAGGAAAGAACTTTGAAGATCTCAAATCTAGAAGTAAAATTTTATTGTTGTTGTAAAATTTATTTCAACTCTTGTAGGAGTTTTGTATCCGAGCTTGTAGGAAGATTATTCTTCCGAGTGTAGATCATGTTTGGGGGGATCGAGTTTGTAGGAGTGTGTTTACTCCAAGTTGTAGGAGCGTTGCTCCGAGGTGTACGATTGTTTGAATCCGAGATATAGTGAAGTAGCTTGATGCGGAGCAGAGACGAGGACGCGGTTTGGGCCCGTTTGGGGCTTATTTGGCAACTTTCCATATATGACGTGCCCAGATCGACAATCGGACTCCGTGATTGCGTCCGGAGCGTCGCCGCGAGTCAAAACACTATATTAGTTTATTATTGATGTATTTTAAGGGCCGAACCCACCGGCCAATCATAGTCGTTGATGGGGGAATCCCTAGCCTTCTTTTATTATAAATAGGAGTCTTGAGGGCTGAATGATTTCATCGTTGGATTTGGAGAAGAAGCATTCCCGGATTCCAGTGATCCCTCCCCGATGCCGACACCGTGGAACCCTAGATGGCGACTCCTAGGCTGCCTAACTTCCACCCAAGGTAACTCCTATCCCCCACCATTATTTTCCACCCCCTCACTCTCCGTTTCAGCCACCAACCCCCCCCCCCCAAAGGCTAGTGTTTCCTGCGGTTCCAGCAACCCGTCATTGACAACAAGTCACTGTTCAAATATGAAATATACTGTTCATGCAGTATAGTTTATTCCCCCCTCCTTCTGTTTCCTGTTCCGCCGCCCCCTTGCCCAGAGCAGGACACCGACCTGTTGCTAGCCCTCCAGCCCCCTCACCACCCCTCTCCTCTTCAAAACCGACCCCCCTAAGGCCCGACCTGCCCTAGCCGGCCACTCCTTCCCCTTCCCCTTCGTGGATCCACTTCTCATCGCTCTGAAAACCCTAGATCTATTTTTGATCTAGTGCTACCGTCCTCCGATCCATTATTTCCATCGAGATCCATCACCCCGTCACCCAGATCCACCGTCAAACATCGGATCTATCCACCCACACCCGGATCCATTCTCTAGTGGCCGGATCTTTCCATTTCCGGCATGTTTCTCCTATTTTCCGCCTTGGACAGCCACCTCACCATCACCGCTCCACCAAATCCATTTCCGATCGCCGTTATACACATCCGGACCCTCCGATTCTCCAGTGCCTCGGTTCAGTCCTCTACGTTGTGAGCATTTGTGGTATTGTATTCGGTGACTTGACATTTTTATTTGGTGTTTTATTATATTGTGCTGAGATTATTGCTTGTGTGGAAATTGACTCTAGTATACTAATAATTGCAGGAGGAACTATTCGCCGTACTTTTTGTCTTGGCCCTCAGAGCGGAGGAAGCCATTATAAAAATTGCTGAACTTAATTGTTTGTTTTCTAATTCAATTATTTGTGTGGTGCTATTAATTTCATTGCTTAATTTAATCGTCGCCGATTGTATTTGCATTTAGAGTTGCATTAGTGTGTCACCCCTGCACCCTCACCTGGAGTCATAGTTTATGAGCACCACTAGCCTACCCTACATCAAATTGGTATCAGAGGTAAGGTTAGGTCATTTGCATGCTTCATAGTGGTAGGTTTTAAATAATCATTGGGTTCATTTATGTCTAGTTATCGTCGTCGTTCGTCTCCTCCTTCTGAGTATCCCGATTCTACATATACCCTGCCTCATAGATCCCCTCTAGAGAGATCTTCATGTTATCATTATGATTATCATCGTTCCCCGCACACCACTCCTAGAGATCGTGTCAACCCCTCAACATAATTCCATCACACTAGAGGCGATCACCGCGATGAGAGGTCCTCACGTCTTCATCATTACACTTCTCCGTGATTTCACGATGATAGAATTGAATATCGTTCAGTTCATCGCCGCTACGCATCTCCTCTAGGAGAGGAACCTGGGTTTGGATATGAGCGACCTCCACTGCACGTTCACAGGGCCCATACGCACTCACAAGCATAATTTTATTATGTTAGGCACTACCATCAAGACGACCCTCAGGAACCCTATAGAGCTTACCATCGGCAGGAACACAATACATGTCAAGACCCTCCTAGTGTTCCACCAAAAGAGTCACCTGAGGCTGAATTTATGCGATTAGTTCTTGACCGCTTTGATATAGAAGCTCAATTTGATCACCTAAGATCTACATTACGAAGAAAGCCTAAGTATTTAGGTCAAGCCACTGATGCGGCGAGTAGTGCTCCCACCGAGATTAGAGATCAGACATTTGGTTTTGATCCTTCTCAGTTTGATGAGATTAAGTGCTCATGTGATCTTGAGGTTGAATCTGATCATGACCTTTTGATACAGGTGGCGAGTGATACTAGCATGACTAGTGAGCATGATCACAGGGGTGAGGACGAGCGACCTAGTGACGCTGTGAAGGTATACCCATCCTTTTCACCTCACCTAAACCTACATCCAGATCTAATGTCCCCTTTGAACAGATACACAATTCTCGACGTTATATCGATTGACCCACACTTGAGTCTGGCCACCCCCTGCTCTTCCCTTAGTACTATCTCGAGTCACTTCACTACTGAGAGTCGAGAGTATAGTGTTGACTTCATAGTGTCTACCTCACCCACTTACGAGGACACGACCTCTATCAGCGATACTCATCTAATGGATCGTCCCATTATTAATGACCTCATTGAACCCCCCAGATAAGTTTCATGTTGAGCCACTACTCCCTTAAGAGGTTCATGAGACTAGCATTGACTTTGTTGTGGGTGTCCCACTTGCTCGCACAGACACTACTATTATTAGTACCCTCCTCATGGTGGACTATCCTATCATTATCGACCTCTTCGAGATCAAGTCCCTGATAGGCTCATTTAGCAAGCCTTCCCTCCTATACTGTAGTGATGAATTGTGTATCTGCACTAGCGATCATCTCACACATGATGACTTTTGGTATACACCCCCTGGTAAGCCACATGATGGGTTATATCATTTGAGAGGTACCCATCACAACAGAGCTCCGCACTATTTTGTCACCATATACGTCGTCCCAACGGGCGATGACGTCGGTCACCCCAGGTTTTTCTATCGACCACCCAGTAAGCCTCCTGATTGGCCACCCCATGTTAGCAATATCCAAATCATTGCCAGGCCTTCCCTTAGGAAGTGTGTCGAGTATGTTGTGCTCTATGTGCATCATTTGCTTCATTTGCATGAGTCAGTTGGGTCACTTGTTCATCATTTGCATGCATTACATGAGTCGGCTTGCCGACGAATAATAACAAGCAATGAAAATTACAAATCCCATGCAGATAAGCAAAGACGAGAGCAAATATTTAATATAGGCGAGAAGGTAATGGTGCGAGTCTGCCCCGGGAGGCTCCCTTCGGGGCCTGCCAAGAAGTTAAGTGGGAGGTGAATGGGTCTGTACTCCATTATTAGTCGTATTGGGACCAACACCTACCGATTTGACATCCCAGCCAGTATGGGAATTCATCCTGTGTTTAATGTTGAAGATCTGACTCCATACTATGAACCTCATGAGTATGTGGACCCGAGCAGTGGAGATGCCAAGCCACCCCCACCCCCACTGTCATTACCATATCACTCTTATACATCCTCACCCATTGTTGACCTCCACCCACCTGGGGACTCGTCTTCTTTGGTTTCACCGCAGGCACCACCAATCGCACCGAGATCAACCACTCGTGAGTTGAGAGTTGAGAGCTTCATGGAGACAAGACTCCACCAGTGCATTCCCACTACAGATATTGGTGACTCTTGGGTACTTGTAGCTGAGCTTGACCGATTCGCCCCTGGACTTCGACTTCAGCACTTCCGTCTCCATTCACCGTAGATGACAACTTTTCAGTCAGGGGAGTTGATTGGCGAGGACACCCTTTCACCGATGACACTTGGACGAATTCTAGTGGACCTCTTCGAATTGTGTCTAGCGATCAGCGAGAGAATTCCGATCCTAATTCATCGGGAGATGAATTCTTTCAAGCCGGGGAGATTGATGCGGAGCAGAAACAAGGACGCGGTTTGGGCCCGTTCGGGGCTGATTTGAAAACTTTTCATATATGGCGTGCCCAGATCGACGATCGGACTCCGCGATTGCGTCCGGAGCGTCGCCACGAGTCAAAACACTATATTAGTTTATATTTTTCAATTTATTATTGATGTATTTTAAGGGCCGAACCCACCAGCCAATCATAGTCATTGATGGGGGATGCGCTAGCCTTCTATTATTATAAATAGGATTTTTGAGGGCTGAATGGGTTCATTGTTGGATTTGGAGAAGAAGCATTCTCAGATTCCAGTGATCCCTCCCCGGTGCCGACGCCGTGGAACCCTAGGTGACGACTCCTAGGCCGTCCAACTTCCCCCCAAGGTAACCCCTATCCCCCACCATTGTTTTCCACCCCTTACCCTCCAGTTTCAGCCACCGACCCCCCCCCCCCCCCCCAAAGGCCAGTGTTTCCTGCGGTCCCAACAACCCGTCATTAACAGCAAGTCACTGTTCAAATATGAAATATATTTTTTGTACAGTATAGTTTATCCCCCCTTTTCAGTTTCCTGTTCCGCCGCCCACTTGCCCAGAGCAGGCCGCCGACCTGCTGCTAACCCTCCATCCCCCTCACCGCCCCTCTCCTCTTCAAAATCGACCCCGCCTAAGGCCCGACCTGCCCTAGTCGGCCACTCCTTCCCCTTCGTGAGATCTGCCTCACCCCTGTAGGTCTCGCTCCCTCCCCTCCTCTACTACATCCTTCCCAGGACGCCTATCGGGGGCGTTCTCGCCTAAGGATAGGGCCGCGACAAATGGAACTGCTGGCGTCGAGCACTCGACGCGCGTGTCGAGTGAGAACTTGACGAGGCTAAGCATCTCCTGTCGAAAATCTTCGAACATCACAACGATGGCGAGAGGAGGAGGGGGTGGCGAGTCAGCCATGGTCGAACCTTGTCCTTCTCCTCCATCCATCGAGCTCACTAAAGATTTTTGATGCTGATCACACTCCACGCTCACCACACCAAAATGTTGAAACTGAGAATTCGGTCTCTGTGGAGTTTAAACCCTTGGGGAAGGGGTGATCACACACTTACTTCTCTCTCACGAGCTAGACAGCCAAAGACTTAGAACCCGAAACGGATCCAAGGCTCCAGCACGGAGGTCCCACCACACACCCAGAAGATCTTAGAGTGCTTCCCCTCCTTAGCCAAGTGCTGAGCTAAGGATACCTTAGAAAGCGCAAGAAGACTAGGGCACAAGTAAACGTTCCTCTTGAGGTACACCCTTGGGTCTATTTATATATTTCTGAGTTCGGCTTGCAAATAACATAGGCTCCAGCACTCGACGCTTCTTGAGCACTCAATGCCTCTCGGGTGCTCTCAGCGCACTCGACGCTGCTTTGAGCACTCAGCGCCTCTCGGGTGCTCTCAACGCTTCTTGAGCACTCAGCGCCTCTCGGGTGCTCTCAGCGCACTAGACGCTTCTTGAGCACTCAGTGCCTCTTGGGTTCTCTCAGCGCACTCGACGCTTCTTGAGCACTCAGCGCTTCTCGGGTGCTCTCAGCGCACTCGACGCTTCTTGAGCACTCAGCGCTTTAGTCCTCGGGCGGGGCGAGCACGAACCATCTCGCCAGCCTCCTGGGCCAGTTCGCCGGCTTCCTGGATGGGCATGGTCTAACTCCTGCGGCTCGACCATCTGTCGGGCGAGCTGCGGGCTGGCCACCTGCTGCCGAGCCGCCTACTAGGCCTCCAGCGGCCCAGCCGCTTACTTGGCGAGCTGCGGGCTGGCCTCCTACCTGAGCGAGTTGCGGGTTGGCCGCCTACCCGGCGAGCTGCGGGCTGGAGGGCTATCCCAGTGAGCTGCGGCTGGCGACCTACCTGGCTGAACGTGAGCCAGAATGGGACCTTGCACGAGACTTGCAGTCCTCCCCCTGACCGGGCTTTGTCATGCGGGGTGCACTCGACGAACACGGGATTGTACAAAAACAACATGCACTTGCCCACAATTTGAATGAGACTTATCATGTATAAGACGCCCCCTTGCTTAAAATGTTACAAATATCTTTGTAATGTCCATAATCTATTGTCAAGTTATATATATTTACAATAAGTATGATATAATATGTTATAATTTATCATGCAAAACATCAAATTGTACGTCTTCGTGCTACCACACACACTCACTATATCCGGAAAATAATGCACTCTTGTGCGTGCATTGGCACGAGGCCTATAATTATTAATGTAGTAATTAAAATGACGATTATTAATTGCAACTCGTATTTGGCTATCTGCAACCTAGATTTTTTTTAAAAAAATTTATATTTAAATGCAATCCAAAACTTAAAACTGTAATCTCCGCGTATCTCATCTTCAGTCACACCCAATCCCTTGCGTATCTGCTTTGGTTTCTCATTCTTCTCATTGAAATTACCTGGCTCCTCTTTCAGCGGATATTGAGGTGCGGCAAGTCAAAATCGGATTACAGTTAACAATCCTCTTAAAAATAAGAGGACTTTTTTGATCGAATATTTCTAAGACAGTTGAACCTCAACTATATTAATTGCCTTCATACTAGAATTATAATCACATGCAAAAAAAATGTGGATATCTCTACTCTACTTGCTCATCTTGGACTCTCTAGAAATCCTTGTCAAGATTGTAAATATCGGATGTCAGTAATATGTTGGATGTAGGCAACACATCCGATCGGAATATTTTAAATATCAAATTTTCATATCTTATAAATAAAAATATGTATTAAATATACATATATGTTCTAAAAGTAAAAAATGTAATATAATAAGTAGATAAACAAAAGTCATATATATCCCAAAATAAAACTGAAGAATATTTAAAAATAAAATATTAGTAACATAATACTACTATTATTAACAAGTAAAGGTGCAAAAAAGGACAGGTGAGATCAATAAGGCTCGAGCTAAGCCTAGGGACCTCACGAGGCAAGCCCCCATATTTATTTATGCCCTATCGTGCCAGACCCATTACTAGGCCAAGCAGCTAGGCAGGCGTCCGAGGTTTGAAGTTGGGTGTTGGCCTAGCATTAAAGGCTAGGCGGTGCCCAATAACTTGGCTAACCCGGCCCGGTCCGTCTCTCATGTTTTTTTTTGCACCAATACTAACAAGTATCCAAAACAAGCATAAATACATAAATTATGAAATATATTTAACACTGCATAATAATTTTTTTTATATAAAACTACATTTTATATAGTAAGTAAAGAATATTTAAAAAGTAAATGTTCTTAATAGATAATAAGTTTGTTTGTGGTTACTAAAATTGTGTTAAAAAAACAAAAATAATTGACTAATTATCTGTAGAATACTTTAATATTTGTTTATATTAAATAATAAATGTTCAACATGAAATAATAATACAAATTTAATTGTAAGACTAACACCTATGAAACATAATGTAAAATTAAGTTTAATCGATAAAACGTATACACTGCAATACATAGAAGTGATTTAAACATATATATATTGCTAACATAAACTAAAATAAAATAGCAGATAATATTTTAAAACCGTGCTAGTCGATATAAAAAAAATAAATATGTTGACATGTATTTTACTAAACGACATAGCTTATTTTTTCAAGAAAATTTTTGTTTTGCCCTCAATACACATGTTAGCTGAGATGTCAAAGGACATATAAAACACTCGTCTTTGTATTTGAAGGAAAGTTGAAATTCTGTAAAGGACTAAAATAAATTTTTCTAAAAACAAAAAGAAGGGTCAAAAGTTGCGTAATTATCACTACTTCAACATTGTTGTTCAATTCATAAAAAACAATCCACTCAAGGTTTTAAAAATTGGTCTGAAAAGGTTGTTCAACCAATTGCAAGCAACATAATCTTTCTTGTAGTCATTCAAATTCACGCTTCAAGCGCTTCCTTGGATTACAAAAAACCACAAGACACATGCTTTCCTAATTAAACTAAGTCGAGGAGAGAATTATCGCGTCGCATAACATACAAAGCAACGATCTATAGGACCGGACCAGACAAGTTGAGTATTCTCAGCGTCCAAACTCTTCGAATACCGAAGATTTGCTTGCCCAGTTATACCTTCTAATCTTCTCGGTCAGTTTTCACATTGGAATTTCCTCTATCAAAACGCTAAATAAGATGATATGAGCCCAAACCATATAGAAAAATTTACCTTTCTCGATGTGGAATCAAAATGTGTGTTTCTGATGGATTGTCAATGGGACAATAAACCAATTCAGAATTAAAAAGCTCATCACTTGTCCTCTTGATAAAAAAATGATTTCCACTGTGACTAGCTTCTGTTTGAATCCCATAAATACGTGGAGTTAAAGTCATCAGTCTACCTTCTTGCTTGTAAACGTCGAGATATAGTATAAACCGTGTATTATTGCCCCATGATTCAACAAAAAGGTATTGTTTGCTTTCAGAAGCATAGACATAGAGTGAAAGTGTATCATCCTTCTCATGGTAGAGACACAGATCGTTTGATTGGTCTGACAATAATTTATGAGACCATACCTACACAAGTATAAAAAGTTAAAAATCAACATACTTAAATGACAAATATGAGAAATAGGAAAAGCATTCTAAATGGTTTAGGCTCTATTTGACGCGGTGGTGGTGGCAATCGTGAACACGGTGGTTAAGTTATGAACTATTGTTCATGACCGCCGGACCTCACATGAGGAACTTCATCCACCTTTATGTTCAAAATTAGTTTTTTTTCTTAACGGCGGTCATAACCATTTTCATGCCAAACATATATTCTATAATTGTAACATTTTCCCCCCAAAACTCATCGGAGCAAAAACTCCGCGCCAAAGGGAGCCTTAGTGTATGGGAAGTGGTGTGGGAGTGTAATATTGGATGTCTCAAGAAAAAAAAATCCAATAGCATTTAAGAAAGCTACAGTTTGTATTCTACTGATTCTAGCAGAGAGGCATAAGCATGTCTGTAAAAACTTCATCTAGGATAAACTGCAGAATAAATTTAAACTGCAAGATCATAACCTTTGCGCGACGATGGGATTCATCCTTTGTGATGTAAACTAGTGCATCATCTCCCACCCATTCTATATATAAAGTTACTCCTTTCAAAGGATTACCAATGGCAGTGCCTTTGTCAGCATCAATGACATAAACAGTAAAGATACCATCACCTTTAGTGTCCTCAGCATATGCTATCAATTTATTATTGGGGCTAGGCTGTAAATAAGATCAGAAAAATAAGAAAAAGGAAACAACTTTTTTAAACAAAATACTTAAAATACCAAAAATTACCAGGAAAGCCCCAAGGTTATAATATCTATGGCCTTGAGCCTTGATATTCTCATCTAGGATAACATGCTCCGCCGGTGCTTCAGGACCGATGGGCATGACATCATACACAGAAGGAGGAGAGGATTCATTGGTGATAAGGCGCCTACAATGTAAATTATAGTCCTTTCCCACCAAAGTTCTCTCATAATAATAATATGAACCTCTCCTAATAGGTGCCGATATATCATCTACTTTCTTGGTTCTTGCTACCATCTCAGCATACAGTTGATCCTCAAATTGTTTAACACCTACAATTACATTTGAAAAGTTTAAATTAACATTTCCTAAAGAAAAACAAATCTTAAATTGCTGGCTTGTTGCAGTAGTGAAAGCACCATGCGCAACCTAAGCAGAGAAACAACTATTGTAATAGTATACAATTTCAGTATGTGATTCAAGTAGATCAGATTAATCTTTCAAACATAAATTTAGAGGTTCTAATAAAACTTAGCTTGTAAGTACCGGAATAATGAACTATTGTAAAAATAATGAATCGTAGAGTTTAGTAAATTCACTCCTGTCGATTCACAAAAAGAGTGAATTTGTTGAGGCATGAATCCACAGTTTCACGTCAGGCATGGAAAAGCTGGAACAGATTTTAGAGACTTTTTGACACTTTGTACTCCCGAATTATTCTATTTTGATACTTTGCACTCCCGAATTATTCTATTTTGACACTTTGCACCATGAACTATCTTATTTTAGCTTTTTGCAAAAGGCAAAAAATGAGCATTTTGGGTGGTGCCTGAACCTAAATACCCCTGAAATTATAGACTTGAGGTGCACAATGCTACAAATATGTAATTAGGGGGTGCAGAGTACCAATTTTAAAGATTTGAGGTGCAAAATTCTAAAATAGGGTAATTCGATGGAGCAAAGTGCCAAAAAACCGAATTTAGAAAACAAAAGTAATTCGGAACCGACGCCAAAAAACGACCGGATACCTCCCTGGTTCATCAAATAGGAATGAATACAAAAAAATGGCGGCGGCGAGCTCACTCGACATGGATTGATTGGTGTAATCGTTTTCCGCCTTGAGATAGGAGAGGATCTCCGGATTCGAGTGGGAGTCATCGCGGAGCCAGTAATAGTCGTCCACGCGGACGTCACCGAACATCTCCATCTCGTGCCTCACCTTCTTCGCCACCGGCGGGATCACCTTGCTGGAGCTGAAGGATTGTGCAGTAGTGGCATGGATACGCCTAGCGTAAACAACGGTGAGGTGTGGCATAGGAAAGGTGAGAAACCAACTGGTAACCAGAAGCAATGGGAAGAGCGTGGAACGGCTAAGGCCGGGCATTTTAGGGAGTTGTTGTTGAGTTCTCCTTCTGTTTTTCCAACGGCTGGCTGTTCGAGGCCGGGCATTTTATACAGTTGTTCTTCTTCTCTTTTCCCAACGGCTAAGCCGGGTGTTTTTTTTTTCTATTTGGTTTTAAGGATAAGCTGAGGCCTGCCATTTATTTTTGTTTTTTGGGGTTAAACTGAGGCCGGGCATATATTTTATTTTGGGGATTAAGTTGAGGCCGGACTTATTTATTTATTTAAGTTGAGGCCAAGCCTGACATATATATATATATATATATATATATATATATATATATATATATATATATATATATATATATATATATATATATATATATATATATATATATATATATATATATATATATATATTGTAGGCGGGTGCTCAAAACATACGGAGGAAGATCTAAGTGGAATCTGCTTCCCGTTGCCCCTAGCTAGGTATTTATAGTAAAACCTAGGGTTAAGATCCGCAAAGCCCCCAAACCCGTTATTCGTCCGAATATACACTTACAATCTTCTCCTATATTCGTGACAAATAACGGTGACGTTTCGGGGTGCTGGAGCATAGACAAAATAATAATCCAAACTAAGCAAGACAATCAGGACAGATCATACTAATAAATCAAAATAAAGGTTTTGCCTATACGGCAAACCACCACACAGATGCTATCCCAATCAAAGTCTGAATTATTGCAAAACAAAACAAAAATATGAATCAAACGTTTGATGATTCTACTCATCTAGTAGATCATCGTCATTCATGTCCAGGTCTACAGCTCCTCCAAAATCTCCATCGTAGCCTGCAAGGAATTTCATGAGTCAGACTCAATGAATTCATAAACATATGCAGTAACATTTAAAGTAAACTAGCTCTTACTAAATGAGCTTAGCACTTCTAGCAACGGTGAAGTAACTCTGTCAGCATCTCATCCAGTCTAACTAGGACTAGTCACGTTACCTTACTCATTACTGATCACTATGTGCCTCACCAACACATGTGGGCACACATCACGTGCAACATTATCAAATGTGGAATAATGTGCTATGACCAATAATGTTTAGATTAACATATACAACGACTTTCAATTCCCAGTTGAATAGCTCTTGAATCAACTTACAATGAGAGGACGTTAGGTTATCAAATGTGTAATAACCCGCATCCAACCATCTTGGGTTTTCATCAAGAAACTATTTGGGGTTTTCAGTCTGTCACTTATTAGATGCTTGAATGTTGGCAGCTATAGGCTCGTGCATATCAAAACATAAACGTTGGAGGAAAGTTTCATATTTCTATGAACTTTAATCTCATTTCCCCCGATGTTTTGATTGTGAGAGCTCTATTTAATCCTTAAGTAAGGGCGTCTGCAACATTATCTTTCATTCGCACATCTACCAGGGTCACAATCCCTTGGCTTGTGAGAGAGGTCAACCAGGCCTGTTTCATCCTGAGGTGCCTTCTTTTGCCATTGAACAAAGTGTTCGTAGCAACCGTTTTAGTAGCCTGATTATCGCAGTAAACTGCAACAGAACTCAGTTTCAGGCCCGACAGTGGAATGTCCAGCACCAAATCTCTTAACCACTCTGCTTCTTCACCAGCCGAAGCTAGAGCATAGAGTTCGGATTCCATGGATGAGAGTGCAATGCACGACTGTCTCTTGGACTTCCAGGCTATAGCTGCTCCTCCTAGTGTAAAGAGGAATCCACTAGTGGACTTGCTGTCGTTTATTTCTGAGCACCATGATGCATCAGAATATCCTTCCAGAACGGGAGGATGACCACTATAACATAAAGCATACTTTCGGGTGTGCTTTAAGTAACGCATCAGCCTATCGAGGGCATCCCAATGGTCTTGGCCAGGATTGCTAGTGAACCTACTTAACATGCCGACCGTGAAGGCTATGTCAGGTCTCGTACAGACCATAGCGTACATGAGGCTACCAAGCAGTTTAGAATAATCTAACTGTCGAACCGCAGCTCCATCATTGGGCTTTAAGCGGTTAGAATAGTCGTATAGTGTCTCAGCCGCTTTACGTTCACTGTATCCCCACGTGTCCAACAAGGACTGGATGTAGTGGCTTTGACTTAGGGAAATGCCATGTTTCCCAAAGCTCACTTGCATACCTAGTATAGTGTCAGCTATACCTAGGTCCGTCACGCTAAATTCTTTAATTAGACCTGACTTTACGTCATCCACTTCGGATTGATCAGATCCAAGAATAAGCATATCATCCACATACAAGCATATTATGGCAACGTGGTCTGATCTATGACGTATGTAAAGACATTTATCCGAGAGACTCGACATGAATCCCATGTTCTTTACAGTATAGTCAAACTTCTCATGCCATAATTTCGGTGCTTGCTTCAATCCGTATAGCGACTTTAAAAGCTTACAGACCTTGTTTTCGTGACCGTCTACAATGAAACCTTCAGGTTGACTCATGTAGATCTCTTCGGTCAGATCTCCGTTCAAGAACGCAGTCTTAACATCCATTTGATGAACAAAAAGGTTCTCAATGGCCGAAATAGCAAGAAGAACCCTAATGGTTGCTAAGTGACACACGGGTGAGTATACGTCAAAATAGTCTACTCCGCTTACTTGTGTGAAACCTTTAGCCACCAGGCGTGCTTTATACTTAGCTACGCTACCATCGGGATTTAACTTCTTTTTCAGAATCCACTTGCACCCGACAGTTTTAGCCCCTATTGGCTTATCAACTAACATCCAGGTGTCGTTCTGAAGGAGAGAGTTCATCTCATCCTCAATTGCTTCTTTCCAGAGTAGGGAATCCCTTGATCTCATCGCTTCCTTAAAATTAGATGGATCGGCCTCGACGTGGTAAGTGACAAAATCACTACCGAAGGTTCTAGGGGTTCGCTCTCTCACTGAAGTCCTTCTAGACTCTAGGCCAGAGTTGTCTACCGGAACGGAATAGGAGGTGCTCGGTACTGATTCAGGATCGTCCTCAGTAATAGTTGCTTGCATACCTGGGATAGTTAAGTTCTTATCTTTGAGGAATTTATCCTCGAAGAACACTGCATCCCTAGATTCAATAATTATATTATTAGACATGTCTTAGAATCTATCAGCAGCACTATCTTCAGCACAACCTAAGTAGACACATGTATTGGTCCTAGGTCCAACCTTAGACCGTCTAGGGTCAGGAACCCTGACATAGGCTATACAGCCCCAGGTCTTAAGTCTAGTTAAAGATGGCGGTCGCTTAAACCAAAGCTCGTAGGGTGTAACCTCTAACTTAGCATGGGGAACTTTGTTCAGAATGTGATTCGCAGTCAAGACTGCTTCTCCCCAATAAGCGGAAGGCATGCATGCAGTGAGCAGCATAGAGTTTAACATCTCTGTTAACGTTCTATTCTTACGCTCGGCTATGCCGTTAGATTGGGGGGAGTAAGGAGCAGTGGTTTCTGCTATGATGCCCTGTGAAGCAAGGAAGCATCTGAACTCACTGGACATATATTCTCCTCCTCTATCACTTCTAAACCTCTTAATTGTCATGCTTAACTGGTTTTCTACCCTGGTTTTGAAGAGACAAAACTTTTCAAACGCTTCATCTTTAGTTTTAAGCAACGAAATATGACAAAATCTCGTGCAGTCATCTATGAACGTGATCATATACTTCCTCCCACCTCTTGTGACAAAACTCTTAAAGTCACAAATATCGGAATGTATAAGCTCAAGAGGTGTTGTGCTCCTAGTAACCGTGCCAAAAGGTTTCCTAGTGATCTTAGTCTGAGCACACACTTCACATTTCCCAAGAGGAGACTTAGTGTCTAGTGTGATCTTATGAGTTCTAGCGACTTGGAACATTTTCCTATAGTTTACGTGTCCTAGTCGCTCATGTAGAGTCCTAGGGCTAACTAAGTTCAATTGAACTTGTTGCACTACCTCATTTGCTAGACTCAAACGGTACATCCTATTCTGGACGTAAGCACATCCAAAGTAATGTGAGTTGACTGACAGAGTCACTCTACCGCCACAAAAGTTAATAGACATACCAGCATCACACAGTAAACTAATAGACACTAAGTTAGCAGATAAGAAAGGAATAAATTTGACGTTCTTTAAAAGTAAAGACTTACCTGAGGAGAGCATCAGAGTTGCGTTTCCCACCTTTAGTACGTCGGTTGTGCCACCATCTGCAACAGTCACTGATTCTTATCCTTCAGCTCTGTCAGAAGATTAGCGTTGTTGCAAACGTGGCACGTTGCCCCAGAATCTAGGAACCACTCCGTGCTGGCCTGCGCGTGTCCGACCATGGCAACAAAGTCGGATGGCTCAGCGTGGCTAACCAGATGAGCTTGGTTGCCTTCTTGCGGTGCTCTAGTTCTTTCTTTACTCGGTAGCTTGCAGTCTGATGCACAGTGTCCCCACTTGTTGCAGTTAAAGCATTTACCCTTAAACTTTTTAGAGGGTCTACTCGGTCCTGCAACCTGAGGGATACTGCGAAGCGGTTTGGTCTTGTGAGAGGGAGGAGCGTGCTTGGAGCTTGTAATCATGTTGGCAGCAGCCTTCTGCTTGCCAACAGCTTCCAGAGCGTGCTTCGTCCGGTTCTCGTCCTCAATGCGAATGAAGCGCTTGAGGTCGTTCAGACCAACTTGCATCTTCTTGCGGTACATTTCCGTTTTGAAATTGTACCACGAGGAGGGCAGCTTATACACAATTGTGCTGGCAACAAAACTTTCGGGCAGGCTAATGGACTCACTATGCAGAGAATCAACCAAATTTTCAAAATCTGATACCTGATGGAGAATGGCTTTCTCCTCGTCGAAGCTGAAGGAGTGGAACAGTTTCCACTAGATGAGCTTTGGAGAGGTCCTCCTCCTGTCTGAAGTGCTCCTCTAGGGCTTCCCAGATCTCCTTCGCAGACTGCAGCTTGATGTAGTTATTGGCTAGACTGGAAGAGAGACAATTCAGCAGGTAGTCCCTGCAGAAATCCTCATCTTCAGCCCACTGTGCCTCATCTGCAGTCCCAGCAACGTCAGCACGAGCAGTCTTGATGGTGTAGAAGACATTCAGGTATTTCATCCCAAATTGCGTGTTCAACTTCCAATCGTTGAACTCGGAGGCTGTGAACTTTTCCAACTTGCTCATGGGAACCGGAGAGGATAAGGAAGAATTCCTCATTGCTACTCTTGCTGCAAGCCCGAACACAGGAACAGAGGCTTGGATCGGCTCCAGGAAAGCGTCGACCAGAGAAATCGTCGAACGGGAGGATCGACGATCGTCGACCGGAAGAAAACGTCGATCGTCGACCGGAAGAAAAAACGTCGAACGTCGACCATGAAAACGTCGACCGGAGGCGTCGAACTGGAGGCTCGACGATCGTCGACCGGAAGAAAACGTCGATCGTCGACCGGAAGAAAAAACGTCGAACGTCGACCGGGAAAACGTCGACCGAAGGCTTCGAACTGGAGGCTCGACGATCGTCGACCGGAAGAAAACGTTGAACGTCGACCGGGAAGAAAAACGTCGACTGTCGACCGGGAAAAAACTTCTGGAGCGAAAAGCTAGGGCTGGAAGCAAGCGGCGACGGCGGCCGATCTCCTCCACCTCTTGATCGGCGAGAAAGAACGTTGCCCCAGACCGACGGAACTCCTCTATCTAGCGGCAACGACCTGGAAGAAGCGAGCGGCGAGGAGAGGAAGGATGGGCAGGTCCTAACTTCGCGAGCGAAAAGGCCCCGACGACCTGGAAGAAGCGATCCGCGAAAAAACGAGGGCGGAAGCTTGCCCCAAACAGGCGACCGGCGACGGGAAGGGCTGGGCTAGACAGATCCTCGATCGGCCTGCAGCGAGCGGCGGCTGGCCCTAGATCCACGCACGGGAGACGAGCACCAGCGAAGGGAGCGAAGGTGTTTCGAGAATGTAGGCGGGTGCTCGAAACATACGGAGGAAGATCTAAGTGGAATCTGCTCCCCGTTGCCCCCAGCTAGGTATTTATAGTAAAACCTAGGGTTAAGATCCGCAAAGCCCCCAAACCCGTTATTCGTCCGAATATACACTTACATATATATATATATATATATATATATATATATATATATATATATATATATATATATATATATATATATATATATATATATATATATATATATATATATATATATATATATATGGGAGATATCATGTGCGGGCAAACGGGCGTACGGGCAAGGGTCAAAATGACTTCAAATCGAAAAGTGATCAACATAAAAGTTGTAGATCTTGACGATCCGAACAATTTTCATGTTGAACACTTTTTGATTTGGAGCCTCCGTGACCTTCGATTTGGGACCCGAAAAATCTGGGCGGCGAAACTGCTACAGTAAACCTAAAATTTTCCTATTTTCGGGTCCCAAATCGGGGGTCAAGGAGGCTCCAAATCAAAAAGTGATCAACATGAAAGTTGTAGATCTCGGCGATCCAAATAACTTTCATGTTGATCACTTTTTGATTTGAAGCCTCCTTGACCCCTAAATTCCTATGCCCGTACGCCCGCACCTTAGCTAGCCCGCATATGATATGTATTCATATATATATATATATATATATATATATATATATATATATATATATACGAGCATCTTCGCACGGGCTACGCCCGTGCTCGATGCTCTCGGGCGGCCTTCGGCCGCATCCAGGCGGGCTTCGCCCGCCTGCTCACAGGCTTCGCCCATGCTAGATGGGCTGCTACGCCCGTGCTCGATGCTCTCGGGCGGCCTTCGGCCGCATCCAGGCGGGCTTCGCCCGCCTGCTCACGGGCTTCGCCCGCCTGCTCACGGGCTTCGCCCGTGCTAGATGGGCTGCTGCGGGCTGCGCCCGCCTATGAGCGGGTTGCGCACACATCCAATTTTTTTTTTTCAAAACATATACATATGAGTACTTAAAATGACCGCAAAAAAATATGAAGTACTATTCCCATTTTTATTTTATAAAATTTTGCAAAATTTATTCTATAAAAATTAATTAATCTCTCCCCCTCTCTCTCTTTTTATCACTCCCCCTCTATCTCTCTCTCCTTCTCTCTCCCGCACCCTCTCTTTCCCTCTCCCTCCACTCTCTCTCATAAATATCCCCCCTCTCATACTCTCTCTCATGATCCAATGGCCAATATTCAATCCATGGTGTGCCCCCAAATATCTATATTCCCTTATATATAAAGATATATATATATATAGTAATTATAGAGAGAGAACCAGTTCTCTGAACCTTATATAAAAAACGGGTCGAGAGGCCGGCCCGTTTTTGGGCACGGGGCCGGTCACCTTCGAGCGGGGGTGGCCGGCCATTTCGGCCGGCCGCGGAGGATTTTTACGCATGGTGGGATCCCGTGTGCGGGTCATGCGGGGTATCGTGCGCGCCGGCGCGCGCGCGGTGATTAATTTCACGATCCTCATAAAATTAGTGAGGACTATGGATGATGGGTTATTCGCACCCCACTTTCTCTATATATTTTATCTTAGCCGCGCACGACGCGCGCGCGGTGATTAATTTCACGATCCTCATAAAATTAGTGAGGACTATGGATGATGGGTTATTCGCACCCCACTTTCTCTATATATTTTATCTTAGCCGTCTCAATTTTACTTTATGATATAACTTATGTATAGTTAATATTTGCCGTCTCAATTTTACTTTATGATATAACTTATGTATAGTTAATATTTGTTGGGTTTATTTGATTAGAAATTTAATTTTCTTTAATAACAAGTCATCAAATGGATGCATTAAAAATATGGGCCTGCTCAATCAATCAGTCTGATCAAGCCTAAGATTGTTTTCCTGGCCAGGTACGTCAAGGTCTATCCCGGGCATGGATTGTGCCTATCCGAGCTCACACAAAATCATGCCTTTTATCAGGCAGGCCTAGGTGGTGTGCCCAACCGGGGCTTACGTGCACCTCTCGTTTGGCTCCAAAGATAACGGTGGTGTGTCATGCCGTGCATATATACATGCTGAGGAATAGCGTAAGCAAGGCCGATTGAGGAGGGCATGCCATAATTTGGTCGGGTCACCCATAATTTCCCTCAAAATGACATTCATCGGGCTTCCATAGATAGATATTTGTAATTTTGGGCTTGCAGCTCATTTTATGAGCAACTCCAAGGCTAATGATTGTGTGTCATATTGCGCATATACGTTGACGAATAATCTGTACATAAAATTTATTGAGAGAGACCAATCAATCATCGTGTTTCAATGATCAAGTCATCGTGTTAGTGTAGATTAATACAGGTTAGTTTTTTTTATATGAATTGATCTTATTTCTTAAAATCAATTTCAACTGCGTAAAAAAAAGAAACCTAGACGGTTTTGATAGTGCACAAGGACCCTTAAAATGAAGGTTGGAATCAGGGCTTGGGGGATTTGAGACAAATCTCAATTTTCTCCTCACTTTACATTCATCCAAGAAACAAAATATAAATGGTTGAGTTTGAACGAGTCAAACAAAGTCAATGAGAATCAAATCAAATAGAACTACAAAAAAAGAGGTGGAGAAACTGTAGAAGATTTTAGAGATTAACAATAAGAGTTAAAGTTTAATGGGATCCCCCTTTAGTGTTCCCGAGTCAGACCGAGGGGACCAAGAGACCTCGCAAGGAGAAGCGCGTGCGAGCACAACCAACTCGAGCACGAGCACAGCGCGCCAAAGCAGGCACGACGCACGCCCCGCGGGCAGTGCACGCCCCTCGGGCACGGGCGGTGCACGCTCCTCGGGCACGGGCGGTGCACGCCCCTCGGGCACAAGCGCATAACGCATCCCCTGGGCGTGCGGCGCATAACACGTCCCCTGGGCGCGCGCGCGCAGCGTGCCCCGCCGGCCGCCTCCACCGCCAACCACCGCTGCCGCCCCCAGCCTTCGTCGGCCGCCTTTGTCACCGAGCATCGTGCCTGGGGCACCACACGGGGGAACTTTCGACATTTCGCTAAAATTGGTGATTCAGGTGACCGAAACGGAGTGACCTCATTCACCAGCACAATTTTCACCCCGATGCAATTACCAGCATATCCATCCAAAAAACTTTAACAGGGCCCTCATGTTCTCATTTGAAGGCAAGCAACTTCAGAGGCTAAAGAGAGCTCTAACGTTTTTCGGCGAGATTGTGAGACTTAGATCGCTCCTTCACCCAGAATTCAATCTGGTCGTTCCCTAGCGCAAAGACATTTCAAAGCATTATTCTTCAATCGTCGTGCCTCAATAATCAAGTCATCGTGCTTGTGTAGGTTAATACTAGTTAGTTTTTTTTATATGAATTGATCTTATTTCTTAAAATAAATTTCAACGGCGTAAAAAAGAGAGCCCTAGACGGTTTTGATAGTGCCTAAGGTGTTGAAATCAAAACTTGCCTTCAATGAGGAGTTCGAATCCTAGGGGGTAGCTTGCACTTACTTCTCCCGAACTCGCACTCCTGACCAAAAACTTGGGGACTAAGAATAGACCTCGGGCTACAGTGCGGAGGTCCCACCACAAGCCCGGAAGATCTCAGAGCGCTTCCCCTCCCAAGCCAAAAACTGAGCCAGGCACCTTAGGGAGGCTCTGTGGATGAAAAACACGAGATAGAATCCCCCTCCTAAGGTGCCCTTGGAGTCTATTTATAGTTTTCCAAGTCTGGTTTGTAAATAGCAAAGTTCCGCCTTTTGGTTTTACTATACGCGACCCAAAGGTGGTCTGCCAACAGCGAAACTCCGTTGTTTGGACATGCTATTGGCAGATCCACAGGGGCATCCTGGTAATCTTCTACTGGGCGAGTGGTCTTGATCGCTCACACTCACTTAAAGTGGCGAGCCTCCCACGAGGAGGCTGGCACTAGCCTGAAGTGGCGAGTGCTCCCTGGGAGGCTAGCACTCGCCTGAAGTGGCGAGTGCTCCCAGGGAGGCTAGCACTCTCCTCTTAGCCCGAATTGGGGCGATTGCGAGTGTATTTGCGAGCACTCGCCCCGAGTCTTTTGATGGCTTGATTTATGCGAGCCGAGAAACTTGTGGATTACTCGCCAATTCAACTTGCCAAAGCCCCCCAACCTTCTTTTTAGGCGATCTGACCCCTGCCTATGGGCCCACTCGCCAATCATGGGATTGTACATAATCCCCGCTCTTTGCAAGGTTGTGTCAAGCTCAGAAAGAATCATCCAACCCTCGATGTTTTGGCGAGTAGTGCCTACTGCTAGGGGAATCTTTTGTGGGCTCCACCTCACGCTATATATACTCGTTAGCCCTGGGAGGGGGATGCCACTCTATTTTCCTCCTCTTTCCTTAATCCTGTAAAGTCATGCCTCTTTCTAAAGAGTTCCAAGAGAGGCTTGCCAAGGTGAGGGAGCTTCATTCATCGGGCATTGCTGAGCTAATGTCGTGGCTGTCCCACCAGTCTCCCAGTAAATCCTTGAAGCGCTGATCCACAAAAGAAAGCTAAGACCGACTCGGCACTCGGCGAGACCTCTATTAGACTCCCCTCTTCTCAGCTCGAGCCTGTTCTCGCTCCTCTGATGCATGTATAGTCAATATTTTTCGCCGTTATCATTCTCGTCGAACACTTTTACCATACTGGTTCGAGACATGCTCGCAGGGGTAGCCTCAACCGACGGGAGAGCTGAAGAAGCTCCCGCAGACCTTAAAAGTCAAGCCTATGGGTAGAAAGTCACCTAGGGGGTGAATAGGTGATCCATTAAAATTCTTTGTAGTTCTTTTAACTTTAGAAATGTGCCCTAATGCAATTCAGAATATAAGTTGTGCTCAGCATAAACAATAGAACAATAAGAACTGATCACAACATACACAGTAAAGAACACAACACACAACACAAGGGACACAATAAGTTTATAGTGGTTCCCCTATCTAGGGTATATCCACTTTCCCCCTTCTTCCTCACTAGCAATGTGCTAGATAAGGTTATAGCTCCTCCTTCACAACTTGGATCCTCAGATCCTACAATGCTCAATTTCTCTCCAAGAAACCTACACTCAGACCCACTGGTCCTACCTCAGAGATATCTCAATCTCCTACCTCAGAAATCTCCTCAATCTCCTACCTCAGCCTTTATAGATTAGGCCTACAATCTCAGTGATTTACCTCAAATCACCTACCTTAGATTCACCCAGAATCATACCGCAGCCTTTATAGATTAGGCTTACAAAACTCAGAGAATAAGATCTCCTACCCGCTCAGATCTCTAGGAGATCTTACAATGAAATTTGATAAAACAAATTATAGAAAAATAGAAAACCTGTTATCTGTTGGATCTGTTTGTACAGATCTTTTCATTCAGCTGCAGTTTGATTTCTTCTTGATAGATCAACAGGCTGAATTGAATTTCTTCTGAATCAGCAACTTCTTGATGAAGATCAGATCGAATAGTTTGAAGATGTTGAAGAACAGATCACTTAATCCCCAAATCAACCTTAGAAAAGGGATCTGAAGACTTTCTTGAAGATCAACTTCTTCTTCTCTTTCTACTTCTTGATTTGTCTTTCAGAATAGTAAGAGACTGATGAATAGAATAGAATCAGTTCTTATCTTCTGAAGACAGCACCTCCTATATATAGAAATCTCAGACGGCTTGGACTGGTATTGATGACATCAACAACTGCCAGCAAATCCTTCTTTGAACTGTCTTTATAGAAGTGAAGCCTTCCTGTGCCGACCAGAATGATCTGACCGGTCTTGACCAGATTGATGTTGACTCAGCACATTTTGTCATATAAGCGTTGAAGTAGACAAGTTGTCTCGAAATCTGTGTTGAGACATCTTTGACAGACCCAATACTTCCATACTTAGAATAGTTTTTATCTCAAAACAAAAAGTGTTGAGATATTATAGTTGTGTCGACACATCTGTTATGTGTCATACATCTGTTATCTGTGTCGACACATCTTAGTTCTGCCTTGTGTCGAGACAGAAGTATTGTCTCGACACAACTATTATTTGTGTCGACTGCTGATCTGCCTTGTGTCGACACATAAGTATTGTCTTGACATATCTTCCATTATCCATGTCAACACATCTTAGTTTTGCCTTGTGTCGAGATAGAAGTATTCTCTCGACACATCTTCTATTATCTGTGTTGACTGCTGATCTACATTGTGTCGACACACAAGTATTGTCTCGACACATGCTGTCTCAACACTTTGACTTGCATAATTTCTTCAACTTTGAACCTGCACATGTAAACTTAGCATACATCAAATACACATGTGGGTAAATCATTGAGTTGTCAAGGGGACTTCTCCAGATCAGGTACACTGTTCCCAATGTACCCAATAATCTCCCCCTATATGGAGAAGTCATAACCCCAAATCAATGATATACACCAACATAATAATCTTGATGATTATAACATAAAAGATTTAACATTCAACCAGATGAACTTTTATAACATAAAAGATTTAACATTCAACTAGATGATTTTTTATAGGAGAAATAAAAATTGCCATAAAACATTCTTATACCAAAATGTTATCAGTCTCAAAATTACAATGAGCTTATATAGAATTACATTAATTCTAAGCAAAGTAAGTACATCCTAAGACTGATCAGGTTCTGTAATCACAATGCCTTTCCCTGACTGTACTTTGGCCTGAACAGATGGAATACTTTCATCAACAACCTACTTGCCTTTCTTGTCCTTGATGTCGGAATGCTGTTCTGCCTTAATTCTTTGTCTTTCAAAATAATGAAAGGGCTTAGGAAAGTATTTGCATGGTTCAATAGCAGTGGCAGAAATTAAACCATCCTTCTGCTCCCTTCTGAACATATTGATAACATTTTGTTGCTCTTCATGCTTCCTCTATTCCTGCTCTGAATACCACTTACCCCTATCATGTTTATTGGCCATGACAGCTTTCCATGAGGTAAGAATGATGTCCCTTGATTTTGGACTCCATTGTTCAAAGTCAGGCCTCTCCTCAGCCTGTTCTCTAAATCTTTTCTTTGACAATTGGACCTCTCTCTCCCTTTGTAGAGCAGCATCAGACATTTCCACCTCTTCAGAATTAACTCTATATTTATACTGAGGTGGATTATATATAAGTTAAACTTGTAACATCCCATACGATTTTTCTATTGGGTTCAAGCGACTACTTGTTTGAAACGAAGGCAATCTCCCCAATAAACAAAAGATTAGCCCCTACTTTCCTGCGCATGCCTAGGTTCTCAATTTTCCTTATCTAATCTTACCGGTTTTGTATAAGAAGGTAATTTATAGTATACCAAGAGGTGGTGAGGTATACCTGACTGAACAACTCCGGGAATTTTTGCCTCATCAGGTCCTGCGGTTCCCAGGTGTGCTCCTCCTGACCGTGGTTTCTCCACAGAACCTTGACTAAGGGGATCTTCTTGCGGCGCAAGATCCGTACTCCTTTGTCTTCGATCCGGACCGGCTCCAAGTGAACAGATCGGTCTGAAGCTACCGGCCCTTCGGTGGTCAAAATCTGCTGCTCCGGGCGTAGTAGAGCCATTCTCAGCGAAGAAATGTGGAAGACGTCGTGTAGAGCTGCCAGCTCTGGTGGCAACTCTAGCCTGTAGGCTAGGGGTCCGATCCGCTCCAGGATCCGGTAAGGGCCCATATACCTAGGGCTGAGCTTCTTCCTCCAACCGCGCACTCGTGAGACTCCGTGCATGGGCCGGATCTTCAAGAACACTCGGTCCCCTACCTGGAACTCCACCTGACGATGTCGGGCGTCATAGTACTTAGCTTGTCTGCTCTGCGCCTCCAACATCCTATCTCTGATCAATCTCACCTGAGCCTCGGTGTCTTCAACAAAATCCGATCCCAACACCTTCGGATCCTCGTCTTGAACCCAAGAAAGCGGGGTCCTACATTTTCTTCCATACAAGGCTTCATAAGGCGCCATCCTGATGCTGTACTGGTAGCTATTGTTATAGGAGAACTCGAACAACGGCAACATCTTCTCCCACGGATCCCCTCGGTCCAGTATACACAATCGTAGTAGATCCTCCAACGTCCTATTGGTGCGCTCTGTCTGCCCGTCCGTCTGAGGGTGGAAGGCCGTGCTAAAAGTCAATCGGGTGCCCAGGTATGCCTGCACTGACCGCCACTCCCTGGATGTAAACCGTCCATCGCGGTCCGACACTATCGTCCGGGGCACGCCATGATATCGGATATACTGCTCCACGAACTTCCGTACCAGCACTCCCACCGAGTCATCCTTCCTGATCTGTATAAAGCGGGACACCTTCGTCAACCGATCAACAATCACCCAGATCGAGTCATTCCCCGTCCGAGACCGGGGAAGACCATGTATAAAATCCATAGCTATATCGTCAAACTTCCACTCCGGCACCGAGAGTGGCTGCAACAATCCTGCAGGGTTCCTGCACTCCGCCTTCACCAACTGACACGTCTCGCAATGGGTCACGAAGTACGTAATGTCCTTCTTCATGCCCGACCAAAACATCATCTTCTTCAGATCAGCGGTCATCTTTGTGATCCCCGAGTGCACAGAGTACCGGCTGCAATGCGCCTCCGTCATAATATCCTCTCGGATCTGGCCTCCTGCCGGTATATATACTCTGCCTCTGAAATGTAGCAATCCATCTCTCAGGGAATAATCTCCTGTCGAACCCTCCTCCAAGGCTCGGAACATCGGCTCTGCCCACGCATCTGTCCTCTGTCCGTCCCGAATGCGATCCTGAATATCGTCTATGGCCACCATCGATGTCAGATACTCCCTATACAGCTCTGGATCATCCTTGGACACTAGGGATATCTGCATATCTCTAAATGACTGTACTAGCTCCATGGACATAACCTGGGGCCCAGCTTCGGAAGTGGCAGCTCTCCGGCTCAACGCGTCGGCCACCACGTTTGCCTTCCCTGGATGGTAGTGCATCTCATACTGATAATCTGCTAAAAACTCCACCTAGTGCCTCTGCTTGATATTCAGCTCCTTCTGTGTGTCCACGTATTTCAGGTTCTTGTGGTCGGAGTAGATGTCGCAGTGGACTCCATAAAGATAATGGCGCCAGACCTTTAGAGCAAAAACGACCGCTCCCATCTCAAGGTCGTGCACTGGGTAGTTCTTCTCATGGGTCTTCAGCTGGCGGGAGGCATATGCTATGACGTGTCCATTCTGCATCAGCACTGCTCCCATCCCCTGGTATGATGCGTCGGTATACACCTGGATTCCTTCCTTTCCAGATGGAAGGGCCAGAATAGGGGCTGAGATGAGTCGGTCCTTCAGCTCCTGGAAAGCCGCCTGACACTGCGGGGTCCAAACGAAAGGTGCCTCCTTCTTCGTCAAAGACGTGAGTGGGAGGGCAATTTGAGAGAACCCCTCCACGAACTTCCGGTAATACCCGGCAAGTCCCAAGAAACTTCGTACATCGGTGGCTGTCTTTAACTGCGGCCAATCACGGACTGCCTGAATCTTTGCCGGATCCACCGCCAACCCGGCTCCGCTGATAATATGGCCTAGGAAAGCCACCTCCTTCAACCAAAACTGACACTTGCTGAATTTCGCATAAAGGCGATGCTCCCGCAACCTTTCCAAAGTCAGTGCCAGATGCCGAGTGTGCTCCTCCTCCGTCCTAGAGTAGATCAGGATGTCGTCTATGAATACTATGACGAACACATCCAAATAGGCCTCGAAAACCCGGTTCATGAGACTCATGAACGCCGACGGAGCATTCGTGAGCCCGAAGGGCATCACGGTGAACTCATACAGGCCATATCTGCTACTGAAGGCCGTCTTCGGGATATCCTCCTCCTGGATCCGTAGTTGGTAGTATCCTGACCTCAAGTCCAGCTTCGAGAAATAATGGGCTCCCTCCAGCTGGTCGAACAATTCGTCTATCCGTGGGAGTGGGTAGGTATTCCGGACGGTCAGCCTGTTTAGTGCTCGATAATCGATACACAGGCAAAGTGTCCCATCCTTCTTCTTCATGAATAGGACCGGGGCTCCCCATGGCGAGGATCTCGGTCTAACAAATCCTGCCTCAACCAATTCCTGCAACTGAGTCCGAAACTCTGCCAACTCCTTTGGGGCCATCCGATAAGGGGCCCTAGATGCCGGCTTGGCCCCCGACACAAGCTGTATCTGGAAGTCCTGCTCTCGGTGTGGAGGTAGTCCTGGCAGTTTCTCTGGAAATATGTCAGCGAAATCTCGCACCACCGGAATGTCTGTCACTGACTCCTTAACTTCCGCCATCTTAAAAAGAATCTGATAGACCTCCTCTCCCTGCAGATGGGCCTTAACGGCCTGTACCGAAGATAAGAGTATACGAGAGGCAGGTCTTATACCTTCGATGACAATGAAAGAGTCCCTGTGTCTCACGGTGATCCTCTTTGCCTGACAGTCAATCTGGGCATGGTTCCAGTACAGCCATACCATACCCAGGATCAAGTCGTAGTCTGTTAGCCTCAAAATCGTCGCTGGAGCCTCGAATGCTCTTCCACCAATTTCTGCCTCCATATTGTAGTGATCCGTGGTAAGGAGCTCAGATCCATCCGGTAGTCGCACCCTCCTCCTCGAGCCTGTGAATCGCTCCACGCCTTCCAATCCTTCTACGAACGTCTCCGACACAAAGGAGTGAGTAGCTCCAGTATCGAACAGCGTGCGGGCCGGCTTGCCACTGATGAAGACTATACCTGGGGTGATTAGATGTCTTAGGGTTCTATAGTGAGTTTTACTTTCCTTGCTAATCTATCTAGTGCGATTCAAAGTTCCAACCTGAAAGTGAAGGGATAGATACTACTCTAGAGGGGGGTGAATAGAGTTATCAAATTTTGCACTAGACAAAACTTAATAGTCTACCCAACTCCCTTGGAGTGAAATGCGGAATGAAAATATTATAGATAGAGAAATAACCCTAAAGCCTAACACAAGTGTTGTGCACAAACTCAAGCTAACTGTAATTACAGTTAAGGCTTGGAAATCCTAATCAGCAACTAGCAAACCTAGTTATATCTAATCACAGCCACAATGCAAGTAATTAAACAAGGCAATCCAGACGACACAAGGAATTTAAGTGGTTCCCCAAACAACTTGGGTACGTCCACTCTTCTACCAACAAGGTAGGAATCCACTACAAGTTTTTGATCAGGTGCCCTGCCACCACAAGATCTGCTTCAGGTAGATCTAGAAACCCTTTAGACTTTTGATCAGGTGTCTAAAAACCAAACACAGGTTTTTGATCAGGTGCCCTGCCACCAAGGGATACTTTTGAAGGGAGTAATAACCCTGTACAGGAGGGGGAAAGAAGGTTAAAAAGTCTTCTCTATTTTACAATAGATTAGAGAAGCACAAAGACTTGCACTGAGCTAGAGAGCTCAAAAGAATCAAGGCTCCCCCTGGCTCAAAGAATGTCCAGGTGAAGTCTTGCTTCAGTGCAGAAACTCTTCAGAAAGTTCTGAAGGAAAAACTACAAGAAGATATAAAATAATAAAATAGAAAATCTTCTAGCAGCTATCTTCTTCTTCTTCTTCAAAAGATCTCTGAGTCTAAACTTCCTGGAATAGGAGAACTCAGGTTGAAGAAGAGCAGAAGAGCTTAACACTTCTCAGTTGAATGAAGATTGCTGAGAGCAGTTAAACTTGGTCTTGATGAAAGCTTGAATGCTATTTGAATAACTCTTAGAATAACTGGTTAGCTAGCTGAAATCCTTCTCCAAAGGATTCCTTTTATATCAGCAACAAGCAACGACTCTTTTCAATTTGAACTATTTGTCTTCTTCTGAAACTTGAAACCTGGGCTGCAAATATCACAAAGACAAACAAACTCTACAGCAAAACATTCTATAAAAAGGGATAAACCTTTTTCTAGGAAGCTGCAGGAAGCAATCTGATAATAAAGGTACTAAATAAAGTCACATCAGAGACAAACTCTTTATAGCAGAAGGAAGACTTTTCAGTCTAACGGCTATAAAGGACTGACAGCAGATAAAGTAAAATATAATGTCAACTAATAAGACAAACAACTTTATCTGAAAAGATTTGACTCAGGCAAAAAGGATGGAGCAGATATTGCCTGGAAATATTATCACAAAACAACTGAAATAAAATGTCAGATAATATATTAATTTATTAAATATTAATAAATAAATACAAAATAAAAAGGCACACAGAAAACGTCGAACGACCCTCGGAGATCGTCGACCGAAGAACGGAGATCGTCGAACTATCGGGCAGATAGTCGAACGATCTAGATAGTCGAACTATCAAAGGAGATAGTCAAACTATCACAACAGATAGTCGAACTACCAGAAGATAGTCGAGCTATCAGATAGTCTAACTATCAACAGATAGTCGAACTATCAAGGCGAAACAGATAGTCGAACTATCAACAGATAGTCAAACTATCAAAGACAAATAGATAGTCGAACTATCAGAAGATAGTCGAGCTATCAGATAGTCGACCTATCAACAGATAGTTGAACTATCAAAGCGAAACAGATAGTCGAACTATCAACAGATAGTCGAACTATCAAAAGAGAAACAGATAGTCGATCTATCAACAGATAGTCGAGCTATCACAGAACAATGGATAGTCGAACTATCAGGACAGATAGTCGAGCTATCAGATAGTCGACCTATCAACAGATAGTCGAACTATCAACGCAGAACAGATAGTCGAACTATCAAAGCAGAACAGATAGTCGAACTATCAACAGATAGTCGAACTATCAAAGAACGATAGATAGTCGAACTATCAACAGATAGTCGAGCTATCAGATAGTTGAACTATCCAAGCAGATAGTCGAACTATCAAACCAACAGATAGTCGAGCTATCAACAGATAGTCGAACTATCACAGCAAACAGATAGTCGAACTATCAAGCAGATAGTCGAACTATCAACGCAGACTGAAAGTCGAACAACTGATAGACGATCGTCGAACAGTTAGTCGACGAAAGTCGAGCGGCGTTCGACCATAGTCGAACGAACAAACTACTTAACCAAATTCTTCATCTGGAAAAGCAAGGACTCTACAGCTAGACCACTAACCATTGACCATAGATATTTCTTGGGTCAACGGACAAAAGGAGAAGACTAAACTCAAATCAAACTAGGGTACCAACAATCTCCCCCTATTTGAGTTAAGTCTCTCAAAAACGAAAACACAGAACTAGCTATAGAGCAATAAAACAATACAGGAAATAGATAACAATTAACTAGCAATTAACAATCAATCAGATATATAACAATCAAACAAAATTAAGGATCTACAGAATCTGGTTTAGGGTCAGAAGAGCTAGGAACAAAAGAAACTTTCTGCAAGGGATCAATAGCTTCTTTCTTAGACAGCTTCAAATCTTGTACACCAATAATCTTCAGTTATGCAGCCCTTGGAACAACTGCCTCTGGATGCTTTTCCATATATATAGAAGGATCAAATACCTCAGGGCTAACCTGGAATTTATCGAGTTCCTTCATTCTGAACTTTGACATTGTATTAAATCCTGTAGAGTCCTTTCCTTCAGCTTTAGCTTTCTTTATCTGAGCTGATCCAACAAGTTTTAGAAATCGAGCCATCCTGAAATCAGGATCTAACTCTTGGCTTTCATACACATTTTCAGATGATGTATCTATTGGCTTCACAGTTTTAAACTTAACAGATAAATCTAATAAACTTTCAGCTGTACCTTTAACTTCTTAAATAACTAAAGATGGTGGAGGAGCAAACTCAGCAAACTTTTTACTGGATTTTTCAGAAAAAATGATTCTTTTACCTTTTGCAACATCCTTAGCAACATGAACTGGTATATCAGGAGAAACCTTTCTCTTGGGAGAGGGAGGAGGTGAAAAAGTTGGTTTTTGATATACAACCTCCTTTACTTGCTCTTTAACCTCAGTATCATGCCTTTGAGTACCAGTATATGATTTGCCTTGGTGGCTTTGAGAACTTTTCCTTGAATGAGGTTGTGAAGGAGCAGATTTTGCAGATGGAGCAGATGGATTAGCAGATAAATTGCCAGAGGCTCCTGCACTGGGAGGTGGAGGAGGAGGACCTCTGGGTGTCCATCTGGAAGCAGGACTATCATATCTCTTAGATTTCTTTCTCTCCTTTTGCTGGTTCTTGGAAAACCACATCCAATGTTGGAAGTCTTTTGACTTAGGGTCAATCCCTTTAAATATGTAATAGGGAGTATCATTGTCTCGATTGGGAGGAGGAGGAGCAACAGCTTTCCTTTTTCTCTTTGCAGCTTTCCTTTTCTTAGAGTCCTCAGACATATCTGAATCATCTTCATCTTCAGAATGAGATGAGGGAGGATGATCATAAGGGTCATAGGCTTCAGATACAGCCTTTTCCTTTGCTTTCAGATCAGCTTTCTCTTTTTCTTCTTCCCTGGCATCCTGTGCCAGAAGGAGGTCTAGATTTGGTCATGGTGAATCATCCCAAACAGTAGACTTTTCATCTTGCAAAACTTTTTCATTCTCTTCCAAAATATCTTGTACTGTTTGCTGCCAGGCAGCTCTTGCTTTCTCTTCTTCTAAACTCAGTACTGGGGTCTTTTCATCTTTGCTTTCAGATTCAATATCTTTTATATCAGCTAAGAAAAGATCCAATTCTGGATCTATTTGCACATCTGACTGAGCTGGTTGAGCAGACTCAGTATCTTGAGCAGCTGGCAAAAGATCAGCTGGAACTTCTGGAGAGGGTTCTGATACTGTCATTATGACATCTGGAACAACTAAAACATCTGAAACAGATTCTTGAACAACTACTTCTACTTGAGCAACTATATCTTCTTGAATATAATCTGTAGATTCATGAACACAAATCTACTATATAAGCTAATAACATCCCTTCTAGGTATTCACAAACTAGCAAATCAATTGACTCGTCAATAAAACGGATGAGTGAATTACCTTCATACTTTACCAACTCCCAGGATTCATCTAGATAGGATGTAATAATGCCTTCTAGGAAACGGGCAACCAAAGGAGTGGTGAGATCTTCTAAATAAACTTTTACAGCAAATTCAGATAACATTATTGCATCAGATATTTCTTTTTCAGATAACACTAAAACTGATTCTTCTTGAGCTGGAGCAGTCTCTTCTTGAACTGTCATCACTATATCTGTCACCGCTGGAGGATCTGCTGGAGGGGAGGCTGGAAGCTCTGAGGCTGGAAGCTCTGAGACATCTTCATAGAACATCTCCCCCTGCCTGATTTCAGTGGGAACTGAAACCAGGCCCCTGGAAGAAGAGGGCTCAGCAGAATTAGAGAGGGATTGGATGGTAGCAGACAAAGTAGCATTGGAGGAAGCAAGTGGAGCAATTGCCTCTTCAATCATGATTTTGAATGAAGGGGTAATCAACTCCAAGATGCTGGAGATGAATGATGGGGTGATTTCAAAAGAATGAGGGGGAACTACAGATGATCGAAGATCAGCAGGAGGAATGTATTCCTGTTGAACTGGAGAACGAACAGGAGAACGAACAAGAGACTGACGAGGTGTTGGAGTCCACTCAGATCCTAACAAATCAAAACTAGGAGCAGATATCCTAGCCAGATGAGGAGGAATAGGAGATGCAGGAGGAGAAGGAATAACAACCGTGGTTGTATCTCGAACAGGAGAAGCAGAAAGTCGTACTTCAGCTGAAGTTGATGGAACTTCAACTGAAGTAGACTGCAGAGCAGAAGAAGATGATGGAAGAGAAGGATGAGCTGAGCCAACTTCTTGAGGGTGAGGAGTGACTGAATCAGTCCTTGTTCTCTCGGATGCCGCTGGAGCAGCCCCTGTGAGAGCGGGCTTCAAGAAGGTCCTCTTCCACTTGGAGAACATGTTCGGATCCATCTTCTTGCTGGCATTAATGGTTGTAGCAACTGAAACTAGCAGATGAGGATATCTCTCTTTCAGAAAAATTCCAATAACCCTTCCTAGGGTAACTTCCTTCTTACTGTTCTTCTTCCTTAACAAATCGAACAGAACACCAGCCCAGTTTATTTGCTTCTTATTAACAATTGCACACATTAGTGCAAACTGTTGTTTGGTAATGTTATCATGGGCTGAGTGCTTGCCTAACAGCACTTTTCCGACAACTTCAGCGAGAAATTTTATCTTGAAGGGGAAATTTACCTTGAGCAGCTTCGTGGGAATGCCCCCCGCATGTCCCAGCTCAGTTAACATTCTTCCGAATTCAAGAGCATCTTGCTCATAATCTTCTTCGCCATTAATCAATCCAAAAACATCAGTCAGAATGACGGGAGTCAAAATAACCTCTTCTCCGCCAATAGAGCCGGTCATCGATTCGTCGGTGGAGGACGAAGTAAATGCCCATTCCTTAATCTCGGGAATATTTAACTTAATCCTTGTAGACATTAGTCTTTCTAACCCTTGATCTCTGCATAACCGGAGGATTTCCACAATCCCTGATTCACAACAGCTGAAGGCATCGAAGTCGACACTGAAACCTGCATCAAACTTCACAACTGCGAGCAATGCTGGAGAAATCGCCATCGATGGAGCTGGAGAAGGCGCGAGAGAGACGGAGAAGACGAAACGGCAGAGAAACACGAGAAGGAGCAAGCGGGAAGACGGAATGCGAAAAGTCGCTCTCCGTCGACGATAAAACAAAAGATCTTTTAACCTAGGTCGACTATCGGCTTTATATTAGACCGGAGATAGTTGATCTATTTAAAAGATACTGGACCCGATGGTCGAACAACCGTTCGACGATCGGTCCAGAAGCAGAGTAGTCGAGCAATTGTTCGACTATTTCTGGCTTCTCAAACAACAAGCTGTCGTCATCCAGAGATCGACGATGAGCTCGACTTGTTCGACTATGGTCGAATGCCGGTCGATGATCTTCAAGCAGATGAGCTTTCATCAATCATAGATCGACGATAGGCTCAATCCGATCGACTATCTTCGAACGTCGTTCGACTATCTTCAAACAAGTTTCAACATTGGCAGATATAGTCACACTTAGTCTCGTCCATTGATCATGCCTAGTTGAACCAAAAAAAAACAGATGCTTCTGTTCATCTAAAGGCTTGGTGGATATATCACCTCTCTGAAACTCAGTGGATATGAACTCAAGACAAATCTTGTTCTTTTCCACACAATCTCTCAGGAAATGGTGCCGAATCTCAATGTGCTTCGTTCTAGAGTTGTGCACTGGATTTTGTGCAATTGAGATAGCACTGGTACTATTACACTTGATTTTGGTGTTCTTGTGTGAGTAACCATAATCCACAAGCTGGTTTTGAATCCACAGGATCTGTGAACAACAACTGACAGCTGCTATATATTCAGCCTCTGCAGTTAAAGTTGAGACAGAAGCCTGCTTCTTACAGAACCAAGAGACCAATCTCTCTCCCAGAAACTGACATGTTCCTGAGGTGCTCTTCCTGTCAACTCTGCAACAAGCATAATCAGAATCAGAATATCCAATTAATTCAAAATCTGACTCAGCTGGGTACCAAAGTCCTAGATTTGGACATCCCTTCAGGTATCTCAGGATTCTCTTGAGAAGAATCAGATGAGATTCCTTGGGGTTGACCTGGAATCTAGCACAGAGGCATGTAGCAAACATTATATCTGGCCTACTTGCAGTTAGATATAATAGGGAACCAACAATGGCCCTATAATTCTTTTGATCAACTGGCTTGCCGTGATCATCAGAATCAATAACTACATTAGTAGCCATAGGTGTAGGCATTGCTGAAGCATCAGCCATCCCAAATTTCTTTACCAATTCCTTGGCATATTTGGATTGGGAGATGAAGATGTCATCAGCATCTTGCTTAACTTGGAGACCAAGAAAGTAAGACAGCACACTCATACTACTCATCTCAAACTTAGAGTGCATCAGGTCAGAAAACCTTTTGCAAAGTTTGGGATCAGTGGAGCCAAATATAATATCATCCACATACACTTGAACTAACAGGATTGTGTCCTTGTGGTGCTTGACGAACATGGTTCTATCAACTACTCCCCTAGTAAAGTTGTGCTCTAAAAGGAAACTAGCTAGAGTCTCATACCAGGCTCTGGGTGCTTGTTTTAGTCCATAAAGAGCTTTCTGCAACTTGAACACATGTGAGGGCTGAGTTGAAGAAACAAACCCTGGTGGTTGTTCAACAAACACCTCTTCCTTAAGCTCACCATTTAGGAATGCACTTTTGACATCCATCTGAAAGACCTTAAACTTCATGTAGGCTGCATAGGCCAAGAAGATCCTTATTTCTTCTAGCCTTGTAATAGGAGCAAAGGTTTGGTCATAATCTATACCTTCCTCCTGTCTATAGCCCTGAGCTACAAGCCTAGCTTTATTCCTTACAATAATTCCATTTGCATCCAACTTGTTTCTATACACCCACTTGGTGCCTATGATCAGTTGGCCTTTAGGTCTTGGAACCAAAGTCCAAACTTTACATCTCTCAAACTGATTGAGTTCTTCTTGCATAGCAATGATCCAGTGGGGATCTAGCTCTGCATCTTTAAAGGTGAGGGGCTCAATCTGTGAGAGGAAACAAGCGTGCATCACATCCTGTCTTAATTGGTGTCTTGTTTGCACACCAGCTGATATGTCTCCTATCACTTGAGATGTGGGGTGATCTCTAAGTATGACAATGTCAGCAGGTGGGATGTGATCTTCAGCAACAGTTGGGATTAATTCCTCAGGAGGAATTTGATCTACTGTTGGTGGTACAACAACAGCTTCTGCAATGTCTTCATCACTGTCTGATTCAGTGATCTGAAGAGTTGATAGTTGAAGAATCTCTTGAGTAGCATCAGGTACCTGCAATGAACTGGAGGAAGGAGAATTTTCCTTTTCCTTGTAAAACATCTGAGACTCATCAAAAGATACATGCACAGATTCTTCAATTTTACAGGATGATTTGTTATAAACCCTATAAGCTTTGCTTACTTGGGAATATCCAAGCATAATTCCCATTGAAGCTTTTGCTTCAAATTTTTTAAGATATTCTTTATTGTTATTATGAATGTAAACTATACAGCCAAATACTCTAAAATAATAAATTTTAGGTTTCTTTCCTTTAAGCAACTCATAAGGAGTTTTACACTTAAGCTTGTGTATCAGACTTCTATTCAAGACATAATTGGCTGTGCTAACAGCTTCTGCCCAATAGGAAAGAGGCATATTAGCATCTGCCAACAATGTACTAGCAGCTTCAATGAGTGTTCTATTTTTCCTTTCAACTACCCCATTTTGTTGGGGAGTTCTAGGAGCTGAGAAGCTATGTTTGATACCTTCTCTCTCACAGAATTCTTGCATGAGAAGAGAGTCAAACTCAGTACCATGATCACTTCTGATCAAGGCCACATGAGTAGAGTACTCAGTCTGCACACATAATAGAAAGTCTGTAAGGGCTTTGAAATTATCAGCCTTAGTTCTCAAAAAGAAAACCCAACTGAACCTAGAGAAGTCATCTACAATGACTAAGGTGTAATACTTCCCTCCTAAACTCTGTACATTTATTGGGCCAAATAGGTCCAAATGTAATAAATACAGGATTCTAGGAGAATCACTTTTATTTACAGATTTAAAAGAGTTCTTGGTTTGCTTGCCTAGTTGACAAGCCTTGCATAGACTCTCCTTCTTGTAGGGACAAGAAGGTAAACCTCTAACAAGGTTGTGTTTAGATAACCTAGATATATTTTTAAGGTTAACATGACTAAGCCTCTTATGCCACAAAGAATTATTATTAAGAGTTACTTCATTAAATAAACAGATTTCAGAGTGAGTTGAGTTGAAATCTACTAAGTAAATATTACCTATTCTAATGCCTACTAAAACAACATTATTATTTAAAGTAATATTACAAGAAGAGTTAGAAAATGAAACCTGGTAGCCAGCATCACATAGCTGGCTGACTGAAATCAAATTGTGCTTCAGTCCTGTCACATATGCAACTCTCTTGAAAGTAACTGCTCCAATTGTGATCTTGCCATAGCCTTCTGTCTGACCACAGCTGGAGTCTCCAAAGATCACCTTTGGTCCGAGCTTAGCTTTGAACTTTGACAGAAGATTTTTATTTCCTGTCATATGCTTGGAGCATCCACTATCCAAATACCACTTATTTTGAGTGATAGGATAGGCCTTCACCTGCAAGAAATTTATTTAGACATTGTGGACCCAGGTAACCTTGGGTCCCTTGTTTTTCACATAAGAAAAACTGGAAATATATGAAAATGCAGGCCGAGGGTGATAACCTAATGGGTGAGATCTCCTAGGTGGTATTCTCCATGCAGATGATGGGTCAACAAACCTAGGGTTTCTATTTTCATTTAGGTTTCTATGGTACTGATGATGATTTTGAAAATCATATTGAAAACGTCGATCGACGTTCGACGATGGGCGCTCAGATCGTCGAGCTTCGTTCGACCATTGAGCTTCCGATCGTCGAGCGGCGTTCGACGCTCTTTGCATTTCTTTAAAAAATTTCTTTCTTTTCTCTCTCTTAGCTTTATTTAAAGTTTTATTAACTTGATTTACTTGCTCAGTGTTCTTCATTCCACTAGCTGAAACAAAGTTCACTGGAGTTGAAAGATTATTTTTAAGAATAATGGGTGGTTCACTGGGAGAAGCTCCTAAGCCTAATTTGTTATTACCTGACCTAGTGTTAGTCATGCTGGTTATCTCTAACAGCTTAAGGCTTCTACCATTTAGTGATTCCTCTAACCTTTTAGACTTAGCTAACTCCATTTTAAGAAATTTAATTTCTTCACTACAAGTAGTGAGATCTTCCTTTAACTTAATATTTTCTGTAGTAATTAATTCTGAGTCAGCTAACTTATTTCTAAGTTCTTTAATCTCTTTTTCTGAACTAATTAAGTCTAAGCATAAGGATTTAAAATCTAATTTAAATTCTGCAGAAGTAAAATCATAAGAAGATAGTACCTCATCTTCTGTTGGCATCTCTTCATCAGAATTTGAACTCTCTGCAGCAGAGTGGTTGCTGCAGGCATCTATTGCCATCAGGCAAACTTCCTTTGCCTTCTTCTCTTCCTCATCCTCACTGGAGCTAGAGGAGGAAGATTCTTCATCAGAATCACTCCAGGTTTCAGCAATGAAACCTCTCTCCTTTTTCTTGTTCTTGTAGGAGGATGGCTTAGAGTGCTTCCTGTGATGTTCCTTTTCTTTCCTCTTATCTTTGTTCTTCTCCTCTGGACACTCTGGTAAGATATGTCCAGGTTTCCTGCAACCATAACAGATAATTTCTTTAGCAGGAGAACGATCATACCTTGGTTTGTCTTCATAGCGTGAAGACTTCTTTCTGAATTCCTTTATCCCCATCTTGAGAAACCTCTTGGCAAATAATGCCATTAGTTCCTCATTGGATTGGCTGCCTTCAGAAGCATCAGCAGCCTTAAGAGCTAGAGATTGCTCTTTTCTTGTTGGAGTAGGGGTCTTTGCTTCAGCTTCTGCTTCCCTTGTCTTCAGCACTTGCTCAAAAGACTTGAGCTTGCCGAGAAGGGCTTCAGTTGAAATCTCATTTGTACTTCTGGCTTCCTTGATAGGCCAGATCCTTAGATCCCATGTGCTAGGGAAGCACATAAGAATCTTATCATTGACCTCTGTCAATGAAATGTCCTTGTCAAGGGTCCTCAGCTCATTGATGATTGAGCTGAGCCTTGTATACATGGCTTCAACTAATTCGGCATCAGTTTTCTTGAAGTTCTCATATTGTGAGATAAGGTTGGACCTCCTGTCCTTCCTTTCATCAACTGAACCAGCTATAATTTGGTTCAGTGTATCCCACATTGCTTTTACTGAAGAGCATTCAGCAACCTTCTGGAATACTTCATCAGACATTGTCTGAGCCAGTATATTCATTGCCTTGGCATCTACTATCTTGGCCTTCTTGTACTCATCATTATAGTCTGGAGGAGGCATTACACTCATATCAGTTGATGATGAGGCAGTGGCAGCAGCAGGTGCTCTTGGGGGTCCTGACAAAAAAGAAGCAAAGATACTTTCATCAATAGAATTCATATATAATTTTATCATTGCCTTCCAGATGCCAAACTTAGCTAAGTTGCATGCTGGAGGTCTGGTGCTAGAATAATCCTTAGACTGGGCCATGATAGTGAATATCTATAAGCTTTGGTATCTATCAGGATCTTATGACTTAGGTGTTAGCCTATACAGTCAGACAACCTCCCTCTGATACCAATTGAAAGTGAAGGGATAGATACTACTCTAGAGGGGGGGGGGTGAATAGAATTATCAAATTTTGCACTAGACAAAACTTAATAGTCTACCCAACTCCCTTGGAGTGAAATGCAGAATGAAAAGATTATAGATATAGAAATAACCCTAAAGCCTAACACAAGTGTTGTGCACAAACTCAAACTAACTGTAATTATAGTTAAGGCTTGGAAATCCTAATCAGTAACTAGCAAACCTAGTTATATCTAATCACAGCCACAATGCAAGTAATTAAACAAGGCAATCCAGACGACACAAGGAATTTAAGTGGTTCCCCAAATAACTTGGGTACGTCCACTCTTCTACCAACAAGGTAGGAATCCACTACAGGTTTTTGATCAGGTGCCCTGCCACCACAAGATCTGCTTCAGGTAGATCTAGAAACCCTTTAGACTTTTGATCAGGTGTCTAAAAACCAAACACAGGTTTTTGATCAGGTGCCCTGCCACCAAGGGATACTTTTGAAGGGAGTAATAACCCTGTACAGGAGGGGGAAAGAAGGTTAAAAAGTCTTCTCTATTTTACAATAAATTAGAGAAGCACAAAGACTTGCACTGAGCTAGAGAGCTCAAAAGAATCAAGGCTCCCCCTGGCTCAAAGAATGTCCAGGTGAAGTCTTGCTTTAGTGCAGAAACTCTTCAGAAAGTTCTGAAGGAAAAACTACAAGAAGATATAAAATAATAAAATAGAAAATCTTCTAGCAGCTATCTTCTTCTTCTTCTTCAAAAGATCTCTGAGTCTAAATTTCCTGGAACAGGAGAACTCAGGTTGAAGAAGAGCAGAAGAGCTTAACACTTCTCAGTTGAATGAAGATTGCTGAGAGCAGTTAAACTTGGTCTTGATGAAAGCTTGAATGCTATTTGAATAACTCTTAGAATAACTGGTTAGCTAGCTGAAATCCTTCTCCAAAGGATTCCTTTTATATCAGCAACAAGCAACGACTCTTTTCAATTTGAATTGTTTGTCTTCTTCTGAAACTTGAAACCTGGGCTGCAAATATCACAAAGATAAACAAACTCTGCAGCAAAACATTCTATAAAAAGGGATAAACCTTTTTCTAGGAAGCTGCAGGAAGCAATCTGATAATAAAGGTACTAAATAAAGTCACATCAGAGACAAACTCTTTATAGCAGAAGAAAGACTTTTCAGTCTAACGGCTATAAAGGACTGACAGCAGATAAAGTAAAATATAATGTCAACTAATAAGACAAACAACTTTATCTGAAAAGATTTGACTCAGGCAAAAAGGATGGAGCAGATATTGCCTGGAAATATTATCACAAAACAACTGAAATAAAATGTCAGATAATATATTAATTTATTAAATATTAATAAATAAATACAAAATAAAAAGGCACACAGAAAACGTCGAACGACCCTCGGAGATCGTCGACCGAAGAACGAAGATCGTCGAACTATCGGGCAGATAGTCGAACGATCCAGATAGTCGAACTATCAAAGGAGATAGTCGAACTATCACAACAGATAGTCGAACTACCAGAAGATAGTCGAGCTATCAGATAGTCGAACTATCAACAGATAGTCGAACTATCAAGGCGAAACAGATAGTCGAACTATCAAAGACAAACAGATAGTCGAACTATCAGAAGATAGTCGAGCTATCAGATAGTCGACCTATCAACAGATAGTCGAACTATCAAAGCGAAACAGATAGTCGAACTATCAACAGATAGTCGAACTATCAAAAGAGAAACAGATAGTCGATCTATCAACAGATAGTCGAGCTATCACAGAACAATGGATAGTCGAACTATCAGGACAGATAGTCGAGCTATCAGATAGTCGACCTATCAACAGATAGTCGAACTATCAACGCAGAACAGATAGTCGAACTATCAACAGATAGTCGAACTATCAAAGCAGAACAGATAGTCGAACTATCAACAGATAGTCGAACTATCAAAGAACGACAGATAGTCGAACTATCAACAGATAGTCGAGCTATCAGATAGTTGAACTATCCAAGCAGATAGTCGAACTATCAAACCAACAGATAGTCGAGCTATCAACAGATAGTCGAACTATCACAGCAAACAGATAGTCGAACTATCAAGCAGATAGTCGAACTATCAAGCAGATAGTCGAACTATCAAGCAGATAGTCGAACTATCAACACAGACTGAAAGTCGAACAACTGATAGACGATCATCGAACAGTTAGTCGACGATA
The DNA here is from genome assembly GCA_039513925.1 of Platanthera zijinensis. Classification (NCBI taxonomy): domain Eukaryota; kingdom Viridiplantae; phylum Streptophyta; class Magnoliopsida; order Asparagales; family Orchidaceae; genus Platanthera; species Platanthera zijinensis. The sequence continues at coordinate 170,129,940 of CM077094.1, forward strand.
GTCGAGCGGCGTTCGACCATAGTCGAACGAAAAAACTACTTAACCAAATTCTTCATCTGGAAAAGCGAGGACTCTACAGCTAGACCACTAACCATTGACCATAGATATTTCTTGGGTCAAGGGACAAAAGGAGAAGACTAAACTCAAATCAAACTAGGGTACCAACACAACCATTGAAAGGGAAATTCTATGAAAATAAAGAGGCATTGCAGCGTACCTACTATGACCTGCTCCGGATTCCGAGGCTGCGCAAGGTCCAAGGCATATACCTGCTCCCTTTCCTGTCTACGATCTCCCCCCTGGTATCCACGACCGCGGACGCGTCCTCGGTCTCCGTAATGCTGAGCTGGTGGGCCGCCCTGTGGTGCTGGAGGTGGTGCCCCCCTCATGGGGCAGTTCCTCCGAATGTGCCCAATCTGATGACAAAGGAAGCACTCTGGTGGGGGATACGCCATTCCCCAGGGTCTCTGTATCTCCTGCATCCGAAGAGGTTGAGGGGCCAATATCTCCTGTTCCCTCGGCTCCTGCCTCACGTCCTGATGAGGCTGGTCCTCTGTCCTCCTCCCCTCTGGTACAGCACCTCGCCGCTGGTCATTTCTACCTCTCCATCCCTGATCCTCTGCTGGCCGCTTCCGGCCCCGGGTGGCGTGCCAATCTGCCTCAATCCTTTTTGCCATCTCCAAAATCCGGGAGATGGGCCCGTCAGATACAAACAACAAAGCCTCCCTCAAGTCCTCCCGTAGGCCCTTATAGAACCTCCTGATATACCCTGCTTCATCCAGCTGGTAGGAATCTGCGTATCGAGCCAGATGGTCGAACTCTCGATGGTACTCCACCACGGTCCGGGTGCCCTGCTTCAGCTGTAAGAACCGCTCCTCCAAATCATCCCTGCCTGACTGCGGAACGAAATGCTCCAGCAGTGCGGCCCTGAACTCCTCCCAGGTAATCTCCGCAACCTCCCTATCGGCAAATGTCGTGTCCAACAGCGTCTTCCACCACCTCTTTGCATGGGACTCCAGGCAAGAGACAACCAGATCAACCCTCTCCTCCCAGGGACATCGTATCCTGGTCAGCATCTCGTACATGATATCCAGCCACTCTTCCGTCCGGACTGCCGACTCTGTCCCCAAGTAGGACGGGGGAGACAGTCCTCGGAAGATGCTTATCCAGTTGGCCCCCGGATTTGGTTGTGGGGCCGGAACCTGCTGGGCCCTGAAGGCCTCCAGGATGACAGTCAGAGTCTGTCCCATGTCTGACTGAAGGAAAGAAATGGGGACCGGTGGAGGTGGTGCAACACCCTGAGCCTGCTGAACTCCGCCTTGTGGCGTAGGCTGTGCTGGAGGCTGCATTACAAAAACCCATACTGAGAAAACGTTCAATCTTAAATTAAAGTGGACAATTTATATGTGATCCCCATTTGGGCACACCACTGCTTCCGCTGCTTAGTTTGTCCCCAAACTAAACTCACGCGGGGGTGACCCAGGGTTTGTGGACTGGTACTTTCTTCTGATCGATGTTTCCGCTCTGATACCACTTGTAAGACCCCCCCTTTTTTTCTTTTTAAAACCCGGGGTCTTAGGCCCAGAGTTGCCGCTTTGCGGTGACACCTTCACGTCCTGAAGGGTCATCACCACAAGGCGCCGATTCTGCCAGCCAATTCGATCACAGAAAGGTAGCACAATAACTGAAGTAAGAGCAATGCAGTCCACAATAATAAATCACATGTATATAAACTCCACGAAGGGAGTGTCCACAGAAAACATCAGAGTACAATGATACTAGAAATATAAGGGCTCACGCCCGGTACATCAAGTCCTCACTACAAAATCACTCAATGCGGATGCAAAACTAAAACTCTACTGAAGGTCAGGACTCACGGTCCCTGCAGTTTGGACTCCAGTGCTAGACTGCCCCATCTCCAAGCGTACCGGCCTCCTGAGCTGCTCCTCCATGCTGGGCTCCGCGATCCCCTAATATGATATGGTTCGAAAACCGTTAGTCATAAAGACTAAGCCCTATCATCCCCTACCCCTTCCTCTATGGCTCCTAGGTACCGAGCGGAGAGGAAGAAAGGGAAGGATATGAAAGTGGAGACTTAATCAAGAAACAAATGGCAGCGGAACTAATCTAGCAATTCTATATTAATATAACAGAAACAGAAAATAAGAAAGGTAACCTTAACTTATGTGCGAAAGCGCATAAGCCAAGGGATCTTCTGCGAGGCTCCCATCGTATAGAGTGTCCCATACCACCTATATGTTGGGGGTGTCGGTTATCAAACAACAACATGTATATATATTGAAATTAACCTTTGATTTATAAACTTGCCCACACAAGCTTATAGACCAAGGGGTCGTTTTGCAGGTCCTAACGTATAAGCATCCCATACCACTTATACTTTAGGTGTCAGGGTTAAATGAATCGATTATGCTATGACATGCAAGTGGGTATGATGAAACATGCAAGTGCAACTCACACACCCGACTCTGTGCACACAGACCTTTAGTTCCCCCTTTCGGAGCCATTACCTCCCAGAATACCTCCGTAATGGCAGACGAAAGCGGTGGGTTGGGCCTCGCCCACCTCTAAACCAGTAAAGCACTACCGGTCAGACCTATCGTACGCCTCAACGCTTGGTGCACTAAGCGGACGCCTGCGTACTCTCGCCGGCTGGCGCACCAGACTTCTGTTGGCAAAGTGCTAACCACACTTGCCGAGTCAGCGTATTGGCGTCGGTGCATCGACCCTCCAATACCGAAGACCCACCCCCTTAATTTCCATTCCTTTTTATGCACATGCAAGTTTAATCGTAAACACACAAAAGCCGAGCTGAAGCTCCCCAGACCAAAACGTCCGTCTCCAAACCAACCGAGCCGAAGCTCCCCGGACCATCCCGTCCGTCTCTTAACCAACCGAGCCGAAGCTCTCATCAATCTTCCTATGCCAACAGTGTTTGTGAAGGGTGCAGCCCTAGTTACTAAGTTACTCTTGTCGGTTTGTTATTACAGTTTACGTTAGCCCAAGACTGCCCCCGGTATTCCCTGTGAAGGGCTCTCAAGGGGCACTAGGAACCAAGACGGCGACATTACGGCCCAAAGTTCCCTTTCGCAAGGCGCTTATTGTTATTGGTTGATCTCCCTTAACCCGATTCCCTTCTCATATTACGATAGACTATCCTAGGGTGATTTTAAACCTTCCACTCTTCGGGGAAGACGATCTTTCGTCGAACCCGAGCACCCCTTAACTCTAGCTATCACCACTTCTCACTACTCTTCATATCATCCTATTGTGATATCATCCACAATTGTCCACCCATACAAAATGATCAACTCCAATGACTTCCTCAGATCATGTCATATTGCATTTCACAAATTTGTTATATGCAGACCGACCTAGACTATATGTCGAACCGGCTATGCAATGATCCAATACTCATCCAAATGCCCTAAATTATTTACTGGATACTTATCATGATATAACTAGCCTAAAACCAGAAAGTGGTAATTTTCCTAATTTGTCTGATGTTTAATTAATTTCCTCGAAAGACCCAAGGGTTACCGGTTTGAACATGAACTACCCTAAGTAATCATGCAAGATGTCCAGAAATATTACTATAAATATTATGTTATCCCAATATGGTAAATCCAAAGTATCACAATTTTTCTACCATCAAAAGGGCACTAAAACTATTTTAGAAATAATCTCTATCTTTTGTTATTTAGGAATCAAGTACAGAAAATATCCATCCAAAAATTGAAAATTAATTATACTAAGCAGATAAGATATTCAAAATAACATTGGCCAGGTTTCATAATTTCCTAACAAGTATATCATCAATAATTAATTTTTAAACCATAAAACCCCTTTCTAACATCTCTGAATGAAGTACTAGAATTACTCAACTAAAAATCATACAAAAATTCAGGGGCAACTATTCTGACCTAAAACATTTACCTCGAAGATTTCATGAGGTTTCAATGAACAGAAATTTCTAAACAATTAAAACATCATTTAAGGCCATAGCAAGTTTTACAAATGAAGTGCTAGCAATAATCAACATAAAATTCCAGAAAAATTGCTATAAGTTTTACCTGATCCAAAACTCACTCTACCCGAATTTCACAGCTTTTAAGTAAGGTTTAGTGACTGGTTTTACCTATTTTATATTTTACCCTAAAACTAAGGTTAGAGTTTTAAGGTATCTACTTGTCTCCAAATTCTCCAAGATTCCATCCAGACAATTCTTATCAGGGCTTTGTCAACTCTACAAAGTTTCAAGGCAATACAAGAGCAATTGCCCCCATGTCCTTCACAACCCTCAAAACCCTTCATTTAGGGTTTGAGCTTGGATCCTAGGGTAAATCAACCCTAAACCTCACCATTTTTCTCCAAGCAGGTTATAACACCCTTCTAAGTCAGAGGTCAGAAAATCAGCCTCTGTTGAGGTGATTTGACCTTTCCAAACTCTTAGTGCACTTTTTACTAAAAGATGTCTCGCTAATGCCTAGTTAAGGGTAGAAGATTTCCTACCCAAAGCTCCTCCAAACTAGTTGGAATTTTGTACAGATCTAGGTTTTATAGCCAGGGACCACTCACCAAAATTTGGGAGGGTTTGGAGGTCATTTGACCATTTAAATAAATTTCTCTAACTTAATTAAATTGAAACAAAAACTTTAGGCAAAGTATCTCCAAAAATTCCCATTTTTGGTCTGCCTTTAGGTATAACTAAGGTTAACCCCCTGCCCAAATTTCAGGTCATTTGGACAAGAGACGAAGAGTGGGCATCCATTTTAATTTCTGCCCAACTCTAAGTACAGCCCCCACTAAAACGGGTGCTGCGGTCGAACCGCTTATCCAAACGGGTTGAAATCAATTTTAAATTAAACTAGACTCAAAGGGCTACAACTTTCGTGACTGGTCATTTTTCCTAAAACGGCCTCTAACTGTCTCATTTTGCAGCCTCAAAATATACTTAGATAATTTATCTTTCCATTATGTATTATATACATAATTTATATATTATAAAATTGGTTTTACTGTTCATCTTCTACATGAAACCGAAAACAGAACTCAGAAAACCATTTTTCCTGTAACATTTCCGTGATTCGTCGCAGGCCGTCCGGTCACTTCCCTGGCCAGCCAGCCACCACCACCACCTCCGTCGAGGCGATGGCTAGCGGTCGACGGTGGTTTGGCCGCCGGAGGTGGCGGTTTCCGGCGAACTCGAAAATACATTTTTTTCATGGTTTTCCATGAAAACAAGAGATAGGTCCGGCTCTGTTGAGCACGAACTTCCATTCTAAGAATCCTAAGATCTACCCATGAGAGAAGAAGCAGAGGAGGACCTTGTTCGCGGTTTGGAGGCGAGATGAACGACGGGGTGCCATGGCGCAGTGGTGGCGTTGCTGAACTTCTCCTACAGCAAGAGCAAACGTCTGAATTTGTTTGATTGAGTGTGTAAACTTCTCCTCTTGCTCCAAGTGGGCTTTTATAAGTCAGCAAGTGGGGAGGTGAAAGGGTAAAGCCTTAATGGTCATGAAGGCTCCTCTTAATAACATTTCGGTTACGGTGAAGGGATAAGAAACGGTGGAAGATAAAAAGGTATGTCCAGTTGGCGGATTCCTATTGGACCACATCTCCTTATTTTATTAAGAAATTACAGTAGGAAACGGCCCATAATTAATCCTGGTGTAACTTCCCACACCAGCATTTATTTCCACGTGTGTTAGAATAATTTCGGGCCTGAACCATCGTTTCGGTCAATGTCACGGGCGTGACACATAGGTCACGGGCGTGACAGGCCAGGGTGGCCAATTCTGGGGTCGACGATCGTAGAACTGAGATCGACGGTCGTCGAAGGGTGGTCACGCCCTAGGTCACGGGCGTGACACCTTGGTCACGGGCGTGACATACCCGAATGGCAAATTTTGAGGTCGACGACCGTCGAACTGAGATCGACGGTCGTCGAAGGGTGGTCACGCCCTAAGTCACGGGCGTGACACCTTGGTCACGGGTGTGACAGGGTCATGAGACAAATTCCGCGCTCGGCGATCGTCGCGCTGAGATCAACGATCACCGAAGGGGGGGGGGGGGTCATGCGCTTGGTCACGGGCGTGATACCTGGGTCACGGGTGTGACATGCCCGAATGGCAAATTCTGAGGTCGACGACCGTCAAAAATGAGATCGACGGTCGTCGAAGGGTGGTCACGCCCTAGGTCACAGGCGTGACACCTTGGTCACGGGCGTGACAGGGCCGGGTCGAAAATTCTGCGCCCGACGATCGTCTCCCAGAGATCGACGATCGTCGAAGGAGTCACGCCCTAGGTCACGGGCGTGACGGGTCGGTCACGGGCGTGACCAACCCGTGACCCGAAATCTTGGTCGATTCATTTCAATTTTTGGGCTTCCTAGGGTTCTGTGACGACCAACCGACTCCTAGGGGTCTAGCCGGAAATGGGATGTTACACATATATATATTATATACAGAAGATAAAAGAGATAGAGAGAAAAAAAGCAGTAAGACTTTTTCTCTCTACAAAAGAAGAACTCTGCAACAAGTTTTCTAACAGAGGAAATCAACTTCATCTTCTTCTTTCTGATCCAGGCTTTCAAGAGACAACATATTCAAATTTATCTACAGAGCTTACTGAAGATCTTCATCTAGTTGAAGGCCTACACCCTGAAGCAAAGCTTCCCAGCATTCCTGAACTAATACATATTTTCAGGGGGAGCTTTGACATAATCATCAACTATTGAATCCACTAGTCTTCTCTCATTTGATTTGAGAATAGAGAAGAATATCATCAACTCCTAGTTTTCTAAACTGTGTACAAGGTTATTACTCCCTTCAAAAGTAAACCCCTTTGGTGGCAGGGCACCTGATCAAAAACCTGTGTTTGGTTTTTGGGCACCTGATCAAAAGCTCAAAGGGTCTTTAGATCTACCTGAATCAGATCTATTGGTGGCAGGGCACCTGATCAAAAACCTGTAGTGGATTCCTACCAGGGTGGTAGAAGAGTGGACGTACCTATTGAGAAGGAACCACTATAGTTCCTTGTGTCGTCTGGATTGCTTGCTCTGTTTTCTTCCTTATTTGCTATGAATTTTATTTTGCATTTTATTTTATAAAAACTCTTAAGCATATCAGATCTATCACCTCACTTTCATAGTACTTTCCTAATTTCAATGTTTCTTGTACAATGCACGGACCCTCCCAGTTGGGGTTGAGTTTTCCTACGCCGGCTGATCTTCCCGCCGCATCCACCTTCTTTAGGACCAAGTCCCCTTCCGCGAACTATTTGACCCTGACGTGCATGTCAAAGTACTTGGTCATTCTTCTCTTCACTTCTTTTTGTCGGATGGCGGAGAGGTCACGTAACTCCTCCACCATGTCGAGGGAGAGTTGTAGCTCCTCCTTATTTTCAGCTTGCCATTCTCCCCTGCCTACCTCTGCCTCGACCACCTGAGGCGTCCGGACCTCGAACTCGATCGGGAGCACTGCCTCGCACCCATAGGAAAGCTTGAAGGGGGTCTCCCCCATGGCGGTGTTGGGGCGGTTCTAAGGGCCCACAGAACCGAGGGAAGTTGCTCCACCCAACTACCCTTCAAGTTTTCCACCTTCTTCTTCAGGAGGTTTACTATGATTTTGTTTGCCGCCTCCACCTGCTCGATGCTCCTAGGGTGGTAGACTGATGAAAATATGAGATCGATCCCGAGCTGTCCGCAAAAGCTGATGAATTCGGCGCTGACAAACTACTTCCGTTGTTCGTGACAATGGCTTGCGGTAACCCGTGCCGGCAGATGATCTCCCCCCAAACAAAATTCCTGATAACCTGGGAGGTCACCTTAGTTAGCGCCTTCACCTTCAACCACTTAGAAAAATAATCTATCATGACGAGTAAGAATCTCCTCTGCCTGCTGGCTTGGGGGAAAGGCCCTACCAAGTCCATTCCCTAGATGGCGAAGGGCAAGGGGCCGTGATACTCCTGAGGCGCTTGGCGGGTCGCAATTGGAGGGGGGAAAACAGCTGGCACTTGTGGCAATTATTCGTAAACTCTGCCGCGTCGTGACCTAAGGTAGGCCAAAAATACCCTTGTCTAACAATCCTTCCTTCCAGGGTCCGACTCCCGGAGTGGCTCCCACACTCCCCGGAGTGGACCTCCTCCAAGATCCTCTGGACTTCCCTCTCAGCCACACAACATGCCAACATCCCTGAGAGAGTCTTTCGGTACAGCTGCCCATCGCGGATGAGGTAGTACGCCGACTTGTACTTAAATTTATTTTTATCCATCCCCTCTGGATACTCCCCTGTGGAAAGGAAGGTCGTGAATGGGTCCATCCACGAGGGGTGTTGATCCACCTCCATCAGCTCTCCCTCTTCAATGGAAGGGCAGAACAGATCAGTGATGGTACCCCCCACCCTGGGACTGTGCTTTGCTAGTCGATCTACCTGCTCATTCTCTTCCCTTGGCACGTGCCGGACAGAGAAGGTCTGGAACGCGCCGATGAACCCCTTTACCTTTGCCAAGTATAATTGAAGGGTAGGCTCCCTTGCCTCAAACTCCCCGTTGATCTGGGAAGCCACCACCATGGAGTCAGTGAGGATCTCCACATCATGCACCCCTAGCTCCCTGGCCAGGCGGAGCCCTGTAATCACCGCCTCATACTCGACCTAATTGTTAGTAATATAAAAATGAATAACTATCGTTTGTTCTATCTTTGTTCCCTGGGGGCTTTCCAAAATCACCCCCCATCCCCAGGGAATGCTTACCCGAGGCTCCATCCACCATCACTTTCCAGGGAACTGGGTGGGTGAGCTTTTCCTCCACCACCTCGACCACATAGTCAGCCAGGAAGTCGGCCATCGCCTGAGCCTTGATCGAGAGGCGGGGGACAAAGGAGATATCGAACTCACTTAGCTCCACTGACCATTTTTCCAACCTGCCTGAATGCTCCACCCCCTCAAAGATGTTGCGGAGGGGGTGGTCAATCACCACTCAGATCGAGTGTGCCTGGAAGTATGGCCGGAGCCTCCGAGGCGAGATGATTAGGGAGAAGGCTAGCTTTTCCAAGATGGGGTATCGAAGTTCTGTCTTTCTCAGGACCCTGCTCACATAATAAATAGGTAACTGCTTCCCTTCTTCCCGGACCAGGACGGAGCTCAAGGCTTCCGCTCCGACCCCAAGATACAAGTACAGATCCTCGCCCTCCTTTGGCCCTTAGAGCAGGGGGGCCTGAGTTAGCTGCCTATTTAAGGCCTGGAACGCTTCCTCGCATTCCCCAGTCCACTCGAACTTCTTGCTTCCCCTTAACGCTTTGAAGAAGGGAGAGCACTTCTCCCCAGCCCGAGAGAGGAACCTGCTCAACCTTGCCAACTTCCTTGTCAATTGCTGCACCTCTTTAGCACTCAGAGGCGATCCCATCTCCATGATCGCTCTGACCTTGTCAGGATTCGGCTCCACCCCCGTTGGGGTGAGAAGGTGGCCCAGGAACTTGCCCCCTGCTAGCCCCGAAGACACACTTCAAGGGGTTCAACCTCATCTTGTACTCGCGCAGGGTGACAAAGGTCTCCTCTATGTCCCGGATATGAGAGTCCACGTCTCGACTCTTGATCATGAGGTCATCTACATACATCTCCAAGTTCCTCCCCTTCTATTCTCGGAAGACCTGTCCATCATTTTTTGATACGTCGCCCCTGCATTTTTCAGCCCAAAGGGCATCATTTTGTAGCACTAACACCCATCCCCCGTGATGAAGAAGACATCTTTGATGTCAGTGGGGGGGCATTCTGATCTGGTGGTAACCTGACAATGCATCTAAAAAACTCATCACAGGAAAACTGACGGCTGAGTCTACCAGCGCGTCGATCCGAGGCAAGGGATAACAGTCCTTAGGGCATGATTTATTAAGTAAAGAAAAATCGACACACATACGCCACCGGCCGTCTCCTTTTTTAACCATTAATACATTGGAGACCCAACCCAGGTATTGTATTTCAGATACAAAGCCGGCCTTGAGGAGTTTGGCCGCCTCCTCCCTGATGGGCTCAGCCAGCTTGTCCGCAATAGATCTCTTTTTCTGCTGGATGGGGCCTGCCTCCGGGTCCAGATTGAGGCGGTAGCAGGCGACGTCCGCGTCGATCCCTGACATCTCTGCGGCGCTCCAGACAAAGATGTCCACGTTCTTCTGGATGCACTCCAGCATCCTGCCCTGGTCCTCCGTGGTCAGCCCCCCGCTGATGCGAACCTTCTCCACCTTGCCTCCGAGGGTGAGAACCTCCATCTCCACCACCTCTTCCACAACCTCCAGACGGGAGTGCTCCCCCCATTCTCCAACGTTCTCCCCTCCCGGGGAGAGAAACTCTTCCTCAGCTTCCTCCACGGCCATTTCCTCGGTTGACTCCTGGACTTCCTCCACCATCTCCACCCGGGTGCAGTTCTCCTCCACCTCCATCTCCACTTCCTCGGCCTCCTGCTCCGCCTCCTCCATCCTCCGCCACATCTCCTCATCCCCCTCTTGCCAGGAGATGGAGTTTACGGCGGTGACGTAGCATTCCCTCGCCACCTTGGGGTCGCCCCGAACCCAGACCTGGATCCCCTCGGCGCTGAACTTCAAGCATTGGTGGAAGGATGATTGGATGCAGTGAAAAGCGCTGATGAGGGGTCGCCCGAAGATGGTGTTGTAGCTGCTGGGGGCATCCACAATGACGAACCTGCAAGTGCGGGACTGCCCCCCCAGAGTGACATGGAGTCCCACTCCTCCTTCAACCTCCTTCCTCTCCCCTGAGAACCCAAACAAGGGTCCATCTGAGGCCAGCACCCTCTTAGCCTCCACCTTCATCTCGTCAAACGCCTTCTTGAAGATGACGTTGACCGAACTCCCGTTGTCTATGAGGATCCGGGAGACAATGAAATTCTTGATGGATGTCTGGATGACCAGCGCATCGCAAAAGGCATCCTCATGATCTGGCATATCCTTCCTTGAGAAGGTAATCTTCTCCTCCAGGGGTGGGGTCTGGGATGTGGAGCCAACGCTCCTGTGGTACATGGTGTGGAGGCTCGCCTTCCAGGAAGCCTCAATCCCCCGCCATGGATCACTCTGATCCCCCCGGGTCCCAACATCTGCCCGGTCCTCACACCTGTTCTCCTCCGCCTGAGGCAGGACTTCTTCGATCCGCACTCCCTGGCGGTCTTGCTATTGTTGCTTCTCCCTGTTTCCTCTCAACTTGAGGAATCCGGGCACGTGGTGGTAGCGTGCCCCTCCTCGTGGTGGATGTCACAGTAGGGCAACTCCATCCTAACTTCTCTCCTCCTCCTCTGCGCGTCTCTCCTCCTCTCCCCCATGGCTATAGCCATAGCCTGGTTCTGGTCGGGGAGAGGTTGCCTCTGGCCTTGTCTCCCACCTAGAGGGTAAAATTGGCCCTGACCCCCCTAGCGGTTGTCTCCATGAAAACGTCTCCGCGGTCCCTGATCCTGCCACTCTGGCCTCCAACCCAGCCGATGGTTTGGCTCCTGGCGCCCCCCAACTGGGCTGCTGCTGCTATTCCCTCTGCCAGGATTCAGCTCTCCTCTCCTCCTGACCTCTGCCACCTCTATGCCTCTCTTCCTCCATGGCCCACCTGGCCAGCTTCCGGGTTCGACGCCTCCCCGTCGACTTCCCTTGCCACCCTCTCCATTAACTCCTCATAGGAGAGGGGTGGCACCCTCTTCAGCTCCATTCTGAAGAAACCCTGCTGCAGCCCCAGGGTGAAAGCCATCATCCGGGTGTGCCCTGACATCTCTTGGACCTGAGTTACCTCCTCCTGGAACCGGTCCACGTATCTCCCCATGGTCTCGCTCACTCCCTGCTTGATGTGGAACAGGGACTCCGACTCTTTCTTCCTCCGCTTGGAGGTAGTGAACCTCAGTATGAACCCCCGACGTAGGTCCTCGAAGCAGTAAATGGAGTTTGTCGGTAGCTGGTGGAATTACTCTCGCCTTCTCCTTGAGAGTGATGGCGAAGAGCCTGCACTTGAACCCATCCGACATCTGTCGGATCGAGACCACGTCCTCAAACCACTGGACGTGCTGGACCGGGTCTCCCTTCCCGGCGTAATAAGACATCTCCGGCTCCCTGAACCCCTCTGGAACTGGGTAGGAAGAAACCAATTTGCTGAAGGGGCTGCCCCCTGCTGGGCGAGCTGGGGGATCTCGCACCCCCATCTCGCCGAGCCTGTCGCCGCTTGCCGAGCCCGGGAAGAGCACTCACGCAGGTAGCTTGCATCCTCTCCCTTCCGTGGCAATAGGTGGGGGGGGGGGAGTCAAACCTGCCCGAGCCTTGCCCTGATCCTCCCGTCATCGAGCCTGCTGAAGATTTTCTGCACTGACCACGATCCATGCTCACCGCACCAAAAATGGTGAAATCGAGAAATCGGTCTCTGTGGAGTTTGACCTTGGGGAAGGGGTGATCGCGCGCCTACTTCTCTCCTGCAGGCAAAATGACAAGGAAAAACAAAGGGAACTGACCCAAGGAATCGGTGCGGAGGTCCCACCTCACACCCGGAAGATCTTAGAGCGCTTCCCCTCCCTTAACCAAATGCCGAGCTAAGGCTACCTCAGAAATTGCAAGAAGGTCTGGGATCAAGTGAGCATTCCTTCTGAGGTGTCCCTTGGGTCCTATTTATAGGATTCTGAAAACGGTCTGCAAATAACCAACCTCCGCTATTCTGAACAGCCATGTGCAGCCCAATTGGGTCTGCCAACAGCGTAACTCCGCTGTTCTAACTGGCTATGGGCAGGCCAGCGGGGGCAAAATGGTAAAAGATACATCACATGAGGCTGGGCGAGTAGTCCCTAAGGCTTCTACTCGCCTAGGGCGGCAAGTACTCGATGAAGCTGACACTCGCCGCCTTCCCCGAACCTTGGCGAGCACGGGCCCGACTGGCCCTGCTCGCCCGCCACTTGCCGAGCTCCCCTGGGGCGAGTACGAGCCCGCCTGCTCCACTCGCCCCTCAAACACTCCACCCCGCCTAGGCGAGTCGGAGGGCCGCCGAGCTCCTTCTTCCTTTAGGTGCTCGCCCGAGGCTTGGACTGCTAGATCTGGCCCGCCTGATCCCCGTCGGGCCCACTTGCCGGATACGGGGTTGTACACAAGGGTATGCAAGTTTCCTTTGCATTTGCATTTTTTGTATTATTCATTTATAATTTGGAAATAAGTTTTAGAGAATGATTTATGACAAATTGCATAAACAACTCAAGCACCAACAACACGATAAAGCTAAACCAAATAATTGAGATAAAGCTAATGATGATGATTGTGTTATTGGCCTCAGACAACGGGCCTAATTATCTTTTTTGTTGTCTTTTATTAGAAGTTTATCATTATTATTGCGTTGTCCTTGGAGCCATGTTTGAGTTGATTTAACTGGTTGACGCACTAATGTTTTTTCTCAAGCTTTTAACAATGCTGCTATTGTGTAGCTTGGCTAAATGGGTTTTGCCAATGAAATAGATCACCTACTCACTAACAAAATTATATAGAAAACTTTGTAGTCTCTTGTGCAAAACCTGGAGGGCCATTGATGTCGTCATAGTTATACTAGAATAAGTATAACCTATTGAGCTCAATTTAAAAGTAGAGATTAGAATAGATTCGAACATAATCACTTTTTTTGCATGAAATCTCATTTCTTTGTGGCTTGCCCCATGCTTTCTTCTTTGTTCCACATGCCTTTATTTTTTTAGTGGGAATCCACATGGCATATGCCTTCAATGTGTTCATACTTTGATTCTGATGGTATTCGTATGCTTCATTAACTGATCCTTCATTTCAATTGGTTAATGTGCAGTAGTAGGGCCCCCATTGCTTGGCAGCCTAAGAAGCAGTAAACCACTTGAGCCTTTTGGCAAATTTCAGGATATTACAAGTCCAGGATGGAATGGTCTCTTCTTTAAGGTTGTTTTAAAAAAATTCATGATCTTCATAATTTTTTGCCTACTTCAAGCCATTATTACCTTGTAAGGCTTTCTTTAATAGAACAAAAACACATAAACAATCCGAAAATGGAGTATGAAAACGGATTACTTTTTCTTTGATGCTTCGTATTGCACTAATCTTTTGGCTGTTTTCTTATACTTTTGCAGCAGCTAAGAACATTCATACAGATGAGGACGAAGCTGAATGTTGTGGATAACTCTGGTGCTAAATGGGTTAGGTGCATACAAGCTTTGAAGGGGAGGAAGGGGGCGAGATTAGGAGACACGATAATTTCATCGGTTCAGGAAGTGCAGCCTCGCGGTAAAGTAAAGAAAGGAGAGGTGGTATATGGTATTGTCGTGCGCACAGCCATATGCAGCGAGGGCGCTGTGATGGCTGTGAGATTAGGTTTGACGACAATACAGTAGTCCTTGTTAACAAGCAAGGAGAGCCAATAGGGACTAGGGTTTTTGGGCCAGTGCCACATGAAATCAGAAGGAAGAAGCATCTCAAGATTCTAACTCTTGCTGAACACATTGCTTAATAAGGTATGCAGCTCTGTCAGAGAGCTTTTTTTATTCTTTGAACTTTATTGAACTGTGAAGTGGAGTTCATATTTTATTTTTAGAGATTGAGCTATTTTCTCGACACAATTGTGATTGCATAATTTCAGGTTTGTAGTTTGATTACAATTATTTAAAGTAAAATGCTCCTTAATTTATTTTCTCTGATGGTTTGTTCTTTAAAATTGCAACTTTTGTTGGTTTGATGAGATTTCTCAGTTATGTAGAAGTTCACAACATTTTAACACTTTTTCAGTAAAGCGTTTGGCTCCGTTTGGGGGGACTTATTTTCACCGGTCAAGCGGTTACGACCGCATGAACCGGACTTATAAGTCCGGTTCATGCGGCCGTAACCGCTTGACCGGTGAAAATAAGTCCCCCCAAACGGAGCCTTTGTAGTTTGTTTGCTTTGTTATAGTGTTATTGTTTCAATCATAAATGAATGTGATTTGATATGTTTCCTAAAAAATCTTTCCTTAAAGTTTTGGATGCTGGTAAATCCTCACCGCTATATTTACTATCATAATTTTCAATCATAAATGAAGTGTATCTATTTTGGATTTTTTATTCATAGCTATTGGATTTTTTTTGTATGAAAGCAACCTAGAAAAGTATGATACCTGTACAATTAGTGTAGAAATATAGTCAACTTTTGGCGAAATTTATGGGTCAGAGCACTTGACACAGGGCACATGAGATTCTGACTCGAAGAAAGAAGTATCTTGTTTTCGGGCTAATAGCCGAGATATCAGAGTCATGTATCAGATATTTCAAAATAGCTGAGATGTTCGAGTCATATCACGGCTATTTTAAAAATACTTGAGAGATCAAATATCTCAACTTTTAGCGTGAAAAACAAAAAATGAGAAACATTCTTGAGAGTAAATAAAAAATGCATGTTTCCATGAGCTTTTTTAGACTAAAATTTCTTATGCTAATTAATTATGCAAGGGTGCACTGGGTTCAGTTAAACTAGATTTTACTCGGCAATGGGAGGGCTGGTGGTGGTGAGGGAGAGAAAGGAGATGGGAAGAAGAAAAGTTAGGGAGCAACCCTAAATCTTATACATCCCAACATAATAAAAAAAAGAGTACCACCCAATCCCTTATATATATGGGGTGCAGATAACAAAAAAGCAGTTTGAATAATAAAGCACACACATAACATAATATAAAATAACAAAATGCAAATAAGATAATCATGTCGGCTGCGCGTTTTCGGTCTCTCCTCCAGACAAACACGTCATTGTCTTCCTCCGCGTGTGGACTCGCCACGACGTCTCGTCCGTGTGTCGACATGCGCAACCGTAACACTAACAAACTAGGAGGAAATAGGTGGAGCCAAGTCCAGCGCCTTCATTATGAACGCATAAAAAAATGCATTGTTGTCCACATATTCATCTCTACATCCATCAAAAAAGAGCTCAATTAATATTATGATAAACCTCAAAAGGTGCGAAAATAAGAGTACCTGTGTTTTTTTTCTTTACTTTTTAGCGAATCAATGTGGATGAAAAGTTAACAAAAGAATTGCTAACGGAAATGTGGAATTCTTCTTAACAATTCGTTTTCACACAAATCTGATTGTAGCTTAAGATCAGGTCAAAGTCATTTGATATGAATGAAGCAAATACATGCCGAGGAGAGAGTTTACCTTCCTGACTTTGAATAGTGCCTCTCATCAAGGCCACATTTAAACAATAACATATTATCATCAGTCTTTGCTGCCCTCAATTTGGCCACAAATTTAGCAGCTTCGAAGTACAAATAAATGGTATCTGTCATATTACTTCCAAATATTAAGATGAAGTTACAAAGACCAATGCAACATATACACATAATTAAGATCTGAGCCTACCATACAAATTAGCTCTAACAAGAATATTGGGGTAATTTTGCACTCTTACCTGAAAAAAGCCCAAAAGAAATTCATTCAGATATAAAAATCAGGACAATATAGCTCTAGAGAATCTACTAAGTTAGCATAGTCCTCAAAAAGGGATCAAATTATGTGGAATGTTGGTAAGTGAGAATGTGCTGGGTAGGGATGTGTACGTGAGAGTCTAGATGAGGCAAATCCTAAAGTGTAGTGTCGAGGAAAAACCTAATGAAAACCCTAGGAGGATGCAATCATGCAAAGATCAATATGAAGTTAGCGTGCAATTAATAATTATTCAAGTAAAGATTCAACACGAATTTCACAATTAATCACATAATAATTTATATCATCCTGCAAGTTTTGAATCGCGCACACGATAGCACATATGCCCTATAAGTTGAGGGACCACATGGATAATAAGGTTTTTCTACTGTCAAATCAATACATCCTAAAGCATTTGCCATTTCACTTGATATTACTAAAAATCACCACATAAACTTCCATGAGTATTACGAATCTATGAGGGAGAATAAAACACACATTCGATGTCTCCCTAAATATTTCAACAATGTATCAGAGCAGGGATATATTCCACCCTGAAATTTCTCGCCCTAAAATGTTGGCGCCCTGAAATTTCTGGCCAGCTTCTTCCACTCCCGCTCCAAAACCCTTCTCCCATATCCCACGACATCCACATCATCGAAGGCTTTGGCAGCTGCTCCTCTGCTCTAGTCGACGACTGATCTACTTCATACCGCATCGTGCTCGTCAGCTACTTCTATCCCGATGACGATCACTTCTCTTGTGAGTCGCTTGGGTGCTTTCTCCCGTAATTTGATCCATTTCCTTCGCCGAGCTCATTCGCAGGTCCTTCCTCTACTCACTAATGATGAAGACCCTCCCTTATGATGATGTGAATATCGCTACTGTTCCAGTTGAGGTTTTCATGTGTTGATCCTGGCCTCACGCCATTGCATCGACGACTTCACCGACTTTTGTCTACCAATCCTATTGATGTTCCCTTCTGTCTGAAGTGGATATCGTCTAGTAAACCTGTCTGGAGCTTCATTCACACCCGATGTGCTCGTTTTTTCGCCGATGACGATCTCCAGCCTCCTGTTCTGTTTGAATTCCTGCGTATATCTGCACTTGCGCCTCCTTGACATCGATCTCCCTAGCTCTGCCGACTCCAACCACCTCCATCAGCTTCTCCCGTGTTTTTGATTCCAACCACTACTACCTTTTGGAGTGTTGATCTCTCGCCGATGTTGAAGCTTTGTGGGGGGTTTTTTGGTCGTTTTATGTCTTTAAGTGTCTTTGTTGTCCTGATGTTTGCTTTTATGTGTTGTGTCTGCCTATATGCACGTGTATCCCATATGAGGGGGAGTGTTTGAGATGAAGACGACTCTGATGGTATTTCTCAACACTTGTCTTAGTCCACACGACCCTCCATGCTTATGTCTTGTATTGCTCGCGTCTCCCCATTTTCTTCGTCTATGGGTATAATGTATGGTCTTTATTGGTTGACCAGTTTTCTAGCTGGTTGTGTCGTGTGGGAGTATCCCCGGTGGCCCATCTGTTCACTTGTGTCCAGTAGGTTGTGTCACGTGGGAGTATCCACGGTGCCCCTTCTTATTCCTACAGGATGTTTCATGTGGGACCATATTGTGAGACCATATCATGTGGGACCGCCCTTTGTGTGGATTATCCTCAACGTATTTTTCCCCTGTGACGCATCTGTTGATTTTCCCCCACATCGCCTATCAACATTTCCTTAATCATTATATGGAGTCTAATTTTAAAGTTTTCCCTTCAGCTTAAGGGGGAGTGTTGGAGATTGTGCATTTAATTTAGTTTTATATTTCAAGTTATGTATTAGTGTCATAGGTATGAGTGCATTGTCTTTAATCCCACATTGTCTACTAGAGTTTGTATGTCATGTGTAATCCTTTAAATACCTATTTTGAGGGAATAATAAAACAAACCTTCTAGTTCTCCTTAATTACTTCAACAATGACGACTAGTAGTAAAATTTTAGACAAAATACATTAAATGATTGTAATAACAACAATTAGTAACTATAATAATCATCAATAAAAATTCAAATATGTAAATGGTCACATGAAATACAAAAAAAAACTTCGAATTAGTTTTCCAAAATCTATGCAGATACTCACGTTATCAATGGGAGAATATGACTTCATATAGTAATAGTATTCTTCCTTCCGAGGGTCGCCCAATTCCTATATCAAGAATTTGAAACAATAAGATAATGAAGACAAAACATATTCAAAATAATAATTGAAGCAGCGGTGTTGAAAATTCTTGCATAATATGAATTTTATGTATAAGAACAGTAGGTTAGCGATTAGAATCTAGTCTCACATCTAGAAAGTTGTATAAATTGTGCATTTAAAAATAAATGATCAGACTCTACGCCTATAACCAACTGATTTCAGGCTGAAGTTCTTAGGTTCTAACAATTAGCATTTACAAGAGATATTTCCTTCTTAACTTGAGATAACTTAACCAAGAAAAATGCAGTTGGCATTAGGAACTCTAGAATGATGATTTGCAACTCCATCGGCTTGCAGCAACTCAAAAACTTTGGATAAGTTTTTAATGGAGTTAATGGCTTCAACATAAATGCCACTTAGAAGTTAATATATTTATGAATAAAACATTTGGAAGAAAATTGGTAGGAAATATGACCTTCCAATCATATGTAGTCTCTGGGGTTGTTGGATCAAGCAAGCTTGTAACCACATCAACAAAAGGATAGTCTAGAACAGCTGCTTTGAACAAATCCGGGCGCATATTTAAGACGGCGCCAATCAATAAGCCTCCATTACCATACTCACTACTGATGCATAGCTTTTCTTTTGAGCCATATTTTATTTCTATCAAGTATTCTGCACAAGCAATGAAATCAGTAAAAGTATTTCTTTTGTTCAGCAACATCCCATCTTCATGCCACTTTCTTCCCATTTCACCACCTCCTCGGATGTGAGCTATTGCATGTATAAAACCCCTGTCCACCAACGAGAACACGGATGGGTCGAAACTAGGGCTTAGGGACTCCTGACAATAGAAGGGTCAAAAAAGTTAAATTTGGTAAAATAAGCTTAGAGTTCTTGCTAAATATATATTTCTTAAAAGACATGTTCATTTGGACAAAGAAGTAGCTAAGGGGAGGATGCTAAATATATATTTCTTAATAAATGACCTGATATCATACATGATTATGGAAGACACAACCCTACACCTTCATTGTCATCAACGAACTCATGATCATAGATTCTAACGATAAAAAATGAAGAGAAGTATTTTGTTAGCGTTAACTGTTACAATACTTGTTGACAACCATAAACCCAAAATACATGAAAAATCTGAAACCAAAATCCCACATTCCCTTATAAATATGATACAGTACCAAATTTTTCGTTATTTGTATATCCGCTCTTGTCGGGACCGACTCAATAGTTACCCGTTAGTGGTGTGTCTACCTAGGGCATAATTCTATGTTGAAGGTACTATATATATTAATTCCAAACTCGATGGAGATAGGTAGAATACTTTGAGTGCTCTAACATTCTCAAAGTACGAAAAATCCTTGCGCTCAGTTTTTTAGGTTTTTCCGCTCGTTTTTCTCGTTGTGTCCAGTCGGCTCCCGAAGAGAGTTCTTCCAGCCAATTCTTATGCGTCGCTCGATGGGGACAACTGCCTAGAGGAAATAACTTTTCCTTCAATTTTCGTTTTAGCGTTGTCCTTTGGCGATCTAGGGCAACTCATCAGCCACATCCCACCGCTCGAGAAAATGATTAAGGAAAGCAATTCTTCCCTATTGTCGATCGGAAAGAGGGTTAGGGCATCCCGTCGCTAGCCTCTCATGCGAATCCTGCCGCCTATGTCTCGTGCATAACCTACGATAGAAAGAAAATCATGCCCAGATTGTGAGATCCATTCGACCTTATCGCTTTTCTATCTCATCCATAGATCTGCTTGCCGCCCGAACCTTTTATTCTCTATCTGTTTGAGGATTGGATCGAGTTGTGTATAGGACCAATTTTAGGAGATAGAGCTGTCTTTGTCTTTTTCATCCTAAAGAGATCGAGGCTGGTGCTCCCTTTATCTTGAAGAAATCAAAGCTGTTTTTATCCTTCAGATTCGGGAGAGATCGACATCTTGCTGATTCTGCCTTATTGTCAAGGCATAGCCGAGCACTACTTCAGTTTTGTAGTGGAACCCCTTGCCGACAACCCTCCTTTGCCGAGCTTTGTTGCGAGCATAATGGTCTTGATTGTGATTTTCACCAGAAGGGTTTTCTGTGTTGTTTTAGAGTTCTTGTCTCCTTTGCACTGCTTAGATGAAGGCGTGACTTCAGTTGAGATAATTTCCGGTCGGATCTAGCCTTTGACGATTGCTTTCAACCAGAGAGGAGGGAAACTAATTACTAGATTGGTTCTCAAGAACGTGAGATTTTCTACACGATTCTCAGTGACCATGCCTCAACTGTAAAAGGCGTAAATGAATTGTAGTAGAACAAAGACGAGGATTTCTATAGAGATTACCTTCTAAATTACCTGAATCCTCGCATTGTCAAGACCTATAGTGAGCAAAAGACTGCAAAAGAGATTTGCGATCGCTTGAACGCTCACTTCCAGAAGCAAGAGGGATTGTAAAAAACTCTCCACACAAATAAGTTTTTCAATTTCAAATTCAATATGAATTCGACATTCATCTCACAACTAATTGAATTGGAAAATGTGAGGAATAAGCTGAAGGATGATAAGTCCAATATGCCCAGTTATCTTTTTGTCGGTCTGATACTTAACAAGCTGTCTCCTGAGTGGAATTCTTTTAAGAATGAAATGCACAGACTGAAAGAGCAGATAGGTCTAGATGAACCTAAAATGTTCATTCATATTGAAGATCAGAACTCTGCTAAGAAGTGCATGAAGCAAGTTAGTCAACCCTCTCCGGTTGCTAACTTAGTTTCTCATTCCAGCAAGCCTCATAGGAAGCCACTAACACATAAAGGTGAAGCATCGTCACAGTTACAGGCAAAAAAACCTTATTTTAAAAAAAAGAAGGGAAAGTATCATAGCTGTGGAAAGTATGGTTACTGGGCCACAGACTACAAACTTCCAAAGAAACCGAAGGAGGATGCACCTCAGAACAAGGCAAACATATTGGTGGATAATTCTGGACCCCACACTTCTGTTGCTATATTGGAGAGTGGTCATAACAGTGTGTTTTCTGAATGGTGGATGAACAACGGAGCTACTTGTCATGCTACAAATGACAAAAGTTTTCTCACTAAGGTTACAACAGTTAAGGATACTGTAGAACTACAATGAAGGATATACTCAAGTGACATATGCCGGGACATCAGATCTGGTACTCTCTTCTAGTAAAATACTAACTCTTAAGCATGTTAAAAGAGTTCTTTCTCTTAAGAAAAAATTAATCCCTATGAGTTTGGTAGATAGGACTAGAATGTCTTTTACAACTTTAAATGGTATAATAACATTAACTTCTAATTCACACTATTTTAGGCTTCATTTGTTTATCCGTTTTTGTGCGTTTCATTTTATCAAAATGCAACATGTGGGGTAAAATACATTTGTTTTCTGCTTTGGTTTCGAACCGCCTGCCGTTTATCGCGGGTCAAAATTTTGCGGGACAAAACCCAGAGTGAGAGCTTTAGTTTATCTCGTTTGGAGGAGGAAAGAGGCGAAGCGCTAGGGTATCGCGACCTCCGCTGCCTCTCCCTTCATCACGAAGTGCTTGAGCACCTGTCGTGCTAGGGAATCAGGCATCAGGTATCACATCCAGGGTTACCAATCACATCCAATGATCTTCTCCGGCGCAGGGCTCCTCTTCTCCACCACATCCAGGGTCTTCCCCGACTTGATTCTTCCCGGATCTACAAGTACTCTTCTCTGTAGAATCTCTGCATCTGCTGCATATTCCCTATCACACAAACATCACACCTCCCCCCTATTTTGTACAGTTGTGATCCCCGATACGCTCAACAAGGTTTTGGATCTTGCCCCTGATCTGCATCACTCAACAACATCTTCATGCTTTTTTTTATTTCCGATGATTGTAAAAATGGATGTGTGGATGTGATTTTGGATTGTGTGAGGCCAATAACATCATCATGATTTTGATTGTGTGAAGCCATTAGCACCTTCATGATTTTTTTTTTATTTCTGAAGATTTTGATGAATATGTGTAGGCTTATCATGTTCAACTTATGTGTGCACTTTTTTTGTGTTTGTGCATGTATGTAATGTGTGTGTGTATTAGCGGGTTGAGATGGTTCTACTTATGATAGCTGTATATTTTAGCATGCCTTTATGAACTAGAGTTATAATTTCTGGTTCAATTATGACTTCAATTTGATGTTTGCATGTATTTTTCAATTTATGCATACGCTGATGTACATATGCTTTCTTGTCTGTTTGTGTAAAAGTGTGTATTTTTCAAGTTAATAAATTCTCTATTCTGAAAAACTATTTTGCCAAACGAATCTGTTCTGAAAAGCTCTGCAAACACGGACTTTCCAATCAAATCTTCATTTTCAGCAACCAGTTTTCAACAGCTCCATTTACAAATCTCCATTTGCAACAAATTCTTTTACAACCGCAACCGCTCATGACAATTGTATATAACCTGTGTATGTCTAGACAGTACAAAAGATAATACATCTGATAGATTTCTATATCTATCCACTAATATAGTAATAAAGTCTAGAGATGATGTATTCTATGAAAATAAATTTGTCAATGATCAAGGTTTTAAAGTATTTGGGTTTACTGATATGATTTCAGAATATAATGTAAAACCTGAAGCTAGCCCCTCTAACACCGCTTCCAAATCATTAGATGTTGAAGAACCTCTTCCCGTTAGAGTGCTTACAAGAGAAAGAATCTCTAAGGATTTTGGTGAGAACGTCTTACCTACCACCTAGAGTATGATTCATTCTCCTATCAATAAATAATGAGACCCAGAGATTCCCTGATGTGGGAAGAAACAATTGATGATGAATTGGACTCGCTGCTACAAAACAACACCTGACATCCAGTTAACCTACCTAAATAAGCTAAAATCAATGGGTGCAAGTAGGTGTTAAAAAAGAAAATGAATAGTGATAGGTCAATAACTAGATTTAAAGCATGTTAAGTAGCTAAGGAGTACAAACAACAGGGGGAGTAAATTATTTTGATATTTATTCTCATGTGTATCACCTATTGACTATAAAAATTCTTCTTACTTTAACGTATATCAAAAACTTTATAATTCATCAGATAGATATAAAGACAGTCTTCTTGGTGGATATCTTAATGAAGAAATATATATGACATAACCAAAAGGTTATGTCCAGAAAGATTTAAAAGAAAAGATGTGCAAATTGAATAAATCAATTTATGGACTTAAGCAAGCGTCTAAGATGCGACACCTTAAATTTGACAAAGTAGTAATGAA
Source organism: Platanthera zijinensis (assembly GCA_039513925.1). Classification (NCBI taxonomy): domain Eukaryota; kingdom Viridiplantae; phylum Streptophyta; class Magnoliopsida; order Asparagales; family Orchidaceae; genus Platanthera; species Platanthera zijinensis. The sequence continues at coordinate 170,153,829 of CM077094.1, forward strand.
CTATAGATTCCAGTCCATTTATTCAGACAAATGCCTTTATCACCGTTGTGTATAACAAAAGAATCATCATATGTTTTGTATGTTGATGATATGTTGATTTTTGGGTTGGATTTTTCTGCAGTGAGTAATATAAAATTCACTCTTGCAAATTTTTTAAATAGAATGACTTTGGTCTCATTTATAACCTTCTTGGTATGGAAGTTAGTGTTGATAAGCATGTTGTTACCCTTAGTCAAACTCATTACATTGAGCAATTACTTTCTACATGAGAATATAAAGATTGTAGGTCTGTTGAGATATATTTTGATCACAATTTCAAGTTGAGTCCAAATGAAGGGATATTGATCAAGTAAAATTCTCTAGGATAATTGGTAGTCTCATGTATGCCACAAATTGTACAAGACCATACAATGTCTTCTCTGTTGGCATGCCGAGTCATTTTACCAATAATTCATGCAAAGATCACTGAGATTCACTTGATAGACTGATGAAATATCTTAGAGGTATAAAAGATCATGTTTTATGTTATACTGAATACCCTCCTACAATGGATCGATATTCTGATGTCTCGTGCTGCTCAAAATTTGGAAACAGTAAATCCACTAGTGGATATATATTCAACTTGAGTGGATTTGCTATATTCAACTTGTATAACTTTGTCGTCTATAAAATCAAAATTGTTTGTCTTAGCTTTGGCTGGTGAAGAGGTAGACTGAATCAAAAATTTGATTCTAGATATTCCTTTTTCTAGACTTTAAATAAATTCTTTGAGTTTGTACTGTGATAATCAATCAACAGTTCAGGTCATTAAAAATGATATCTATAACAATAAGATGAGACATGTACAGTTGAGACATTCTTTGCTGAATTATCTGAAAAACCAAAAGTTATCATTTTGATTGATGTGAGGTCGAATGATAACTTAGCTAATCCTCTGACGAAAGGAATGTCTGAAGATCGATTTTTCAAAACAGTGAGGGAAATGCGATTAAAAATGATTTATATCAATCTTAGTCTAATGTTTTTATATTTCAAATTTTTCTTTATCAATTATTAAGCATATTATGTTTCGTAGATGTTCGTGGTTGCTGATTATGAATCTGGCGAGTTATTTTATTCCAAAACTTGATGTTTATGACTTCACCTGGATTCTTCTCTCTTACTTTGGAAGAAAGTGTTGTTCAAATTTAATAACACAATCTAATTTAGTTTATTTCTTCTCTTGTTAAATGATATCATTCCAAATTTTGATGATATCTTTTTTAACTTTAGAAGAACAATGACCGTGACATTTCAAATTGGAACACATACAATTGCTTAATCATTTAGTACTAAGTTCTGACAATAAAACTAGATACATGTAAATTTTCAAATGTTTGAATTCATTCTTATATGAAATTTTTTATTTGAAATTTAAAGGAGACACTGAATATGGATGAGCACTTATTGAATAAGATTCATTTGAGTATTACCTACTGTACATCTAGGAATGATGATAGTTTGAATGTTATTTCTTTTATATTCTGCTTTTTCGATACCTCTATATATAGTTGTATTGTTTTCTATTTTATATATTAATGTTTGTTAGACTATTGTGCATTGGTTTACTGTTAGACATTATGTTGTGCTGGAACTCTGTACTGCAGTTTTACTTTGGCTCTGTGTGATGTCGCTTTGAATAAATTTTATTCTTATTCCTACATTATTTTTTGTCTTGTCTAAATTCTGAAACATGTTGAGATACTGATGGAATTATTCATGTTTCTTTGAATATTGCACATACCACTTATATTGAAGTCTAGTCAATGAAGGGCATAGAAGGAGATTGTTAAATATTTCATTATTTGTATGTCCATACGTGTTGGGACTGACTTAATAGTGACCCCTTAATGGTGTGTTTACCTAGGCCACGATTCTAGTTGGAGGTACTATTTATATTCATTCTAAACTTGATGGAGATAGGTATAACACTTTGCGCCCTCAGACAACCAGTTAAGAGTTAAGAATTACCAAATTTAATCTAAGGGTTAAGTTTTGCAACCTCTCTTAGGAGCTCACATAATTACATGAACCTCCCCTATATATTTCGATAAAAACCTCCCTTAGGGTTAAGTTTGCTAGGTTTACAGAAGCCTTATTCGATTAGAATTTTAGATGCAAAGTAATAAAACCTGCCAAAATATTTTCTGATTTTTCAGCTTTAACATTTATATTAACTTGATTTTCCAAGTTTACCCTTTGATTGCCTCATCTTTCGCAATTCTAAAGGATTAACTAGAAAAATCAGACATATTTCAACAAATTTTATCACTTTCCATCTTGATTTTAATGAAAGGAGTTTTGTAAATGAAGTAAATTTATAGGATAGGTTTTTGTAATTTTGAAATATATGGAGAGGATTATGTAATTATGCAAAATCTCAGGAAGAGTTCTAATAATTAACCCAGTAATGTAATTAAGAACATTAGTTTATTAGAAGTCTACATTTTACAAGTCTAGAAGAGACTAGTTGATGCGGTGTGACGACTTATCATATATGTCATGCCCGAATCGATGATCCGACTCCGCGGATGCGTTCGTATTCGCGTTGCGAATCAATTTCATATATAGCTTGTATTTTTTGGTTATTAATTCATGTAGTTTTGGCACCAAAATCAACTACCAATCATAGTCGTATTCCAAAAAAAAGTTCGAAACAATTGGGACTTTTTTGTAGATTGGATGCAGTTACTAATTCATGATCTGACATGTACAGAATGAAAACTTCATTCTCGATTCTACGAGAATTTTTATGAAAGCAAACTTACAACAAATATAAACAACAAAATATAAAACGTACCAGGTAAAAAAAAAAGAGAATTATAAATATTGAAAAACACCCAATTTTATCAATTTTTTTTTATTTTCGCTAAGAAAATACGTTTTGCTGGGAGCAAACTCCAGGCTAATATGAAGCGTTCGTAAGCGTCAAACCCCACTGAAAGCATAAGCTGTTCGTCGGCACCCGATCCATACGCGCAAGCCATCAAATACAAATTTCAAAGATACTGAGAGTTGTTGTATTTTCTACTGTTGAAGGTTTGGAGAGTCTTCTTCCTTCATTATAGTGATCCCCTCTGCGGTGCTGACTCCGTGGAGCCCCCTTGGTGACAACTCCTTGGGTAAATTGTATCTTCTTTTGATTTTCCAGCCCTAATCCCCCTCCCTACCCGTTGTCCAGCCGCCGTCCACCATCAAAAACCCCAACCAACCGCCCATTACTTGCCGTCCAGCCGTCGAACACCATAAGAAGCCCCCGTCCAGCCACCCCTCCACAAGCCACCCTAACCCCAACCCTCAGGCCGCTCCTTTCCCTAGCCGCCAGACCTAGACCATCCAGAACCCTCCTCAAAGACTTCCCCTTTCACTGTTCAACCCTACCACCACTTCCCCTACCGCCGACCCTATCTCCTACAAGCTGCCCCCCAGAAAACCATAGATCCCTCCCTCCCTTTCCTTCCCCTAACTGTTTCCCCTTCCCCACCACGTGGAGCCACCTCCAAATAGCCACCCACTATCTGTTCTGCCCAGATCTGGGCAACCCAGCCCAGATTCAGCCCCCCATCCCCATTCCATCCCTGCCAACCTCCAACCAACCATCCTCTTTACCCGTACCAGCCTCCCCATCACTGAAACCCTTCTTCGAGCACTCCAACATTCATATCTACTTTACTTACAACTTTAATATTTGTGGTGTTTTTGTATTGGTTTTTTGGTTGTAAACATTATTATGGTTTGGATATTATGTGTTTGTTTCAGATTATAGTTTATTATGATATATGCTTCTTGAAAAATCTCTAACTACATGAGGGACTGATTCGCCACATGCTCTTTCTATGGCCCTCCACACGGAAGAAAGACGAAGCTTGCTTTGCCCTAATAAATTATTTTGTCTTCCTTTGAAATATTTGAGGGAGATTTTATTATTTATTGTCTAATTGGAATCACACCGTCAGATTTGCATGACATGTAGGGTTAGGTCCTTATTTATCCGCCGCATATAGATTCATCCCGCGTCCCTAGTGCTTGAAGAAATCATAAGAATTAATTTGTGAAGCATAATACATTTGGTTATTCAGCTCCCATAGTTGTTAAATCAATAAAGCCAATATTCCAAACTCACGTAATGCCAACAAATAATGTAAAAATGTGTTACGAATTATGCCACCCATTTTTCATTCCTCTCTGAACCGGCGGTTTAATTTTTGTGTTTATTTTTAACCCTCACCTATTGGGTTTTATAGGAAGTGTGGGATACACCGTTCACTATTCCAACAAAGAGGGTTTGCAGTTTTTGACAGGAGAGGAGTGTGAGGGTTTCAATCGCTTGTTTTGGAGGAACTCCGTCTGGGAGCGTCGATGAAGTGAAGAAATTTCATCTGGGAGCGTCGGCTAGGTGGAGGGATTCCATCTTGGGTGTCGACTGATGGAGAACAATGGTTCTCGCTGGATCTGCGTGGACGCCAACACACTTTAGGTTGTCAGTGAGGGAGAACACCGGCGAATCGAGGCTAGCTTTACTCGGGTTCTTAGACGTACTACTATAATGTTGTCCTTATTTATAGTGGATCTTCTCAGGTTCTCTACTCGTGGATGTAGGAGTTTGACTCTGAACCACGTATATCTCTGTGTCGCTTATTTTTTGTTTCTTTTTTTGCATTAATTTATTTTTTTCTTGGTTATTATCTCTCGATTGCACTCTTTCTATCCCGCCGCGCACTCTGTGGTGCCGAGAGAATCGATGCGTTGTTCACAATAATTAGTATCAGATGGAGGTTCCGATCCTAGAAATCTCTAAGCAGGAGGATGACAACAAAGTTTGAGATTCCAAAGTATGATGGAAAGATCAACTTCGGTCTATGAAAAAATGGATCAAGGCGGTTCTTGCTCATCCATATCCCCATTCACTTCTTGCAAGGAGAAGTCCAAAAGGATGTAGACGAATGGGATGAATTGGATCTGAAGGCCATCAGTACAATCCAGTTGTGCTTAACGGACTAAGTGATGTACAATGTAGTAGACGCTAAAACTATGCAAAACTTGTGGAAATAATTGGAGGAGCATTACTTGTCAAAGTCCCTCACGAACATACTCTACATTAAGAAGCAATTATACAGTTTGAGGATGTTCGAAAGTACTCAGTTGATGGAGCATATGAATGCATTTAACAAACTTATCTCTCAATTTCGTAGTATGGACGTGAAGATTGAAGAAGAAGATCAGGTTCTTCTTCTGTTTTCTTTGTTGTCGAATTCTTTTGATCATCGAGTCACCACGATCCTTTATGAGAAAGATACCCTGAAGATGGAAGAGGTGATGAATACGATATTGCCAAATAAAACAAGGCGCAAATCAGGTTCTAGCACTAGTGATGGTCTATTGGTGAAGAGCAACAACCTGATCAAAGGTAGATCCAAGGATAGAGGTAAAAAGAGAAGTAGATTCAGGTCTAAGTCTAAGGGCGAAAACAACAACTGTCATTACCCCAAGGAAGAGGGTCAATGGAAAGCTAATTGTCCAAAGAAGAACCTCAAGGAGAGACAGCACGAGCCACAACAGGCGGTAATGACATTTGACATTGAGATAGATGATGATGTGCTTCATATTTCTTCAAGCATTGATGTTACAGATGCATGGATCTTTGATATTGCGTGCTCTTATCATATGTGTCAAAAAAAGTGATTTCACAGCTTTAGGTCATATGACTGTGGTCATGTTCTGAGGAGAATATCTCAGAGTGCAAAACATTAGAGGGATTGGAAGTATCAGGATCAAGATGTTGGACATAACTATTTGAACTCTTACATACATCAGATATGTGCTTGATTTAAGAAAAACTCTGATTTCTTTAGGCACTTTGAAGGCGATCGGGTACTCCTACATGGGTGATAGTGACTCTTTGAAAGTCAAGAAGGGCGTTCTAGTGGTGATGAAAAAGAGCGTTCATATACTATTTACAGGTTGATTGACACTATAATAGTTGGAGATGCAGCAATTTCTATATCGACATACGAGGATTCCTCTTTTTTATGACATGCCAGACTCGGCCACATGAGTGAGAGGGATGCTAGAGTTACATAAGAAGGGCTTGATGAAAGTGGTCAAAACTTGCAAACTTGAATTTTGTGAGATGTGCATTCTCGGGAAGCAGAGCAAGGTAAAGTTTGTGACATCAAATAAGAGAAGCGGGCATATTCTGGAGTATGTTCACTGAAATGTTTGGGGTCCAACCTCAGAGCCATCACTTGATGGTGCTAGGTATTTAGTTACCTCTATTGATGATTTTAAAGAAAGGTTTGGACTAACTTTCTTAAGCACAAATCTGAAGTGTTTGAAATTTTCGAGATCTGAAAAATCACGGTAGAAAAACAAATTGGGTAGAAGGTTAAATATCTCAGATCTGACAACGACGACGAATATACTTCAAAAGAGTTTCAAGTTTCCTGTAGTCAAGATGGCCTCACTCGACATCTCACCATACTAGGTAGACCATGACAGAATGGAGTTGCAGAGAGGATGGACAGAACATTGTTGGAAAGAGCTCGGTGCATGTGACTATTTGCTGACTCTATTAATACAACCTGTTATCTAATAAATCATTCTACATCCAAGTCGTTAGATCCGAAGTCTCCATGGAAAGTATGGTTGGGTAAACCAGTTGATTATGCTAATATTCAGATTTTGGATGTCTTGTTTGTGTATTATTATAGGATTCAGAGAGAGCCAAGCTAGATGCTAAGTCCAAGAGATGCATTTATCTGGGCTTGAAGGCCGACACCAAATGATTCAAGCTGTGGAATCCCGAGACTAAAAAAGTTGAGCTGAAGCGTGATGTGGTCTTTGATGAGGCTTCTACGAAGTCATAGTCTAAAAAGAAAGAAGTGGAGAATAATTATGACTCACCAGTGGAGGTGGTGTTGGATGGAAGTGGCTATGTAGATGACCATGATGATTTTGCTGACTCCGATGGGGTAGATGTTGTCCAACCTGCTGAAGTGGAGTCATACTCGATTGCTAGAGAAAAGGCTATAAGAGAGGTTAGACTTCCTCTCAGGCTACATGATACTGTAACATATGCATTTTAGGTGATTTCCTCAGACCCATGTTCTTATCAAGAATTTATAAAGAGCAAAGACAGATCTTAGTGGAAATCAATTATGATGAAAGAGATGGAATCTCTTCAGAAGAACAAGACTTGAGATTTGGTAAGTCTACCAAAAGGAGCAAAAACAATCAGTTCCAAATGAGCGTATAAAAAAAGGAGTCCACGTCAGAGAAAGAATAGTGGGGATACAAAGCAAGATTTATAACCAAAGGTTTCACACTGAGGAAGGGAGTCGACTTTGATAAAAGTTTCTCACCCGTGGTGAAACATTGTTCTATTCGGGTGCTACTCAGTATGGTAACTATATGGGACATGGAATTAAAGCAGATGTACAAAAATACTGCCTTTCTACATGGCAGTTTGGAGGAGGAGATCTATATATTGCAACATGAGAACTTCATTTGACCTAGTGATGAGATTTTGGAACTGAAGAAAAAATTACATGCTGAGTTTAAAATGACGGATCTTGGACACACTCAGAAGATCTTAGGGATGATGGTCAAGCGAGATAGGGAGCATGGTTTGTTATGACTATCATAGACCAATGATATTCAGAAGGTACTAGAAAAGTTTAGCATGATGGATTCTAAAGCCATTACAACTCCTCTTGGATAACAGTTCATACAATCAACGCATCAGTGTCCATCCACACAGAAGGAACGCCAGAAGATGCTCAAAGTGTCGTATGCTAGTGCAGTGGGATGTTTGATGTACGTCATGATATGCACGAGGCCTGACCTCGCTTAAGCAGGGAGTGTTGTTAGTATATATATGACCAATTCAGGGCGACGACATTGAGATGCAGTCATGTGGATTTTAAGATACCCGAAGGGTACATCAAAAGTTTGATTACTTTTCAAAAGGAGCAATAATGCTAGAGTTTTAGAAGGCTTTGTGGATTCTGACTATGCAAATGACCTCTACAAAAGGAGATATACATTTGGGTACATTTTCTTTTTGGCTAGAGGTCCTATCTGTTAAAAAGCTACTCTTCAAAATATGGTAGCTCTGTCCACGTTTGAGACAAAGTATGTTGTTGCGGTGGAGGCCACACAAGAAGAAAATTGGCTCAGAGGTCTTATCTAGAAGCTCAAGATGTCTCATAAGTCGGTGAAGCTGCATTATGACAGTCAAAGTGCAATCTATCTTGCAAAGGATCCAGTCTATGATGCAAGGATAAAACACATTGATGTTTGCTACCACAAGCTGATGGAGTTCGCTGGAGGAGGCGACATTCAGTTACTAAAGTGTTCTACAGAAGACCTTGTTATAGATATGTTGACGAAGCCTTGCTAGGAGTCAAATTCAAGCATTACCTTGGACTTGACTCATATTTGTATCTGTTGATCGAAGAGGGGGTGTTCTGAGAGAAGATCCAAGCTGAATGTGAAACATACGACGTAAAGTGCGTCATGGTGGAGATTGTTGCGTATTATGCCTCCATTTTTCATTCCTCCTTGAATCGGCGGTTTTCTTATTGCGTTTATTTTAAACCCTCACCTATTAGATTTCATAGGAAGTGTGGGATACACGGTTTACTATTCCAACAGAGAGAGGATTGGAAGTTTCCAATAGGAGAGGAGTGTGAGGGTTTCAACCACTTTTCTTGGAGTAATTCCATCTGAGAGTGCTGCGAAGTGGAGAAACTCCGTCTAGGAGAACCAGCGAGGTGGGGGGATTCCGTCTGGGGGTGTCAGCTGGTGGAGAGCAGCGGTTCTCACTGGATATGTGTGGATGCGAACACACTTTTGGTCGCTGGTGAGGGAGAACACCAACGACTTGAGGCCCGTTTTATCGCTCAGGATCTTGGACTTACTGCTGTAATTTTGCCGTATTTCTAGTGCATCTTCTCAGGCCCTCTCCCCGTGGATGTAAGAGTTTGACTTTGAACCATATATATATATATCTGTGTCTCTTATTTCTCGTTTTCTTTTCTGCATTGATTTCAATTTTTTTCTTGGTTATGATCTTTCGATTGCGCTCTTGCTAATCCCGCCGCACACTTTCTGGTGCCGGGAGAATCGCTGCGTAGTTCACAATAATAATAAGAGAATCAATACCGACAAATTAGCATTAGGAAGTAGCTAGGAGATTTTGTCTACATATTAATTGTTAGAAGTACATTTAATTTTTAGCAAGTAATAGATAAATTCACATATTACCCCATATGAGCCAACTCCATACAGCCATAATGGATCAAATCCATCAAGCTTCACAAGATTCTTTTTGTACAGAATTGAAATAGGCACCCTGGTGCCGTCTGTGGTGACAGCCCATTTCCTCTCAGTCAAATAATCAGATGGTTCAAAACCACCAGGTACCTGTCATAAGATAAAAAATGTGATTATAGTTAATCGAATCTATGAGTTAGGAGCAAGGTATAAAGTAAAAAAAATTGACACAACTAATGTAAAGTTAAGTATTTTTTTCATACTGATAATATAAAAGCTAAGATAAAAAACAATATTTACGACAAACCTTTTGTTTTAACTATGAAGGACTTCTCCTGTAACTAATATTTGAATAACACAACAAACTCATCCATCAAGTCAAAATATTCAATCACAGGTATACTTCAATACATGCACCTTATTTAGGCTCCGTTTGGGGGGACTTATTTTCACCGATCAAGCGGTCACGACCGCATGAACCAGACCTTAATTTAGGTCCGGTTCATGCGGTCGCGACCGCTTGACCGGTGAAAATAAGTCCCGCCAAACGGAGCCTTAGTCATTAGGCTACATTGGGGTTTCCTAATGTAGGATAACGCTGTAGGGGAAATAATTAACCTAAACACTATATGACAATGGAAAAAAGGCATACAACATATGCTATTAAGGCTTCGTTTGGCATGGTGGTGGTTAAATCATCATTTGTTAAGGATCACCTAACAAATATCATCCGTTTGAACATAAAAGTGGATGAAGTTCCTTAGGTGGGCGTTAGCGAATGACAATTTAACCCTTATGTTCATGACCGCCACCACCATGCCAAACGGAGCCTAAATCAACAATTACCCTAGACACTAGCGCAATGCGTTTACATAAATCAATAGGCAATTATATCCAATGCAAATAAATATTTAAGAAGATTTTAAAAGTAAGCCACACTCGATTACAAATAATCAAAGTTAAATTCACAAACAATAATTGCATGCTACTTAAAGTGCCATAAATAACCACACAGTGAATAAACATTGCAAATTTTGGGAGGAAATGGAAAGATATAAACCCTTAATCACTAAAAATATAGATAAATCCCTAAAATGTAAAAATAAAACTAAATGTAGAATTGGCTGAGAGATTGGCCTAGATGCAAAGATGTGGGCAGTAGGAGCAAAGCGTAGATACTAATGTGTGGTTTGCGAAGGAGTATGAGTGAAGGTTTATGGTTTTGAGTGATTACAAATTACTGGCATTGGAGGAAGGTGGATGCTGAAACTTATATAGAACTTTATGGAAGTCATTTGAGATCTCAAACCTTGGAGAAGAGAATGTTCAAAATGTCAAAGATTTTCAATTGGAAGTGGATACTGGAATTGGCGGAAGGTGGTTGGCGGCTGATGGGGGTCGATGGAGTTTTGCGGCTTAGTTTGACAGGGATAATAGATCATGAGCTGGTATGGCTAGGTTACGAGGCATGGAAGGATATTGCAGTGAACTTGAGGGTGAATGAAGATGAAGGAGGATGCGGTAGGTCCTTAACATCAGCAGCAAAGGAGGAAGAGATGGCAATTTCCCCAAGAAGTTGCATAATCTAAACTTTCTAAGATGCTTGAAGTCCTTCACAGTTCCACCTATCTACCTATTTAAAGTAGTCTAAACTATGTAAAATGGAATGAATGAACCGAATTGCCCAATCATTGCATAAATCTGAAAATAAGTGAAAGTAAAAGTTTAAAAATACAAAAAAAAATCATTAAAAAAATGCTTTGAACACATCAGTGGGCGGATGAAGATGTTATAATTATCTACAATAAGTATAGACATTAAGAGGCCCCTAATGTGCACGTTTCGATCGATGCTTCTATTCTCAATTAACTCCCTCTGGTTTAGAAGTATTTGTCTCTGATAATTGAAGATGATCATATTCCTGACACTAATCATATGCAAATAAATGTAGCTCCTCAAATGCCGCACAAGTATCAGCAGTGAATGTGCATTCCCTTTTGTGTAAGGTGTTGAACGGGAAGTTGAGACTGAGGCTGATGTGGGGGTATCAGCAGTGAATGTGTTGCGATGGTCAGAAATGCTAAGGCCAGCACTGAGTGGTACTTGGATTCGGGGGCGACGTGCCACGTTTGCAACAATGTTGATCTTATAACAGAGCTCACTGCTCAGATTCAGGATTAAAGTTCATAGAAATATGAAACTTCCTCATATGTTTATGTTTTGATAGCAATAACCTATAGTCGCAACATTCAAGCATCTAATAACAGACCGACAACCCCAAATAATTTCTTGATGAAAACCCAAAATGGTTAGATGCTAGTCATTTCACACCTGATGACTTAACATCTTTCTCATTGTAAGTTGATTTGAGAAATATTCAACTGAGAATAGAAAGTCGTTGTATGAGTTAATCTAATATTAGTAATGATCATAACACATTATTCCTTATTTGATAATCTTGCAAATGACGGTATGTCAAATCATATGATAAGATACATAGTGGTCATTAATGAGTAAGATAACAACGTTTGATTTATTAAAAATCAAAACTTGACTGGTCCTAGCTAGACTAGATAGAGATGCTGACAGTGTTACTTCACTACTGCTACAAGTACTAAGTTCATTTAGGTAGAGCTAGTTTACTTGGATACGTCACTGCATATGTTTATGAATTCATAGAGTTTGACTCATGAAATTCCTTGCAGACACTGGTGAAGATGGAGAAGAGAAAGTGGACTTTGACATGGATGATGATGATCTACTCTTTGAGTAGAATTATTACACGTTTATACATTGTCATTTTTTTGGTTTTCAAACTTATTTATTATTGAATACAAGATCGATATTTGTATCTTTAGGAATATCAAGCACTTAAGCATTTGACTCATTTTTTCACAAGATTTTGCAAGGGCAAATTTGCGTAATACTCAACTTATTAGTAGCTCCTGAGGGGAACATTTTAGGTTGAATGTGAAACATCGCTTGATCACCTACTTTGAAATCTTGCCCCTCTTGTGATTATTTGTGCAAGCATTGTACAATTTTTTACTTAATGCGATTTAAATCACATAGTGACATATAAATCATGCAAATGATGAGCAAATGACCCAACTGACTCACTAGGATGTGACTCTATAAGGAGGGTCCTAGATCATTAACTTTTCTAAGCTCATGACCTATAGCTATATTAAATGTACTTAATAAACTTATTACAGAACTATTGTATGCAAATTCCACTTAAAAAAATATAAAATCCTAACTAGACATGTGCTCACCAACAAGACGATGCAAAATTTCTCAAGACTCTGATTGACTACTTCGGTTTGTCCACCAGTCTGTAGGTGATATACAGTGGAAAACTAAATGGATGTACCCGTCTTCTTCCATAGTGTATTCCAGAAACAACTCATAAATCTCAAGTCATAGTCAGACAATATAATCATAGGAGGTCCATAAAGTGTAAGAAAATCTTTATTAAATAATGTCGTAATGTTAGCAGAGTTGATAGTCTTGCTGCAAATAATGAAATTATGCAATTTTGAAAACCTATCAACCACTCCCAAACCAAATGATCAGCAAACAAAAGATGTGGATTGCGTAAATGGGAGCATGAAAAAGATACTCGTCAACTAACAAGTAGGGGTGGAAATAGGCCAGGCCATGCCAGACTTTATGGAAAACAGGCCCGACCTGCATTAGTATTTTTGGGCCTGAGCCTAACCTATTAGCCTGATGTGGGCCAAAATGTAGGACTGGTCTAGCCTATTTTGTAAAACTGGTAGGCCTACTTAATAAATCGAGAATGTTTATATTTTAATATACGATTAGTAATTAGGTATATATAATTAATTTATATTTTATTAATATTTAAGTTTATATAATAAATTTATATTAATTATTATTTAAAAATAATACAGGTTGGGATGCAAGCTTACAAGTCAGACTTTAATAATAGAGGCCTGAGTCTATTTTAAAAATAGACACAATTAAAGGCCTATTTTTATGGTAAATAGAGAATAGGCCAGGCCAGGCCGATGGCAGACCGCAGGCCCTTGATAGGTCGCCTGGCCTATTTCTACCCCTACTAACAAGAAATCATCAAGAGTACCTAGTTGATATCGAGTTAAAGGGACATAAATTAGCCAAAATTTAGAATGTGAAATAATTAAGCGGTCATTCAAATCAATCTACTCAAGAACTTATGGTATGCAGATGGCTTACAAGATGACTCAAGACATCGATAAATTTGTTCTCAAAACCAGCTCAATGTTTGTGGACAATACTCAAGAAGTCATGGTATTGTTAAGCGTGCTTCAGTGGGAGTAGTTCTAGGATAGGTGACCACTTGCGAAGTACTCGTCGGTCACTTATAGAAAAGGACAAAACAGTGTTGTTCAATTCAGTATAGTCTGGAATGTACTAAAACAGATAATACTTCTGATATTGTAAGGATTTTATTGTTATAAATAATATCAGAGTTAGACCTCTTATAGTACGATGTGTAGTTCGGGATCGAACCATGTGGAAGATAGTAGACCTATAACATCCTAAGACCGATGAGGGCAGAGAGTATCTTTAGGAGCGGTGATGCTCATGCAAAAAAACTCTTGGCGACTAGTAGACTTCTAAGTTGGAAGGATTCTAGGTAAACAGAGGTGCAAGAATGAATCGAATCTCAATATTAGAATTGGAAGAAAATTTGTTAGGCTTAAGTAGCTTCAACCCTCAAATATGAGAGGAATTTTTGGAGTAGGTGGTAAAGCTATGTTGGAAACTTTGTAGTTAGGCGTGCTCCGATGAGAGTAGCCATGTGTTGGGTGACCTCTTATGAAGTGTTCATAGGCCACCAATAGAAAATGACAAAATTGTACAGTTCCAAGTGTTCATTTATGAATCTTCCGATGTAGAACTAAATTTTTTTTAGGTTACATGAATTTGTTTTAGATCTAAAAGTTCAGATATTTATTTATTTTTGATCTAAAAGTTTAGATTGAATGAATGAATGTAGATCATATGAAACTATTATAGATTTAGTGAGCTAGTTTTCATTTATGAATCTTCCTATATAAATCCATTATCAAATGGATAAAAATGAAGTGAAATTTATCGAAAAAGTTCAAGGCTATATATGTTTTTTTGCAGTATGTTGAGCATTGTTTTTAGAAAATAAGTAATCAAAGAGTGAGAGGAATGTTCGTGTCATGGGATATGAATTATGTCATGTTCATGACTGTACTGAAAACACAGTTTCTCCAAACAGCACAACTGCGTTCATGACCACAATTGCCAACCACTGTGTTTATGACCACGACTTTCAACCACTGGATTAAGGACCATCACCACATCCCCCAAACATGGCCTATATGTAGAATTCACCGAGTAATCATTTCCAATGCAAAGATTGTGTAGTAGGTGGGTTAGAGAGGCAGTAGAAGCAAAGCTTAGGTACTAATGTGTCGTACTTTTGGGGTTGGGATGATTCTGAATTTTTTGGTCAAATAGGGGTTTCCAACAAAGATGGATGCTGGTAGGGTCCGCTGGGAATTGTGTCTTGTATGAATGGTGGAATAGATCATAAGAGAGCATAATGAAATAATGTGTCATGGAAGGATATTGCAGTGGAGTGGATAGAAAATGAAGATGGAATTGGATATGACAGTCGACAGGTTCTTGGCATTGTCACTAAGGGAGGAGAAGGTGGCGACTACGGGTGCCTGGCACAATTTCCTGTAATTTGAGCCATTGCAGAAGAATAAATTCACAAAATGCTTGATGTCCTTTGTGATTCACATACATACCTATTTAAAGATGTTAGAGTTATTAATTGTTCAACATTATTAATGTTTGTGTTTAGTCCCACACTGCCTATTAGTGATTTGTGTCTTGTTGTAATGTTATAAAATGTTTCGTATATAGATGAATAAAAGGAACAAAATATTATTATTTCTCTATTTCTAATATGGATGAATAAAATGAACAAAATATTATTATTTCTCGATTCTGTAGCTTTCACTTCTTCCCCACTCTCGTTCCCATCCCGTGCTGCCAGGGCTCGCTTCGAGCAGTTATACTCTCTCTCACGTTTATGTAATCCTCGTCTGATTTCGAAGATAGGAGTGGACCATTCTCCCCTCGACGAGGGCTCCACTCGACGGATTGCTGCTCGCGCCATATGCTTCCTCTTGCGCTATTGATCCTGACGACCACCGATCTTCTTCTGCGATCCTGTATGGTCCGGTTGCTGCCAGGGGGAGCGACATCTTCCCTCAAAGATCCAGTCGACAGAGGGCTCCACTGCTTCCCATTCGTCATCCTGCTCCCGTCTGCGTTTTTGTTGCAGATCATCGACGATGATCTCGGTCCCTGTTCCCTGTTCCCGATGAGTGGTTGTTGCGCATGTTCCTCTCTTTCGATCCCGTAAAAATCCCAGTCCCCGTTCCCATTGAGCTTCCTGTCCACGTTCCCGTGGTGCTGCTCCGAATGATGGTCGAGCCCCTACTGCTACTGCACCTCATGAGCCTATTCTTCCTTCTGGTCGAGCTTTTGGACCTCCCAGTGCTCCCTTTTTTGGTTGAGCTCCTCTGCCTCAGCTGTTATCCTACAACAGGTCTTCTTTTGGCCCAATCTCTCTACTCCCCGGGGATATGGATCCCGCTGCCTGCTTCTCTCATCGATGATGGTGCTAATGCAATATTTTGCCATTTTTTTTTGTATTGTGTTATTGTTGTTGTCTTAGTTATTGTGTTATTGTTGTCACTATGATATCTATACCTTCGTACACATGTTATATGTGAGGAGTGTATGCCTTTATGCACGTATTCCAAGTGAGGGGGAGTGTTTGTGATGATGATGACAGGATGCCCCATTCCCGACTCCTGCCATAGTCACATATGGCCTCTAGGCGTAGCAGAATACATAATAGAAAACTCTAAACAGTAACAGATCTTGTGATTTCATGAATCAATAAATAAAGACATTGTTACCTAAGCGGAATCGAGAAATAACTCGATTATGATGCTCCAAACGAAATCCTTGTCTAAACAACAGCGGTTGAGTCCACGCAGAACTAGATCTGCGACTCTACAGAAGTCCACACAAACGATAGAGAACCCTAAGGTCTTGTCTAACAAGATCTGGGTCGAAGAAGAAGTGCCGTCAACGTCTCCACGAATTGCTAGATTCGTTCCAGGAAAGGCGGCAATGGAAATTGCCGGAATTAGGTCACGAGAACAGAAGCGGCGGGGTCGATCTCAGGAAACTCTTTCCGTCTTGATCTCAAAAACGCATTCTTTCCTTGGAAAACCCTTTTCCATGTCTATTTATGTCCAAGGATATTAGATAGACATGAGCCTCCGCAATCTGCTAAGAACTTGACTTGCGTCGACATGCATCGACTTGAATTCGACATGTGTCGATAAGCACTCGACGCAACCTGTGTCGAATAGAAAACAAGGTGCATCGATATCTACTCAACGAAAGCACTCAAAGCAATCTGCGTCGAATAGAACTCGACGTGCGCCGATATCTACCCGACGCAATGTCATCTTAAGTCTTCGACTTTGGTTGCATTGAAATGAACTCGACATGCGTCGAATGGTAGTCAACACAACCTGTGTTGATTTTCTTTGTGACATAGGATTGGTCCTTCACTCATATCCAATATGAGTAAGACAAATATAATCCTTCCTTCAACTTCTCCAAACGCTCTTATGTGTGATTCTATAAGCTTATATCGTGTTGTCAGTGAGATTAACTGCTTGAGTACTTCCAGATAACCTTGGAAACACCAACACTTCCTATCCACATTCCCGTGCTGCTACTCTGGATGATGGTTGAGCCCCGCTGCTGCACCTTAGCCTATTCTTCCTTTTGATCGAGCTTTTGGAAGCTCCTAGTGCACCCTTTTCTGATCAAGCTCCTCCGCCTCAGCTGTTCTCGTGCAGCAGGTCTTCTTTTGGTTCAGTCTCTCTGCTCCCCGGGGATATGGATCCCGATGCCCGCTTCTCTCGTCGATGCTGGTGCTAATGCAATATTTTGCTATTTTTCTTTAAGTTTTTTGTGTTGTGTTGTTGCTGTCTTAATTATTGTGTTGTTAGTGTCATCATGCGATCTATGCCTTCGTGCACGTGTTCTACGTGAGGAGTGTACGTCACGACCTCCAGATATTATCTATGCCTTCATGCATGTATTTCACGCGAGGGGGAGTGTTTGTGATGATGGCGACTCGGATGCCTCATTCCTGACTCCTGCCTTAGTGACACATGCCCTCCAGGCATAGTCTATTCCTTCAACCACATTATCCACGTGAGGGGGGGTGTTTGTGATAACAACGACTCAGATGCATCTTTCCTAACTCCTACTTTAGTCACGCATGACCTCTAGGCATATTTCATCAGTTGTATGCATCTCCCAAATTTTTTTATTTGATTTTAGGTAGGGTTGGGTTGGCCTTTCTTGGTTGATTTGGTTTCATCTATGGGAGCATCCGGTGTGATCATTGTCGGTTTGTGGACCAACATCGTGTGACTTATTCCTGGTTGATGTATCCACGGTGACACACGGTTGGACCTCAGTGACTGTAGTTTTTGTCCCACGTTGCTAACCACCTTTACGTCTCCTTCTATGTTCTGTCCAAGCTGGATGTTTTCCCTCCAGCTTGAGGGGGAGTGCTAGAGTTATTAATAGTCGAGTATTATTAATGTTTATGTGTTTAGTCCCATACTGCCTATTGGTGCTTTGCGGCTTGTTGTAATGTTATAAATTATCCCTTATATCTTCTCTATTTCCAACAAAAGCAATCTAATTAAAATCAGGTCAAATTAAATGAAGGACACAGATTACTTGATCATTGAATTGAGAAATGAAAATATGACTACAAAATATTAAAAAAAAACAGAAAATCATACAAATACATTAAACACATAAATGGACTCTATTTATCCTGCTGATGAACTTATACTTTGTCTGACGAGAATAGATCAAGAGAGGTTCTTGACGCGAACTCCGATTGATGCTCTAGATCCATATCTCTTTCTCCTCCGACAACCCAAAAAACTCATCCTTTTGTTGGCCATACCTCGTGGTCATACTAACTTGGTGAAATGATGATATTTGCTTTCTTATATTGCCTTCTAATAGACATACCACCAAATACTGGCTGAGTATTGATCTCACGATCAACTGTTAAGTCATAACTCTTAACCACATCGAGCATTGCATGTATGACACCATAAAATACATCTAGACTATGCACAAACAATCTATAAACTACAGTGGCTATTTTATTAAAGATGCTAAGACTTACAAAAGCCTCCCAGTAAATTTTAATCCTATATGAAGCCCAATAAAATTTGTGCAAGACGAGTAACTTGGTGATACAAAGGATCTTACCAATTGTAGTGTTAGATAATGTATATGGTAGATATACTTTAGAGTCATCTAGGGTGTTGGGATCACCATCTCATGTATATATACTCTATTGTTGATGTGAATAGATAATTGATCGTATTCCATCATGGTATCAGAGCTTTGGTTTTCCCTTCCCATTTCCGCTCGTTGATTCAGAGACCTGTCGATGCTTGGTATCCCTATCCATCGCTTCTTAAGCTAGCTCGCCGATCCTGATCCTGCCGTCCCTAAATCTTTTCGCTACATCCCCTCACTGTGTCGCGTCGTTGTTCTCTCCCGACGCCAGATCCACCACTGCTTCTATCTGTTTTTGGGTTCTTCACTTATTATATGGAAATCCTGGAAATAGTTTGCACTGAATCTGAGTGTCGGGCAATGACTACCACCGCTGAGGAAATTATTTGGCCCCGTTGGATTCTTGAGGATCTTGGTGTCGCTTCTCCAAATCCCACTCCACTTCATTGTGATAACACTTGTGCCATTCAGATTACTTAAACCCAGTGAAACACTCTCTTGCCAAGCATATTGGGGTGGATGCTTTCTTCCTACGAGAGCAGTATGGTCGTGGTATTCTTATTCCTTATTTTATTCCTTTTGAGCAGCAACTTGCAGATTTGATGACTAAGCCACAGACGCGGAACAAACATACATATCTATTGTCCAAACTCTCGGTGTAAGATCCCCCTTGAGTTTGAGGGGGGTGTTAGATGTATATGGTAGATATACTTTAGAGTCACCTTCTCATGTATATGTACTATATTGTTGATGTGAATAGATAATTGATCGCATTCTATCATGTACAAACACTAAACTACTATAAGGAGAGATAACATAGTACAATAACAAATTATCATTAAAAAAACTAAGAAAAAATTAGCTCTTAGAATTAATCAAATTAATGCATTAACAATATACACATATAAGAAAGAAAGAATTAAACATCTTATGAGTAACCAAACAAGTTTTAAAGGTGGTAAATTATATCGATAAACCATTAGAGTTGATTAAATTTTTAAATATGTGCACAATGTTATGAAAATAAAATTGAAAAATAAAATTAAATTGAAGAATTTTATATCAACTATTAGATATAAAGATAAGTAGTTTAGAAATGATTATATTATGGAGACAGACATGAAAAACAAATCTAGTCGAGAGACCATAATCGCTGAAAAAGCTAAGATAGTCGGAGATCATAAAAAGGAGTAGAAGCTGCACCAAAAGAAATGGGTAGATAAAATTAATGAGAAACAACTGGGAAGGAAAAAGTGTTGGCCGAAGGTCATGACTAGAAGTGCAAAAAATTTGAGAGAAATTTGATTAACACCGGATGCAACACTGATTAGAAATGAATGAAGAATGAAAGTTCATAAATTCGACCCTAAATGATTAAAAGATAAGAGTAACAATGAGGATTAATGATGATAAATTGATATGCAGGCAACTTAGGAAACTAAATATCAACTTAACAAGTTATAACAATGGTTCATAATTTTTAATTAAAAAAAAGACTCTTAACACCTAGGATGGACTATCAACCCCTTATCTCATACAAAGATTTATTTTCAAAACGCAAATTTTTCTTATTTTTTCCCTCAAGATACTGTACAAGATTTAGGCTCCGTTTGGGGGGGACTTATTTTTACCGGTCAAGCGGTCACGACCGCATGAACCGGGCCTGAAAGACTGGTAAAAATAAGTCCCCCCAAACATAGCCTTAATCTGATTTTATTGCCACATCATAAAAGAGATAACTCTACAACTGGTATATGCTTACAGATTAAAAGGCATACAACTATAAATAAATCATAGATTAGTGTTCTCATATTCGTATACTTTACCAGCTGAATGTTCTTCAGAACAGAAATGCCTGAAGTCATATCATAGTCATAAATAGATGGAGGTGTTTTCTCCGAACTATAATAGAATCGTAAAATGCTTGAAGAAAACTGTGATTCCTCAGGGTACACTGAGTATATAGGATCAACAAAATCTATGGCTCGACCATTTTGGAGTGGTCCAATTTCTTCATCCCTTTGTGGAAGACTATATGCAGTTACTTTTTCCAAGTCATTTTCCATCTCATAAATAGCAACATGACCACTAAAAAGATGAAAATATTGAATTTTCACACTGAAAAAGAGATGAACTCATCAGTATCATGATGCAAAGAGCGCCAGTCAATCCAAAAAAAAGCGCATCATCCAAGAGAAGTAGCATAAAGAACATATAGTTGCCAGGAAATGCTAATAGACTAAAAATTAGAGCAAAAGACATTATCATGAATAAGTACAAGTAAATGTTTTCCCAATGAGATGCATTTTTGTATTTAATTCTGATATCTTAACAAGATCATGAGATGCTCATAAGCCATAAATGAGAATTATCTCTATAATATCACTAAAGAGAAGACACATCTTAAGGCATCTCATATTTCTAAGCATGAAACTATTTTAGCTTTTGAATGAAGAATAAATAGAGTGCCGAAGATGAAACTCATCCAATCTAAGTTACCAAAAACAAAAAAAAAAGAACCGAAGGAAGACTAGGAAATTTCATTTTTACAAACCATAAAGGTTAACCACTAGCTAGTCTGCCACGTTTGAAGATCAAACATGCCCATACATTTCCTAAAAAAAGAAACTAAATTCATTCAGCAATTGTGAACTTGGTCCAAAGATTACTAGAATCACCAATTCAGTTCAATTAAGCATTGACTTCTTAATCAATTCAGTTGGAGTGGTTATGAATCGAAGAAGAAAACATCACACACTTGTCCATAACTTGAATGAGACTTATCATGTATAACAAAGCCCTGGATTGAATGAAGAATAATATTGTGTTCAAGATGAAACTCATTCAATCGAAGTTACCTAAAAAAGAATCGTGCAAACCGTACAGGTAAACCACTAGACGCGCGAGAAGCAGCTTCAACCCACCGCAAAACTCCATCGACTGCAGCAACTCACCCCCACTGCTCTACCGCTGGCCCTCGGCAAACTCCAGTTTCGTTCGCCGCACCCATCTCCCTCACCGCTCGCTGTCGGCGCTCCCTTAGCCGATCTTTCACCGCGATAGCCATCGCTAGCTTTTGTTCCGGTCGACGCACGTCGCCCTGCCTCCCGGTTCCCTCCCGAGCTGCACCGCCTCTCTGCTTCCTCGCCAGGGCTTGTCAGTTCTGCGACCCCGCGAACTGCAGATTTCAAGTCCAGGGCGCTCATCTTTTTTATTAAAGAAATAATTTTATACTGCTTCAATTCAATTATCTAAGTTGATTGTTAACTGTAACTTGTACTTGGCTTATCACACCTACCTTAATGTTCACTGCAATGCAAAATGTTAACCACAACTTAATATTGACTTGTCTCACCCGTTATTAACATGTACACCAATCCTGAGTGAACCACTGCTGTTAATTTTCTTCTTCCTTTGGTACATGTTAAAGACAAAATAGAATTAGCACATTTGGGAGGCCCATGTTTATTGGCCCATGTATAGCTTCTTTAGTCCCACATTGTAAAAGTAGATATCTCTCCCTCTATCTACCTCTATATAAGTGTATGTATTCCTATTCTTTTATACATAATACAATTATGGGTGATTTTCTCTCTCCGATTTCTCTCTACATGGTATCAGAGCAAACCATCCCCTCCTACGGTCTCCAAGCTCTATTTGCCTCCCAAAGCTCCTGTGGTCTCCAAGCTCTATCCTCCTCCCTCTACTTGCCAGCGATCTGATTCCCTCTTGCAGCCTGCCTAACTCTACACGCTAGTCTCTCTAGCTGCTTGGCTCCTGCAAACTGCCTCTTCTAAACCCGCTTCCTCTTCTCTTTGTGATTCCACTCTCCTCCCTGGGCTTCTTATAGCCTCCTCTCTCTGACTCGTGTGGTCCACGAGTTTTCTTCCTCGTCACTTCGAACAGTCTCAAGCCTTCGCGAGCTGCCTCAATTCGCGCCTTGCCGCGAATTTCTCCTTATCGCTGCGACCTCCTCCTTGTCGTCGCGACCTGTCTCAAGTCGCCGTGGCCTGCCTCCATTTGCGCCTTGCCGCCTCTCGCCGTGGCCTTCTCCTTGTCGTCGTGTCCTACTTCTCCTCACCGCGACCACTCTTAGTCACCGTGTCTGCGATCTGGTCTTTGTCGCCGCGACCTGCCCTTTGTCGTCGCGAACTTCTCTTAGTCGCCGCAACCTTTGTTTCAGGTCGCCATGGTCTGTCTCCCCTTCTTAGGCCCTTCTCGCCTCACCCCTCTTCATCTCTCGTCACAACCCTTTTCTAGTTGCCGCGACCTGATCCTCCAAGTTCCTTGCTCTCCCTCTCTCCCTTGCGAGCTCTTACTTCAGTTTGCTGCACTCTGCTGCTAGCTGCCCGACCCATTTCTTCTATCTGCCATGACATCTAGTGACTCAACTGCAGCTACCTCATCTCCGCCCGCCCGGGCTGCTGCCCTGCCTCCCGAGGTTCGCGATGAACTTCACATCACCACAATCTCTCTCAGTGAAAAGGCCAACTATGTCGAATGGGCTCATTCCGTTCATCGTGTTCTGCAGACTAAGGGTCTACTCCCTCACCTTACTCGGGTCAAACCTGCTGATCCCTCTGATGACTGGCTTCGCGATGACTGCCGAGTTCAATCATGGTTGCTTAACTCTATGGACACATAGTCTTACCGAATGGCAATGTATTACGAAACGGCTAAGGAAATGTGGGATGAGCTGCACTCCCTCCACTCTGGCCAGGATAGCTTACAGTACCTTTTCGACATTATCTCTGCTCTTCAATCACTGGACCCTGGCACCACTGGTGACTTAACTTCCTTTGTTGTCAAGAACAGAACCCTGGTAGAGGCCTGGATACAACACCAAACTCCCTCTGCAGACCTTGTTACTCAACGAGCACAGAAGGAGGCTGTTGGGATCGCTATGATGATGGCCCATGTTCCTAGTCATCTTCATAGCATCCATGCCCAGATTCTCTCTTCTTCTACTACACCCTCTCTGTCTGATGTTTGCTCAATGGTGCTCAAGGTTACACCACCTCCCGAGGCTCCAACCACCTTTTCTCCAGCTTTACTCTAGCAGCCTCTACTCCTAATCCTGCTCCCTCTGGTCGAGGTTCTTCTACTCGGCGAGGCTGCTTCACATCTCGTGGTCGGGGATGTGCTGGGCGCTCTACTCTTAAGTGTACTTACTGCGGTCGTGATGGCCACCTTGAAGCTTCCTACTATCGCAAACATGGTTTGCTTCCTCATCTTACCGCTCCTTCTGTTGTTGTTGCTCCTGCTCCTGCAGGCCCCTCTCCCACCGACCCCTCATCGACTGCTCAGAAGGATATCAATGACCTCCGCCTACAGATACTACAGCTTCATGGCATGGTCAACCGTTCCTCTGGCTCGGTTGCTTCCTTCTCTACTGAAGGTATCTCCTTTCTCTCCTACAGCTCTCAATGGATCCTGGACTCTAGAGCCACCCATCACATTACTTCTCAAAAACCTCCTCAGTACATGCACACTGAGTATCCCAAGTTTATCACTGTGGCAAAATGGCGATACTACTCCTTTGTTTAAAGCTGCTGATCTGCAACTTACTCCCACTCTCTCCTTAACCTCGGTACTTCATGTTCAGGGATCTCCCTTCAACCTACTGTCTGTTAGTAGGCTTGCTCAAGATCTTGATTGTTGTCTAATCTTTTTTCCTTCTTCTTTTGTCATGCAAGATCGTCGAACACAGACTATCATTGGTAGAGGACGACTGTCAAATGGGCTTTATCTCCTGGACATTCTTCCCACTTCACTATCTGTTGTTCCCTCTATCAGCTGGCTTCGTTGTCTTGGCCATGCTCCTCTTCAGATTCTCAAGAAGGCCCTTCCTGATATCTCTTTACAGGAATTTTCTTGTGAGTCATGTATCTTTGGCAAGCAACATCGTATTTCTTTTCCTCCTACATGTAACCACAGTAGTATTCTATTTTCTTTAGTTCATTCCGATATCTGGGGTCCTTATAAACTTCCCAGTCTTTTTGGTTATCGGTATTTTGTAACCTTTATTGATGACTATTCACGCCTCACATGACTTTATCTACTTCATGATCGTATTGAGCTAACTTCTGTTTTCTGTGCGTTTATTGTTGAAATACGTACACAATTTTCTACTACCGTACAAATGTTTCGCACTGACAATGCTCGTGAATACACTAGTCGCAGCTTCTCCAATTTATGCATCGACTTTGGGATAATTCATCAAACTTCGTGTGCGTACACACCCTGACAAAACGGTGTAGTTGAGCAGAAGAATCGTCATCTCCTTGATGTCACTTGGTCAATCATGCTTCAAATGAAGGTCCCCGTTGAATATTGGAACTTTACTGTCTCAACTTCTTGCTATCTCATTAATCATATGCCCTCCTCCGTGCTTAACTTTGCTTCTCCATTCAATCTCCTATTTCCTTCTGAGTCCCCATTTTCTCTCACCCTCGAACATTTGGTTGTGCCTGTTATGTTCACTCTCTCGGACCACCAAGTGACAAACTTGCTGCCCGCACCACCAAATGTATATTTGTTGGCTACTCTCGTACCCAAAAAGGGTATGTTTGCTACTCTCCCACAGTCAACAAAGTGCTCTTCTCAGCGGATGTTACCTTTGTTGAAGATGAAAGCTTCTTCTCTCACACCTCCACTCTACCACCTCAATCCAATATTCCTCGTCCGGCTATTCCCGTTACATCTCTGCCTCCCACATCTTCCGCTCATCCAGTCCCAACTTCACCACCTCTCCATCCTCCACCTCTCCATATCTACACTCGATGCTCGTCCCGGATTGCAGCCCGACAGCAACCCCCTACTACTGATGATCTTTTGCGCGTTGACGATCAAGCACCACCCTCTACGTATCATCCCATGGGAAACTATGTATCCCTCTATCGCCTCTCTCCACCTCTTCACAATTTTGCCCTCTCTCTCTCTACTATTTCCATTCCTAACTCTTTGCAGGATGCTCTACGACATCCAGGCTGGCGTGCAGCCATGGACGCTAGATGACAGCTCTCTGGGCTAACCGGACTTGGGACCTTGTTCCTTTCCCCCCTGATCAGTCTTGTGTTAGCTGCAAATGGGTCTTTACAATCAAACATGCTCATGATGGAACTATTGATCGTCTCAAAGCCTGTCTGGTGGCCCGAGGCTTCACTCAGCAACATGACCTTGACTATGATGAAACGTTCTCTCCGGTGGCAAAACTAAGTACTGTACGGGTTCTATTCTTTCTTGTTGTGCACCGCCAATGACCCCTTCATCAATTGGATATCAAAAATGCTTTTCTCAATGACGATCTCCAAGAGACTGTGTATATGCACCAGCCATCTGGGTTTGAGACCACAGGGGAGTCTCGTGTATGTCATCTCCGGAAGTATATATATGGTCTCAAACAATCCCCTCGCGCTTGGTTTGATAAGTTGATTAAGGTGGTTCGCGAGATGGGATTCACTCGGAGTTCTGCTGATTTCTCTCTTTTTACTCATCATCAAACAATAGGGACAGTTCTTCTTGTCTATGTTGATGACATTCTGATTACGGGAAACGACAAAATCGGGATCCAGAAAATCAAACAACATCTGAACACTATCTTTCAGACAAAAGATCTGGGTAATCTTCGATACTTCCTTGGTGTTGAGGTTGTAAGAAGACCTGATGAACTAGTATTATCTCAACAGAAGTATTGCATAGATCTTCTACAAAGTGCGGGCTACTCAGGATGCAAACCTATAGATACTCCGATGGATATGAATCATCAGCTGTCAAATCATGACTCTGGGAATGACCCTGTTCTGACCAATCCAGAGTACTATCGACGCTTGGTGTGGAAACTAATCTACCTCACAGTTATGCGGCCTGATATCTCATTCGTTGTTGGAGTTATAAGCCGATTAATGCATACTCCTCGGACTTCTCATCTCCGAGCCGTTGAGCGGATTCTCAGATATTTAAAGAAGGCTCCTAGACAAGGACTTGTTTATAAGTCATCGAATTCCATATCTCTTGTTGCCTACTCTGATGCGGACTACGTAGGGTCACTTGATGATAGACATTCCACAACTAGTTTTTGCACATACCTCGGTGGACACCTTATTACATGGCGCAGCAAGAAACAAACTGCTATTGCTCGCTCATCTGCTGAGGCTGAATATCGTGCTATGGCAACAGTCGTATCTGAGGTCACCTGGATAGAGGGCCTCCTCAGCGATATGGGTCTCACACTCTTCTCTCCTGCTACCCTGCTCTGTGAAAGTCAAACGACCATACATATTGCCAATAATTCGGTGTTTCATGAGCGCACAAAGCATATTGAAGTTGACTGTCACTTCATTCGGGAGAAGGTTCAATCAAAGAAGATAGTATTGGAACATGTCTCGACCTCCAGTCAAATTGTTGATATCTTCACTGAAAGTTGACTAGTTGTCTAAATTATCACCTAGAGGGGGGTGAATAGGTGATTGCGACGTCTTTTGCGGAATAAAATAAAACTAATCGCAGCACACACAAAAAGAACACAAGCACAGACGACACAAGATTTATAGTGGTTCCCCGATCTTGGGTACTCCACTTTCCCTCT
The DNA here is from genome assembly GCA_039513925.1 of Platanthera zijinensis. Taxonomy (NCBI): domain Eukaryota; kingdom Viridiplantae; phylum Streptophyta; class Magnoliopsida; order Asparagales; family Orchidaceae; genus Platanthera; species Platanthera zijinensis. The sequence goes on from CM077094.1 coordinate 170,181,154, forward strand.
CACCGATCTAGTAATGCACTAGACTCGGCTACTCCACTTATCTCAGATTTAAGAAATCTTACAACTCGATCCAACCCGGATCTACACTCGGAAGCACAATCTTCCTACAACAAATACTCGGAGTGAAAACTCCTACAACTCGGAGAAGAATCTCCTACAGAATAAAGATTTACAGAAAATGATAAAACTGTGACAGATCTAGAAAATCTTGACGTTTCTTCTTCCTTCAACAATGGCGGCTCTGTCAGGAATCAGTCGGAGAAGATACTGTCGTCGATCTACAGATCTGGTTCTTCGGAACACACGGAATCAAGAGATTCGAAAGAAAGTCGAGGTCGATCTCGATTCTATGTGTCACTTCGTCGATCTTTCTTCGTCGGCGGCCTTCCAGATGGAAACAGTGAGCGGCGGCGACCGGGAAGACGAATCGGGAACTTAGGGTTTTTCGGCCCTTTTTCGTTTCACGTTCTTGAAGAGAGAGAAAAAATAAACGATTATTTAAGTTCTTCTTAATGAAAAGAGAGACTGATTAGACCTTTTATAGGGAACCTAATCGGTCAGAAATCAAATCGTATTGAAAGTAATGCCACGTGGGCCAATAAGATGATGACAGATTAAGGATTGGAAAAAATAGAACAAATAGTGGGTCAACGATTTTGACAATTTCAGAATTAGAAAAAGATCAAGTCAGAAGTACTCGAGAACTGAAGGTTGTTCTCGAGCACTGAATCAAGGAGTTCTCGAGAATAGAAATGATTGTCTCGAGATCTGAGACTTAGAAAAATGTACTGTCAAAAATAACTTTCTCGAGCACTAATTGTATTACTCGAGCACTTATACTTTGAAGAAAAAGTATATCTGGATTACTCGAGCACACAGTAAACTTGCTCGAGAGCCTGAAGAAATGTACTCGAGAATTATTAAGATTTCTCGAGCACTAAACACAACTTGAGAACTGGAGTACTCGAGAAACAAGTCTCTTTCTCGATCACAAAGACTTAATCAAAATCCTGAAAACTAGAGTACTCGAGCAAATGGATTATTTCTCGAGCACTTGAACATAGAGGAAAATCTGGAGGAAAGTACTCGAGAAGCTAAAGCTGTTCTCGAGCACAGGAACTTAGAATAACAACAGAGAAATAGTTCTCGAGAAAGGTAGACTTAGAAGAAGAGTTATATTTCTCGAGTACTTTTCCTTAGAAATATTTTTGCACAGCATTCTAGTTCTCGAGCAACAAAGTCATTTTCTCGAGAAAGAAAAACTTTCTCTCGAGCATTAATGACTTAGCCAGATTTGAAAGAAAAAGTTCTCGAGCAAGCTGAGCTTTTTCTCGAGCACTTTAAAAAAACTTCTCGAGACCTAGAGTTGTAATTTACTCGAGCACTATTGTACTTCTCGAGCAAAAATGACTTAGCAAAAATTCTAAGTTACAGAAAAAATATTTTCAAATAAAACTTCTTCAGCTTCAGCTTATGTCCTTTTCTCCAAGTGATTTGAGGTTAAGTATATTCCAATAGAGAGGCTACACATGAGTCAACACCTTGGATTACACAGTGAGGGATTACACTGTGAAGTCCTGTGTTTGATGACCCATTGCAGACTGACATTGGTCTATACTTAAAGTGTACACCTGCAAGCATATGGCTAAAGAGAAATATCAAATACAACTGGATTCAACTTAGTTCATGGGTGACTTCATGCAAATCTAGGTGAGTGTGGATACAATACCCAACAATCTCCCCCTATTTGCAGAAGTCAGAACCCTATACACTAAGCTGAATCCCTTAACAAATAATACATAACAACAAGTAAGCAAGACATATGTGACATAATCAAAATAACCTAGAGCAGGAATAACAGAAATGAATCACAGCACAATCAGAAACACATAGGTATATAAGTAATCAGATTTTTAGATTAATGTTTTTAAATCCCACTATTCCCAAAGATACAAAAGTTGTTATGAACTAGAGTGCAGGTTACTTCTTCTTGCCATCAGCCTGTCTCTTTTGTCTTTCACCCTCTTGCCATCTCTTCTGCTCTTGTCTCTCAAAGTAGCTGAAGGGCTTGGGAAAGTACTTTTCAGGTTTAGGAGGAGCTGCAGCATTGTTAAATCCATACTTAGACTCATGCAGCCTCCTCTGAATGCAGTTCTTGTCATACTTTCTCCATTCCTCATGGCTGTAGAATTCTTGTTGTCTTTCACTGAATTGAGTTACCAGCTTCAGAGTTTCAAGGATTAAAGTCCTGGAGGTGGGGCTCCAGACTTCAGAGTGTACTGGATACTGCCTTGGTTCATCCTGATGTCTTCTGTAGCCTTGATCATGTTCAGGTGCAGATCTCCTTGCAGAGGGCCCTTCCCCATATTTCCTTTTCTTTGTTTGGATATTAGGTGGCTGGTTAGGTAGATCTTCCCACACCTCTCCAGTTGGCATGAAAGTTTCTTGAAGTTCAATGTATGGAGAGAAGGCCTTCTGAGCAAAGGCAGCAGCAGCAGCAGCATCTTCTTCAGCTTGGACAGCAGCCATTGCATCAGCAGCAGCTTGGGCAGCAGAGGCTTGAGTGCTTTCAGCAAGGGCTGCTCTGACTGCAACTGGGTTCAGATGATAGGGAATTGAGTTGGAGTCAATCTGATGGTCAGGGAATATATTGTTGTGCATCCAGACAGAGGTATCAAAGGTATGAAACTTGACAGAGTCAATATGTTTCAGCACATTTTCTTTCAGCTTGGTGTGGAATGCATCCTGAGCCTTGATGACTTTGGCTTCTATGTCAGCTTGGGTTTCAAAGCTGGCATTGGTAATTCTGGTCAAGATGGATTCAGTATGTTTAGCTGAGACAGTCTTGAAAATCTCCTCCCCCTTTCTGACTTCTGTAGTAAGGGTTACAATAGCATCTTCCTTAAAGGTGCCAACCTCACCTGTCAGGTTAAAGAACTTGTCATCTGTCCTTTTATCCAACTGAATCTGATTATTAGCCAACACAACTGATTGATCCATGAGGTGGCCAATACTTGTTATAGTATGATCCAAGGCCAATCCTCCTTTGTGAAATGCTTCTTTCAGGGTATCTGTGTTCACCTGGATTTCAGCAAAGCCTTTGTGCATGGCCTTCTCAAGTGCAGTCACCTGGTCTTGAACCTTCTTGACAGCAGTGTCTATGTAGGTTTTCTGTTCAGCAAACAACTGTGTTAACAGTGTTATGATGGAATCTGTAGCAGCAGGAGCACTTGCAGGAGCAAGACTGGATGGATGTGGTTGAGCAGCAGCAGGTGGAGAAGGTGCATTGGAGGGGCTGGGGGTGATCTCTTCAATTACAACAGTAGAAGTGGATGGCTGTCTTCTCAGAGGGATGTTGTCATCTTCTTCATTTCCTGAAGGAAGGAAAGTTGGGATGGAGTAGTGTGGCCTTAGAGGAATCCTGGACTCTGCCTCCTGAACATCCTCATCAGTTTCTGGGATGTCAGTCATTGGCTCAAAAGAAGAGGGAGTGGTTGTGGAGGAAGCAGCAGCTTGCTGTCCTTGGGTATCAGCTGAGTGAGAAGGTGATGGGGGAAGTGAACTGGAGGGCTGAACTGGTTCTGGAGAAGCATGTTTCTTAGGCAGTTCTGGAACTGGTTCAAGTGGAGCTGGGTCCTGAGCAGTGGCTGGAGCAGAATCTGGAACTGAGTCTGGAACTGAGTCTGGAGCAGAATTTGGAACTGAGTCTGGAACTGTTGATGCTAAACTGGGGTGCTCAGAAGTGAGTTCAGTGATCATTGCATCAATTTCTTCTGAAGTGGCAGTCAGATCTATATCCATGGAGGCAGGCTCCCCCTCAAGAGAAGCATCCTGGATGACAATCTCTGGGTTTGGAGGGGGGGATGGGATCCTGTACTCTGGAACATCCTTTACCACAACTGTTGTAGCAGGAGCTGGGGAAGGTTGTGCAGGCTCCCCCTTAATTGCTGGATGAGGAGAGGGAGGTGGAGTCCTGACAACCTCTTCCTGAACTTGTTCTTGAGCCCTGGTGGCCTTGGTGGTATTCTGCAATTTCAACTCCCATCTGTTAATGGAGTCCACTGTGAGCCTCTTCATGTAGTGCAGAACACTGCCTTTGGACATTAAGAACACTACTGGGTCAAGTTCACTGAGTAGAAGGGTTATAATTCTGGCAAATCCAGGCTTCTTGAGACTGGACCTGATGTGATCAAGAATCAGTCTGCCAAAAGGATATTGCTTCCTGCAAATTATGGAGGTCATCACATCAAACATCTCTCCTGTAGCATGTTTGATTGATCCAGTAGCACAGAGAAGGCATTTGCCGACGATGTCCAGGAGGAATTTGCTCTCTGGGTTCAGCTGGGGGCGTCGAATACCAGAGGGTATGCCGGCGATTCCACAGAAGGAATAGGCACGGTCATAGTCTGTATGGGTTAGGTCTTCTGGTTCTGTGACTGGAGGTAGATGAAGCAACTGATTGATGATGGAGGCGGTGAGTTTGACCTTGATGCCAGAAACGATAGATCGGAGAACATGACCGCTGGTGCTGACTGTCAAATTCTGGTAGAATTCATGAACCTGAGGAAGAAGGAGACGACACTTCTGTTCTAGGACAAAAGTGAGGCCGGCTATATCCAGGAGGCTCAAGAGGTTCTGAAAGTCTGGGGATATGTCTGCAATGCCATCTCGAAGGAGTTCACTGCCGATTCCGAGCTTGGCGATGGAAGAAGATGAAGCCATTGAAGAAAAACGGAGAAAAACTGTAGGGTTTTCCTGGTTTTCACGGCACCGGCGGAAGGCGAAGGGTCTCAAGATATTTGGGGATTTTGGGATTAGTGGATTTAACGATTTTAATCTGACTATTTATATACATATTGTAAATGAGCGGCAGAAATGATCTGGACTGCTACTAGGCATTTCGAAAAATAATAAAAGCTAACAAAAACTGTACTCGGGAAATTAGGGTTAAGAATTTTCGCAAGTATCAAGTAGGCTCGAGTACTTTATTAAGTTCTCGAGAGGTAGACTCGAGTACTTTATTAAGTTCTCGAGAGGTAGACTCGAGTACTTTATTAAGTTCTCGAGAAGTAGTCTGAGTGCTCGAGCACCGCCACTTAGTCAATTTGACACTTGGCAAAGTACTCGAGTACCGCTCTCGAGAATGAAATAAAGTTCTCGAGTACCCCGAGTAAAGTTCCCGAGAAAGAATTACTTAGCTTTATTTTTTATTTTTTTTTATTATTATTTTTTTTTTTTGAAACTCTGAAAAGTTGAAAGAGAACTTATACCAATTGAAAGTTGACTTTTTCCTTAGTCCTCTTTGTTGAGCATCCCAAGTTCTGTCTTGAAGAAAGAGAACTTGGCCTCATCCAGTGGCTTTGTGAAAATGTCTGCAACTTGTCTATCTGTTGGAACATATTGAAGGTTGATATCTCCTCGCTCCACATGCTCCCGTATAAAATGATATCTCAACTCTATATGTTTTGTTCTGCTGTGTGACACTGGATTGTTGGCAATGGCAATTGCACTTGATGAATCACACATCAGAGGAATGTCTTCAAACTTCAGGTTGTAATCTTCAAGCTGATTTTTGATCCAAAGCAGTTGTGCACAACAACTGCCTGCAGAGATGTACTCTGACTCGGCTGTTGAGATTGCGACACAATTCTGCTTCTTACTACTCCAGGAAATAAGCCTTCTTCCTAGGAATTGACATGTTCCTGAGGTGCTCTTCCTATCATCCTTGCTACCTGCAAAATCTGCATCTGAATAGCCAATCAGTTCATTGTCATTACTTCTTGGGTACCATAAGCCAAGATTTGGTGTACCTTTAAGGTATCTCAAAATTCGCTTTGCAGCAACGTAATGAGATTCCTTACTGTTCACCTGAAATCTAGCACATACACATGTTGAGAACATTATGTCTGGCCTACTAGCAGTAAGGTAGAGTAGTGACCCAATTATGCTTCTGTATTTGGTTTCATCAAAAGGTTTCCCTTTCTCATCCTTATCCAGAGACATAGCTGAGGCCATTGGAGTTTTCATTGTAGATGCGTTCTCCAATCCAAATTTCTTAATCAACTCCTTTGTGAACTTCGTCTGAGATATGAAAATTCCATCCTCAGATTGTTTCACTTGGAGTCCCAAGAAATACTTCAACTCACCCATATTACTCATTTCAAACTTCCCTTGCATTAGTTTAGAAAACTTTTTGCAAAGGTTGTCGTCAGTTGAGCCAAAAATAATGTCATCGACATAGATTTGCACTAGCAAAATCTTGCCTTTTATTTCCCTAAGAAATAATGTCTTGTCTATCTTTCCTCTTGTGAACTTGTTCTCAAGAAGAAAAGTAGACAATGTCTCATACCAAGCTCGGGGAGCTTGCTTGAGACCATACAGTGCTTTAAATAGAAAGTAGACATGGTTAGGAGAGTTTGGATCAACAAAACCTGGAGGTTGTTCTACATATACTTCTTCCTTTATGTTTCCATTAAGGAAGGCAGACTTCACGTCCATTTGATAGACGGTGAAACCTTTTAATGCAGCATATGCTAGAAATAACCTTATTGCCTCCAATCTTGCCACTGGAGCATATGTTTGATCGAAGTCTATTCCTTCTTCTTGTCGGTATCCTTTGGCGACGAGACGCGCCTTGTTCTTTATTATTGTACCATCTTCATCTAGCTTGTTCCGATACACCCACTTGGTTCCTATAACGTTCTTATATTTGGGTCTTGGTACAAGCTTCCAAACTTCACACCGTTTGAATTGGTTCAGCTCCTCTTCCATGGCTAGTATCCATGATGCGTCGCAGTTTGCTTCCTCAAACTTCTTTGGTTCCACCTGAGATAGAAAACTTAAATATAAATTTTCATTAGTGGTACCTCTACGAGTTCTGACACCGTCTCGAGGATTTCCAATGATCTGTTCTATTGGATGATCCTTCAAGTGTCTGAGCTCTAATGTCCTAGCATCTGGAACATCTTCAGCATCTGGAGTGACTTCATTTCTTTGAACTGCTTCAATATCCTGATCTTCATTCTCAATTGTAGTTGGAGAAGTGATCTCGATGAAGGTATCACCCTTCTCTTCACTTGGTTCCTCCAACTTTATTTCATTTATCTTGGAACCTGCAGCTTCAAGTAACACACTAGACGAGTTGCTTTGCAACAAACTCGTCTCATCAAAAATAACATGAATTGATTCTTCTACCACCAAGGATTTCTTGTTAAAGATCCTATATGCCTTACTTTGGCTACTATAGCCTACGAAAATGCCTTCAAAACTCTTTTCGCTAAACTTAGTGGTATGATACTTGCCGTTGTTAAGTACAAAGCACTTACAACCAAAGATTCTAAAGTAAGATATTGTTGGCTTCCTGCCTTTTAAAAGTTCATAAGGAGTCTTATTATGGTTCTTGTTTATGAGTGCTCGATTTTGCACGTGACATGCAGTGTTGACGGCTTCAGCCCAGAAATATTCCGGTAGTGAAGCATCACTCAACATAGTCCTGCAAGCCTCTATGAGTGTTCTGTTTCTTCTCTCAGCTACTCCATTTTGTTGTGGAGTCCGAGGAGAGGAAAACTCATGAAGGATACCAAGGCTTTCACAAAATTCCGTCATGGCCCCAGATTTGAATTCCGTTCCATTGTCACTTCTGATTTTGACAATGGAGCAGTTGTACTCATTCTGTATTTGCCTGACAAAATTAGTGAAAATATCAAAGGTATCCGACTTGTGTTTCAAAAAGAACACCCACGCAAAGCACGAGTAATCATCAACAATAACCAACGTATAATCCTTACCTCCTAAACTTCTAACTTGCAGTGGACCAAACAAGTCCATATGAAGAAGGTGTAAACACCTGTCCGAATCTTTGCCAATAATGCTTTTAAAGGTAGCCCTTGTTTGCTTGCCTTTAATGCATGCGTGACAAGGTCTTTCCTTTTCGCACTTAACATTTGGAGCATCACGCACCAAATTCTTCGAAAACAATTTATGAATGGTTTTGAAATTAATATGTGTTAATCTCTTGTGCCATTGGTCACCAAGAGATGCACTATCTTTAGCAAGAAGACATACTGGGGTAGAGGAATCCAAACAAATAAAATTAAGACAAAATATGTTTCTGCTACGAGTGCCGGATAAAATGGTTTCTTGTTTATCAACCGCTTTTATCAAACACTTGTTGGCATGAAACTCAACAACGTATCCTTTGTCGCATAATTGACTTATGCTTATGAGATTATGTTCTAATCCCTCAACATAAGCAACATCCGAGAAGGATACGCTACCGTTAGAAATTGTACCATATCCTTTTGTAACTCCCCGGTCGGAGCCTCCAAAGATGACCTTTGGTCCGTTCTCGGTTGGAGAGTAATTTTGAAGTAAACTTTTTGTTCCGGTCATGTGCCGAGAACATCCACTGTCCAAGTACCATATTGGCGTTCTATTGGCCTTTGGACATACCTGCAAACACAAAATCATTTTGCCTTAGGAACCCAAATTTGTTTGGGTCCTTGGTCTCTTGTTAGATTGCTCCCCCTACCGATGTTAGCATCGTGAGCGGTCTTTCTCACATTGATAACTCTTGGGGCAGCATAAACACTTTTGTTGAACCAACAATCGATGGCGAAGTGACCAATCTTGCCACAACACCAACAATGAAATCTATTGTATCTTTGTCCATTCTTCTCTTGCTTGACCATCTTGACATGAGGTCTAGCAGGAGGAGCTGCACTGGAGGTGGATGCTTCATGTTGATGACATGAACATGCTTTCCTCTCTTTGGTGGACAAGACTTCAACTTCTTTCACTTTCGGTGCTCTCTTAAAGTTATGACCATGATTATATGGACCATAGCTCTGAAGACTGATTTCTTCATAAGGTGCTTTAAAAACACTTTCGCCAAAGTTTCTAGGACGTGCCCATCCTCGGTATCTAGACTTTGGCTCTACATAAGTAGGCCTAGACCAGTGTCCATAGGAGGACTCAAGATCAAACTTGTTTGTCGGGTAGATTACCTTATTAAAGATAGTCTGTTCTTGAGGGGCTTTCCCTTTTTCTTTGGCTAAGGCTTTCTTGGCTGCCTTATTCTTTCGTTGAGTCTTATTCCTTCTAGAAGTCTTACTAGAAGAGGCTATATGGCCTAGTCCAGCACCATCAGTCTGTGCTGAAAATCCAGCAATCAGTGGAAGAACTGTCTTAGGCTTGGAGAAGCTCTCAACAAGCTTCTTCTCAGCCTCAAACTGCTCTTCCAGTTTCTCAATGACTTTTTCTTTCAGACTGACGAGACTAAGTGTCTCATTCAATTCTTCTATGGCAGAGTTAAGCTTACCTTTGAGTGATTCCATCTCAAGAACTTCTTCTCTCAAAGAGCTTTCACTTGCCTTAAGAGACTTAATCTCTTTGGCTTGAGCTTTCACGACCTTTCGACATTTGTCGTAGGCCTTGATCAGCTCTCTGTACTGAACCATGAGTTCAGACTCATCGTCATAAGAGATGTCCTCATTCTCATGTTCAGAACTCTCAGATTCAGAAAGAGGTGTGTGAGAGTTTACCTTCCCAGTGTACTGGGGTTCTGTCTCCTCAACAGTTTGAGCCATCAGCCCAAAATATGCTTCTTCTTCCTCACTTGACTCCGAGGAGTCTGAATCGCTGAGGGTCTTTGTTTTCTTAGCCACGAAGCTCCTTTCATTCTTCTTTTGGTGAAAGGGTTTCTTGCTTTCCTTCTTTCCTCCTTCTCTTTTCTTATGAGGGCATTCAGCAATCATATGACCTGGCTTGTTGCAACAATAGCAAACTATGTCAGATGAAACATGTTTGTTCTGTTTAGGAACATACCTGTCATGGCTGCTTGAGCCTTTCTTTCTTCGATCACTTTCATAATGTGATCGTCTATGTGAGGCATCCTTGCCTCTCCAATTCTTCTTTTTGTTCAGAAACTTCTTGAACTGTCTTGATAAGAGAGAGAACTCTCCTTCAGACAACTCTGAGCCTGATGAACTGGGCTCTGAACTTTCTTCACTCTCAATTGTTTCCTGAGCAGGAGTAGATGATTGAGCTTTGACCTTTTTTGTGCTTTCTGCCTTCAAGGCAACAGTCTTATCCTTTGAAGAGGATCTGCTCTTCTCTTCTTCGGCTTTTCTTGTATTTATTTGCATCTCATAAGACATCAGCTTTCCGAAGAGATTCTGTGGGTCAGTCTCTGCTAGTCTGCCAAACTCCCGAATGGCACATACTTTGGTATCCCACTCTTTCGTCAGAGATCTGAGGAATTTGTCATTCAGCTCACCATTAGTGAACTTCCTGCCATACCCCTTCAGACCATTAACAATTTTGCTGAAGTTCTCAAAAGTATCTGTGATTGAATCCTTTGGTCCTTGTCTGAAGGCTTCATATTTTTGATTCAGAAGGGATCTTCTGTCATCCCTTACTTCTTCAGTGCCTTCCATCAGGACTATCAGACACTGCCACATTTCCTTAGCACTTTGGCAATGTATCAGATTCAGTAGCATAGAGTCATCAACTGCACTTGCTATGATGTTTTTAGCTTTCTTGTCCAACGAGACAAGTGCAATCTCATCTTTGTCAAGATCCATTAGTTTCTTTGGTACCTTTAGAGTAGGATCTATTGTGGAGGTTGTCATGGGAACATAGGGACCTTCTTCAACTATCATAAAGATCCTTGGATCCACAGCTTCCATAAAGAATTTAATTCTTTCTTTCCACATGGGAAAGTTTGTCTTGGTGCACAGTGGAAGCTTTGCAAAATCTTTTGCCTTATCCATGCTTGGCTAACTTCTTAAACAACTTAGGGCAGATCTGATCAAGGTGTTAACCTTTATATGATCAACGACCCTCTGATACCAATTGAAAGTTGACTAGTTGTCTAAATTATCACCTAGAGGGGGGTGAATAGGTGATTGCGACGTCTTTTGCGGAATAAAATAAAACTAATCGCAGCACACACAAAAAGAACACAAGCACAGACGACACAAGATTTATAGTGGTTCCCCGATCTTGGGTACTCCACTTTCCCTCTCACCGATCTAGTAATGCACTAGACTCGGCTACTCCACTTATCTCAGATTTAAGAAATCTTACAACTCGATCCAACCCGGATCTACACTCGGAAGCACAATCTTCCTACAACAAATACTCGGAGTGAAAACTCCTACAACTCGGAGAAGAATCTCCTACAGAATAAAGATTTACAGAAAATGATAAAACTGTGACAGATCTAGAAAATCTTGACGTTTCTTCTTCCTTCAACAATGGCGGCTCTGTCAGGAATCAGTCGGAGAAGATACTGTCGTCGATCTACAGATCTGGTTCTTCGGAACACACGGAATCAAGAGATTCGAAAGAAAGTCGAGGTCGATCTCGATTCTATGTGTCACTTCGTCGATCTTTCTTCGTCGGCGGCCTTCCAGATGGAAACAGTGAGCGGCGGCGACCGGGAAGACGAATCGGGAACTTAGGGTTTTTCGGCCCTTTTTCGTTTCACGTTCTTGAAGAGAGAGAAAAGATAAACGATTATTTAAGTTCTTCTTAATGAAAAGAGAGACTGATTAGACCTTTTATAGGGAACCTAATCGGTCAGAAATCAAATCGTATTGAAAGTAATGCCACGTGGGCCAATAAGATGATGACAGATTAAGGATTGGAAAAAATAGAACAAATAGTGGGTCAACGATTTTGACAATTTCAGAATTAGAAAAAGATCAAGTCAGAAGTACTCGAGAACTGAAGGTTGTTCTCGAGCACTGAATCAAGGAGTTCTCGAGAATAGAAATGATTGTCTCGAGATCTGAGACTTAGAAAAATGTACTGTCAAAAATAACTTTCTCGAGCACTAATTGTATTACTCGAGCACTTATACTTTGAAGAAAAAGTATATCTGGATTACTCGAGCACACAGTAAACTTGCTCGAGAGCCTGAAGAAATGTACTCGAGAATTATTAAGATTTCTCGAGCACTAAACACAACTTGAGAACTGGAGTACTCGAGAAACAAGTCTCTTTCTCGATCACAAAGACTTAATCAAAATCCTGAAAACTAGAGTACTCGAGCAAATGGATTATTTCTCGAGCACTTGAACATAGAGGAAAATCTGGAGGAAAGTACTCGAGAAGCTAAAGCTGTTCTCGAGCACAGGAACTTAGAATAACAACAGAGAAATAGTTCTCGAGAAAGGTAGACTTAGAAGAAGAGTTATATTTCTCGAGTACTTTTCCTTAGAAATATTTTTGCACAGCATTCTAGTTCTCGAGCAACAAAGTCATTTTCTCGAGAAAGAAAAACTTTCTCTCGAGCATTAATGACTTAGCCAGATTTGAAAGAAAAAGTTCTCGAGCAAGCTGAGCTTTTTCTCGAGCACTTAAAAAAAACTTTTCGAGACCTAGAGTTGTAATTTACTCGAGCACTATTGTACTTCTCGAGCAAAAATGACTTAGCAAAAATTCTAAGTTACAGAAAAAATATTTTCAAATAAAACTTCTTCAGCTTCAGCTTATGTCCTTTTCTCCAAGTGATTTGAGGTTAAGTATATTCCAATAGAGAGGCTACACATGAGTCAACACCTTGGATTACACAGTGAGGGATTACACTGTGAAGTCCTGTGTTTGATGACCCATTGCAGACTGACATTGGTCTATACTTAAAGTGTACACCTGCAAGCATATGGCTAAAGAGAAATATCAAATACAACTGGATTCAACTTAGTTCATGGGTGACTTCATGCAAATCTAGGTGAGTGTGGATACAATACCCAACATTCACCAAGGCTCTCTCTCGGACTTTATACTATCAGTTTTTATCCAAGCTTGGCGCTTATGACTTGTACGCTCCAGCTTGCGGGGGAGTGTTAAAGACAAAATAGAATTAGCCCATTTGGGAGGCCCATGTGTATTGGCCTATGTATAGCTCATTCAGTCCCACATTGTAAAAGTAGATATCTCTCCCTCTATCTACCTCTATATAAGTGTATGTATTCCTATTCTTTTATACATAATATAATTTAGGGTGATTTTCTCTCTCCGATTTCGCTCTACAGCACCAAATGAAGAGGCCCACTACAGTTCCTGAAACAATAACGATAAAAGCTCCAATGAAAACAATACCTAATGGATATTTAGAAGATTTTTGGCAGAGATTCACATTGCAAAAGAGGGAGTTATTCTGAAGTTCTAATGTAAAAAAAGCCATGAAGCTTGAGATAGCTTCTCCGGGATCAAACCAAAGAGATGGTTGAATCTCAAGTCCATCAATTTTAACTGCACTAAGGCTCCGTTTGGCACGGTGGTGGCGGTTATGAACATGAGGGTTAAATTGTCATTTGTTAACGCTCACCTAAGAAACTTCATCCATTTTTATGTTCAAATAAATGATGTTTGTTAGGTGATTCTTAACGAATGACAGTTTAGCCCATGCGTTTACGACTGCAACCATCGTGCCAAGCGGAGCCTAAATCACCTAAGCTTGCTGGGATTGCTCCGGTTAAGTGATTATATTGCAAGTAGAGAGCTCTCAGACCCAACTGTGTTGGTACACTTCCTGTGATTTGGTTATAATCCAACATCAAAACTGTAGAAAAAAATGAAAGATTCATGACGAAATGAGGGACGAGAACTTGAACAGAGTAAGATGAAGATGCAAACAAATCAAGCTCAGGTAAATGTTACAGTCAAACTCGCCTTGGATATTGACCATGCCACTGATTTCCTCTGGGACGTGACCAGATAGGTTGCTAACATTGAGGTAGATTTCAGAAAGTTGAGTCAGAAGGAGGCAGGATGCTTCAGTGGGAGGAAGGAGGTGACGGGCTGCGGTTAACCACAAAAAAAGTATGTGTTTTTGAAATTTTGGGGTGCGGATAGCAAAAAATGGGTTGCGATTAACAATCACCCTTAATTATTTTTTGCTTAATTTGATTTTGCCGTCAGATCTTGCAGCTTACATACATTAGTTTAGAGTTGTCGAGTTGTTTTCCAGACACTTAACTTAAGATTGCAATTTAGTCACGCACTCACGTAGCCTACCCTACATCATTTGGTTCAGCCGAGCCCGCTTTAGCTACAAGACATGTTACTTGCTAGCATAGAAATACTCAAACAACTCAGTGGCACTCCTATTGATCAACTTCGGTCGTTATTTGGTTGACAGAACTAGTCATGCACCAAAGATGACTCGATGCACCAATTCGGTTCAATTCAACAAAGCCTTCTTAATCAATTCAGCTGGAGTGACTATGAATTGAAGAAGAAAACAGCACGCACTTGCCCATAATTTGAATGAGACTTATCATGTATAAGACGCCCCTTGACTTAAAATGTTACAAATATCTTTGTAATGTCCATAATCTCTTGTCAAGTTATATAAATTTACAATAACTATGAAATAATTATTTTATAGTTTATCATCCAAAACATCAATTTTGTACGTCTACGTGCCACCACACACTTACTATATCCGGAAAATAATGCACTCTTGTGCGTGCATTGGTACGAGGCCTATAATTATTAATGTAGTAATTAAAATGACAATTATTAATCACAACTCGTATTTGGCTATCCGCAACCTAGAATTTAAAAAACACCTCATTTTTTGTATTTAAACACAACTCAAAACTTAAAACTTTAATCCCCGCGTATCTCATCTTCAGTCACACCCAATCCCTCGCGTATTATATCTGATTTGGTTTCTCATTCCTCTCATTGAAGTTTCCCGGCTCCTCCTTCATTGAGTAACAACGGGGTGCGGCAAGTCAAATATCGGGTTGCGATTGAATTTTTTTTAAAAGTTGGGTTATGGTTAACATTGAGGCGCGACAAGCCAAAATCGGATTACGGTTAACAATCTTTTAAGAATAAGAGAACTTTTTCGATTGATTATTTCTAAGACAGTTGAACCTCAAGTATATTAATTGCCTTCATACTAGAACTATAATCACAAGGAAAAAAAACAATTAAAGGTGCAAACATAAGCCAAAATCGGATTACGGTCATTGTCAAGATTGTAATTGTTGGATGTCGGTAACATGTTGGATTTTGGCGACACATCTGACCGGGATATTTCAAATATAAAATTTTCATATCTTATAAATAAAATTATGTATTAAATATACATATATGTTCTAAAAGTAAAAATGTAATATAATAAGTAGACAAGCAAAAGACATATATCCCAAAATAAAATTGAAGAATATTTAAAAATAAAATATTAGTAACATAATATAATACGACTATTATTAACAATTAAAGGTGCAAAAAAGGACAGGTCAGTTCGATAAGGCTCGAGCTAAGCCTAGGGACCTCATGAGGCAAGCTCCCATATTTAGTTGCGCCCATCTGTGCCAGACCTATAATTAGGCCAAGTAGCTAGGCAGGTGTCCGATGTTTGAAGTTGGTGTTGGCCTAGCATTAAATGCTAGGCGGTGCCCAATGACTTGGTTAGCCAGGCCTGGTCTGTACCTCTCATGCATTTTTTGCACCAATACTAACACGTATCCAAAACAAATACAAATAGATAAATTATGAAATATATTTAACACTGTATAATAATTTTATTTATATAAAGGTATATTTTATATAGCAAGTAAAGAATATTTAAAAAGTAAGTGGTCTTAATAGATAATAAGTTTGCTTGTGGTTAATAAAATTGTGTTTAAAACAACAAAATCATTGATAGTCAATGATCTGTAGAATATTTTAATATTTGTTTAATATTTAATAATAAATGTTCAACATGAAATAATAATACAAATTTAATTGTAAGACTAACACCTATGAAACATACTGTAAAATTAAGTTTAATCGAAAAAATATATACAATGTAATACATAGAGGCATTTTAAACATATATATTGCTAACATAAACTAAAATAAAATAGTAGATAACATTTTAAAATCCTGCCGGTTGATATAAAAAAACAGATATGTTGACATGTATTTTACTAAACGACATAGTGCTTCCTTGGATTACAACATTGTTCACACACGAGAAGAAGGGTCAAAAGTTGCGTAATTATCACTACTTCAACATTGTTGTTCAATTCATAGAAAGCAATCCACTCAAGGTTTTAAAAATTGGTATGAAAAGGTTGTTCAACCAATTGCAAGCAACAGAATCTTTCTTGTAGTCATTCAAATTCACGCTTCAAGCGCTTCCTTGGATTACAAAAAACCATAAGACACATGCTTTCCTAATTAAACCAAGTCGAGGAGAGAATTATCGCATCGCATAGCATACAAAACAACAATCTATAGGATCGGACCAGACAAGTTGAGTATTCTCAGTGTCCAAACTCTTCGAATACCGAAGATTTGCTTGCCCGATTATATCTTCTAATCTTCTCGGTCAGTTTTCACATTGGAATTTCCTCTATCGAAACGCTAAATAAGATGATATGAGCCAAAACCATATAGAAAAAAATTACCTTTCTCGATGTGGAATCAAAATGTGTGTTTCGGATGGATTGTCAATGAGACAATAAACCAATTCAGAATTAAAAAGCTCATCACTTGTCCTCTTGATAAAAAAATGATTTCTGTTGTGACTAGCTTCTGTTTGAATCCCATAAATACGTGGAGTTAAAGTCATCAGTCCACCTTCTTGCTTGTAAACGTCGAGATACATTATAAATTGTGTATTATCACTCCATGATTGAACAAAAAGGTATTGTTTGCTTTCAGAAGCATAGACATAGACTGAAAATGTATCATTCTTCTCATGGTAGAGACACAGATCGCTTGATTGGTCTGACAATAATTTATGAGACCATACCTACACAAGTATAAAAAGTTAAAAACCAACATACTTAAATGACAAGTAATATGAGAAATAGGGAAAGCATTCTAAATGATTTAGGCTCTGTTTGACGTGGTGGTGGCGATCGTGAACATGGTGGTTAAGTTATGAATCATTGTTCATGATCGCCCGATCTCACATGAGGAACTTCATCCACCTTTATGTTCAAAATTAGTTTTTTTTCTTGACAACTGTCATAACCATTGTCATGCCACATATATTCTATAATTGTAGCATTTTTTTTCCAATCTCACCGGAGCAAAAACACCGTGCCAAAGGGAGCCTTAGTGTATGGGAAGTGATGCGATAGTGTAATGGATGTCTCAAGAAAAAAAAATCCAATAGCATTTATGAAAGCTACAGTTTGCATTCTATCGATTCTAGCAGAGAGGCATGAGCATGTTTGTACAAACTTCACCTAGGATAAACTGCAGAATAAATTTAAACTGCAAGATCATAACCTTATCAGGACGATGGGATTCATCCCTTGTGATGTAAACTAGTGCATCATCTCCCGCCCATTGTATATATGAAGTTACTCCTTTCAAAGGATTACCAATGGCAGTGCCTTTGTCAGCATCAATGACATAAACAGTAAAGATGCCATCACCTTTAGTGTCCTCAGTATATGCTATCAATTTATTATTGGGGCTAGGCTGTAAATAAGATCAGAAAAATAAGAAAAATGAAACAACTTTTCTAAACTAAATACTTAAAAGACCAAAAATTACCAGGAAAGCCCCAAGGTAATAATGTTTATGGCCTTGAGCCTTGATATTCTCATCTAGGATAACATGCTCCGTCGGGGCTTCGGGACCAGTGGGCATGACATCATACACAGAAGGAGAACAAGTATCATTGGTGATAAGGCGTCTGCAATATAATTTATAGTCCTTTCCCACCAAAGTTCTCTCATAATAGTAATATGAACCTCTCCTAATAGGTGCTGATATACCAACTTCTTCCTTGGTTCTTGCTACCATCTCAGCATACAGCTGATCCTCAAATTGTTTAACACCTACAATTACATTTGAAAAGGTCAAAATAGGATAATTCGGGAGCGCAAATTGCCAAAAAACCGAATTTAGAAAACAAAAGTAATTCAGAAGCGACAAAAAAAAACGTCTGGATCCCTCCCCGGTTCATCAAATAGGAATGAATATAAAAAATGGCGCGGTGGAGCTCACTCGACATGGATTGATTGGTGTAATCGTTTTCCGCCTTGAGATAGGAGAGGATCTCCGGATTCGAGTGGGAGTCGTCGCGGAGCCAGTAATAGTCATCCACGCGGACGTCGCCGAACATCTCCATCTCGTGCCTCACCTTCTTCGCCACCGGCGGGATCACCTTGTTGGAGCTGAAGGACCGTGCAGCAGTGGCGTGGATACGCCTAGCGTAAACAACGGTGAGGTGTGGCAGAGGAAAGATGAGAAGCCAGCTGGTAACCAGAAGCAATGGGAGGAGCGTGGAATGGCTAAGGCCGGGCATTTTAGGGAGTTGTTGTTGAGTTCTCCTTCTATTTTTCCAATGGCTAGCTGATCGAGGCCGGGCATTTTATACAGTTGTTCTTCTTCTCTTTTTCCAACGGCTAAGCCGGGGGCATATTTTTTTTCGGTTTGGTTTTGGGTTAAGCTTAGGCGTGACATTTATTTTTGTTTTTTGGGGGTTAAACTGAGGCCGGGCATATAAATATATATATATTTGTTTTGGCCTGACATATTTTATTTATTTAAGCTGAGGTCAAGCCTGATATATATATATATATATACATATATTCAGGGGTTAAGCTGCGGCCTGACATAGTTTTCCTTGTGTGGTGCGATCATGGCAAGCCGAGAGGCCGGCCGGTTTTTCAGCCCGGGGCCGGTCACCAGAGAGCAGGGGTGGCCGACTATTTTGTCCGGCCGTGGGCAATTTTTACGTTTGGTGGGATCCCGTGTGTGGGTCATGCGGGGTATCGGGCGCGCCGTTCGCGCGCGTGGTGGTTAATTCCATGATCTCCATAAAGTTAGTGGGGATTAGGGATGATGGGCTATTCGCACCCCACTTTCTCTATATATTTTATCTTAGCCTCGTCAATTTTAGTTTATGATATAACTTATGTATAGTTAATATTTGTTGGGTTTATTTGATTAGAAATTTATTTTTCTTCAATAATAAGCCATCAAATGGATGCATTAAAAATATGGGCATGCTCAATCAATCAGTCTGATCAAATGTATGCATTAAAAGTATGGGCATGCTCGATCAAACAGTCTATCCCGGGCATGGATTGTGCCCATCCGAGCCCACACAAAATCATGCCTTTTATGTGCACCCCTCATTTTGCTCCAAGGATAACGGTGGCGTGTCATGCCGTGCATATATACAAGCTGAGGAATAGAATAAGCCAAGCCAATTGAGGAGGGTATCCCATAACTTCCCTCAAAATGAGACATCTGGCTTAGATAGATATTGGTAATTTCGGGTGTGTGGCTCATTTTATGAGCAACTTCAAGGCTAATGATTATGTCATGTTGCGCATATACGTTGACGAATAATGTGTACACAAAATTGATTGAGAGGGAACAATCAATCATCGTGTTTCAATGATCAAGTCATCGTGCTTGTGTAGATTAATACAGGTTAGTTTTTATTATATGAATTGATCTTATTTCTTAAAATCAATTTCAACTGTGTAAAAAAAAGAAACCCAGATGGTTTTGATAGTGCACAAGGACCCTTAAAATGATGGTTGCATTTAGGGCTTGGGAGATTTGAGACAAATCTCCATTTTTCTCCTCACTTTACATTCATCCAGAAGCAAAATATAGATGGTTTGAGTTTGAACAAATAAGACGAAGTCAATGAGAGTCAAATAAAATAGAACTACAAACGAAGAGGAGGAGAAACTGCAGAAGATTTTAGAGATTGACAATATGAGTTAAAGTTTGATGGGATCCCCCTTTAGTGTTCCCGAGTCAGACCGAGGGGATCAAGCGACCTCGCAAGGAGAAGCGCATGCGAGCACAACCAACTTGAGCGCGAGCACAGCACGCCAAAGCAGGCACGACGCACGCCCCGCGGGCACGCACGGGCAGTGTGGGCCCCTCGGGCACGCGCGCGCACCGCCGGCTGCCTCCATCGCCAGCCGCCACCATCTCCCCCGGCCTTCGCCGACCGCCTTTGTCGTCGAGCATCCTGCCCGGGCTGCCTACACCGCCTGGGGGGCACTGTTATCATTTTGCTAAAATTGGTGATCCACGTGACCAAAATGGAGCGACACATTCACCAGCACAAATTTCGTCCCGGCGCAATTACCTGCATATCCATCTAGAAAACAATAAAAGAGCCCCAATGCTCATTTGAAGGCAAGCAATTCCAGAGGACTTAACAACTTTCTCCCACTGGATCGCTCCCACCCAGGCTCTAAGGACATATCTTCTTTTCTGTAGTTTTTCATATTCCGAACTTGTAACGGAGAAGTGACATGTCACCCTTCGAGGAAACCTGTCAACTCTTGTAATAACAAAGGAACTAGTGGATTTTGGCTCGACACAACTCCAACCTTAGATTTTCACCTATTCCGGGTTTTTCACATCAAAAAAGTCTTTTGTCACTTGATGTTGTTTCTCTTTTGCTGTTTGCGTGCCTGGTCCAATTCTAAGGTAGGCGGTCTGATTCTCCAGACTGGGTAAAAACCGGGCGACTCGCAATAGTTTGGAGCCGTATGTGGGAAGGGTGTTCCCAAATGCTCTAACGAATCTCAATATAATAGCAACAACTACAAAGACGATAGGAAGCACGCACACCGCCAACCAACTTGCTTACAAAGCCTAGTGATCAAGCATCCATCGACTCGCTCATTGGCCCCACACCGTGCCTCGAGGAGGCAATCACCGCGCTAGTCTCTTCGATGGAAGAGCGAATGCGCCAGATAGAGGAGCGTCAAGCTCAAGTGCCCATTTTACTAAGGGATTTAGGAGCCTCGCAGACCTCGGGGTCATACCCCCTATAGGGAGACCATGCATCATTTCCCTCAGTCTATCGACCGCTCAATGGAGTGGTTCGCACCATGCATGGGCTCTAAGGGAACCGACTATAGGAAGTTTCCCTCCCACAACAACAAGAGTAGTACGACAAGGGGAGGTGGAAGGAAAGGAATATAAGCTCGACGTCGGGAAAATGCGACTAGCACCTCGGTGGAACCTCTTGAACCGGGGGCAACAACACTCCGCCCAGCTCAGCGCTTCTCGAATGAAGATCCTGTTTGGTGTGTTTTCAACAAGGGCACGGACACGACACAGAGAAGTGCGTGCGCCTGAAGGAGGAAGTCGAGTTGCTCGCGCGTCATTGCTTCCTCAAAGATTTCAACGAAAAAGGCGGCCCTGCCGCCTAATAACTTTTCAAAAAAAAGTTATCTAGCCCATTTTTGGGCTTAATATTTGTTATAAATGAAGAAAATAAGTTTAAATGAAGTAGAAATATGAGTAAATTCATATTTATTTTATTTGCGACTAATTCAGTCATTTTTCAATGTTTTATTGTTAGAAATGCAAAAAAATCAACTTGAAGAAAGAAATCTGCTCAAATATTATGATATGGGAAAAATGTTGCAACATCTGAAAAATAGGTTGCAACATATTTTGGACGAATTTAAATTTCTAAATTTCAAAATTGGCGTCGTTTGCAAAAATAGAAGGTGGGATGTTTAAGAGGGAGAAATCACTGTAGAATCGGGGATCTTTGAAAAGAAAATAAAATAAAACTTCAAGAGGGTTCGTCATCTAGGGTTTGGGAAAAATCACCATAAAGGCGGTGGTTAGAGCATGGAGAAAGGAAGAGCTTTGAGCAGAACAAACGAGCGGCGTTGAAAAGAGAATCCTACAACGGTTAAATTATCATGTCTTGTAAGATCTTTGCGAATGTTTGGTGGGTTTTTTCTGTTGTTATGAACTAATTTTCTTTAATCTTGTATTGCGAGAGTACTTTGTCTTTTGTGATGATGACGCTCTAATTTCTCTTTGTGATTGTTTAGTGAATGATCTTTATTAAATTTATGATCTTTATTGTGGAATTGGCCAAGGTTTCATTTTTTTTACTGCGCTCCATAATTCGAGAGATGAGTTTCGTAAGTGCGTCATAGTTTTGATATAGCATTTAAAGAGAGAAAGAGATTTCATCTTGGTGTTAACAACATATATTTTTATTCTTTATGCGGTTCTTTATTTCGCTTGAGTTAGAAATGACAAGGGAAATAAGAGATTAGGGGTTTTCGATATCGAGAGATACAAATTTCTATTCTAAAATCGTTGCAAGACATTTTATCATGCATTTTCACAAAGTCACATTCATCGATTCATCACACTAAATATAGAAAATCACGATACACGATTATTTCTCAAAACTGGTAAAAAAGTATTTTTTCCAAAGAAGCGTAGTTTATTTTAATTTGGAGTTTTCATTTGTAATTTTTAATAATTAAAATCTTCGTTATTGATTTACTTGGATTTAAAGAAAAGACTCAACTAGTATTTGCAAGCGTAGAATTAATCACTTTTCGGTAAGAACGGTTTTAACTCACTTTATATTACTTAATCTGACACGAGCACTTGCATTTAATATACACGACCGTTTTTGGTGTATCATCGCTGGCCCCGAACAAACCCACCAGTGGGCAGCACCACAAAGAAGCACCTCCCAAAAAGTAGCAAGAGCCTTTCAGGCCGACCGTCCCCAACCCACTAGGACTCTCGTCAAATCCACAACACATTCAGGCAACCTTTGGAAGCCCGCTGGTCGAAGTGAACATGATATTGATCAATGATGATGATCCTCCAACATGTTGTTCTTGTCAACTCTGCTCCAGGTAGGAATCTCGGGAAAAGACATTCAACAAGCCTCGGGAGGCGCGCACGTCATTCGACACCCAACGATCTCCATCTTAGGAAGCATCATCCTACCAATGAATCTAGGAGCCCCCCCCGATACTGTCCACATACGACGTTTAGTTCATCATCGTACAAGCCTCCTCAACACGTGACGCCATCCTTCGGGGGCCGATGCTGAGGGCGCTCCGCACTGACGCACTAGCCCAAGGCGTCACGCTGGACATTCGCTTGCGGGATGCATCCCTCATCTTCCGGGGACCCCGTCGGGGCTTGACGCACAAAGCATGCCGGAGGAGCCTTGCGACCGTCCGCAGTCTATCCTCCGTCGTTATCAAAAACCCGTATTTTGTTAGAGCCTCGCAACACGTCAAAAAATTGATGAAGCTGTAATTTACACTATCCTTGTCCCTTGCCAGAGCTCGACGGAAGAAATCCTGCTACTTCCCGACCTGCACTCTCTTCCTCTCCAGTTCGATTGTCCAGGGCTTCCACTCCGTCTCATCTCCTTCTCACGCAATCCAAAAGCAGCCACCAGCTCCGGACCCTCACGACTGTCTAATGAAAGATTCATACATATTTTGTAATACCATTGCTTCTATTGCCCATTTTTTCTTCTTTGGGTAACTTTGTGCTCACAATTCAACGAAGAGTTGTACTTGAATGTTGGATTCAAAATTCAAATAAGGTATGAAATTATGCTTGATTTCTTTTTAGTTCATCTCTGTTTATGATCAAACACTCTTGCAACTTGTACTTATTTTCTGTTTCTCCTCTTTTTTTCAATTTTTGTTTCTATGTATGACAAGTGAAAGCATATACTGTTAACATGGGAAATCAATTGAACTCAATTGTATTTTTAATATTAAATGGCATTGGTGGTGCAAATATTCAAATATAAATCAAAGGAAACTAAAATTGTTTGAGAATAATAATAATTGAAAGTAATGTAGGTTCATGAAATATTCATTTTCTTGATGCTTAGGTCTACATCCTGAATAAAGTGATTTCAGATGTAAATATATCATGTTCCATTGGAAAATTTTCTCCAATGTAAAATTTAACAAACGGAAGAAACATATTTATAATTAAATACCTAAAGATAATAATAATTATGAAAAATTTAAACAATTCATGTGATGCACTTGAACTTTGATTCCGGGCAAGTTATTAGCAAAAAAAAGGCAAAAGTTGAAATTGTTGTCAAATGACCCCCAAAGTAAATACAAACACATCATGATTACTGATGATACAGGTAATTCAACCCTTACTTGATCGTAACTTCAGAAATATGGATCTCCCAATGATTGTATCTCCCATGTCTTTCCATAGGGGAAATATTGGGATCACTCACAATGAAGCTCGCTCTATGAGCATCTTTACGATATTCCAATCTTTATCATAATTGATAACTAAGTTAGACACAATTTCATCTCCCAGAAACTTATGAGGCGCTTGCACATACCTACATTTCCCTTTCTGTGCTTCACTCTTTACTTGGGGGATAGTCGACGCAATCGCACATACGACCTTTGTCTCAACCTTCCAATAAAAACAAATTCGTACTTGGCCATGGCCACTTTTTATGCCTTTGGATTGGTGGGACATCGATGCAATCCTGAGAAGGCATGACTACAAACACAAGGTGACTTTGACATCAATAGACTTTGTGGTGAAACATCCCTCCTCGCTGTGACATCATTCAGAACTATTCAGAATTCAGAAACGACTCAGTGGGCTTCTATGCAGTTCTTTGGCATCTGACTGGAGAACATTTTGAACAGAGAATATTGTTCTCTGTTTGGAACCATACAGGACCCTCTCACGATCACATGCACCTTGCCTTATTCCCTTGTTTATCCACTAGAATGGACCTCCCCATCCAAACCATACAATTCCTATCTGTGGTCGGCGACCTCTCCTTCGGCGATTTTATCTACCAAATACCATTTTTGTCTTGTCCACGCTCAACCCGACAACTTTAGTGTTTCGACCCACCTTCAATACCCCCTGCCTCTGTTTGGCAACTGTCGATACTTATTCGACCACCGTTTTGGGTTAGAATCTGGATCTACCTGAGCCTACCCCTCTTTCTCAGCCTTTCCAGGAACCTATTCCTTTACCCAACCTAGGGTCAGCTTGTTTCTCTCGAACAATCCACAAAAAAAGAAAATCGAGAACTAGAGGACTTTACTAGCTCATGAACATTGTGTTGAAATTTGTGAAGTGAAAGTGGTTGATCGGGCAGTTCGGGCGGCCTGGGCGGACTGTCCGCGCGGACTTGAGCTGGAGTTCGGCGGTCTGGTGTTGGCGGGCTGAGGTCCTGGTGGCTATTGGTTGCGGATCAGATTCCGTGGACTGCGCGAACTGGTTGAGTCGGGCAGTTGCTGGCTGTGGTACGGGATGGTGTCCGCGGTCTGTGTGGACTGAGGCTTGGAGACCGCACGATCTGTGTTTGGTTCGGTGTTGCGGTGAGCCGTAATCTGGTTGCGATCTGGCCTTTGAGCTGGCGGACTGTCTTGGTGTCCGCCGAGCTAGCTCATACTTATCTGGATTTG
The DNA here is from genome assembly GCA_039513925.1 of Platanthera zijinensis. NCBI lineage: Eukaryota > Viridiplantae > Streptophyta > Magnoliopsida > Asparagales > Orchidaceae > Platanthera > Platanthera zijinensis. Next base: position 170,206,371 of record CM077094.1, read on the forward strand.
CTCTTCTATGAATTCCAGGGTGTCCGCATAGTCCGCTGTGACCGGGCAGTTTGCCTATGGTCGTGGACATTGCGAGCTGGGTTGGTGTCCGCATAGTCCGCTGTGACCAGGCGGTTTGCCTGTGGTCGTGGACTTGTACGTGCGGACAGATGCTGTGTCCTCTCTCTATGCGGACTGGCATGATGCTCAGCTGGTAGCCTTCTTGCAGACTTGGCGATTTGTTCGCGAGTCCGGCATGTCGGTGCGGACTCGGTGGACTGGCAGTGATAGCTGCGATTAAGGGGCGATTAGCCTATCTCATAGGGCGGTGATCACACTCCTCACCCCGCCTATAAATAGGACCCCGACTCGTCATTTGATAACTGAGTGAACAGTAAGTTGGGCTTGGATCTTGTCCTGTGGACTCGGTTTTTGTATCCGCGCGGTTTGAGCAGACTTAATTGGTTGCTGTTTGTAGGTGGCGCGACTAGCACTGTGGAACCAGGAGTTTGGTTTTGACCTCGGTCAGGCTCAGTGAAATTTGCGGACTGTGTTCAGCGGTTAACAAGTTTTCTCTCTGCTTCAACTTTCCAAGTTCAATAACCTATCCGCGCGACCTCGCGGTCTCGGCGGTTAGGCGGTCTGTTTGCCAGTTCATCAGCAGAAGCAAGCAGTTCAGCGAATAATGGTGTGTCTGCGCGACCTCGCGGTCTCGGCAGACTCTGTGTTCAGTTCGGCTTCAGCTCAGTTCGGGCGGTCTCTGCGGATAGGCGGTCTCGGCGGTCTCAGTGATCTGTCCGCCCGAATTGTTTGTAGTTTCTGTTTTATCTTGTATTGGCGAAATTATGTCTCGCCACATATACCTCGCCCTGTAAAGAAGATTGTTATAGTTTTGCTCTGCTTGCTTCTATCATTGCTTTTTTGTTTTATTAAGCTTGCTCCCTGGTTTCCGCTTGGTCATGTTGTGATCTGGGTAGTTCTGAAAATATTAATTTGGCGTTTGGGCTATCTTGCTGAGCTTCTTGAGAAAATTCAACATGGTATCAGAGGGAGGTTCAATTGCTTGAGCGGTGATCAACAGTTCTGTTATTGCTCTTTGCTTCTGAAGGATTCACCAGGGTAGTGCAATGGACAGAGGTTTTAAAGAGGTCTGGGAATTGAGCTTTTAACGCCGACTAACTTCAAGAAGTCGAAGTCATGCATGAAAATCTATCTTCTGGGCGAGGAGCTGTGGGAGGTCGTCGGTGGTGATGACCAAGTTGAAATTATAGCTGAGTTTGGAACTGCCAAGCAGGTGAGAGTGTGGAGGAAGACAAATGCCAAGGCTGAGTTTGCTCTCAAGCGGGCGGTGTCGCCTGATCTCTTTGATCACATCTTAGGATGTGAGTTTGCTGCTGAGATATGGACTTCCCTTGATGGGTTGTTCAACAGGAAGAATGTAGTTAGGCTATAATTCTTGGAAAATGAGTTGGCTGTTGTAGTTGGTGACCGGGCGGTCTGGCGGTCTGTCTTGGCGGTTTGGAGACCACGCAGTCTGGCGGTTTGGAGTCAGCGGTTTGATTCCTGTGCTATTGCTGTGCGGTTGCCGAGCGGTCAGGCGGTCTCCCCTGGTGGTCTCTCTCTCTCTCTCTGGTGGTAGCCGTGCGGTTAGCCCTTCTGTCTAACCGCGCGGCTTGTGAGGTTTATTCTGTATAGTCCGCTTAGTCCTGTATTTTTTAGTCCCACATCTCTTATTTATATTCTCTCATCTCTCCTCCATTCTATATAAGGGAGGGCATACCTTTGTAATAGATACCTTTTTTTGATAATAAAATTTCAGTTATACCATTTCCGGCTTGTTTTAGTTCGCTTCTTACATGGTATCAGAGGAATCGATCCTTTCCTCCTGATTCTGTGAGACCTCTCTGTCCGCGCGACTTGCTTCTCCGGCTTGCGCCCTGTCCGCGCGGTCTCCTTCTTTCCTTGTCGCTGCCCTCTGTGTGCGCGACTTGTTGCCTTGTTCGCTGCGATCTGTCGCCTTGTTTGCCGCGACCTATCGCTGTGTGCCTTGCCTTCTCTTGTGCTTCTGTTCGAGCGGACTGTCTTCTTGCCGCTCGACTTCTTCCCCTCTGCTTGATACTGCGGCTTGGTCGTGGTCTTTCTGGCCGCTGGTGTTTGACATCCTGAACGCTGCAGTTTTTCTTCTGCCTATCCGCGCGGCTTGTTTCCTAACCGCGCGGCTTCCTGCTGTTTGCTCTTATGGCTCTTTCTGATGCTTCCACTACCACCACTCCTGCTGCCACCCCTATTGACAATCCGGCTCCGCCTCTACCTCCTACTTCTTCTGGGAACCTTGGCACCGTTTCCAAGCTTGTCGGCTCCAACTACCCGGATTGGAGCATCTCTTTCACTTTTCTCCTTCGCTCGCAACGCAAACGCCACCATCTCGTTGATGACCCCCCTCCTACCACTTCACCTCTCTTTGATGACTGGGATGTGAGTGACGTGCTTGTGCGTACTTGGCTCGCTAACAGTCTATCTGATGAGTGCCTTCCCGTCATCCGTCATGATGAGACGGTGAAGGCCGCTTTGCTTCATCTTGCTGCTCTATACTCCAAAGGGGCTCAGACGTCCCGCATCTATACGTTGTATGCGGACCTCTTTGCCCGGCCTACCTTGTCTCCTGCTGCTGCCTACCAACAAGTTCAAGCTCTTGGGGCTGAGATTCTTCAGAATCGCCCCTTTTCTGCGGATCTGGCTCAACAACACAAGCACTTCCAGGAGCTTCTGGTTGTGTGTTATCTGCTACGTCTTCCTGACACTTATGACATGATCCGCCAACAAATTCTTGGTGAGGCGGAATCTCCTACTTTAGATACCACCGCTGCTCGCATCGCCGCTGTCACCTCTCTCCTTCAGCGCCCGCTTCTGCCCGCTCCTTCTCCACCAGATAACTATGCTCATCAAACTCAGCGGAGTGGCTCTGGTAGCCGCAGTCATCAGTCTGGCGGACGTCCTTCTTCCCGCTACCTCTACTCTCACTGCGGCCGCACCGGACATACTTCTGACTGCTGCTGGACGAAGCATCCCCATCTTCGCCCCTCGGGTGACTCTTCCGCCTCCTCTTCTAAGCCGTCTGCTTCCGTGGTCACATCATCAGGTAGTGCCCATGTGGTCACTCAAGGTAAATGGCTTATCGACTCCAGAGCAACTAATCATATGACGGGCAATCCTCAATGCTTCTCTCTCCTCGAACAGCATGATCGGTTGCCCCCGGTCCTCATTGCAAACAGTTCTCCCTCCCCGGTTCATGGGTCGGGAGTAGTTCATGTTACTCCGTCCCTTCGGCTAGAGGACACTCTCTATGTGCCCAAGTTTCCATGCAATCTATTGTCGGTTACTTCTTTGTGCAAGCAGCTTCAATGTTCTGTAACGTTTACTCCATCTTCTTGTTCTTTTCAGGATCCGAGCTCCCAACGGACGATTGCTACTGGGACTGAGAGAGGCGACCTCTACTTCCTCGACAACGTTTCCACTTTGTCCGTCTTCTCTTCTTCTTGTACGGATCTTCTCCAGTGGCATCTCCGTCTCGGTCATCCTCCACCACGGCTTCTACATCAGCTTCTACCCAACCTCCCTCCCTCCAATACTCCTCTCAACTGCGAAACCTGTCAACTTGGTAAACATCATCGTTCCTCCTTCCCGCCGAAGCAAGGTCGGAGATCTACTCGTCCGTTTGATCTAGTCCACTCCGATATCTGGGGGCCTGCTCCTACCCTTACTGTTGGTCGGGGTAGTTCTTATTTTGTAACCTTTATCGATGACTTTTCTAGATGTACTTGGGTGTATCTCTTACGAGATCGCTCTGAACTTTTTAATGTATGGACCTCTTTTTATCATTTAATCAAAAATCAGTTTGGTGTTGGTATTAAAACTTTTCGATCTGATAATGCAAAAGAGTACTCAAGTCATGTTTTTACCTCCTTCTGTGTGCAACATGGCGTTATTCATCAGACAAGCTGTGTCTATACCTCCCAACAAAATGGGGTGGCGGAACGCAAAAACTGTCACCTCCTTGATGTCGCTCGCACATTGATGGCTCAAATGCATGTCCCTCGCTCATATTAGGGCTATGCTGTTCTTCTTGCCTGCTATCTCATCAATCGCATTCCCTCCTCCGTTCTCAACGGAAAAACCCATTTTTCCATCCTTTATCCAGACAAGGAGCCTTTTCCTCTCCCTCTCCGAATCTTTGGGTGCACTGCTTTTGTGCATGCCCCATCTGCCACCCGTGATAAGCTCTCCCCTCGCTCCACCAAATGTGTCTTTCTGGGGTACTCCGCCACTCAGAAAGGCTACTACTGCTTTGACCATGTTCTTCGTAAGCAGTTCGTCTCCGCTGACGTTACCTTCTTCGAGAATGCCTCCTACTTCTCGGATGACTCCTCGTCTCTTCCCCCCACCTCTGATTCTCCTATTATTCCGTTCGTTCCCTCATCTCCTATTGCGATATCCGCCCCTCCTCCGTCTCCGCCCACTCCTCTCCCTCCGCCTCTCCCTCCGCCTCCATCTCCCTCATCTCCGCTGCCGTCGCTCTCTCCTCCCGGGCCAGCTCTCTCTGCCACGGATGCTCATGATACCGAAGAGCCCGCCGACCTGGATCTTCCTGTCGCTCTTCGCAAAGGGGTGCGGACGTGTACCCTACACCCCTTGCTGCGTTTGTTTCATATGATCGTCTTACCTCTTCTCGCAGGGCCTTTGCGCTGGCTATCTCTGCCACTACCACACCTCGTTCCTACCAGGAGGCCCTTGCTATTCCTCACTGGAAGATGGCCATGGATGAGGAAATGGCGACCCTAACAGAGTGGTGTACCTGGACTCTTGTCCCTCCTCCCTTTGATACAGATGTTGTTGGCTGTCGCTGGGTCTTTGTGGTCAAATTTGGCCCAGATGGCACTGTGGACCGTTATAAAGCTCGCCTCGTGGCTAAGGGCTTTACTCAGACCTATGGGGTTGATTACTTTGACACCTTCTCTCCCGTGGCTCGTCTCAGCACTATACGGGTCCTTCTCTCTGTGGCAATCAACAAAGACTGGCCACTTTCCCAGCTGGATATCAAGAATGCCTTCCTTTATGGTGATCTTCAGGAGGCCGTCTACATGGAGCAACCTCCTGGGTATGTTGCTCAGGGGGAGACATGAGTATGCCGGCTACAGAAGGCAATCTATGGCCTAAAGCAGAGCCCTCGAGCTTAGTTTGACAAGTTCAGCGGCATCGTGGCGGCCGTTGGTTTTGCTCGCAGCTTTGCTGATCACTCTCTATTTATTCGCAAAACCTCTTTGGGACTGGTGGTTCTTGCAGTTTATGTTGATGATATTCTTCTCACTGACGATGACCAGGAAGGGGTAGCCTTGACAAAGCAGCATCTTCGCCAACATCTGGTCACGAAAGATATGGGTTCTCCGAAGTACTTTTTGGGGATCGAAATCTCTCGGAAGCCCAACTCTTTAGTCATCTCTCAGCGTAAGTATGCCCTTGATATTTTAAAAGAAGCAGGATTGACTGGGGCCAAACCTGCCCGATGTCCTATGGCTGTTGGAGAAGACAAAACCTGGACAGATGATTCGCCTCTTCTTTCAGATGCTTCGCGGTATAGGCGTCTGGTTGGTAAGCTCATATACCTCACCGTGACTAGGCCCGACATTTCCTATGCTGTGGGCAAGGTGAGTCAATTCATGCAAGCTCCCAGGGAGTGCCATCTACAGTCCGCCTTGCGGATCTTGGAGTACGTCAAAGCAGCCCCAGGGAAAGGATTGCTCTTTCAGAAGAATGATCATCTGAGGGTTGAAGCATACTCAGATGTGAGTTACGCTGATGACAAAGGGGACCGCAAGTCTACCTCCAGTTTCTGTACTTTTGTTGGGGGCAATCTGGTGAGCTGGAAGAGCAAGAAGCAGACTGTTGTTTTCAGGTCCAGTGCTGAAGCAGAGTATCGGAGTATGGCATCGACCACTTGTGAGCTAAAATGGCTACGAGCTCTAATGCTGGATTTAGGAGAGGTCTACAACCATCCTCTACCTATGTTCTGTGATAACAAGGCTGCCATATACATCTCCAAAAATCCGGTCTTCCATGAAAGAACCAAGCACATTGAGGATGACTGTCATTTCTTTCGTGAAGAAATCTTAAAGGAACAAATTTGCACTTCCTTTGTCATTTCTGATAAAGAGCTGGCTGACATCTTCACCAAGCCAGTTTCTGCCTCGTTTCATCATATTTGTGACAAGCTGGGCATGATCGATATATATGCTCCAGCTTGAGGGGGAGTGTTGTAGTTGGTGACCGGGCGGTCTGGCGGTCTGTCTTGGCGGTTTGGAGACCGCGCGGTCTGGCGGTTTGGAGTCAGCGGTTTGATTTTTGTGCTGTTACTGTGCGGTTGCCGAGCGGTCAGGCGGTCTCCCCTGGCGATCTCTCTCTCTCTCTCTGGTGGTAGCCGTGCGGTTAGCCCTTCTGTCTAACCGGGTGGCTTGTGCGGTTTATTCTGTATAGTCCGCTTAGTCCTGTATTTTTTAGTCCCACATCTCTTATTTGTATTCTCTCATCTCTCCTCCATTCTATATAAGGGAGGGCATGCCTTTGTAATAGATACCTTTTTCTGATAATAAAATTTCAGTTATACCATTTCCGGCTTGTTTTAGTTCGCTTCTTACATTGGCTAAGGCAACTCAAGGAGATCTTTCCATTTCAAAGTACTTCTTGAGGATGAAGAGCTTGTGTGCTGAGCTATCGACACTTGATCCTGATGAGCCGATCTCCGAAGCTAAGATGAAAAGACACATAATCCGCGGTCTGCGGAAGGAGTATGCGGCCTTTATCACTTCTGTTCAAGGCTGGGCAACTCAGCCCTCTCTTCTGGAGCTGGAGAACCTGCTTACTTCGCAGGAGAGCTTGGCTAGACAGATGGATGGGGTGACGGTCTCTGAAGGAGGTAGTGAAGCTCTCTTCACTGATAAGAAGAACAAGAAATGAGAAGGGAAGAAGAAGAAGACTGTGGCTGGAGATGAACCTTCAACTTCTAATCAGCAAGAGGGGAGCTTTGCTTCTAAGAAGGACTGGAAGAAGAACTTGAAGTGCTACAGGTGTCTTCAGTCGGGTCACTTCAAGCGTGACTGTAAAGTCAAGCTGCAGCCTGGGCATGCTGCAGGCAAGGAGGAAGCTTCCTCTAGCAATAAGGAAGCTAGTTGGGGTGGAGCCTTCATGACGGGCACGTGTGTCCGTACCTTGTCCACCATTAACTTCGAAGATGACTGGATCGTGGACTCCGAGCGTGGTCATCACCTCACTGGGGACAAGTCGAAGTTCTCCTCGTTGTAGGCTTACTCAGGTAACAAAGCCATCATCACTACTGATAATATTGTTCATACTGTAGAGAAGGAAGGTGTAGTATCCGTAGGTAGTGATCAGGGTCCACTCACATTAAAGAGTGTCTATCACGTACCAGGCATGTAAAAGAATCTCTTCTCGGTTACCAACGCAGTAGATGCAGGATAACGGGTTCTGTTTGATAAAATAGAGGTGAAGTTTCTCCGCAATGTATCAGCAGTTAAGGCTAATGTTGCTCACGTTGAAAGGAGAGTGAAGGACTTGTTTGTTTTATCAACAAGTTCCTATGTTGATCGCATGAGGGCCAATGATAGCGCTGCTATGTGGCATGAGAGGCTGGGGCATGTAGGGATGGATAAGTTGAAAGCTGTAACATCCCATTTCCAGCTAGACCCCTAGGAGTGGTTTTGTCATGACTAGGTAATGACAAAACCCTAAGAAGCCCAAGAAGATCAAGTGAGCTTAGGAATGAAGGTGGAGATCACCATGGTCTACAAATAGTAGAATTCTAAACACTAGTTTAGGACGACCATAGGGCTTCACCATGACTCCATGACCCCATCACAATATCTCTAAACTATTGGAAGGTCCATTAGAGCCCTAATGGTCCATTGAAATCAACCCAAAGTGGTCAAGTTGACCTAAGACCACCATATGCCTAAATTGGGCAAGGTGCCCTAACTAAGGGCAATGTGCCCATAATATGCCCAACCAACCCTACCTAAGTATTCCTAGACCTTAAGTGAGGTCAATGGGTCACCAAGGACCCATTGGGGACAACCCAAGAGGCTAAGTGGACCCAAGTCAACTCTAGCCCCAAAGTGGTCAAAGTGCCCTTACTAAGGGTCAAGTGACCTCCAAGGTGCCATGTCAACCATACCCAACCCTACCTAGACCTTAGGGGAAGCCAATGGGTCACCAAGTACCCATTGGGGTCAACCCAAATGGTCAATTTGACTAAGGTCAACTCAATCCTTGAAATATGTCAATTAGCCTAAATGGGCTAACCCAAGCTCAAGCCCTTTTCCATTTGGGCTAACTACCTCCTAATTAATTAATAGTATTAATTAGTGGGCTGCCAATAGGCTAGGGAGATGAACAAATTCTGTCTTGATGATTAGGAGAGAGAAAACTCCATTTTACCCTTTAATGGAGGAGAGAGAAAGTGGTTTAAAGGGGTCATTCATGGCCAATGGAGACCAAGGGCCTTTCCATTTAATTCCAAGGGCTGAATATATTCTTCATCATCAGTTTTGAGGAGTTTAATAACCATAACCAGCCATAAAGTGGCTGAATTTAATTTCTCCCATAAGGAAGAGAGAGAAAGAGGGGAGAGAAAGCCATTAATGGCCATGAGAGACAAGAGTTCCTCTCCAATTGATTCCAAAGCATTGATTCATCTTCCCCTCATTATTTAGAGGAGACCAAGGGTTTTCATCAGCCTCTAGGTGGCTGAATACAAGGGATATATCATGGCCTTAAATGTTTTACCCCTTCCCCTCCCCACTTGGTGATCTATAAAAGCCCCTTTAGAGCAAGATGAGAAGTTTACACTCTTGACCAAACGGATTAGAGTTTTTGTTCTTGCTGTAGGAGAAGTTCGGCAATGCCACCACCGCGCCATGGCAACCCGACGTTAATCTCGCCTCCAAATCGCGAACAAGGTCCTCATCTACTTCTTCTTTTATGGGTAGATCTTAGGATCTTAGAAAAGAAGTTTGTGCTCAACGGAGCCGGACCTATCTCGCGTTTTCATGGAAAAACCATGAAAAATATATTTTCGGGTCTGCCGGAACCGCCACCTCCGGCGGCCAAACCATCGCCGACCGATAGCCATCGTAAAAACATTTTTATAATATAAAAAGGGTGCTGTTATTAGCAAACCCACTTTCGTTTCTAGCAAACCAGAAAAAAAACAGATTCTGTCATTTTTTGCATTTTTTTCTCTTCCCAAAAATTACTACTAGCAAACCAATCTTGCTTTTTGGTATTTTTTGCATTTTTGAATTTTGAGCCTCAAATATTACTTATTTGAAAAAGTGATCAACATGAAAGTTGTAGATCTCATCAAGATCTACAACTTTCATGTTGATCTTTTTTTTGATTTGAAGCCGTTTAAGCCTCCAATTTGGGCCCTAAAAAGACATTCACGGAATGTACAAATTTTCGGCGTGACTTTTTTCGGGGCCCAAATCGGGGGTCTAAACTACTTCAAATCAAAAAGTGTTCAACATGAAAGTTGTAGATTTCGACGAGATCTACAACTTTTATGTTGAATTTGATTTGAAGCCCTTTATGCCCCCTAAAAAAGTCACGCCGATCCCGTGCGTCCGTAGATATGTACGACGTAACTTTTTTTAGGGGCCAAATCGGGGGTCTAAAGTGCTTCAAATCAAAAAGTGTTCAACATGAAAATTGTAGATCTCATCGAGATCTACAACTTTCATGTTGAACACTTCTTATGAAATTGTACATATAAGACGCAGTTCAAAAGGACGTATATATTCTTATATACACTTAACTCGTATATACAACACATTCTTATAGGAATTAGAAATCAAATATATTTCTAAACCGACACTTAGAGGCCGATTTAGGAAAAATATCCAGTCACAAAAGTTGTAGCCCTTCGAGTCTAGATTAATTTAAAATTAATTTCAACTCGTTTGGGTAAGTGGTTTGACCGCATCACCCGTTTTAGTGGGGGCTGTACCTAGAGTTGGGCAGAAACTAAAATGAATGCCCACTCTTCGTCCCTTGTCCAAACGACCTGAAATTTGGGCAGGGGGTTACCCTTAGCCATAACTAGAGGCTGTACAAAAATGGGAATTTTTGGAGATACTTTGTCTAAGGTTTTTGTTTTAATTTAATAAAGTTAGAGTAATTTATTTAAGTGGTTAAATGACTTCCAAACCCTCCCAAATTTTGGAGAGTAGCCCCTGGCTATAAAACCTAGCTCTGTACAAAATTCCAACTCATTTGGATAAGTTTTGGGTAGGAAATCACTTATCCTTAACTAGGCATTAATGATGCGTTTTTGAGTAAAAAGTGCACTAAGAGGTTGGAATGGTCAAATCACCTCAACAGAGGCTGATATTTTGACCACTGACTTAGAAGGGTTATTATAATCCACTTAGAGAAAAATGGTGTGGTTTAGGGTTGATTTACCTTAGGATCCAAACTCAAACCCTAAAGGGAGGGTTTTGAGGGTTGTGAAGGACATAGGGGAAAATGCCATCGTATTGCCTTGAAATTCAGTAGAGTCGACGTTAGCATAATATAAATCATTTGGATGGAATCTCGGAGGATTTGGAGATAGGTAGTTACCTCAAAACCCTAACCTTAGTTTTAGGATAAAATCTCAAATAAGTAAAATCAGTCACTAAACATTATATAAAAGCTGTGAAACTCACGTAGAGTGAGTTTTGGAATGGGTAAAACCTATAACAATTTTACTGGAATTTTATGATGTTTATTTCTAGCACGCCATTTCTAAAGTTTGCTATAGCCTTAATTGACGTTTTAATTATTTATATCTTTCTGTTCATTAAAACCACATGAAATCTTAGAAGTAAATGTTTTAGGTTAGAATGGTTGCTCGTGAATATTTGTATAATTTTTAGTTGAGTAAATCTAGTACTTCATTCACAAATGTTAAAAATGAGTTTTATAGTTTAAAATTTAATTATGGATAATATTGCTATTGAAAAATTACGAGGCTTAGGAATTGAGACTTTCAGGCCATTATATGTTTGTAGACATTTATTCATGATTTTTAGAATTTTAGTTACGACACTTTCTTTACAAGTCCACCTTATGAAGATTTTTGATAATTAATTTATTCAGAAATTAATACTTGCTGAAAAATTATGAAACTTGGTGAATGCTATTTTTAAGGTTGTATATGCATAATATAATTAATTTATAATTTTTTGATGGATATTCTCTGTACTTGATTCATAAATAACGAAAGATAGGAAAATATTGCTAAAATAGTTTTAGTGACCTTTTGATGATAGAAAAATTATGATACTTTGGATTTACCATATTGAGATAACATAATATTTATTATAATTTTGTTGGACATTTTGCATGAGTACTTAGGGTAGTTCATGTTCAAACCGATAGCTCTTGAAATTTTTGAGGAAATTAATTAAATGCCAGATAATTAGAAAAAATTATAATTTTTTGATTATAGGCTAATTATATCATGATATACCTCCAGTAAATAAGTTAGGGCATTTGGATGAGTGTTGGATCATTTTCTATCCGGTTCGACTTATAGCATAAGATAGTCTGCAATTAGCAATTTGTGTTAACAATCATAGGATATGATGGGGCACATCATTGGAGTTAGTTAATCTGCTGAATTGGATGGATGTGAAAGTGTTCACCATATAAGGATGAGAAGGTTAGTGAGAAGTGGTGTTGGCTAGAGTTAAGAGGTGTTCGGGTTCGACGAAAGATCGTCTTTCCCGAAGAGAGGAAGGTTAAAAATCACACTAGGTTAGTTTATCGTAATATGAAAAGGGAATGGGTAAAGGGAATCAACCAATAACAATAAGTGCCTTGCAAAAGGGAATGATGACCTTCAACTACCATCATAGTTCCTAGTGCCCTTTGAGAGCCCTTCACGGGGTATACCGGGGGCAGTCGTGGGTTAACGTAAACTGTATTAACAAGCTGAAAAGAGTAACTTAGTAATTAGGGTTGCACATTTCACAAACACAGATAGCACAGGAAGATAGTTGGGAGCTTCGACTTGGATAGTTAAGAGACAGACGTTTTGGTCCGGGGAGTTTCAGCTCGATTGTTTGAGACGGACGTTTTAGTCCGGGGAGCTTCGGCTTGGTTTTTTTTATTGAATACGTTAAATTGCATGTGCATAAAAGGAAAGAAAATTAAGGTGGTGGGTCTTCGGTATTGGAGGGTCGATGCACCGACGCCAATACGCTGACTCGGCAAGTATGGTTAGCACTTCTCCAACAGAAGTCCGGTGCGCCAGCCGACAAGAGTACTCAGGAGTCCGCTTCGTGCACCAAGCGTTGAGGCGTACGATAGGTCTGACCGGTAGTGCTTTACTGGTTTAGAGGTGGGCGAGGACCAACCCACCGCTTCCGCCACTACGGAGGTATCCTGGGAGGTTACGGCTCCAGAAAGGGGGAACTAAAGGTTTGTGTGCACAGAGTTGGGTGTGTGAGTTGCACTTGCATGTTCCATCATACCCACTTGCATGTCATAACATCATCATTGCATTTAACCCCTGACACCTAAGATATAAGTGGAATGTGACGCTTATACATTAGGACTTGTAAAACGACCCTTTGGTCTATAAGCTTGTGTGGGCAAGTTTATAAATTAAGGTCAATTTTGATATATATATATATATATATATATATATATATATATATATATATATATATACTGCTGTTTGATAACCGACACCCCAACGTATAAATTGGTATGAGACTTTTTGTGCGATGGGTGCCTTGCAGAAGATCCCTTGGCTTATGTGTTCTCACATAAGTGAAGGTTACTTTCCACATTTCGTCTTATTGCCATTATTTATTATAGAATTGCTAGATTAGTTCCGCTGCCACCTATTTCTTTGATTTAATCTCCACCTTCATGTCCTTCCCTTTCTTCCACTCCGCTCGGTACCTAGGAGCCATGAGGGAAGGGGTAGGGGATGATAGGGCTTAGTCTTTATGACTAACGGTTTTCGAACCGCATCATTTTAGGGAATCGTGGAGCCCAGCACGGGGGAGCAGCCCCAGAGACCGATGCGCTTGGAGATGGGGCAGTCTAGCTCTGGAGTTCATACAGTCGGGACCGTGAGTCTTGACCTTGAGTAGATGTTCTGTTTTTGCTTCCGCATGAGTGATCTGTAGTGAGGACATGATGTACCGGGCATAAGCCCGTATTATAGTACTCTGATATATTATTTTGTGGACACTCCCTTCGTGGAGACTTTTATTTCTATATATATGATCTCTGTGGACTAGTTGTTCTCTATTTCCTTGCTGCGGTTATGATCGATTTGGCCGGCAGGATCAACGCTTTGTAGTGACGGCCTTTTGGGGCGTGAAGGTGTCACCGCAAAGCGACGATTCTGGGCCTAAGACCCTTGTGCTTAAAAAAAGGGGTCTTACAAAAGCTATGGCAAATAGGAGCCTGGTGAGAGGCTTGCCTAAGCTATCATCCTTCGGTGATGGTCACGTTTGTGCAGGGTGTCAATATGGCAAGTCTCACCATCTTCCTTTTGATAAGTCACAAACAAGAAGCAAAACACCATTGGAGGTTATCCATGGTGATCTGATGGGGCCAACCATTACTGCTAGCCTTGGTGGGAGCAAATACATGCTAGTCTTGATTGTTGACTACTCAAGATACACTTGGGTGTATTTCTTGAAGGAGAAGTCTGAAGCTTTCCGGTTGTTTGTGGATTTCAAGGAGCTGGTGGAGGGCCGGCTTAACCTACGGATCAAAAAATTTAGAACTGACAATGGCGGAGAGTTTGTCTCCTCTGAGTTTTCTAATTTTTGCAGGAAGCATGAGATCCAGAGAGAGCTTACTTGTGCTCATAGTCCACAACAAAATGAAGTTGCGGAAAGGAAGATCCGTTATCTGACGGAGACTTGCAAATGTTGGCTTCATGCCAAGAGTCCCAAGGTCCTTTTGGGCGGAGGGAATGTCTTGTGCAGCTTATGTCATCAATCGGATGCCTCTCAGTCCGATCAACATGAAGTCTCCCTTTGAGATGTTGCTGAAGGAGAAGACAAGTGTTAAGCACCTTCGGTTGTTTGGTTCAACATGCTATGTGCATATTCCAGATGCTCTGAGGACAAAGCTTGATGCAAAGGCAAGAAAGCTTGTCTTTGTTGGATATGATGAGCGGAAGAAGGGATGGAGGTGCATGGATCTTGCGATGAAGAAGTTCATTGTGTCAAGAGACGTGGTCTTTGACGAACTGACGTCATATGGAGGAAACTCGGTTGAGTTACCAGAAGGCAAGGTTGATGAAGGGCAGGAGATAACTGCTGAAATTGTCCAAGAGGAGCTTGTTGTTTCACCAGCAGCTCCTGTTGCTTCTAACTCTGTGGCAGAGGCTTCTGGTTCTGGAAGCAGGGGGAGTGTTGCTCAAGGTTTTCCCAAAAATGAAGCTGTGCCTGAAGAAGCATCGGAGGTGGTGAGCAAGGAGCAGCCTCTTAGGAGATCAAAGAGGGTCATCAAGCCTCCAACTTGGTATTACGATGGGAATACAATGAGCTTTGTCTCCTGTTTATTTGCAGGCCTTCTGGATGAGTGAGAGCCTTCAAAGTTTAAAGATGCCACTGGAGTGAAGGAGTGGGATAATGTTATGGATGAGGAGATGGCTGCCCTCAGGAAGAATGAAACTTGGGACTTAGTGCCCAAGATGGATTACATTTCTCCTGTTACTTGCAAGTGGGTCTACAAGCTTAAGAAGAAGGCAGATTGGAGCATCGAGCAGTACAAGGCTCGCCTTATTGCTCGAGGATTCTCTCAATAGTACGACGAGGACTATGAGGAGACGTTTAGTCCTATGACGAAGATGAATTTAGTCCGAGTGGTGATAGCTTTGGCGGCCTGCCAGGGCTGGAAGATGTGGCAGTTGGACGTAAAGAACGTTTTTCTTTACGGAGAGATCGACAAGGATATCTTTATGGATCAGCCACTCGGTTACGTTTCTGAAGAACATCTGGACTACGTCTGCAAGCTCCGAAAGGCTCTTTATGGCTTGAAGCAGGCTCCTCGAGCTTGGTATGAGAAGATTGCAGAATACCTCCAGTTCTGTGGATATCTGGCTTCAAATTCAGACTCGAGCCTGTTTGTCAAGAAGAAGGGGGAGCTTCTAGTCCTTATGCTGTTGTACATGGATGACATGATCATCACGGGGAATTCCAAGGAGGATGTGGCTAGGCTCAGGGAGGAGTTAGCTATTCGCTTCGAGATGAAAGACTTGGGGGAGCTTCATCACTTTCTTGGTCTCGAAGTGGAAAAGCAGGAGTGAGAGATTATTGTTTCCCAGAAAGGTTATGCGGATCGGATTGTGAAACGATTCAGCATGGAAAGGGGAAAGAGTTTCTCTACTCCTTTGGAATGTGGCTTGAAGCTTCGACGAGATGAGGGAAGGATTCTTCCTGATCCCTTGGTGTTCCAGGCTCTGGTGGGGAGTTTGATCTATCTAACAATTACAATACCAGACATTGCTTATGCTGTTGGCCGAGTAAGTCGGTTTATGGCGGAGCCAAGAAAGTCTCATCTGATAGCGGCGAAGAGTATTCTGAAGTATGTGATGACGACTTCTGATATGGGACTCCTTTATAGGAGGGACTCAGGTTTTTCCTTGCTAGGTTACACAGATGCTGATTATGGTGGTGATTCGGACGATCGAAGGTCAACTTCAGGTTATGTGTTTACCTGTGGATCAGCGGGCATCTCGTGGTGTAGCAAGAAGAAGGACTCGGTGTCCGTCTCTACTACGGAAGCAGAGTACACGGCTTCGACCTTGACACCTCGGGAAGCCATTTGGCTAAGGAGACTAGTAGAGGACGTCCATAAGAAAGTACAAGATCCCACTCTGCTCCGAGGTGACAATAAGAGTGCTCTCAAGATGGTGAACAATCTAGTTTGCCACGCAAGGACCAAGCATATTGAGATCGAGCATCATTGTTGGGTTCGGCGTTCCTTCACTTGACCCGTGGCGCTCTGCTACTTATATAAAAAATTAAGTAGCGCCCCCTCCAACAGTCCGGGCTTTTGGTGCTGTTGGGTATGCGCTTGATCCTTCAATTGGTATCAGAGGAGGTCACGGGTTCAAGACCGGGGGGGGGGCGCTATTAAATCCTGATTTTTCCCTTCTACCTGTGTGGGTCTGGTGGGTCAGGCAACCGTGGACATGTGGTAACCCCACCTCTGAGCCGTGTGGGCCATGTGGTAACCCCACCTCTGAGCCGACGGGTTGTGCTGGACGCCGGGGGGGGATTGTTGGGTCCGGCGTTCCTTCACTTGACCCGTGGCGCTCTGCTACTTATATAAAAAATTAAGTAGCGCCCCCTCCAACAGTCCGGGCTTTTGGTGCTGTTGGGTATGCGCTTGATCCTTCAATCATTTCATTCAGGAGAAGGTGTTGGAGGGATCTCTAGTAGTCGGGCATGTTCGGAGTGAGGACAATCTTGCTGACATCTTCACAAAGCCGCTATCGAAGGGGCCTTTCCAGCGACTTTGAGGTTTACTGGGCTTGATCACCACTTCTCACTTCAAGGGGGAGTGTTGGCGGGCTGAGGTCCTTGTGGTTGTTGTTTGCGGATCAGATTCCGCGGACTGGTTGAGTCTGACAGTGGCTGGTTGTGGTGCGGATGATGTCCGTGGTCTGTGCGGACTGAGGCTTGGAGACCGCGCGATCTGCGTTTGGTCTGGTGATGCGGTGAGGCACAATCTGGTTGCGATCTGGCCTTTAAGCTGGCGGTGTCTTGGTGTCCACCGAGCTCGCGCGTACTTATCTGGATTTGCTCTTCTGTGAATTCCAGGGTGTCCGTATAGTCCGCTATGACTGGGTAGTTTGCCTGTGGTCGTGGACATTGCGAGCTGGGTTGGTGTCCGCATAGTCCGCTGTGATCGGACGGTTTGCCTGTGGTCGTGGACTTATACGTGCGGACAGATGTTGTGTCCTCTCTCCATGCGGACTAGCATGGTGCTCAGCTGGTGGCCTTCTTGTGGACTTGGCGATTTGTTCGCGAGTCCGACATGTCGGAGCGGACTCGGCGGACTGGCAATGCTAGCTGCGATTAAGGGGCGGTTAGCCTATCTCATAGGGCGGTGATCACACTCCTCACCCCGCCTATAAATAGGACCCCCCGACTCGTTATTTGACAACTGAGTGAATAGTAAGTTGGGCTTGGATCTTGTCCTGCGAACTCGGTTTTTGTATCAGCGCAGTTTGAGCAGACTTAATCAGTTGTTGTTTGTAGGTGACGCGGCAAGCACTGTGGAACAAGGAGTTTGGTTTTGACCTCGGTCAGGCTCAGTGAAGTTTGCGGACTGTGTTCAGCGGTTAACCAGTTTTCTCTCTGCTTCAACTTTCCAAGTTCAATAACCTATCCGCGCGACCTCGCGGTCTCGGCGGTAAGGCGGTCTGTTCGCCAATTCATCATCAGCAGCAAGCAGTTCAGCGAATAACGGTGTGTCCGCGCGACCTCGCGGTCTCGGCGGACTCTGTGTTCAGTTCGGGTTCAGCTCAGTTTGGGTGGTCTCTGTTGACAGGCAGTCTCGGCGGTCTCAGTGATCTGTCCGCCCGAATTGTTTGTAGTTTCTGTTTTGTCTTGTACTGACAAAATCATGTCTCGCCACGTATACCTCGCCCTGTAAAGAAGATTGTTATAGTTTTGCTCTGCTTGCTTCTATCATTGCTTTTTTGGTTAATTAAGCTTGCTTCCTGGTTTTCACTTGGTCAAGTTGTGATCTGAGTAGTTTCGAAAATATTAATTTGACGTTTGAGTTATCTTGCTGAGCTTCTTGAGAAAATTCAACACATTGAACATCCATTTTCTTATCCACACAAGAATCTTACCTTCTAGCCGCAGCTGAATTGACTGGGGATTAGGGTTTCATTTGGTTCGGTGGTGGCGGGTCGATCCGGCGGGTGGAAACTGAGTGTTTGAACCGGAGCGGGGAGGTGGCTGCTCCAAACGGAGCTTTTTGGGGCGTTTCTCAAGGCAGACGGGTTTGCCCAAAACTGAGCCGCGAAACGCCCAAACAAATAGAGCCTAGATCTAGTATTGAACTCACAAATGCGTGGTATTCCTCTCACCAAACTCTTGATTGTCTACTATTTTAATCATTTTATGCTTAATTTTAATGTTCACTAAAATCCAGAGATAGCCATCATTATCATGTTTCTAGTTTGCTGTTAATTTAATATGCTCGTTATTGTCTGATATTATTTCTTGTGTGGGGACAAATCATTTTATGATAGTAAGTGCGTTCGATTGTTAGGTACTATGTATGAGCCATACAAACCTTAGATTTGTTATAAATATAATTTAGTATCAAAATTCCTATTGTTGGATTACATCACATTCATTTCAGTAACTAGGGACGTCCATCGCGAAGGGAATTGGACCAAAGGTGAAACTTTACACAGAGGCAGGAGGCCTCAACGAGCTTAGAATGACTGCACTGGGCTGCTCGACGGCTGGAAACTAATTAAAGCAAGATTAAAGCAAGATTAAAGCAAGATTACAAGAATAAATAAAAGAACAAAAATGTTAAAGCCAAAATAAAAATAAAATAAAGAGATAAATGTTGTGCATCTACGCCTTCCCATCATGGGATATCTTGCCATATACATGCCCGCAAATCACCCATGATATATGAATTAGAGAAGGACTTTTCGAGATAAGAGATTCTCTTCTTTTTTAAGCTGCCACATATTTATTTATTGTATTCTTTTAAGCTATACTTCACTTGATATTTTCTGTACGTTCCTACATTGCACAATACTGTTTTACCCAAAACTTTCTTGTCTTTTAACAAGATTTTGAGTGGAAATATGTAATGGAAGGGCATGAGAAGGAATTTTAGTAGCGTGGATAGTTTATTTACCCACTTGTCCGTTTATCCTTAGCCTTCATTTTGTTTCTGCTTCTAATCATATTATATTGAAAGCACAGTCAAATCTTGCTTGATTATAGGGGTTGAGAAAGCTGGTTATAGCGGTGCTTTACACAATTTGTAGAAGAAATGACGGGATTTGTTGCCTCAAAATGGTCCAAGGGTATGCAAGTTTCCTTTGCATTTGCATTTTTTGTATTATTCATTTATAAATTGGAAAGAAATTTTAAAAAATGATTTATGAAAAAATGTGGTATGTATGTGTTGAGACCGACTCAGAACGACCCATTGAGTTTCATGTCACTCTAAGGCATGTCTCTCCCAATCTCGTTAGTTTTTTCGTTTCTATTTTTTTGTGCAGCGCGGCTCAAGTGCGAGATTCCTTCGCCGTACTCCCGATCACGGCTTCTGCCGCTCAATCCCATCGGGCTTTGTTTTTTTGTTGCCGATCGGATGAGGACTCGCGTGTTTCCGGCGCATAGTTCATGAGTTTTGGTTGCTCCACTATTGTGCAGATCTGTCGCCGCCGCTGCTTCCCTGCAGATCCGCCACTGCACCGCTGATCGGAATCGATCGGAAAATCTCGCTGCCGCAAATCGATCATCGTCCGCTGTTTTCTTCTCAATCTGCATCAAAAATCGTGTCCCTAATCTCGTTGTTGAGGAACAAAGATCCTCCCGCGTCGAGGACCTCACAACCAGGGGCGAGTAAGGCCCCTCCTCCTGTGACTAGCTCGTTGCGCCGATGATGAGCACCCCTCTGCCATCGACTCCTCCTTTGCCGCCGAGTACTGAAGCTTGCCCCGAAAAAACTACAGCCCCTTCAAACCTGATTGCGAGCTCGTCGCGAGATCGGGAAGAAAGGCGACCAGATTACTTCCTCATGAGATAGGGAAGAAGATCCGCTTCCATGAGGATGAGATGCTTGCGATTCGTCGCGGCATCGCGCGAGCAACTAGGGATGTCATTCTCTCCAAGCTGAGAATAAACGGCTTATTAGGCCCGACAACCGATCATCTGACGGTGATAAACCTCATCTCGGGCATGCTCGTCGAGGAGTCCAACTCGCCAGATCGCGTCCTGTCCTCCACTTCTTATTCCGGCGGTGACAAATACAACAACATCAGAGAGAGCGATGACTACGATGATGACGATGACGAGGAGGACGGCGAGGAAGATGTCGGCGACGAGCAAGATGTTGTCATCAAGGACGAGGAGAAGTACTGACCTGATATCGACGATGATGAGTCCTAGTCGGTCGGTGACCTTCTGCATGCGATCATGTATATATAAAATGTAACATAGCTTAGGAACATTTTGGACGAACTTTTGTTCAAGGCGTCATTGCCCTTTTTTGCATTGTAATGCTCACCATATATATAAAAGGAATTTTATGCTTTGTTCTTCTTTACTCGCTCTTTTGTCCACATGCTCGCTCGTTGTTGATACTCGTTAGGCTCATAGGTACGAAGAGATTAAGTACTCGTTGTGCGCGATCTTCGCTTGCATACTCGTCCATAATAACTCATATAGCGTTGCTCGCGTATCGTTGCTCGCACCTGAAATCTCGCACGTCGCTGCTCGCTCATACCTGCTTGCACGTCGCTGCTCGCACCTGTAATCTCACACGTCGCTGCTCACACCTGCAAGCTCACACTTTTTTACTCTCACCCGCCCACTCTTAAAAAGTACATCATCATATCTATTCGATTTTTGCAAGTTTGGGTTAAATAGCCCAAGGAAAGGTTCCTGTTGAAAGAAAAACGAAAAGACTTTTTTTGCTTACCGACTACGATCCTTCGGATAAGTGAGTTGCATTCGGGGGGTCTCGCAAGATGAACACTCTTGAGGCCAACACTCCACTTCAACCAACAAAAATTGAAGGGATCCAGAGATAGGGAATGATAGTCGTGGGGTCCAATGGGATGCTCAAACTCGAGGCTTCCATCCTACCACGAACTCGAACCTTTTAGAACTTCTTTGCTTAGCTTCTTCCTAAAGCATGACGGGTTATCCCACCTTGGCGCAAATAGAGATGCGTCCTGCTTCGCAGGACAGACAAATGCTAAGAGAGGATCTTTTAGTCTTCTCAAAGACCGATGACGCCTTTACTATGGTATCACATTATGAGGTCGATCCTTCGTCGAGTTTGGGAGGTTAGCGTCCAGACCTGTTTCTAATAGTTCCTCCAGTCGATGAGAAGTGTGATTGGGTAGGTAGTTAGGCCAACATACAAGGGGGAGCTGATCTCGACCGTCAATGTAGGGGATTGGACTTACAAGAACACTTTTAAGCCCAGACACATCGTCTCATCACCCGCTCTGGGTGTTTTAGGAGAATCAAGTCGGAGGTAAGTTTCCTAAATCAATCGTGGAGATTGACTTCACTGTTTCTAGCTAACTTGAGATGATCCGAATATAGAAGACAACTCGAACCAACATATGTTTCAGGGGACAAGGATTTTTATTAAAAGAGAAGAAAAAACTTTATAGATAAACAATCATTACACGTTACCGCTAGGGATAGTACCTTTTCAGGTTGTCCCCACTCCAAGTGCTTACCATCAGCTCTTCTTTTTAATTTTGTAAGTGATAGCCTTCTGTGGCTAAAGACTTTTGGACGATGATGGTTACTTCCCAGTTAGGATTCAGCTTTCCAACGACAGCTGCCCTTCCTGCCGCATCCACCTTCTTCATAACGAGGTCTCATGCAAGAAATTGCTCGAGGTGAATGTCGAAGTGCTTTGTCATTCACCTCTTGACCTCCTCTTGGCGGACATAGGCTACGCCTCGAAGCTCTTCAATGTAGTCCAGAGAAAGCCTATGAGCATATTCATTTTCCAAGCGCCATTCTTCATTGCCTTCTCCCTCCACCACGAATCTTGGGCTTCGAACTTCGAATTCTCCTAGGATGAGAGCCTCAGACCCGTGGGACAACTTGAAAGGTGTTTCCCCAGTGGATGAGTTAGGAGTTGTTCTCCGAGCCCATAAGACTGAAGGGAGTTGCTCTGCATAGTTCCCCTTCAGGTTGGTGACCTTCTTCTTCAGGAGATTGATGATCAGCTTGTTGGTGGCCTCCACCTATCAGTTAGGGAAGATCTGTCCCTAGCTGCTTGCAGAAGTCTTCCAGCTCCAGGTTGAAAAAGTGCAGGCCGTTGTCGATGATGATGGCGAGAGGGATCACGAACCTGCAAACGATCTCTCCAAAGATGAAGTTCTTGACAGTCTGAGATGTGGTTTTGGCGAGAGCTGTTGCCTCGATCCACTTGGAGAAGTAGTCGATCATGAAGAGGAAAAACTTCCTCTAACCGTTGGCTTGGGGGAACTGGCCTATCAGGTCCATTTCCCAGATGTCAAAGGGACAGGGAGCAGTGATTGAGCGAAGTTGCTGAACTGGCTGCAATTGAAGAGGTGGGAAGAGCTGACATTCTAGACACTTCTTCAAGAAGGCTTCTACATAGTTCCAAATGATTGGCCAAAAGTAGCGGTGCCTTATAATTCTCTACTCTAGAGTGCGATTCCAGAGTGGCTGCCGCACTCTCCTGAATGAATTTCTTCGAGTACTCGAGGGATCTCTGCTTCTGACAGACATCTAGCCAGGTGGCCCTAGATGGTCTTGCAGAACAACTCTCCTTTGTGTAGTAGATAGTAGGTTGCCTTGTATCGAAACTTCATCTGGTCTCCCTCGCCGATAGGAAGCTGTCCTGTCGTTAAGAAAGTAATGAATGGGTCCTTCCAAGAAGTTCTTTGCTCGATCTCCATCATCTCACCTTCCTTGAATGACGGTCGAAACATCTTTGTCACTATTCTACTGGTGCTTGGGCCGTACTTGGCTAGAAAGTCCGCTTGAGAGTTTTTCTCTCTCAGCACGTGTTCAACAAAGAAAGTTTGGAAGTTCCCAATCAAGCCTCTTACTTTGATAAGATATCTTTGCAGGATGGGGTCGCACACTTCGAACTTCCCCCTTATTTGGGAAGCAACCGCCATTGAGTTGGTGAAGGCCTTGAGATCCTGGATTCCTAACTCCTTGTCGAGACGTATGCTTGCTACCATGGCCTCGTACTTCACCTAGTTGTTCGTGAAGGGAAAAAGGATCTCATCTGCTTGCTTGATCCTAGTTCTTTGCGGGTACAATAGAACGATGCCCGCTCCCACTGAGCTCTTGCCCGAAGCTCCTTCCACGAACATCTTCCACAAGACTTGGATAGAAAGGCCTTCATCTTCTCCTGCCTCGACTGAGAAGTCAGTCAGGAAATCTGTAACTGTTTGGGCCTTGATTGCCACCCTTGGTGAATAGGAAATGTCAAACTCACTGAGCTCCACTCCTGTACAACCCCGTATCCGACGAGTGGGTCCACGGAAGCCAGACCGACCGGTCAAGACCGCCTCACGGTCCGTGCGGGGTCCTTTGCCAAGCCCGAGCTCGCAACCGTCGTGCCGAGCTCAGCGATCGTCGGGTCGAGCTCAGGGCTTTTGGAGCTGAGCCCGGTCGCTGACTCGCCAGGGGCAAGAGCCGAGCCTGCACTCGCCAAAGCGGGCTACTCGCCCGACGAACTCGCATTCACCGCCCTTGCCGAGTAGAGGATCCAACGCCCGAGCTCGACAACCGTCGTGCCGAGCTCGACGATCGTCGGGCCGAGCTCAGGGCTTTTGGAGCTGAGCCCGGTCGCTGACTCCCCAGGGGCAAGAGCCGAGCCTGCACTCGCCAAAGCGGGGTACTCTCCCGGCGAACTCGCATTCGCCACCCTTGCCGAGTAGAGGATCCAACGGCCATCCCGCCCCCAGTGGCCTGCCCCTAGCCTATCTGAACAGCGGAGCTTGGCTATTGGCAGGCCAGCCCTAGGGGTCTTCAGTAACTTCAGACCAACAAAGGTAGGCTATTCGCAGGCCGTTTTCAGTTTCCTATAAATAGGACCCAAGGGGTACCTCAGAAAGGCGTCACTGGTCTCCCAGTCTTCTCGTGCTTTCTGAGGTACCTTAGCCCGACTTTTTGGCTAAGGAGGGGAAGCGCTCTGAGATCTTCCGGGATTGTGGTGGGACCTCCGCGCTGGGCACTTGGTCTAGTCCTTTGTTCTTCACTTTCTTGTCATT
This sequence comes from Platanthera zijinensis, assembly GCA_039513925.1. NCBI lineage: Eukaryota > Viridiplantae > Streptophyta > Magnoliopsida > Asparagales > Orchidaceae > Platanthera > Platanthera zijinensis. The sequence continues at coordinate 170,230,435 of CM077094.1, forward strand.
TTCTTGCAGGAGCGGAGTAGGTGCGCGACCACCCCTTTCCCCAAGGGTCGAACTCCACAGAGACCGATTTCTCGGTTTCAACATTTTGGTGCGGTGAGCGTGGAAAGTTGTCAGCAGAGAAAATCTTCTGCAGGTTCGATGACCGGAGAAGAAGGACAAGGATCAGGCAGGGGAAACTCGCCACCCCCTCCCCCACCCCCAGCGCCGGGTGTGCCAGCGGAGCTCAGGGAGGAGATCCTCGGGCTCGTCAGGACAGCACTCGGCATGCGGGCCGAGAGCGCAACACCGGCAGTCCTGGTGGTCGCCGCTCCCGCGTTTGGCGATGACGCGCCGCTCAGGCGAACAGGGAAGGAGCCCGCCGAGAAGGGCGAGCGCGAGTTCCAGGGGCGATTCCTGTTCCCCGGCTCGGCTGCCGAGTACCACTTCGGCGAGACAGCAGGGAGGGAGTTCCCACCTCGCCCGGCTGAGGGGGGAGCCCCTTCAGCGAGTTCGTTTCCTCCGCCCCAGTTCCAGAGGGGTTTAGCGAGCCGGAGATGTCCTACTACTCTGGGAGAGGAGACCCGGTACACCACATCCAATGGTTCGAGGACATGGTCTCTATCTGACAGATGTCGGATGGCTTCAAGTGCAGACTCTTCACAATCACCCTCAGGGAGAAGGCAAGAGAGTGGTTCCACCAACTCCCGACCGGGTCCGTCTACTGCTTCGAGGACCTGCGACGGGGGTTCATGTTGAGATTTACCACTTCCAAGAAGAGAAAGAAGGAGGCAGAGTCTTTGTTCCGCATAAAGCAGAGGACGGGGGAAACTCTGGGAAGCTATCTGGACAGATTCCAGGAGGAGCTGTCCCAAGTGCAGGAGATACCAGGGCACACCATGATGGTGGCCTTCACCCTGGGTCTCCAGTCCGGGTTCTTCGCGATGGAACTCAAGAGGTCTCCTCCAATATCTTTTGAGGCACTCCTGGAGAGGGCGGACAGGGAGGCTGATATGGAGGCAGCACACCCGGAGTTTGCGCGGAGGTTGGACAGGTGGGCCGTAGAGGAGGATAGGCCAAGGGGTGGCCGAGCTCAGGAGGAGAGGAGGGCTGAGCCCTGACAGAGGGAGCAGCCACAGCAGCAGCCACAGTAGCAGCCACAGCCCAGGTGGGGGCGTACGGAGCAGGACCACCATTTGGGATGGAGACCGGAGTGGCAGGATCAGGCACCACAGAGGGGTTATCAGGGAGGAGATAACCCACCAGGGTGGCCGGGGGCAGTTCAACCCCTAGGGAGGTAGGCAGGGCCAGAGACCCCCTCTCCCCGACCAGGAGGGGGCAATGGCAATTGCCATGAGGGAGAGGAGGAGAGTGTAGTGGAGAAGGAGGGAGGTCAGGGTGGACCTGCTCTATTGTGATTTCCATCAAGAGGAAGGGAACCTCACATCCACGTGCCCGGAGTTCCTCGAGATGAGAGGAAACAGGGAGCAACAACAGCAAAACCAACAGGAAGTGCGGATATAGGAGATCCGACCTCGGATGGAGGAAGATCGGTGTGAATACCGGGTTGATTTGGGCACCCGAGGAAGGATCGGAGCGATCCACGGGGGGGGGGGGGGGGGGGGGGCTGGGATCGAGGTTTCCTGTAAGTAAAGCCTCCACACCATATACCGAAGGAGCGTTGGCTCCACATCCCAGTCCCCGCCCCGGATGAGAAAATCACCTTCTCTAGGGAGGATATGTCGGGTCACGAGGACCCCTTTTGCGATGCGCTGGTCATCCAGACAGCCATCGAGGATTTTACCGTCTCCCGGATCCTCGTCGACAACGGGAGCTCGTTCAACGTCATCTTCAAGAGGGCGTTAGACGCGATGAAAGTAGATGCCAGAAGGGTGTTGTCCTCGGACGGGCCCCTGTTCGGCTTCTCGGGAGAGAGGAAAGAAGTCGAGGGAGGAGTGGGACTCAATGTCACTCTGGGGGGGCAGTCACGTAACTGCAAGTTCATCATCGTAGACGCCCCCATCAGCTACAACGCCATCTTCAGAAGACCCCTCATCAGCGCCTTCCGCTGCGCCCCCTCGTCCTTCCACCAGTGCCTAAAGTTCAACGTCGAGGGGGTCCAGATCCGGGTCTGGGGAGACCCTAAGGAAGCAAGGGAGTGCTACGTTTCGGCAGTGAACTCCGTCTCTTGGCTGGAGGGGGCCAAGGAGATGGAGCGGAGGCTGGAGGAGCTGGAGCGGGAAGCTGGCGGAGAAGATATGAAGGTGGATGAGTGCCGCGTCCAGGCGTAGGTCGCGGAAGAGGCCCAGGAACCGGCCGAGGAAATGGCCGTGGAGGAAGCTGAGGGAGAGATCCTCTCCCCCGGAGGGGGGGGGGAGGGTAGGACAGAGGAGTGGCGGGAGCAATCTCGTCTGGAGGCAGTAGAGGAGGTGGTGGAGATGGAGGTTCTCAATATCGTCTGTGAACCTTAAGTAAAACCAACATCACAAATTTTTTGTTGTGTCAGGGTATATAAAATAATGTAACATTCTTTCACTGAAACATACAAACATTAGTGAAATAAATTCGTTGCGCATATGATATTACATTACTCTCCAAAAACTGATGTACTGATACGTAGCTAATTGAAACAATTGGCATTCGGTCCATTATAAATGCGAGCTAATATAACAGATCGTAATGCATTATTAGATGCATTGTGTGCTGGTTCTTTTGGAATGGTCTGTAGCACGGCTGCAGCTGCAAAAAGCGTTGTCAAGATGACACCTTTAATAATTGATGGGGTTCCCTCGAGCAGGTTCGACCGAGCCTATAGGACCGCTCGCAATAGCCTAAGCCTCGGGCAAGTCAGTATGTGCTGACTGAACCCCATCTCGCCATGCATGCCTCGGGACATGCCTCCTTCGTCCAACTGAAAATGGGCAATTATTTTCGTCGAGGGCGAACGACCACCTGGTTCCAAACCCTCTTGGCCGCCCCGAAGAGGGGCGGTTGTGTCCCTCCATAGGCAGGTAGCTACGCTGCCTCCCCGCCCTCTGGCCGGCTGGGTCTGGACGACCTTTTGGCTGCCTAAATCAGGGCATCCATTTCCCGTCAGGGGCAGGTGGATACATTGATACCCCGCCTCTCTGACCGCCCAAATCTGGGCGGCCTCTTCGTTGTCCAGGGCTAGGCAGCCATTTCCAGTCAGGGACGGGCGACCACATGGTCTCCCTGCCCTCTTTGGCCAAGATCTGGGCAGCCACCTAGCCATCCAGGGTTGGGCGGCCATTTCTCGCCAGAGGGGGCGACCACATGGACGCCTCGCCTCCTTTGGCCGTCCAGATCTAGATAGCCATTTGCCTCCTAGGGAAGGCGATCGCAAGGCCGCCCCACCCTCCAACCGATCTCTGCTTCCCGCCGTTCTCCTCCTGCCACCGGACTCGCCGGGATGCCCCTCCCCTTGCGGGATGGGCGATTATTTTTCCAGTAGGAGCGATTATTTTTTGTACAGGGGTCGTCTCATAATTTTTGTGAATTTGGCGATCTGTCTACCCCATTTCAGACGTTATTATTTGTCTGTCTAGTCGTTATGAGGGGCAGGAGGGACGAAATTACTGGATCACCCATCTTGGAATCTATAAAATGACCATTTTCTTCCTTCATTTGGATTCTTGGCCCTGCCCGAAAAATCCTCTTTGAATTTTCTTTCTCCTTCTCATACAACTTTCTCTCTCTTCCTTTCTCTTTCATGTGTGTTCGTGCGCGCGCCTCTTTCTCGCACGCTCGTGTGTGCGCCTCTTCCTTGCGTGCTTGTGCACGCGCCTCTTCCGTACACGCGCCCCTTCTTTGCGGGTTAGTGCATGCACCTCTTCCTTGCGCGCTCTTGCACGCGCCTCTTCCTTGTGCGCTCGTGCGTGCGCATATACCTTGCGCGCTCGTGCACGCGACTCTTCCTTACTCTCTTGTGCGCGCATCTATTCCTTACGCGCACCTCTGCCTTGCATGCTCTTGTGTGCACCTCTGCCTTGCACGCGTCCCCTCCTTGTGCGCTTTTGTGTGCGCCTCCTCCTTGTGCGCTCTCGCGTGTGCCACCTCCTTACACGCGTTTCCATGTGCTCTTCTCTAATACTATTTCAAGTGCACCATCGGGCGCTCCATATTCCATATCTCTCTTGCTAGAGCCTTGTCTAGACAGCTAGTGACTGCCTTGTACGTCAAAGTTCGTCTCAACCGTCGAAGCCTCCTATAAGATTCAACAAGCTCTTCGAAGACCACAAGTTGTCCAACAACTTTCTTCACCCATCAGTCATCTGTGTGACAACCAAGCCAGCCGCGGGTTTCCTAAGTGTTAACAGACCAAGCCCACCAGAGCTTCCGAAGTTTGTGTGCCCTGCATTGTTGGTACCCCAGGTTGATTTGAGTTTAGTCTTGTCTTTTTAGTCCCTTGACCCAAGAAATATCTATGGTCAATGGTTAGTAGTCTAGCTGTAGAGTCCTCACTTTTCCAGATTGAGAATTTGGTTAAGTAGTTTGTTTGTTCGACTATCGTCGAACGCCGCTCGACTATCGTCGACTAACTGTTCGACGATCGTCTATCTGTTGTTCGACTTTCAGTCTGCGTGGATAGTTCGACTATCGGTTGATAGTTCGACTATCTGTGTGCTTTGATAGTTCGACTATCTGCTTGGATAGGTCGACTATCTGATAGTTCGACTATCTGTTGATAGGTCGACTATCTGTTTGTTTTTGATAGTTCGACTATCTGTTGATAGGTCGACTATCTGTTGATAGTTCGACTATCTGTTCTGCGTTGATAGTTCGACTATCTGTTGATAGGTCGACTATCTGTTCTCGCTTGATAGTTCGACTATCTGCTTTGATAGTTCGACTATCTGATAGTTCGACTATCTGGTTATAGGTCGACTATCTGTTTGTTTTTGATAGTTCGACTATCTGTTGATAGGTCGACTATCTGATAGTTCGACTATCTGTTGATAGGTCGACTATCTGATAGCTCGACTATCTGTTGATAGCTCGACTATCTGTTTTGCCCTGATAGTTCGACTATCTGTTGATAGGTCGACTATCTGATAGTTCGACTATCTTCTGGTAGTTCGACTATCTGCTGTGATAGTTCGACTATCTCCTTTGATAGTTCGACTATCTGGATCGTTCGACTATCTGTCCGATAGTTCGACGATCTCCGTGCGTCGGTCGACGATCTCCGAAGGTCGTTCGACGCTTTCTGTCTGCCTTTATATTTTGTATTTATTTATTATATTTAATTAATTAATACATTATCTGGCATATCTTTTCAGTTGTTTTATGATAATATTTCCAGGCATATCTACTCTATTCTTTTTGCCTGTGTAAAATCTTTTTAGATAAAGTTGTTTGTCTTATTAGCTGACTTTGTATTTTACTTTATCTGCTGACAGTCCTTTATAGCCATTAGACTGAAAAGTCTTCCTTCTGCTATAAAGAGTATTTCTCTGATGTGACTTTATTTAGTCCTTCTGTTATTTGATTTGATCCTGCAGCTTCTTAGAAAGAGGTTCATTCCTTTTATAGGATGTCTTGCTGCAGAGTTTGTTTTGCTGTGTGTTATTTGTAGCCCAGGTCTCAAGTTTCAGAAGAAGACAAGTAATTCAAATTGAAGAGAGTCGTTGCTTGCTGCTGGTATATAAAGGACCTCTTGAAGAAGGATTCAGGCTAGCTAATAGCTAACCAGTCGTTCACTTAAGCATTCAAGCCTTCATCAAGATCAAGTTTTCTGCTCTCAGCAATACTTATCTAACTGAGAAGTGTTAAGATCTTCTACTCTTCTTCAACCTGAGTTCTCCTGCTTTCAGGAAGTTCAAACTCAGAGTTCTTTTGAAGAAGAAGAAGATAGCTGCTTGAAGATTTTTAATTTTATTATTTATTATCTTCTTGTAGTTTTTCCTTCAGAGCTATCTGAAGAGTTTTCTGCACTGAAGCAAGACTTCACCTGGACATCTTTGAGCCAGGGGGAGCCTTGATTCTTTAGAGCTTTCTAGCTCAGTGCAAGTTTTTGTGCTTCTCTAATCTATTATAAAATAGAGAAGACATCTTAACCTTCTTCCCCCTCCTGTACAGGGTTATTACTCCCTTCAAAAGTATCCCTTGGTGGCAGGGCACCTGATCAAAAACCTGTGCTTGGTTTTTAGACACCTGATCAAAAGTCTAAAGGGTTTCTGGATCTACCTGAAGAAGATCCTGTTGGTGGCAGGGCACCTGATCAAAAACCTGAGTGGATTCCTACCTTGTTGGTAGAAGAGTGGACGTACCCAAGTTGTTTGGGGAATCACTATAAATTCCTTGTGTCGTCTGGATTGCCTTGTTTATTTCCTGCACTATGGCTGTGAATAGATATAACTAGGTTGCTAGTTGCTGATTAGGATTTCCAAGCCTTAACTGTAATTACAGTTAGCTTGAGTTTGTGCACAACACTTGTGTTAGGCTTTAAGGTTAATTCTATATCTATAATCTTTTAATTCCGCAATTCACTCCAAGGGAGTTGGGTAGACCTTCAAACTTTGTCTAGTGCAAAATTTGATAACTCTATTCACCCCCCCTCTAGAGTAGTATCTATCCCTTCACTTTCAATTGGTATAAGAGGGAGGTTGACTGACTGAATAGGCTAACACCTAAGTCACAAAATCCTGATAGATACCAAAGCTTATAGATATTCACTATCATGGCCCAGTCCAAGGATTATTCCAGCACCAGACCTCCAGCATGCAACTTAGCTAAGTTTGGCATCTAGAAGGCAAGGATAAAATTATATATGAATTCTATTGATGAAAGCATCTTTGCTTCTATTTTGTCAGGTCCCCCAAGAGCACCTGCTGCTGCTACTGCCTCATCATCTGATATGAGTGCAGTGCCTCCTCCAGACTACAACGATGAGTACAAGAAGGCCAAAATAACAGATGCCAAGGCAATGAACATACTGGCTCAGACAATGTCAGATGAGGTATTCTAGAAGGTAGCTGACTGCTCTTCAGCAAAAGCTATGTGGGATACACTGAACCAGATTGTGGCTGGTTCAGCTGATGAAAGGAAGGACAGAAGGTCCAACCTGATCTCACAGTATGAGAACTTCAAGAAAACTGATGCTGAATCAGTTGAAGCCATGTACACCAGGCTCAGCTCAATCATCAATGAGCTGAGGACCCTTGACAAGGACATATCATTGACAGAGGTCAATGATAAGATTCTTATGTGCTTCCCTAGCACATGGGATCTAAGGATCTGGCCCATCAAGGAAGCCAGAAGTACAAATGAGATCTCCACTGAAGCTCTTCTCGGCAAGCTCAAGTCTTTTGAGCAAGTGCTGAATACAAGGGAAGCAGAAGCAGAAGCAAAGACCCCTACTCCAACAAGAAAAGAGCAATCTCTAGCTCTTAAGGCTGCTGATGCTTCTGAAGGCAGGCAATCAAATGAGGAACTAATGGCATTGTTTGCCAAGAGGTTTCTCAAGATGGGGAGAAAGGAGTTCAGAAAGAAGTCTTCACGCTATGAAGACAAACCAAGGTATGATCATTCACCTGCTAAAGAAATTATTTGTTATGGTTGCAGGAAGCCTGGACACATCTTACCAGAGTGTCCAGAGGAGAAGAACAAAGACAAGAGAAAAGAAAAGGAACAGCACAGGAAGCACTCCAAGCCATCCTCCAACAAAAACAAGAAGAAAGAGAGAGGTTTCATTGCTGAAACCTGGAGTGATTCTGATGAAGAATCCTCCTCATCAAGCTCCAGTGAGGATGAGGAAGAGAAGAAGGCAAAAGAAGTTTGCCTGATGGCAATAGATGCCTGCAGCAACCACTCAGCTGCAGAGAGTTCAGATTCTGATGAAGAGATGCCTACAGAAGATGAGGTACTCTCTTCTTATGATTTTACCTCAGCTGAATTTAAATTAGAATTTAAATCGTTATGCTTAGATTTGATTAGCTCAGAAAAGGAGATAAAAGAACTTAGAAATAAGTTAGCTGACTCAGAATCAATAGCTACAGAAAATGTTAGGTTAAAGGAAGATCTCACTACTTGTAGTGAAGAAATTAAATTTCTTAAAATGGAGTTAGCTAAGTCTAAGAGGTTAGAAGAATCACTTAATGGTAGAAGCCTTAAGTTGTTAGAAATTACCAGCATGACTAACACTAGGTCAGGTAATGACAAACTAGGCTTAGGAGCTTCTCCCAGTGAACCCCCAGTTCTGCTTAAAAATAATCTTTCAACTCCAGTAAACTTCATTTCAGCTAGTGGAATGAAGAACACTGAGCAAGTAAACCTAGTTAATAAAACTTTAAATAAAGCTAAGAGAGAAAAGAGAAAGAAATTTTTTAAAGAAATGCAAAGAGCGTCGAACGCCGCTCGATGATCGGAAGCTCAATGGTCGAACGAAGCTCGACGATCTGAGCACCCATCGTCGAACGTCGATCGACGTTTTCAATATGATTTTCAAAATCATCATCAGTACCATAGAAACCTAAATGAAAATAGAAACCCTAGGTTTGTTGACCCATCATCTGCATGGAGAATCCCACCTAGGAGATCTCACCCACTAGGTTATCACCCTCAACCTGCATTTTCATATATTTCCAGTTTTTCTTATGTGAAAAACAAGGGACCCAAGGTTACCTGGGTCCACACTGTCTAAATAAATGTCTTGCAGGTGAAGGCCTATCCAATCACTCAAAAAAAGTGGTATTTGGATAGTGGATGCTCTAAGCATATGACAGGAAATAAAGATCTTCTGTCAAAGTTCAAAGCTAAGCTCGGCTCAAAGGTTATCTTTGGAGACTCCAGCTGTGGTCAGACAGAAGGCTATGACAAGATCACAATTGGAGCAGTTACTTTCAAGAGAGTTGCATATGTCAATGGACTGAAGCATAATTTGATTTCAGTCAGCCAGCTATGTGATGCTGGCTACCAGGTTTCATTTTCCAACTCCTCTTGCAATATTACTTTAAATAATAATGTTGTTTTAGTAGGTATTAGAATAGGTAATATCTATTTAATAGATTTCAATTCATCTCATTCTGAAATCTGCCTGTTTAATGAAGTAACAATTAATAATAATTCTTTGTGGCATAAGAGGCTTAGTCATGTTAACCTTAAAAATATATCTAGGTTATCTAAACACAACCTTGTTAGAGGTTTACCTTCTTGCCCTACAAGAAGGAGAGCCTATGCAAGGCTTGTCAGCTAGGCAAGCAAACCAAAAACTCTTTTAAATCTGTAATAAGAGTGATTCTCCTAGAATCCTGTATCTATTACACTTGGACCTTTTTGGCCCAATAAATGTACAGAGTTTAGGAGGGAAGTATTACACCTTAGTAATTGTAGATGACTTCTCTAGGTTCAGTTGGGTTTTCTTTTTGAGAACTAAGTCTGATAACTTCAAAACCCTTACAGACTTTCTACTATGTGTGCAGACTGAGTACTCTACTCATGTGGCCTTGATCAGAAGTGATCATGGTACTGAGTTTGACTCTCATCTCATGCAAGAATTCTGTGAGAGAGAAGGTATCAAACATAGCTTCTCAGCTCCTAGAACTCCTCAACAAAATGGGGTAGTTGAAAGGAAGAATAGAACACTCATTGAAGCTGCTAGCACATTGTTGGCAAATGCTAACATGCCTCTCTCCTATTGGGCAGAAGCTGTTAGTACAGCCAATTATGTCTTAAATAGAAGTTTGATACACAAACTTAAGTGTAAAACTCCTTATGAGTTGCTTAAAGGAAAGAAACCTAAAATTAATTATTTCAGAATTTTTGGTTGTGTTGTTTATATTCATAATAACAATAAAGAATACCTTAGAAAGTTTGAAGCAAAGGCTTCAATGGGAATTTTTCTAGGATATTCCCAAGTAAGCAAAGCTTATAGGGTTTATAACAAATCAACCTGTAAGATTGAAGAATCTGTGCATGTATCTTTTGATGAGCATCAGATGTTTTACAAGGAGAAAGAAAATTCTCCTTCCTCTAGTTCATTGCAGGTACCTGATGCCCCTCAAGAAATTCTTCAACTATCATCTCTTCAGATCACTGAATCAGACAGTGATGAAGACATTGCTGAAGCTGTTGTTGTACCACCAACAGTAGATCAAATTCCTCCTGAGGAATTAATCCCAACTGTTGCTAAAGATCACATCCCACCTGCTGATATTGTCACACTTAGAGATCACCCCACATCTCAAGTGATTGGAGACATATCAGCTGGTGTGCAAACAAGACACCAATTAAGACAGGATGTGATGCATGCTTGTTTCCTCTCACAGGTTGAGCCCTATCCTTTAAAGATGCAGAGCTAGATCCCCACTGGATCATTGCTATGCAAGAGGAACTCAATCAGTTTGAGAGATGTAAAGTTTGGACTTTGGTTCCAAGACCTAAAGGCCAACTGATCATAGGCACCAAGTGGGTGTATAGAAACAAGTTGGATGCAAATGGAATTATAGTAAGGAATAAAGCAAGGCTTGTAGCTCAGGGCTACAGACAGGAGGAAGGTATAGATTATGACCAAACCTTTGCTCCTGTTGCAAGGCTAGAAGCAATAAGGATCTTCTTGGCCTATGCAGCCTACATGAAGTTTAAGGTGTTCCAAATGGATGTCAAAAGTGCATTCCTGAATGGTGAGCTTAAGGAAGAGGTGTTTGTTGAACAACCACCAGGGTTTGTTTCTTCAACTCAGCCCTCACATGTGTTTAAGTTACAGAAAGCTCTATATGGACTAAAGCAAGCTCCCAGAGCCTGGTATGAGACTCTAGCTAGTTTCCTTTTAGAGCACAACTTTACTAGGGGAGTAGTTGATAGAACCCTTTTCGTCAAGCATCACAAGGACACAATCCTGTTAGTTCAGGTGTATGTAGATGATATTATATTTGGCTCCACTGATCCCAAACTTTGCAAAAGGTTCTCTGACCTGATGCACTCTAAGTTTGAGATGAGTAGTATGGGTGTGCTGTCTTACTTTCTTGGTCTCCAAGTTAAGCAAGATGTTGATGGTATCTTCATCTCCCAATCCAAATATGCCAAGGAATTGGTAAAGAAATTTGGGATGGCTGATGCTTCAGCAATGCCTACACCTATGGCTACTAATGTAGTTATTGATTCTGATGATCACGGCAAGCCAGTTGATCAAAAGAATTATAGGGCCATTGTTGGTTCCCTATTATATCTAACTGCAAGTAGGCCTGATATAATGTTTGTTACATGCCTTTGTGCTAGATTCCAGGTCAACCCCAAGGAATCTCATCTGATTCTTCTAAAGAGAATCCTGAGATACCTGAAGGGATGTCCAGATCTAGGACTTTGGTACCCAGCTGAGTCAGAATTTGAATTAATTGGATATTCTGATTCTGATTATGCTGGTTGCAGAGTTGACAGGAAGAGCACCTCAGGAACTTGCCAGTTCCTGGGAGAGAGATTGGTCTCTTGGTTCTGTAAGAAGCAGGCTTCTGTCTCAACTTCAACTGCAGAGGCTGAATATATAGCAGCTGCTAGTTGTTGTTCACAGATCCTATGGATTCAAAACCAGCTTGTGGATTATGGTTACTCACACAAGAACACCAAAATCATGTGTGATAGTACCAGTGCTATTTCAATTGCACAAAATCCAGTGCACCACTCTAGAACGAACACATTGAGATTCGACACCATTTCCTGAGAGATTGTGTGGAAAAGAACAAGATTTGTCTTGAGTTCATATCCACTGAGTTTCAGAGAGGTGATATATTCACCAAGCCTTTAGATGAACAGAAGCATCTGTTCTTTTTAGTTCAATTAGGCATGATCAATGGACGAGACTAAGTTCGACTATATCTGCCTATGTTGAAACCTGCTTGAAGATCGTCGAACGATGATCGAAGATCGTCGAACGGATTAAGCCTATCGTCGACCTCTGGTTAATGATAGCTTATCTGTTTGAAGATCGTCGAACGGCGTTCGAAGATCGTCGAACAGGTCGAGCTTATCGTCGATCTCTGAACGACGACAGCTTGTTGTTTGAGAAGCCAGAAATAGTCGAACAATGGCTCGACTACTCTGCTTCTAAGCTGATCGTCAAACGGCCGTTCGACTATCGGATCTAGTATCTTTTTAATAGATCGACTATCTCCGGTCTAATATAAAGCCGATAGTCGACCTAGGTTAAAAGATCTTTTGTTCTTTCGTTGACGGAGCGTGACTCTTCGCATTCTGTCTTCCCGCTTGCGATTTTCTGCCGCTTCGTCCCCTTCGTCTTCGCCGTCCTTCTCGCGCTTTCTCCAGCAATCAATGGCGATTTCTCCCGCAGTGTTAGCAGTTGTAAAGTTCGATGCAGGCTTCAGTGTTGATTTCGACGCGTTCAGTTGCTGCGAAGCAGGGATCGTGGAAGTTCTTCAGTTGTATCGGGACCAAGGACTAGAGAGATTAATGTCTTCAAGGATTAAGTTAAATATACCTGAGATCAAGGAATGGGCTTTCACGTCGTCCTCCACCGACGACTCGATGACTGGCACCATCGGCGGAGAAGAGGTAATCTTAACTCTGGCCGTTCTGACTGATATTTTTGGTTTGATAAATGGTGAAGAAGATTATGAGCAAGATGCTCAAGAATTTGGAAGAATGTTAGTTGAGCTGGGACATGCAGAGGGCATTCCCACGAAGCTGCTCAAGGTAAATTTCCCTTTCAAGATTAAGTTTCTTGCTGAGTTGGTCGGAAAAGTGCTCCTCGGTAAACACTCTGCTCATGATAATATAACAAGGCAACAATTTGCACTGATGTGTGCAATTGTTAATTAGAAAAAGATTGATTGGGCAGGAGTAATGTTTGATTTGATCAGGAAAAAGAATAGTAAGAAGGAAGTTACCCTCGGAAGGGTTATTGGAATTTTCCTGAAGGAAAAATATCCCCAGCTGCTAAGTTCAACCGCAACAACAATAAATGCAAGCAAGAAGATGGATCCAAACCTGTTCTCCAAGTGGAAGAGAACCTTTGTGAAACCCGCTCTCACAGGGGTTGCTCCAGCGACATCTGAGAGCACCAGGACTGATTCGGTCGCTCCTCACCCTGTAGAAGCTGGCTCAGCTCTTTCCCTTCCCTCTTCTTCTGCTATGCAGTCTGCCTCAGTTGAAGTTCCATCAACTTCAGCTGAAGTACGACTTTCCCCTTCTCCTGCTAGAGAAACAACCACGGTTGTTCTTCCTTCCCCTCCAGCATCTCCTCTTCCTTCTCATCAGACTAGGATATCTGCTCCTAGTTTTGATTTGTTAGGATCTGAGAGGATTCCAACTCCTCCTCAGTCTCCCATTCATTCTCCAGTTAACTCTCCTATTAACTCTCCAGCTCCATCTCCAATTCAATCACCAGTCCACACCATTCTTCATCCCAGCACTACAACCATATCTGCTGCATCTCCATCCACTGCACCTCCATCTTCTTTTGAGATTACCCCTGAACTCATCTCCCGCATTGTGGAGTTGATTACCCCTTCAATCAAAATTATGATTGAAGAGCCAATCGCTCCACTTGCCTCCTCCATTGATACCTTAACCGCTACCATCAAATCACTTTCCAAATCTGCTGAGCCCTCTTCCTCAAGGGGCCTGGTTTCAGTTTCCACTGAAATCAGGCAGGGGGAGATGTCTGTGAAGATGCCTCAGTGCCTCCTGCCTCCCTTCCAGCAGTAACAGATACTGTGATGACAGTTCAAGTAGTGTCTGCTCCAGCTGAAAAAGAATCAGCCTCTGTGTTATCGGAAAAGGAAATATCTGATGCTATCATGTTATCTGAATTTGTTGTGAAAGTTTGCTTGGAAGATCTCACCTCTCCCGTGATTGCAAATTTCCTAGAAGGGATTATTACATCCTACCTAGATGAGTCTTGGGAGTTGGTCAAATATGAAGGTAATTCACTCATTCGCTTTATTGATGAGTCAATTAATTTGCTAGCTAGTGAATACCTAGAAGGAATGATTATTGCTTATTTAGCAATCTGTGTTCATAATTCTACAGATTATATTAGAGAAGATTTAGCTGCTCAGATCATAGTAATTGTTTCAGAAGCTGCCCCAAATGTTCCTGATATTCAAGCAGATCCAGAACTGGATTCATTTTTAGATGATAGAGAAGATGAGTCTGAAAAATAAGATGAAATCAAAGATGACACTCCTGTTCTGAGTGTGGAAGAAGAAAAAGCAAGAGCTGCCTGGAATCAAAGAGTACAAGATTCTTTAAAAGAGAAAGAAAAAGAGTTGCAAGTTGAAAAGTCAACTATTTGGGATGATTCACCAGGGTTGGATTTAGATTTCCTTCTGGCTCAGGATGTCATTGAAGAGGAAAGAGATAAATCAGCTCTGAAGTTAAAAGAAAAGGCTGTTTCTGAAGCCTATGATCCTTATGATAATCCTCCATCATCTCACTCTGATGATGAAGATGATTCTGATTTATCTGAGAATACTAAGAAAAAGAAAGCTGCTCAAAAGAAAAGGAAAGCAATTGCTCCTCCTCCTCCCAGCCGAGACAATGATACTCCATACTATATTCTTAAAGGAATTGACCCCAAATCGAAAGAATTTCAACATTGGATGTGGTTCTCCAAGAACCAGCAGAAAGAGAGAAAAAGATCTAAGAGGTATGATAGTCCTGTTTCTAGATGGACTCCCAGAGGTCCTCCTCCTCCACCTCCCAGTGCAGGAGCCTCTGGGAACCTATCTGCTAATCCATCTGCCTCTTCTGGAAAATCTGCACTTTCTCAGCCTCAGTCAAGGAAAAGCTCTCAAAGTTCCCAAAGCAGATCTTATTCTGGTTCTCAAAGACAAGTGAAGGAGGTTGTGTTTCAAAGACCAACCTTTTCTCCTCCTCCTTCTCCAAAGAAAAGAGCTTCTTCTCCAATACCAGCACAGTCTGAAAAAGTTGTTTCAAAAGATAAAGAATCAGATGCTACTCCTCATGAGTATGTTTATGAAAGTCCTGAGCTTGATCCTAACTTTAGGATGGCTCGTTTTCACGAATTAGTTGGAGCAGCCCAAATCAGAAAAGCAAAAGCAGAAGGGAAGGACACCACTGGTTTAACCACCATGTCTACTTTCAGAAAGAAGGAATTAGAAAAGTTCCAGGTTAACCCTGAGGTTTTTGACCCTTCTAAATATATGGAAAAGCACCCGGAAGCTGTTGTGCCAAGGACTACAAAATTAAAGATCATTGGCTTGCAAGATTTAAAGATGTCTAAGTTAGAGGCCATTGATCCTCTGCGAAAAATTTCTTTTGTTTCTAGCTCTTCTGTATCTAAGCCTGACTCTGTTGATCCTTAGTTTTGTTTAACTGTTATTTATCTATCTGTTTGAAAATTGCTAGTTAATTGCTATCTATTTCCTGTATTGTTTATAGTGTTCTATAGCTAGCTCTGTGTTTTAGTTTATAAGAGACTTAACTCAAATAGGGGGAGATTGTTGGTACCCCAGGTTGATTTGAGTTTAGTCTTGTCTTTTTAGTCCCTTGACCCAAGAAATATCTATGGTCAATGGTTAGTAGTCTAGCTGTAGAGTCCTCACTTTTCCAGATTGAGAATTTGGTTAAGTAGTTTGTTTGTTCGACTATCGTCGAACGCCGCTCGACTATCGTCGACTAACTGTTCGACGATCGTCTATCTGTTGTTCGACTTTCAGTCTGCGTGGATAGTTCGACTATCGGTTGATAGTTCGACTATCTGTGTGCTTTGATAGTTCGACTATCTGCTTAGATAGGTCGACTATCTGATAGTTCGACTATCTGTTGATAGGTCGACTATCTGTTTGTTTTTGATAGTTCGACTATCTGTTGATAGGTCGACTATCTGATAGCTCAACTATCTGTTGATAGTTCGACTATCTGTTCTGCGTTGATAGTTCGACTATCTGTTGATAGGTCGACTATCTGTTCTCGCTTGATAGTTCGACTATCTGCTTTGATAGTTCGACTATCTGATAGTTCGACTATCTGTTGATAGGTCGACTATCTGTTTGTTTTTGATAGTTCGACTATCTGTTGATAGGTCGACTATCTGATAGTTCGACTATCTGTTGATAGGTCGACTATCTGATAGCTCGACTATCTGTTGATACCTCGACTATCTGTTTTGCCCTGATAGTTCGACTATCTGTTGATAGGTCGACTATCTGATAGTTCGACTATCTTCTGGTAGTTCGACTATCTGCTGTGATAGTTTGACTATCTCCTTTGATAGTTCGACTATCTGGATTGTTCGACTATCTGTCCGATAGTTCGACGATCTCCGTGCATTGGTCGACGATCTCCGAAGGTCGTTCGATGCTTTCTGTCTGCCTTTATATTTTGTATTTATTTATTATATTTAATTAATTAATACATTATCTGGCATATCTTTTCAGTTGTTTTATGATAATATTTCCAGGCATATCTACTCTATTCTTTTTGCCTGTGTAAAATCTTTTTAGATAAAGTTGTTTGTCTTATTAGCTGACTTTGTATTTTACTTTATCTGCTGACAGTCCTTTATAGCCGTTAGACTGAAAAGTCTTCCTTCTGCTATAAAGAGTATTTCTCTGATGTGACTTTATTTAGTCCTTCTGTTATTTGATTTGATCCTGCAGCTTCTTAGAAAGAGGTTCATTCCTTTTATAGGATGTCTTGCTGCAGAGTTTGTTTTGCTATGTGTTATTTGCAGCCCAGGTCTCAAGTTTCAGAAGAAGACAAGTAATTCAAATTGAAGAGAGCCGTTGCTTGCTGCTGGTATATAAAGGACCCCTTGAAGAAGGATTTAGGCTAGCTAATAGCTAACCAGTCGTTCACTTAAGCATTCAAGCCTTCATCAAGATCAAGTTTTCTGCTCTCAGCAATACTCATTTAACTGAGAAGTGTTAAGATCTTCTACTCTTCTTCAACCTGAGTTCTCCTGCTTTCAGGAAGTTCAAACTCAGAGTTCTTTTGAAGAAGAAGAAGAAGATAGCTGCTTGAAGATCTTTAATTTTATTATTTATTATCTTCTTGTAGTTTTTCCTTCAGAGCTATCTGAAGAGTTTTCTGCACTGAAGCAAGACTTCATCTGGACATCTTTGAGCCAGGGGGAGCCTTGATTCTTTAGAGCTTTCTAGCTCAGTGCAAGTTTTTGTGCTTCTCTAATCTATTGTAAAATAGAGAAGACATCTTAACCTTCTTCCCCCTCCTGTACAGGGTTATTACTCCCTTCAAAAGTATCCCTTGGTGGCAGGGCACCTGATCAAAAACCTGTGCTTGGTTTTTAGACACCTGATCAAAAGTCTAAAGGGTTTCTGGATCTACCTGAAGAAGATCATGTTGGTGGCAGGGCACCTGATCAAAAACCTGAGTGGATTCCTACCTTGTTGGTAGAAGAGTGGACGTACCCAAGTTGTTTGGGGAACCACTATAAATTCCTTGTGTCGTCTGGATTGCCTTGTTTATTTCCTGCACTATGGCTGTGAATAGATATAACTAGGTTGCTAGTTGCTGATTAGGATTTCCAAGCCTTAACTGTAATTACAGTTAGCTTGAGTTTGTGCACAACACTTGTGTTAGGCTTTAAGGTTAATTCTATATCTATAATCTTTTAATTCCGCAATTCACTCTAAGGGAGTTGGGTAGACCTTCAAACTTTGTCTAGTGCAAAATTTGATAACTCTATTCACCCCCCCTCTAGAGTAGTATCTATCCCTTCACTTTCATGCATCACCTGTAGTTGACAAGACCAACTTCAGAGCCTGCCAAGAATTGCTCAACTGCAGTCAGACGTACAAAACACTCAGCATTCCCAGTGCCCTCAACTCAGCAAAGAGTTTACCAATCGATGACAAGTTAGGCACTCAAGACTCCTCAAAGCACAACAAGAGGAAAACCACATAGGATAAGGCGCTCTGAGCACGCCACTGAAGCATCCAAGCCCCGAGCATCAGAACGAATGCAACAAGCTGCTCCTACCTATTGGCTAAAGTCGATGACTCTAAAGCATTTATAGTGTGCAGCTCCCTATTGTAGTGAGAAAAAGACTTAGTTTTGTGAGTGGTGACATGTCACCCTCCGAGCCAGAGATGACCTACTACGAAGAAGAGGAAGAAGAAGAGGAATAAGAAGAAGAGGAAGAAAAGGAGGAATAAGAATAAGAGGAAAAAAGAGGACAAACAAGGGGGCAGAACAAAGAAGAAGTCAGAGGGTGGTCATCAGCTGAACAAACACTAAAAACTAGAATATTGGGTTTAGGGGTCGCGACTGGTGAGGATGTCTAGCGAAGATGAAGAAGAAAGAGAAGAGGGAGAGGAAATGTTTACCCGTGGCAGCGGGTAGGGATGCGATTGGCGACAGCAAATGCTTCTTGAGATAGGGTTGTCATCCGGTTTGCTCTCCTCGCTGAAAACCACAAAAAACCTACGTGAGCCCAAAGAATTGGGCCTAGCGTGTTTTTAAAATCTAAAATTATCACGGAATTTCAATTCCAAGCCTTTTCCAAAGTGCTGAAACCCAAAATGAATTCAAATGTCTCAATTCCAATTCCAGAATTCATTTTCCTAGGGGCCGAAAGGAGCGTAATGGATTTTGGAGCATTGAAGAAGATCTATGCCGAAAGATTTAGTTTTGTTAAAACTCTAAGATCTGTGATGATTCACATAGGTACAAAAAGATTAGACAAATTTCTTTTGAGAGGCAGAGAAGCACAAGTTCCGTGTTTGCAAAGTTAAAGAACTCCCAAAAAAACTTGTTGAAAACAATGAATTATTGAGAGAGATAATTATTTTTAAATTCTGAATCTTGAATGCGCTCGTGATGACTAAGTCCGCTCCCTACTATTCCAGATAATCACGGGGAATTCCAAGGAGGAGGTTGCTAGGCTCAGGGAGTAGCTAGTTATTCGCTTCAAGATGAAAGACTTGGGGGAGCTTCATCACTTTCTTGGTCTCGAAGTGGAAAAGAAGGAGGGCGAGATTCTTGTTTCCCAGAAAGGTTATGCTGATCGGATTGTGAAACGATTCGGCATGGAAAAGGGAAAGAGTTGCTCTACTCCATTGGAATGTGGCTTGAAGCTTCGACGAGATGAGGGAAGGATTCTTCCTGATCCCTTGGTGTTCTGGGCTCTGGTGGGGAGCTTGATCTATCTGATAATTACAAAGCCAGACATTGCTTATGCTGTTGGCCGAGTAAGTCGGTTTATGGCGGAGCCAAGGAAGTCTCATCTGATGGCGGCAAAGAGTATTCTGAAGTATGTGATGACGACTTCTGATATGGGACTCCTTTATAGGAGGGACTCAGGTTTTTACTTGCTAGGTTACACGGATGCTGATTATGGTGGTGATTCGGATGACCGAAGGTCAACTTCAGGATATGTGTTCACCTGTGGATCAGCGGGCATCTCGTGGTATAGCAAGAAACAGGACTCAGTGTCCGTCTTTACTACGGAAGCGGAGTACAAGGCTTCGGCCTTGGCAGCTCGGGAAGCCATTTGGCTAAGGAGACTAGTAGAGGACGTCCATAAGGAAATGCAAGGTCCCACTCTGCTCCGAGGTGACAATGAGAGTGCTTTCAAGCTGTTGAACAATGCAGTTTGCCACGTAAGGACCAAGCATATCGAGATCGAGCACCATTTCATTCGGGAGAAGGGGTTGGAGGGATCTATAGTGGTCGGGCATGTTCGGAGTGAGGACAATCTTGTTGACATCTTCACAAAACCGCTATCGAAGGGGCCTTTCCAGCAACTTCGAGGTTTATTGGGCTTGATCACCACTTCTCACTTCAAGGGGGAGTGTTGA
Organism: Platanthera zijinensis; assembly: GCA_039513925.1. NCBI lineage: Eukaryota > Viridiplantae > Streptophyta > Magnoliopsida > Asparagales > Orchidaceae > Platanthera > Platanthera zijinensis. The sequence goes on from CM077094.1 coordinate 170,250,168, forward strand.
AATTTGTGAAGTGAAAGTGGATGATCGGGAGTCCGGGCGGCCTGGGCGGACTGCCCGCGCGGACTGGAGCTGGAGTTCGGCGGTCTGGTGTTGGCGGGCTGAGGTCCGAGTGGCTGTTGTTTACGGATCAGATTTCGCGGACTGCGCAGACTAGTTGAGTCCGGCAGTGGCTTGCTGAGCAGTGTGGGATGGTGTCCGCAGTCTGTACGGACTGAGGTTTGGAGACCGCGCGATCTGCGTTTGGTCTGGTGTGGCGGTGAGCCGCAATCTGGTTGCGTTCTAGCCTAAGAGCTGGCGGACTTTCTTGGTGTCCGCCGACCTCGCACGATCTTGTCTGGATTTGCACTTCTGTGAAGTCCAGGGTTTCCGCATTATCCGCTGTGACCGGGCTGTTTGCATGTGGTCGTGGACATTGCGAGCTGGGTTGGTTTTCGCATTGTCCACTATGACCGAGCGGTTTGCCTGTGGTCGTAGACTTGTGCGTGCAGACAGATTGAAAGTGATGATAGATACAACTTTAGAGGGGGGGGGGGTGAATAGAGTATTCAGAAATTAGGACACCCTACTCAACTCCCTTAGAGTTAATTTGCGGAATAAGTTTATAGATATTGATAACCCTAGAGCCTAACACAAAGTGTAGTGCACAAGAGAGAGCTAACTGTAATTACAGTTAAGCTTGGGATCCAATCACAACAACTAGCAGTCCTAGTTATTTCTACTCACGGCCACAGTGCAATAAATGAAATAAGCAGCACAGACGACATAAGAAATTTTATAGTGGTTCCCTCTAAATAGGTACGTCCACTCTTCTACCACCCTGGTAGGAATCCACTACAGGTTTTTGTTCTGGTTCCCTGCCACCAACTGATCTGCTTCAGGTAGATCAAGTAGACCCTTTGAGCTTTTGATCAGGAGCTCAAAATCCAACACAGGTTTTTGATCAGGTGCCCTGCCACCAAGGGTTCACTTTTGAAGGGAGTAATAACCCTTTGTACAGGAGGTTGAGAGAGTTAAGGTTTCTTCTCTATTGTTTAACAGATTAGAGAAGCTAGTGGATTGCACAGAGCTGGATAGCTCTAAAGAATCAAGGCTCCCCCTGGCTTAGAGAATATCCAGGAAGGAGTCTTGCTTCAGGGTGCAGGAACTCTTCTGAACTAAGACAAAGAACTGTCTTGAGGTTCTGAAGGAGAAGCTTGAAGAAGACTCCTGATTTGGAAAAGGTGTTCTTCTTCAAACAGCTTCCTTCCTTTCTTCTTCTTCTTCTTCTAAAGGCATCTGAGTGAAAGTCTTCCTATAAGCAGGATGAACTCAGGATGAAGAAGAATGCTGAAGAGAATTGATCTTCTCAGTTGAATGTGAATTCCTGAGAGCTGTAGAACTTTATTGCTTTCTCTCTTTCTCTATGCTGCTGAGTGTAAACTTCTTGTGTATCTGTATTCTATGTATTCTATCTGTTCTATATGTATATTTTCTTCTTTCAAAAGAAGCTCTTTATATATGAGCCTTTGCAACGGCTCTAATTTGAGTTTGAACCTTGTCTTCTTCTAGAAACTGCAATCTGGGTTGCAAAAAGCATAAAGCAAAAACAAATCCTGCAGACAGACATGCTATAAGAGGATAAAGCTTTCTAAGAAGCTGCATACCCAATCTGATAAAAAAGGGTGCAAGAAAAAGGTCACATCAGAAAGAACTCTTTACAGCCAGAAAAGACTTTCTGAGTCTAACGGCCATAAAGGACAACCTGGCAGATAAAGCAGAAAATGTATTTCAACTAATAAGACAACACTTTGTTAGATAAAGATTGGCTCATGCATAAGGAATGGAGCAGAGATTGCCTGGAAATAATAGCATAAATTTACTGAAATAATATGAAATAAATCATAGAATAGAAGATGACAAAATTACTAAAGACATACAGCAGAACGTCGAACGACCCTCGGAGATCGTCGAACGAAGCACAGAGATCGTCGACCTATCAAACAGATAGTCGAACGATACAGAAAGTCGAACTACCAAAGCAGATAATCGAACTACCACAGCAGATAGTCGACCTATCAGAACATATAGTCGAGCTATCAGATAGTCGATCTATCAAGACAGATAGTCGAACTATCAAACAAAACAGATAGTCGACCTACCAAACAGATAGTCGAACTATGAAAGAAAACAGATAGTCGACCTATCAAACAGATAGTTGAACTATCAAAGAAAACAGATAGTCGACCTATCAAACAGATAGTCGAACTATCAAAGAAAACAGATAGTCGAACTATCAAAGAAAACAGATAGTCGACCTATCAAACAGATAGTCGAACTATCAAAGAAAACAGATAGTCGACCTGTCAAACAGATAGTCGAACTATCAAAGAAAATAGATAATCGACCTATCAAACAAATAGTCGAACTATCAGAGAAAACAGATAGTCGAACTATCAGAGAAAACAGATAGTCGACCTATCAAACAGATAGTCGAACTATCAGATAGTTGAACTATCCAAGCAGATAGTTGAACTATCAAGAAATCTGTCTGGTCAAAAGACGTCGAGCGGGGTTCGACGATCGGCGAGGCAGATTTCACAGAATGTCGAGCTAACAAGAGTTGAACTAACTCAGAGATAGACGATCTACTAACTGACAAACTTCGACCAACTGATAGACGATCGTCGAACAGTCGATAGACGATAGTCGAGCGGCGTTCGGCCATAGTCGAACAAAAAACAATTTAACCAAATTTTCATCTGGAAAAGTGACAACTCTAAAACTAGAGCAAACTAACTAAACAACTAACCTTTGACCATAGATAAATCTTGGGTCAAGAGACAGAAAGAGAGGACTGAACTCAAATCCAAACTAGGGTACCAACAATCTCCCCCTATTTGAGTTAAGTCTCTCAACAACAAAAAAACACAAAACAAACTACTGAAAATAAATAAAATGCAGGAAGGGAAATATTTAAACAGCAGATAACATCAATCAAACAGACAAATAAATAACTGTCAATCAATGAAATTTTAAGAAGCTTCAGAATTTGGTTTAGATTCAGAGGAACTAGGAATAAAAGTAATTTTCCTGAAAGGGTCTAGAGCTTCTTTCTTTGACAGATTTAGATCTTGCTCTCCAATAATTTTAGATTTTGATGCCCTTGGAACAACTGCTTCAGGATGCTTTTCCATATATTTTGAAGGGTCAAATACCTCAGGTCTAACCTGGAATTTATCAAGCTCCTTCTTTCTGAATTTAGACATAGTCATTAATCCTGTAGTATCTTTACCTTCAGCTTTGGCTTTCCTAATCTGGGCTGATCCAACTAGCTCAAGAAATCTAGCCATCCTAAAATCAGGATCAAGCTCTTGACTTTCATACACATTTTCACAAGTTGGATCTACAGGTTTCACAGCTTTAAATTTAATAGATAGATCTAACAGGCTTTCAGCTGGCTCTTTATTTTCCTGAGTAACTAGAGAAGAAGGAGGAGCAAACTCAGCAAATTTCTTACTCGATTTTTCAGAGAAAATAACTCTTTTACCTTTTGAAACAGTTTTTACTGCATGATCTGGCTTTGAAGAAGATATGCTCTTGGTTTCTTTGGAAGGAGGAGGAGAAAAGGATGGTTTCTGATAAACTACCTCCTTCACTTGTTCTTTTGCATCAGCATCTTGTCTTTGGTATCCAGATTGCGATCTGCCTTGATATCCTTGAATGCTTTTCCTTTGAGAAGATTGGGATGGAGTAAACCTATCAGACGGAGAAGAAGGATTTGCAGACAAGTTGTCATAGGCTCCTACACTGGGAGGTGGAGGAGGAGGACCTCTAGGAGTCCATCTTGGAGCAGGACTGTCATACCTTTTAGACTTCTTCCTTAACTTTTGCTGATTCTTTGAAAATCCCATCCAATGCTGAAACTCTTTGGACTTGGGATCAATACCTTTCAAGATATAATAAGGGATATCATTATCAGGGTTTGGAGGAGGAGGAGCCACAGCTTTTTTTCTTCTTGGCAGATTTCTTTTTCTTGGATTCTTCAGATTCATCAGAATCATCCTCATCCTCAGAGTTTGATGAAGGAGGATGATCATAAGGATCAAACGCCTCTTGCACAGCTTTTTCTTTCTCTTTTAAGGTAGATTTTTCTAACTCTTCTTCCAGGGCATCCTGTGCCAGAAGAGTGTCTAGATCTAATCCAGGGGTGTCATCCCAGACTGTAGACTTTTCCATTTGAATTTCTGAAACCTTCTCTTATTCATCAGTAACTGTCATGGAGACCAGTTCTTCTTGCACAGCTAACTGAGCTGGTTGAGCAGCCTCAGGATCTTGAACAAGTGGTTCTGGATCAGGTTGAACTTCTAGAGCAGGTTGATGATCAAGTTCTTGGACAGCTAACACTTCTTCCACTATATCTGTAGTATTATGAACACAAATTTGCTAAATGAAATTGTATCATTCCTTCTAGGTATTCCCATACTAACATGTCAGTTATCAAGTCTAGAAAATGAGTAAAAGAATTACCTTCAGGATTTTCCTTAGAATGTCCTAACTCCCATAATTCATCTAGAAAGGAGGTAATGACTCATTCTAGGTAGAGGGAAATTAGGGGAGTGGAGAATTCTTCTAGGCAGACTTTCACAACAAATTCAGTTTTCATTATAGCATCAGAGATATCTTTTTCAGACAGAGGAGGTGTTGTTTCTTCTATCTCTTTTTCTGTATCTGCTGGAGGATCTGCTGGACGAGAGGCCAGGGGCAGTTCAGAGGCATCTTCATAGAGCATCTCCCCCTGCCTGATTTCAGTGGAAACTGAAACCAGGCCCCTAGATGAAGAGGGCTCAGCAGATTTGGAGAGGGCTTGGATGGAGGCAGTCAGGGAAGAGATGGAGGATACAAGGGGAGCAATTGCCTCTTCAATCATGATTTTGATTAAAGAAGTAATTAACTCCAGGATGCTTGAGATGAAGGCTGGGGTAATTTCAAATGAAGGTGGGGGAATCACAGTAGATGGATGAACAGCAGGGATGGTGTATTCTTGATGAGATGGAGAGTGAACTGGAGAATGATGGGTGAATGCAAGAAGATCAATATGATCTGAATGAAGAATTGGTGACTGAGGAGGAGTGGATAGCTCAGAAGTCAATAAATCAAAACTAGGATGAGATATCCTAGCAAGATGAGAAGGGAGTGGAGATGTTGGAGGTGATGCATGGAGAATTGTGGAGGAATCAAGAAGATGAGATGCAGAGGATGGAACTTCAACTGAAGTAGATGGAACTGAGGTAGATGGAAGCACTTCAGTAGAGGGTAATGTAGAAGAAGTGGATGGAAAGGAGAGATTGGCTGAGCCTGCTTCTTGAAGGAGGGGAGTGACTGAAGCAGTCCTTGTGCTCTCAGATGCAACTGGAGCTACCCCTGCTGGAGCGGGCTTCAGAAAGCTCCTTTTCCACTTGACAAACAGGGTTGGGTCCATCTTTTTGCTGGCATTGATTGATTTAGAAACTGAGACCAACAGAAGGGGATATTTCTCTTTTAGAAAAATCCCAAGCACCCTACCCAGGGTGACTTCCTTCTTGCTATTCTTTTTCCTTATCAAATCAAACAAAACTCCTGCCCAGTTAATCTGCTTCTTGTTCAGGATGGCACACATCAGGGCAAACTGTTGCCTGGTTATATTATCATGGGCAGAGTGCTTTCCCAGAAGCACTTTTTCGACTAGTTCAGCAAGGAACTTTATCTTCAAAGAAAAATTCACCTTTAACAGCTTAGAAGGAATGTCGTCGGCATGTCCTAGTTCAGTCAACATTCTCCCAAACTCTGGGGTATCTTTCTCATAATCCTCTTCCCCATTCAATAATCCAAAAATTTCAGTTAAAACGGCGGAAGTCAAAATTACCTCTTCTCCGCCTATCGTTCCTGTCATAGAGTCGTCATTGAAAGACGAAGTGAATGCCCATTCTTTAATCTCGGGAATGTTTATCTTTATTCTTGTGGACATGAACTTTTCCAATCCTTGATCTTTGCAAAGGTTGAGGATTTCCACTATCGCAGACTCACAGCAGCTGAAAGAATCAAAGTCCACGCTGAATCCAGCATCGAACTTCACAACGGACAGGAGGGCTGGAGCAATCGCCATCGAAGGGGTTGGAGAAGGCGAGAGAGACGGCGAAGGCGAAACTGCAGAAATCGCGAGACTGGGAGCAAGCAGAAAGACGGAATGCGAGAAGACGCTCTCCGTCGACGATAAAAAGAACGATCTCTTAACCTAGGTCGACCATCGGTTTTATATTAAACCAGCAATCGTCGATCTATTTTAAAAGATACTGGAGACGATGGTCGAACGGTCGTTCAACGATCGTTCCTGAAGCAGAGTAGTCGATCAATCGTTCGACTATTTCTGTCTTCACAAACAACAAGCTATCGTCAACCATAGATCGACGATAGGCTCGACCTGTTCGACGATCTACGAACGTCGGTCGACGATCTTCAAGAAGATAAGCCATCATCAACCATAGGTCGACGATAGGCTTCATCCGATCGACTATCTTCGAACGTTGTTCGACGATCTTCAAACAGGTTTCAACAAAGGCAGACGTCACACTTAGTCTTTTCCATTAATCATGCCTAGTTGAACCAAAAAGAACAGATGCTTCTGTTTATCTAAAGGCTTGGTGAAAATATCACCTCTCTGAAGGTCAGTGGATATGAACTCAAGGCTGATCTTGTTCTTTTTCACACAATCTCTCAGGAAATGGTGTCTAATCTCAATGTGCTTGGTTCTAGAGTGGTGCACAGGATTTTGTGCAATGGAGATAGCACTGGTACTGTCACACATGATTTTTGTGTTCTTGTGTGTGTACCCATAATCCAAAAGTTGGTTTTGAATCCACAGGATCTGTGAACAACAACTAGCAGCTGCTATATATTCAGCCTCTGCAGTTGAAGTTGAGACAGAAGCCTACTTCTTACAGAACCAAGAGACCAATCTCTCTCCCATGAACTGACAAGTTCCTGAGGTACTTTTCCTGTCAACTCTACACCCAGCATAATCAGAATCAGAGTATCCAATTAACTCAAATTCTGATTCAGCTGGGTACCATAGTCTTAGATTTGGACATCCCTTCAGGTATCTCAAGATTCTCTTGAGAAGAATCAAATGAGATTCCTTGGGGTTGACCTGGAATCTAGCACACAGGCATGTAGCAAACATTATATCTGGCTTACTTGCAATTAAATATAATAGGGAACCAACAATGGCCCTATAATTCTTTTGATCAACAGGCATGCCCTGATCATCAGAATCTATAACTACATTAGTAGCCATAGGTGTATGCATTGCTGAAGCATCAGCCATCCCAAACTTCTTTACCAATTCCTTGGCATATTTGGATTGGGAGATGAAGATGCCATCAGCATCTTGCTTTACTTGGAGACCAAGAAAGTAAGATAGCTCACCCATACTACTCATCTCAAACTTAGAATGCATCAAGTCTGAGAACTTTTTGCACAATTTGGGATCAATGGAACCAAAAATAATATTATCCACATACACTTGAACTAACAGGATTGTGTCCTTGTGGTGCTTGACGAAAAGGGTTCTATCAACTACTCCCCTAACAAAGTTGTGCTCTAGCAGGAAACTAGCTAGAGTCTCATACAAGGCTCTGGGTGTTTGTTTGAGTCCATAAAGAGCTTTTTTGCAACTTGAAAACATGTGAGTGCTGAGTTGAAGAAACAAACCCAGGTGGTTGTTCAACAAATATCTCTTCCTTTAGCTCACCATTTAGAAAGGCACTTTTGATATCCATATGAAAGACCTTAAACTTCATATAGGCTGCATAGGCTAGAAAGATCCTTATTGCCTCTAGCCTTGCAACAGGAGCAAAGGTTTGGTCATAATCTATACCTTCCTCCTGTCTGTAGCCCTGAGCTACAAGCCTAGCTTTGTTCCTTACAATAATTCCATTTGCATCCAACTTGTTTCTAAACACCCACTTGGTGCCTATGATCAGTTGGCCTTTAGGTCTTGGAACCAAAGTCCATACTTTACATCTTTCAAACTGATTGAGTTCCTCTTGCATAGCAATGATCCAGTGGGGATTTAGCTCAGCATCTTTAATGGTGAGGGGCTCAATCTGTGAAAGGAAACAAGCATGCATAACATCCTGTCTTAATTGATGTCTTGTTTGAATACCAGCTGATATGTCTCCAATCACTTGAGATGTAGGATGATCTCTAAGTGTGACAATATCAGCAGGTGGGATGTGATCTTCAGCAATAGTTGGGATTAATTCCTCAGGAGGAATTTGATCTACTATTGGTGGTACAGCAACTGCTTCTGCAAAGTCTTCATCACTGTCTGAATCAGTGATATGAAGAGTTGATAGATGGAGAATCTCTTGAGTGACATTTTTACTAGATTCTGGTACCTGCAATGAACTTGAGGAAGGGGAAGTTTCCTTCTCCTTGTAAAACATCTGAGATTCATCAAAGGACACATGCACAGATTCCTCAATTTTAGAAGTTGATTTATTAAATACCCTATAAGCTTTGCTTACTTGGGAATATCCAAGAAAAATTCCCATTGAAGCTTTTGCTTCAAACTTTCTAAGGTATTCTTTATCATTGTTATGAATGTATACTACACAACCAAATACTCTAAAATAATTTATTTTAGGTTTCTTTCCTTTAAGCAACTCATAAGGAGTTTTACTCTAAAGCTTGTGTATAAGACTTATGTTCAAGACATAATTAGCTGTGCTAACAGCTTCTGCCCAATAGGAGAGAGGCATATTAGCATCTGTCAATAATGTACCAGCAGCTTCAATCAGGGTTCTATTTTTGCTTTCCACTACCCCATTTTGTTGGGGAGTTCTAGGAGCAGAGAAGCTATGTTTGATACCTTCTTTCTCACAAAATTCTTACATGAGAAGAGACTCAAACTCAGTACCATGATCACTTCTGATCAAGGCAACATGAGTAGAATACTCAGTCTGCACACACAGTAGAAAATCTGTAAGAACTTTGAAGTTATCAGCCTTAGTTCTCAAGAAGAACACCCAAGTGAACCTGGAGAAGTCGTCTACAATTACTAAAGTGTAATACTTCCCTCCTAGACTCTGTACATTTATTGGGCCAAAGAGGTCCAAATGTAATAAATTAGGATTCTAGGTGAATCACTTTTATTTACAGATTTGAAGGAATTTTTGGTTTGCTTGCCTAATTGACAAGCCTTGCATATGCTCTCCTTCTTGTAGGGGCAAGAAGGTAAACCTCTAACAAGGTTGTATTTAGATAACCTAGATATGTTCTTGAGATTAACATGGCTAAGCCTTTTATGCCATAAGGTGTTGTTATTTGTTACTTCATTAAATAAGCAGATTTCAGAATGGGTTGAATTAAAATCTACTAAATAAATATTACCTTGTCTAATACCTACTAACACAACATTACTATTTAAAGTAATATTACAAAGAGTGATAGTGAACGATACCTGATATCCTGCATCACATAACTGACTTACTGAGATAAGGTTATGCTTTAGTCCAGTTACATATGCAACCCTTTTGAAAGTTACTGCTCCAATGGTAATCCTACCATATCCTTCAGTTTGACCACAGCTAGAATCCCCAAAGATCACATTTGGTCCAAGCTTGGCCTTGAACTTTGACAGATTTTCTATGTTCCCTGTCATATGTTTGGAGCAACCACTATCCAAATACCACTTGTCCTGAGTGATAGGATAGGTCTTCACCTGTAGTGAGTTAAGTTAAACATTGTGGACCCAGGTAACCTTGGGTCCATTATTCTTCACATAATGAAAACTAGAAATAAAAGAATAAGCAGGTTGGGGTTTATAACCTAAGGGGTAAGATCTCCTAGGTGGGATGCTCCATGCAGTTAATGGGTCCACAAACCTAGGGTTTCTATTCATATTAAGGTTTCTAAGGTTCTGATTATAATTTTGAAATTCATATTGAAAACGTCGATCGGCGTTCGACGATGGATGCACAGATCGTCGAGCTTCGTTCGACCACTGAGCCTACGATTGTCGAGTAGCGTTCGACGTTTTTTGTATTTCCATAAACTTTTGTTTTCTCTTTTCTCTCTTAGCTTTATTTAAGGCTTGATTAACTTGTCTTACTTGCTCAGTGTTCTTTATCCCATCAGCTGAAATAAAGTTCACTGGAGTTGAAAGATGATTTTTAAGGATAATTGGGGGTTCACATGATGAAGCTCCTAAGCCTAGCTTATTATTGCCTGACCTAGTGTTTGTCATGCTGGTAATTTCTAGCAACTTAAGACTTCTACCATTTAATGATTCTCCCAATCTCTTGGACTTTGCTAGTTCATTTTTAAGAAACTTTATTTCATCACTAGATTTAGTGAGTTCTGCTTCTAACCTAGCATTATCAATGGAGATAGATTCTGATTCAGCTAACTTATTTCTAAGTTCTTTAATCTCCTTTTCTAAACTAATTAAATCTAAGCAAAGGGATTTAAACTCAGTTTTAAATTCAGAAGAAGAAAAGTCATATGAGGATAATACCTGATCTTCTGTAGGCATCTCTTCATCATCATCAGAACTCTCTACAGCTGAGTGATTGCTGCAGGCATCAATAGCCATAAGGCAGATTTCCTTTGCCTTCTTCTCTTCCTCATCCTCACTGGAGCTTGAGGAGGAAGATTCCTCATCTGAATCACTCCAAGTTTCAGCAACAAATCCCTTCTTCTTTTTCTTGTTTTTGTAGGAGGAGGACTTGGAGTGTTTCCTGTGATGTTCCTTTTCCTTTCTCTTTTCTTTACTCTTTTCCTCTGGACACTCTGGTAGAATGTGTCCAGGTTTCCTGCAACCATAACAAATGATTTCTTTAGCAGGAGATCTATTATACCTTGGTTTATCTTCATATCTTGAAGATTTCTTTCTGAAGTCTTTTCTTCCCATCTTGAGAAACCTTTTAGCAAAGAGTGCCATCAACTCCTCATTAGATTGGCTTCCTTCAGAAGCATCAGCAGCTTTAAGAGCAAGAGTTTGCTCTTTTCTTGCTGGAGTTGGAGTCTTTGCTTCAGCCTCAGCTTCCCTGGTCTTCAACACTTGCTCAAAAGACTTGAGATTGCCAAGGAGAGCTTCTGTTGAGATTTCAGTTATACTTCTGGCCTCCTTGATAGGACAGATCCTAAGATCCCATGTGCTGGGGAAGCACATCAGTATCTTATCATTGACTTCTGTCAATGTAATTTCCTTATCAAGAGTTCTCAGCTCATTGATGATTGAGTTGAGTCTGGTGTACATGGCTTCAACTGATTCAGTTTCTGTTTTCTTGAAGTTTTCATACTGGGATATAAGGTTGGACCTTCTGTCCTTCCTTTCATCAGCTGAACCAGCTACAATCTGGTTCAGTGAGTCCCACATGGCTTTTGTAGAGGTGCAATCAGCCACTTTCTAGAAAATTTCATCAGACATAGTCTGAGCCAGAATGTTCATAGCTTTGACATCAGCTATCTATGCCTTCATGTAGGCATCATTATAATCTGGAGGAGGCACTGCACTTAGATTTGTAGATGTTGTAGCAGTGGTTGCAGCAGGAGGTGCTAGAGGTCCTGTCAAAATAGAGGAGAATATATCTTCATCAATAGAGTTCATATATAATCTTATTCTTACCTTCCAGATGCTAAACTTAGCTAAGTTGCATGCTGGAGGTCTGGTGCTTGAGTAATCCTTGGACTGGGCCATAAAGTGAATATCTATAAGCTTGGTATCTATCAGGATCTTGTGACTCAGGTGTTAGCCTGTACAGTCAGTCAACCTCCCTCTGATACCAATTGAAAGTGATGATAGATATAACTCTAGAGGGGGGGGGGGTGAATAGAGTATTCAAAAATTAGGACACCCTACTCAACTCCCTTAGAGTTAATTTGCGGAATAAGTTTATAGATATTGATAACTCTAGAGCCTAACACAAAGTGTAGTGCACAAGAGAGAGCTAACTGTAATTACAGTTAAGCTTGGGATCCTATCACAGCAACTAGCAGTCCTAGATATTTCTACTCACAGTCACAGTGCAATAAATGAAATAAGCAGCACAGACGACACAAGAAATTTTATAGTGGTTCCCTCTAAATAGGTACGTCCACTCTTCTACCACCCCGGTAGGAATCCACTACAGGTTTTTGTTCAGGTGCCCTGCCACCAACTGATCTGCTTCAGGTAGATCAAGTAGACCCTTTGAGCTTTTGATCACGAGCTTAAAATCCAACATAGGTTTTTGATCAGGTGCCCTGCCACCAAGGGTTCACTTTTGAAGGGAGTAATAACCCTTTGTACAGGAGGTTGAGAGAGTTAAGGTTTCTTCTCTATTGTTTAACAGATTAGAGAAGCTAGTGGATTGCACAGAGCTGGATAGCTCTAAAGAATCAAGGATCCCCCTAGCTTAGAGAATATCTAGGAAGGAGTCTTGCTTCAGGGTGCAGGAACTCTTCTGAACTAAGACAAAGAACTGTCTTGAGGTTCTTAAGGAGAAGCTTGAAGAAGGCTCTTGATTTGGAAAAGGTGTTCTTCTTCAAACAGCTTCCTTTCTTCTTCTTCTTCTTCTTCTTCTAAAGGCCTCTGAGTGAAAGTCTTCCTGTAAGCAGGATGAACTCAGGATGAAGAAGAATGCTGAAGAGAATTGATCTTCTCAGTTGAATGTGAATTCCTGAGAGCTGTAGAACTTTCTTGCTTTCTCTCTTTCTCTATGCTGCTGAGTGTAAACTTCTTGTGTATCTGTATTCTATGTATTCTATCTGTTCTATATGTATATTTTCTTCTTTCAAAAGAAGCTCTTTATATATGAGCCTTTTCAACGGCTCTAATTTGAGTTTGAATCTTGTCTTCTTCTAGAAACTGCAATCTGGGCTGCAAAAAGCATAAAGCAAAAACAAATCCTGCAGACAGACATGCTATAAGAGAATAAAGCTTTCTAAGAAGCTGCATACCCAATCTGATAAAAAAGGGTGCAAGAAAAAGGTCACATCAGAATGAACTCTTTACAGCTAGAAAAGACTTTCTGAGTCTAACGGCTATAAAGGACAGCCTGGCAGATAAAGCAGAAAATGTATTTCAATTAATAAGACAAAACACTTTGTTAGATAAAGATTGGCTCATGCTTAAGGAATGGAGCAGAGATTGCCTGGAAATAATAGCATAAATTTACTGAAATAATATGAAATAAATCATAGAATAGAAGATGACAAAATTACTAAAGACATACAGCAGAACGTCGAACGACCCTCGGAGATCGTCGAACGAAGCACAAAGATCGTCGACCTATCAAACAGATAGTCGAACGATACAGATAGTCGAACTACCAAAGCAGATAGTCGAACTACCACAGCAAATAGTCGACCTATCAGAACAGATAGTCGAGCTATCAGATAGTCGATCTATCAAGACAGATAGTCGAACTATCAAACAAAACAGATAGTCGACCTACCAAACAGATAGTCGAACTATCAAAGAAAATAGATAGTCGACCTATCAAAACAGATAGTCGAACTATCAAAGAAAACAGATAGTCGACCTACCAAATAGATAGTCGAACTATCAAAGAAAATAGATAGTCGACCTATCAAACAGATAGTCGAACTATCAAAGAAAACAGATAGCCGACCTATCAAACAGATAGTCGAACTATCAAAGAAAACAGATAGTCGACCTATCAAATAGATAGTCGAACTATTAAAGAAAACAGATAGCCGACCTATCAAACAGATAGTCGAACTATCAAAGAAAACAGATAGTCGACCTATCAAACAGATAGTCGAACTATCAAAGAAAATAGATAGTCGACCTATCAAACAGATAGTCGAACTATCAGAGAAAATAGATAGTCAACCTATCAAATAGATAGTCGAACTATCAGATAGTTGAACTATCCAAGCAGATAGTTGAACTATCAAGAAATCTGTCTGGTCAAAAGACGTCGAGCGGGGTTCGACGATCGGCGAGGCAGATTTCACAGAACGTCGAGCTAACAAGAGTTGAACTAACTCAGAGATAGACGATCTGCTGACAGACAAACGTCGACCAACTGATAGAAGATAGTCGAGCGGCGTTCGACCATAGTCGAACAAAAAACAACTTAACCAAATTTTCATCTGGAAAAGTGACAACTCTAAAACTAGAGCAAACTAACTAAACAACTAACCTTTGACCATAGATAAATCTTGGGTCAAGAGACAGAAAGAGAGGACTGAACTCAACTCCAAATTAGGGTACCAACACAGATGTTGTGTCCTCTCTCCATGCGGACTGGCATGGTGCTCAGCTGGTGGCCTTCTTGCGGACTTGGCAATTTGTTCGCGAGTCCGGCATGTCGGTGCAGACTCGGCGGACTGGCAATGCTAGCTACAATTAAAAGGCAGTTAGCTTATCTCATAGGGCGGTGATAACACTCCTCACCCCGCATATAAATAGGACCCCCCGGCTTGTCATTTGATAACTGAGTGAATAGTAAGTTGGGCTTGGATCTTGTCCTGCGAACTCGGTTTTTGTATCCGCGCGGTTTGTGCAGACTTAATCGGTTGTTGTTTGCAGGTGGCGCGGCTAGCACTGTGGAACCAGGAGTTTGGTTTTGACCTCGGTCAGGCTTAGTGAAGTTTGCGGACTACGTTCAGCGGTTAACTAGTTTTCTCTCTGCTTCAACTTTTCAAGTTAAATAACCTATCCGCGCGACCTCACTGTCTCGGCGCTAAGGCTGTCTGTTTGCCAGTTCAGCAATAACAAGCAGTTCAGCGAATAATTGTGTGTCCGCGCGACCTCGCGGTCTCGGCGAACTCCGAGTTCAGTTCGGCTTCAGCACAGTTCGGGCGGTCTCTGCGGACAGGCGGTCTCGGCGGTCTCAGTGTTCTATCCGCCCGAATTGTTTGTAGTTTCTGTTTTTCCTTGTACTGGCGAAATAATGTCTCGCCATATATACCTCGCCCTGTAAAGAAGATTGATATAGTTTTGCTCTGCTTGCTTCTGTCATTGCCTTTTTGGTTGATAAAGCTTGCTCCCTGGTTTCCGCTTGGTCAAGTTGTGATCTGGGTAGTTCCGAAGATATTAATTTGACGTTTGAGCTATTTTGCTGAGCTTCTTGAGAAAATTCAACACGTACCTCAACCAAAGAGCTTTGAAGACAACATGCATCACACTGCCTGGAAGAATGATGGTTTGGAGGAGAGACAGTACCTGAAGAGACTCCCAATTTTACTGGTAAGAGCCATGGCTGAAATCTTTGACAGAAGAGAAAACTAAGTTCGCCATAATCCCAAATCAAAAAACCAAATACAAATCTCTAATGACGAAGAAAGCTTGCTAATACGAAAGTCTATATTTTGAATTAAACGAACATCACCGGATAAACTGCATAATTCACATCAAATCAAGAGTTGTGATGGCCACTATGAACAGAACAAACTAAATAAGAAGAAGATGATCGTAAACCCTAGAAAAGATTGACAGATTGAGGATAATTGGGATTTTAGGGTTCTACTGCTTTACCTCTCTATATTGCGTTGCCTTCAGCTCAAAATGCTCATAGTATGCCCATGCATAGACCCGGGCCATTTTGGGAACCAGGGGTGTGATGTCCTGCACCGTGCAGTGCAACAAATCAAATGGCTGCTAGTGCATCCATCTTCCGCACACATCTCAGCGGGAGTGCTGATGCACTGGCAGCCGTTGGATGGTGTACTGCACAGTGCAGTACATCACCCTCCCCTTTTTCGCCATTTTGAATGTTTATCGGGCAGACTCGGGCCGAGTAATCTGACCCAAGATTTTTCCGCACAACCTAGTTGGATGCGATGTTTCTTGATGCGAGATACATTCCAGAGGATAGTTAAATGAAAATCTTGTTGATTCCATAGGATATTTCGATACAATCGATCGTAGAGTTTATGTTAAGGTTTCGTTCGGTCTCATGAAAATGGAATTCATCCAATTCCAAAACAAGCAGGAAATGGAATTGGCTGAATTCCAATTTTGTTGTTCGGCTGTTGTGTAAAATTGGGCATCAGTCATTGGAATTGAGCAACTTTGCTGCACAGTAACTTCTACATGAGTTTCATGTAGTATACCGACGCAATTCCACCTCCAACTAGATTCTTGTCTGGACTCAGACAACTTAATTTATTTTTTTCTATATGTAGAATAACTCTCAACACTATACCAAAGTGTCAACTAATATTGTCTGTGAACCTTAAGTAAAACCAACATCACAAATTTTTTGTTGTGTCAGGGTATATAAAAATAATGTAACATTCTTTCACTGAAACATACAAACATTAGTGAAATAAATTCGTTGCGCATATGATATTACATTACTCTCCAAAAACTGATGTACTGATACGTAGCTAATTGAAACAATTGGCATTCTGTCCATTATAAATGCGAGCTAATATAACAGATCGTAATGCATTATTAGATGCATTGTGTGATGGTTCTTTTGGAATGGTCTGTAGCACGGCTGCAGCTGCAAAAAGCGTTGTCAAGACGACACCTTTAATAATTGATGGGGTTCCCTCGAGCAGGTTCGACCGAGCCTATAGGACCGCTCGCAACAGCCTAAGCCTCGGGCAAGTTAGTATGTGCTGACTGAACCCCATCTCGCCATGCACGCCTCGGGACATGCCTCCTTTGTCCAACTGAAAATGGGCAATTATTTCCGTCGAGGGCGAACGACCACCTGGTTCCAAACCCTCTTGGCCGCCCCGAAGAGGGGCGGTTGTGTCCCTCCATAGGCAGGTAGCTACGCTGCCGCCCCGCCCTCTGGCCGGCCGGGTCTGGACGACCTTTTGGCTGCCTAAATCAGGGCATCCATTTCCCGTCAGGGGCGGGTGGATACATTGATACCCCGCCCCTCTGACCGCCCAAATCTGGGCGGCCTCTTCGTTGTCCAGGGCTAGGCAGCCATTTCCAGTCAGGTACGGGCGACCACATGGTCTCCCTGCCCTCTTTGGCCAAGATCAGGGCAGCCACCTAGCCATCCAGGGTTGGGCGGCCATTACTCGCCATAGGGGGCGACCACATGGCCACCTCACCCCCTTTGGTCGTCCAGATCTAGACAGTCATTTGCCTCCTAGGGAAGGCGACCGCAAAGCCGCCCCACCCTCCAACCGTTCTCTGCTTCCCGCCGTTCTCCTCCTGCCACCGGACTCGCAGGGATGCCCATCCCCTTGCGGAACGGGCGATTATTTTTCCAGTAGGAGCGATTATTTTGTGTACAGGGACCGTCTCATAATTTTTGTAAATTTGGCGATCTGTCTGCCCCATATCAGACGTTATTGTTTGTCTGTCTGGTGGTTATGAGGGGCAGGGGAATGGAATTACTAGATCACCCATCTTGGAATCTATAAAAAGACCATTTTATTCCTTCATTTGGACTCTTGGCTCTGCCTGAAAAATCCTCTTTGAATTTTCTTTCTCCTTCTCCTATAACTCTCTCTATTCCTTTCTCTTTCATATGTGTTCGTGTGCGCGCCTCTTCCTTGCACGCTCGTGTGTGCACCTCTTCCTTGTGCGCTTGTGCACGCGCCTCTTCTTTGTGGGTTAGTGCATGCACCTCTTCCTTGCGCGCGCCACTTCCTTGCGACTCTTCCTTACTCTCTTGTGCGCGCATCTATTCCTTACGCGCGCCTCTGCCTTGCATGCTCTTGTCCGCACCTCCGCCTTGCACGCATCCCCTCCTTGTGCGCTTTTGTGTGCTCCTCCTCCTTGCGCGCACTCGCGTGTGCCACCTCCTTGCACGTGTTTCCATGTGCTCTTCTTTAATACTGTTTCAAGTGCATCGTCAGGCGCTCCATATTCCATATCGCTCCAGCTAGAGCCTTGTCCAGCTAGAGACTTCCTTGTACGCCAAAGTTCGTCTCAACCATCGAAGCCTCCTATAAGATTCAACAAGCTCTTCGAAGACCACAAGTGGTCCAATAACTTTCTTCACCCATCAGTCATCTGTGTTACAACCAAGCCAGCCACGGGTTTCCTAAGTGTGAACAGACCAAGCCCACCAGAGCTCCCGAAGTTTGTGTGCCCCGCATCACCTGTAGTTGACAAGACCAACTTCTGAGCCTGCCAAGAACTGCTCAACTGCAGTCTAATGTACAAAACACTAAGCATTCCCAGTGCCCTCAACTCAGCAAAAAGTTTACCAATCGATGACAAGTCAGCCACTCCAGACTCCTCAAAGCACAACAAGAGGAAAACCACATAGGATAAGGTGCTCCGAGCACGCCACCGAAGCTTCCAAGCCCCGAGCATCAGAACGAATGTAACAAGCTGGTCCTACCTATTGGCTAAAGTCTTAGACTCTAAAGCATTTATAGTGTGTAGCTCCCTATTGTAGTGAGAAAAAGACTTAGCTTTGTGAGTGGTAACATGTCACCCTCCGAGTCCTTCTCTCTCTCAACAATTATAATGAGAGGCGACCTGTCGCCCTCGAGTTCTCTAAAAAAGTGTACAACAACCAACAAAGAGTGGAGGTTTGGCCGGTACAGATCCAACCACGTGATTTTTCACCGTGTTGACGAGTTTTCCGCGTTAAAAAATGTCCTGTAAGCTTTCTCTTTTTTTTGTGACGGTTTTCACACTCGACCGCTCTCGGGCTAAAACGGTTCAATTTAATCTGGTTTACCAAGAGCCTTGAGCGATCCGCAAAAGTAATTACTTCAAATTCATATTCAGATCGAATACGAGTCAAAATCAGTTTTATCCATCTAAAACAAACAAAATGAGTGCATCTGTCATTCGTTTAATAAAAAATCCCTACCATTACAAACTAATTCTATAACTCAATTGCCACAACTTAAAATAAATTAAAAAAAGGAATTCCATATAGTGTGGCTAGTTATTTAGAGGCCTCAGTTGGGGAAACTGTGAGGGTTGTTGGGTATGAGGAAAGAAGGAACGTTTTTAGGAGAATTAAGAGTTGGGGGAAGTTACGAAATATTTATTGGTGTACCCAGTAATGATGAGTATTAATTAGCAAGAATAAAGGAGCTGGCTAAAGAGAGGAGGAAGGGTTAGGCTACAACTATAACCATAAAAGTGGGGAAAAAAAGGAAGAAGTAGGGGTGGGATATATGGAGGAAAGATAGAGGAAGACGAAAAAGCGGAAGAAAAAGAGGAATAAGTAGAAGAGGAAGAAAAGGAGGAATAAGAATAAGAGGAAAAAAGAGGACAAACAAGGGGGCAGAACGAAGAAGAAGTCAGAGGGGGGTCATCATCTGAACGAACACCAAAAACTAGAATATTGGGTTTAGGGGTCGCGACTGGTGAGGATGTCTGGCGAAGAAGAAGAAAAAGAAGAAAGAGAAGAGGGAGAGGAAATGTTTACCGGTGGCAGCGGGTAGGCATCGCGATTGGCGACAACAAATACTTCTCGAGATAGGGTTGTCATCCGACTTGCTCTCCTCGCTGAAAACCACAAAAAACCTACGTGAACCCAAAGAATTGGGCCTAGCGTGTTTTTAAAATTTAAAATTATCACGGAATTTCAATTCCAAGGCATTTCCAAGGTGCCGAAACCCAAAATGAATTCAAATGTCTCAATTCCAAATCCAGAATTCCTTTTCCTAGGGGCCGAAAGGAGCGTAATGGATTTTGGGGCATTGAAGAAGATCTAAGCCGAAAGATCTAGTTATGTTAAAACTCCAAGATCTATGATGATTCACGTATTCCTCATATCACGATTTGTTGGCTAGGGTTAGCGCAAAGTTTGATGCGATTAGATGATGGAGAGCGAGCTAGAAAGACGGTTGATCCATTTAGCCATTATGACATCGTCAGGATTATAAAAGATGGTTGATGATTTACATGTTCAATATGATTTATGATAAGATTATTGACGATGATGAAATATGTAAAAGTTATCTCGTCCCGTGCACAATATACATAGGTACAAAAAGATTAGACAAATTTCTTTTGAGATGCAGAGAAGCACAAGTTCCGTGTTTGCAAAGTTTAAGAACTCCCAAAAAAACTTGTTAAAAACAGTGAATTATTGAGAGAGATAATTATTTTTTAAATTCTGAATCTTGAATGCGGTCGTGATGACTAAATATGATAGGAAGAAGCTCTGACTTTGAATCAGTACTCAATGTAGATGTTTGATAGCAACACCAATTTCAGTTTATGGTAATTTCGAAGTCAAGAATATGCTAGTTCAATGAGATTTATAGGTGCTATATGGATGTGAAAATTTGCTTGCTCTAGTGAAGGAGGTAGAGTGGATGGGATTGGATGAACGTGTCACTGGAGCCATTAATATTTGTGTTGATGATAAGGTGACCATTAATATTAACATTAAAGAGGCTTAAGAGCATGGAAGAAACTAGAGAGATTTTATATGACCAAGTTGTTGACTACAATGTTGCTTTTAGAGCTAGCATGGCTATATGAGCTGAAGATGCATAAGGGTGTCAACATGCATGTGCGCTTCAGCATGTCTAATAACATTTTGAACCAATTGAATGCAGTTGGTTCGAAGGTGGAAAGAGAAGACTAAATCTTTATTGCTTTTTTAACTTAAAGAGAAGACAAGTCTTTATTGCTTTTTTAACTTTGCTATCACCATCCAACAAACACACGGAGAATTCCCTTACAATGAAGCTTGAGGAGGTCACATGAGATTTCTTGTTCAGTTAGATAATGAATGGCTACACTCTGGCGGTGAATACATTTTGGAGCAAAGGGGCGGAGAAAAGTGTTCGACGGGGGATTGAGAGGTGTATGTGAGCTTGATCAACATCAAAGAAGGGCATGATCTCTTACCATTATAGACATGTCTATTATATTCACCAGCGTGTTCCCAAGATGCACAAGAATATGAATTTGTTGGGCAGATTGGGATTGAGTGGCTGCAATTTTGCAGCGAGAAGATATATATATAGTGGCACATGGGTGTGTCACGTCAAGAGGGTTGTGTAGTTTGGTAGTCAATACTCGAGTTTGGCGAGTCAGTTTTTTGTGATTTGAGCACACCTACATTCCAAAATTGATCCAAAATTGAGATGGAGTCGACTTCTTACACGCCGATTGTCCACATAGGCTTGATGTGATGGTGTCTTGTGCAGTTCATTCTAGGATCAGACAATGCTTTCTGGACAATATTTCTGACAGGCAAAACCGTTTCCATAATTAAGAATGTAAATAAGTTCAAAAAATCCAAATGAAGTCCAAACCAATTTAATTTACTCGTAAATAAATAAATCAAATCTACTATACATTTAGTTCTTATATGTAAAGAGAATTGTTACTAATACTTCACAAATGGATATTTGTATTCATAATTGATATTTATACTCATACATAATTATATTAAGAAAATCGATGGGGTCTCCTGAGAGGCGTTAGCCACGCCCACACACCACGCATGAGGTGCGGATATCCGAACCTCCCCGGGGATAATCAAAATCGCCGTCGCCACAAACCGTCATCGTCGCTGAAGGATAGGGTAAGCTCTGAAAAACTCTAGGGGGGGGTGAATAGAGTTATTGAAATCTTTTGAGTTTTACTGAAATAAAAGATCTTTAATAAAATATGTTACTATAGTATAAGTATATAAGTGCACAAGTGCAGCAGATGAACTAGAGAGAAATAACTAAACTACACAATAAAAATATATCACAGTACAAGCACAAAGAAAAAAAAACAACACAGCCACACAGACAACACAAGAATTTATAGTGGTTCCCCAAACTTGGGTACATCCACTCTTCTACAACCCTAGGTAGGAATCCACTCAGATTTTTGATCAGGTGCTTGACACCAATGAGATTTTGATCAGGTGCTCAAAAAACCAAACCTCAAGTCTTTTGGTAGAAGACTTGCAACCAGAATAATTTTGAAGGAAATTAAAACTCTGTACAGAGATGGGAAGAGAGATTGATGGAAGTCTTCTTTTCTCAAATCAAAATGAGAAGACTAAGTGGATTTGTGTTGTTATCAAAGCTCCCCCTGAGATCTTGACTGGTTCAGGAGTGGAAGCTTTGCAAAATGGCGAGTAGGCCTTTCAGCTCTTCAGAGATCCTTGACTGATTTGAATAACTTGTCACTTGAGATGCCTGAAAACAAAAAAAGAAAGGAAGGACTCTTGATGATGATGGTTGTTCCTTCTTCTTCTCTTGAGAGCAATAGATTTTCTGAGAATTTTTGCTCTGCACTTTTTCTTGACTGTATGTTCCTGTAACTTGTGTTTTTTGATTGATCAACTATTTTTTTGTCTATCTCTATTCACTTTTTCTTTGTCGAACCATATTCAAATGATAGCTGCTTGAAGGTTGAATTCAAAATCCTGCAATAAATGTTCAGCCGAGATCTAGGAAATGAAAACGGGAAGAATGCTGTTAATTATTCTATTCTATGTCTGTTCCGAGATATAACCAATTAATTTCATGGAGGATATTAGCAATCAATGCTGTCAGTAACGGCTCGATTCAAAGCATATAAGAGCATTGATTTTCCAGGAAGTTAATCAGCCTATAATAGGTATAAAATAAGAAGACAGAAAAAAAAAAGAATAAATAACAATATATCTTACAGTTTTCGTCGACCTGAGATCAGCTTTCGTCGACCTCTGAACAGCTTTCGTCGACCTGTGATTTCGTCGACCTCTGATCAGCTTTCGTCGACCTCTGCATTCGTCGACCTCTGATCAGCTTTCATCAACCTGAGCTCTGCGAACAACTGCACTGCATAAACTGACTGATTCTGTGTACTGAGTTCGTCGTCCTGAGAATGTGAAGTTAGTCGACCTTCGAACTTGATCAACTGACGACGTTGAGAGTTGACGTGTTAGTCGACCTGAGAACAAAGATCGTCGAACTCAGCTCAGAGAATTTTTCTCTGAGTTAGTCGAGCTTAGCACGACTATTGTCGACCGGAGATCGGCGAACGTAGATCACTTTTTCTAAAACTTGATTTCTCTAAGTCTTGAGTCTCTGACAGTGTTGGAGGCTGGTCCTTTGTACTGTTGACTCTAAAGACATTACCTAGACTCTAAAAACACAGAACATTTGACCCTTCTATACAACATGGGTCACAACCTAAGAAGAGAACCTAGCCCAAATCACCTAGGGGTACCAACAGCCGTCGCCGCGCCAACAGCCATCATTGCTGCCGCCGCGCCAAACGCCATCGCCGTCGCCGCAAACTGCCATCGCCGCCGCGCAAACCGTCATCGCCGATGCTGCACCGAAACCGCCACGGCCGCCGCTGTGCAAACCGCCATCGCCGCCGCCACGTCAACTGCTATCACCGCCACCGTGTCAACCGCCATAATCGCCGCCGCGTCAACCTCCATCATCGTCGTCGTCTCGCCAACCGCCAGGTCATCAAAAGGATCTCGGGCGACGACTCACCATCACCGTCGCTGTAAACTGTCATCGCCGACGCCGCACCATAACCGCGATCGCCGACGTCGTACCGAAACCGCCATCGCCGCCGCCGCGTCAACCTTCATCACCGTTGCCGCGCCAACCGGTATCATGTGTCTTCGGCTTCTAACTCGTGGTCTTGGTAGTGGGTTTTTGGACTTAACCTACTCTGTTGTTATGCTATAACGTACACATGAGAACTGTTTGCTTGTTTTCGTGACAATAATCACTGAATTCTTTCATGTCAAATGCAGGTGCTTTGTATTTGTCTGATGTATGTATTTCTCTCATATTAAGAAAACTATTTTCACGTGTTTATCGGGAGTCAGGAATGGTCGGAGGGCTGTGGCGAAATATAAGGGGCGTCAGACGTCGAAGGAGAAAGGAAGCACCGGCGAGGAGATGAGTGAAAGGCGCGACGGAATGGAGGGCGCCACAGGCGGCGATATATTATTGAACCGCCGGCGAGAGAGTGGGAGCGGAGAGGCAAAGGTTCGGCTGCAAAGTTTAGGACTTGAGAGAAACAAAAACGAAGTTTGTGCTGGGTATAAATATCAGAGAGGTTTAGGAAAAAAATGCTAAAATTTGTATTATTTTGAGTATAAATATCCAATTATAGAGTTGTGAATAACAATTTCCTATCTAAATCATTCCTCTGCAAATGGATACGCAATTTATGCACGAACTGCTTTTTTGAATTGGGACCATCTCTCTCTCTCTCTCTCTCTCTCTCTCTCTCTCTCTCTCTCTCTCTCTCTCTCTCTCTCTCTCTCTCTCTCTCTCTCTCTCTCTCTCTCTCTCTCTCTCTCTCTCTCTCTCTCTCTCTCTCTCTCTCTCTCTCTCTCTCTCTCTCTCTCTCTCTCTCTCTCTCTCTCTCTCTCTCTCTCTCTCTCTCTCTCTCTCTCTCTCTCTCTCGTCCTTAATAAGCATAATATACAGCTACACACACATATATAAATATAGGAGTGACACGCACAGGGTTCCACCCTTACGGCCAAATTCGACGGGGTTCCACCCTTACGGCCAAATTTGACAGGGCTCCACCCTTACGGCCAAATACGACATTACCCTGATCATGACAGTGCATGAGAAGGGCCCCCAATGTCCCGCATGATAGTACTTCGGTCATGGCATTGTCCCGGCGTGATGGCGCTCCCGGCGCTCGCAAACCTCTGAACGATCTACTCCTCCGCCCATCGCTCGTCTTTTGCTTGTTCATGGGCTCTCTCTCTCTCTCTCTCTCTCTCTCTCTCTCTCTCTCTCTCTCTCTCTCTCTCTCTCTCTCTCTCTCTCTCTCTCTCTCTCTCTCTCTCTCTCTCTCTCTCTCTCTCTCTCTCTCTCTCTCTCTCTCTCTCTCTCTCTCTCTCTCTCTCTCTCTCTCTCTCTCTCTCTCTCTCTCTCTCTCTCTCTCTCTCTCTCTCTCTCTCTCTCTCTCTCTCTCTCTCTCTCTCTCTCGTCCTTAATAAGCATAATATACAGCTACACACACATATATAAATATAGGAGTGACACGCACAGGGTTCCACCCTTACGGCCAAATTCGACGGGGTTCCACCCTTACGGCCAAATTTGACAGGGCTCCACCCTTACGGCCAAATACGACATTACCCTGATCATGACAGTGCATGAGAAGGGCCCCCAATGTCCCGCATGATAGTACTTCGGTCATGGCATTGTCCCGGCGTGATGGCGCTCCCGGCGCTCGCAAACCTCTGAACGATCTACTCCTCCGCCCATCGCTCGTCTTTTGCTTGTTCATGGGCTCTCTCTCTCTCTCTCTCTCTCTCTCTCTCGTCCTTAATAAGCATAATATACAGCTACACACACATATATAAATATAGGAGTGACACGCACAGGGTTCCACCCTTACGGCCAAATTCGACGGGGTTCCACCCTTACGGCCAAATTTGACAGGGCTCCACCCTTACGGCCAAATACGACATTACCCTGATCATGACAGTGCATGAGAAGGGCCCCCAATGTCCCGCATGATAGTACTTCGGTCATGGCATTGTCCCGGCGTGATGGCGCTCCCGGCGCTCGCAAACCTCTGAACGATCTACTCCTCCGCCCATCGCTCGTCTTTTGCTTGTTCATGGGAGTTCGCGAGCAACCGTTCAAACACATTTTTATTGTTGGTAAGAAATTTTTCCTATATGAGTGCATAAAAATTAAAAAATACAAACAAATGCGTTTGAAACTGGGATAGTAAAATGGGAAAGATGAATGTTTAACCATTTAGTGTTTTTACGCTTTAACATAGTTTCATGTTTTATAATGAAACTGATATTCCATAGCTTTAATTAAGACATTCTGATGCATCTCAGAGCTATAATAAGTCATGAATTTATAAACATATTATTAAATACATTATAGGCAAAGATGGAAGGGGAGGTGGTGTGGTCCTTCTGGTCACGTGCTAATTAGTGGCTGCATGACCATCCATACTTTAAAAGAGATTATTTTTATGTATACATGGTCCCTCGTTTATGACTATGATATAGCTTCATATGCATATGAAACATTTTAATTATCAATCTTTAAAATTGCTACACGCACTTTCATTTATTTTTGAGTAAATATACTAAATATCAACAACTACAAAGAATATTATATTCAGAAGATAAAATATTAAGTATCATCCAAAACAATCTGCAATCCCCCAAACGAACGGCTCCTTCAACTTCAACCGCTCCATCAATCTCAAATCCTCCACCAAAGTCATAATTTAATAAGTCAAATTCAAATCATAATTTAATAAGTTAAACTCAAATCCTCCATCAAAGTCATTCTCAACACCATCAAAATCCACAATAAGCTCATCTTCAAGATTCTCCAAATCGGTGTGCTAAACAAATGGTTCAATAATACCAATATGTTCATTATCTGCAAGTTTAATATATATAATTAAATTATGAAACAACTTATATTTAGACCATACAATTATACATAAATAATGGCATATAGGTATACACTTACTTTGAGTTGGTAGTGTAACATTAAGGTTTTATTCTGCAACTATTAGGATAGCATCTTCATTGTAAATTTCATTTTCTAGATCAACATATGTAAGCTCTGACACTGGTTCCTCCTCTATCACCCATGAAAATGAGGGGTTAGATCTGATATACTCTAGAGGGGGGGGGGGGGGGGTGAATAGAGTATTCTTGATAACTTTTCAACTACTTTTGAAAAAAAAGAAACTGCAGAATAAAACTAAGTAAATAGAAACACAGCAGTCCTAACTAGCACTGCCACAGCAAGAACAAAAAGAAAAGGGCAACCAGACAACACAAGAATTTATAGTGGTTCCCCAACCTGGGTACATCCACTCTTCTACCACCCTGGTAGGAATCCACTCAGATTTTTGATCAAGTGTCTGACACCAATGAGCTTTTGATCAGGTGCTCAACAACCAAACCTCAAGTCTTTTGATCGGGTGACTTGCAACCAAGAATCACTTTTGAAGGGAGTAGATAACCCTTTATACAGTGGGGGTGAGAGATTGATTATGTCTTCTCTTTCTCAAGTAACAACTGAGAAGACTCTTGTGGATCTGATGTTAGCAAATGCTCCCCCCTGAGATAATGAATTGGTTCAGGAAGTTGGAGCTTTGCTTCAGGGTGATATGCCTTCAGTTTTTCAGCCTTGAACAGAAGATGTTCAGGAACTTCTTTGACAGACAGATTTCTTGTTGTCCTTTGAAGTGTCCTGGAGTGCTTAAGGAAGAAGACTCTTGATTTTGATTTGATGTTCTTCTTCTTCAGATTGCTGCTGTTCTTCTTGTCTAGCACTTCTTTCTTTCTATCACTTTGTTTGTCGAGGGAGAGAAAGCAGAATGATCCTTGTTACAAGCTGATGTTCTTTCTCACTGACTTAGATTCTCTGATTATGTAATTCTATAATTCTGTAATTCTGTATTCAGAAAGAAAGAAAAATCCTTTTTTATATTTTCCATGTGAAATTCCATTTTAATTTTGAATTCCTTCTGCATTGAATGCTGACGGCCTTGAGAATAATCTGCATTGATTTATTTCCCCAACCATCCCATTGAAAAACGACAAGCAATAATCCTGAAGAAGACCATAATTAATGCTCCGTCTAACGGTAATATTCAGAGAATATTTTAGCATTAATTAGTCAGGAATTATTGCAGTAAGAAAGGGACAGAGGAATGGAAATAGCCAAGTCTGGATTCGTCGACCTGAGTCCATAGTTCATCGAGCTGAGAATTGCTGTTCGTCGAGCTGAGATCCAAGATTGTCGACCTCTGAACTGCTGACTGCTGCTTGACAAATCTTTCCAATTCTGTGCATCAAGATCGTCGAGCTGAGATCCACGATCGTTGAGCTGAGAACCAAGATCGTCGACTGGAGTTTGATTCTGGACTTAGAAAATTTGAGATGTTCTCTGGTCTTGAGTGTTGAAGCATATGATCCAGAATTAGTCGACCTGAGATCTGAGAACTGAGTTCGTCGAGCTGATGTTCTAAGTTCGTCGACTGGAGTCTGACTTAGAAATGTTGAATCACTGTGTCCAAGGTTCGTCGAGCTGAGAACCAAGTTCGTCGAGCTTAGAACCAAGTTTGTCGAGCTCAGCTCAGAGAATTGTCTCTGAGTTCGTCGAGCTGAGCACGACGTTCGTCGACCTGAGTTCGACGAACGTAGAACTCATTTTCTGAGTCTTTGAAATGTTTGTAAGTCTTGAGTCTTTGGCAGTGTTGATGGCTGGTCCATTGCTTGTTGACTATAAGGACTTGACCTAGACTCTAGGACACAAACATGACCCTGGCAATACATGTTGGGTCATATAATCCTAACTTAGTGAACCTAGCTCAAATCCAACTAGGGATCCAACAATCCCCCCTATTTGGGTGAGGTCACTAATTACAGACTCATTGATAGAAATGTACAAAGCAAGAAAAATATATATCTGGGAGAGAATGAAATAATATATGCAGCAGATATATTTATACACAGTAAGCTTTGTATCATAAGAACACAGTTTTTCAAAAATTATATCATAAACACAGCAGTTCAGAGTTTATTTCTTTTGCTTCTTTTCCTTTGACTTTTCCTCTTTTCTTTTATCCCCAGGCTGAGTGAAGATGATTTCCCTGTTAGGATTGACAGCTTCTTAATTTGACATGTACAGATCTGATGCTCCAATCACAGTCTGGGTAGAAGTTCTGGGTACAATAGCCTCTGGATGTAATGCCATGTATTCAGCTGGATTAAACACTTTCTTGCTGACTTGAAGTTTATCCAGTTCTTTTTATCTATATGATGACATAGTTGTAAACCTTGATGGATCTTCACCTTCTTCCATGGCCTTCTTTATTTGTGAAAGTCCAATCAGCTCCTGGAGCCTTGCCATCCTGAAATTGGGATCATCATCCTGACTAATAGATGACTGATCATCTTGTGGAGGTAGCAGGGTAACAGGCTTGAACTTTGTAGATTGAGCTTGGAAACTTGTCACATTTTGACTTTCATCACTTTGAGTATATAAGGACTTTGGAGGAGCAGCCTCACTATATTTTCCCTTGGGCTTATGGGATTTTGTGTGCCTTCTGTATTGGTGTTGTGAAGCCTTCTATTTAGGAGGAGAGAATTCTGGTCTTTGATAAACAATTTCCTTTATTTCCTCTGCAGAACTGGTATTCCTTTGTTGACTGCCTCCTTGGGATTGATGTTTGGATGATCTTTCCCGCCTTTGATAGGTCCTGGTGAAGGATATAGGCTTGGAAGACACATCTGAACTTTGAGAAGTAACTCCTAAGGCACCAGCAGGAGGAGGAGGAGGAGGACCTTTCTTAAACTTTTGTGGGGGAGGAGAGTGATGGAGACTACGGCCCACAACATGCGGAGGAAAACGACAACACGGACGCAGAAGACCCCCCTTTGTCTCCACCAAGGGATTTGAGACGCTACAACCTACGCCCGCGGCGCAACACTCCCGATAAATAATTTAGAAGTCGTTATTTATATTGCTCATTGTTTGGGAGCACTTATTTTCGTATTTCAGAACATTTAAATTTCTGTTATTGGGCTGCAAATAGCCGGATTTTGACTTAAGCCTATATATAGGCTTGAGTGGTGTTTATTTTGGGTAGAATGAAAAGAAATAGAAAACCCTAAATTTCCTTTTTCCTAAATCCCTCTCTCTCCCCCTTCTCTAGCCGCCGGCCTCACTCCTCCTTCCCCGTCTCTTTATTCCCGGCCGCCCCTTCATCGCCCCTCTACAAACCGCCGCCTCCCCCTATCCGATCACTCCCCCTCTCCTCTATATCTCACGGCCTCCTCTCCCTCTCCACCAAGCCGTCACCCCCTCCGATTCCCCTCTCCCGTCTCGGCCTCAACCCGACCGCCCCTTGTCCACTTCCCACAAGAAAACCGAGAGCCCCTTGCGGGTCGGCTTCCCTCTCTCCCAGAGGATTCGTGTGGTTGGAGAAGTCTTTGCAACGGCTTTGGTTTGGCGTGACGCTTCTACGGCGGAGATCCTCATCTCCTACTCCTCGCTTCCGAAGGAACCGTGAATGGGTGATCGAGATTAGATAGTTAGAATCATCTATTCTAACTTGGGTAACGAAATTCCCTCCACTTGTGATTTCCCTCTTGATAGTCTTGTGGTGGCTAAGCGTTGGTGTTATTTCTGTAGCGTTGAATGCATCGTAGTAGCCTCTAAATCGATTATCATTTACTTACTAGTTGATTTAAATTTGTTTGGGTTTGGCGAACCTCGCTATTTTTGTTGGGGGAGATCTTCCATGTTTTGGATCGTTATTTTTGGATAGATCTCCTTTGGTACAACTCGCTCGACCGGACGCAATATTCGTCCCTTTAGCGTGATCGGATCCTGGCTTATCGCCTTTGTCCTATCACACAACGGGTTGCTATCCGTATTTTAGTTGTTGCTTGGTTTCACGTTGTGGAAAGTGCGAACGTAGATTTGGGAACGGTTATAAGTTAATTTATCGAGAGGTTATTTACGTGACTCCATTGATCTCTGGATATCTCCTGATATCCCTACATCAATTTGGTATCAGAGGGAGGTTCAAGTCGATTTCTTAATCGACTCCCGCCTTCCGCGTCGTTGCTTGCTCGTTAGTAGTCAAAATCAGAAAAAAAAAATTTAATCATCTACTTGCTAAGTGCTGTAAGAAAATCAAAAAAAAATATTTTTATTTAGTAATTAAGTGGGTTTTAATTCAACTAAGTTTGTCTCAAACTTGTGTCTCCATTTTGCATGCGCACTAGATCAGGGACGGAGTATTCCCCCACATCTTCCACCATGGCGGATGAACGGGATGATGTTCGTGATCTCACGGATATTGAGGTGCTCCGACAAGATCTCACGGAGCAAATGATGGCCCTTAGGGAAGCGATTCACGGGATGGGTCTAGCGCAAGGGGGACCACGTAATCCTCCCGCTAACTCTCGGATGGGAGGGAACCACAATCTTTATCCCAATCCTAATCCCAACCCTCCAAATGAGTATATTCAGCGAGCACCGTATGAGTTTGATCGCACTCGAGCCGTTCGAGTCAAACGACCTTCCTACGATGGATTGGGGGACCCCCAAGTCTTCCGGGACTGGATCATGGAGATGGAATGTTATTTTGAGTGGTATACGCTGAATGATGCGGATAAGGTGCGAGTAGCACGAATGAAATTGTTTGGGCGCGCCAAAATATTCTTGCTAAATGAGGAGCGTCGTCTGAGGGTAGAGAATGGGGCTTTGCCCATAGGCTGGGACGAAATGAAAGCCAAACTTACCGAGCAGTATGTCCCCACGTACCATCGAATCCAAATGTTCGATGATTTAGCTACCCTCACTCAGGGGAATAGATCGGTCTCAGAGTACATGAGCCTGCTAAAGGACATGATGGTTAGGTGTGACGTTAAGGAGATGCCCGAGGTAACCCTCTCTAGGTTCCGAAAGGGGCTAAACTCCGACATCCAAGGAAAATTACTGCGTTATGGTCACACCGACCTACACGTCACCTTTAACGCCGCCTTAGATATCGAGAAGCATAATATGCTTAAGGGTAAGACACGTCCGTTTCAGAAGGGAAAGTCCATCTTAGGACCACCTCCCGCGACCACCACGAAAGATAAAGGAAGATACTGATCCCCCGATTCGGCCTCTATTGTGGTAACGGCTAGAAATAATAGAAACCCCTCAGGTGAGAGAGTCCCTGTGGGTCGGGTCACCCGGACGAACGTCACTTGTTTCACGTGCGGTATTCAGGGGCACTACGCTAGTGACTGTCCTACCAAGCCCAAACCGTTAGCCTTGCTAGATTCCACTGGCGGGTCTGACGACCTCACGTTCGAGGCGGGGGAAGAGAGTGATTCGGACGGAATACCTAGTGATATGGAGGACGACTCCCATATGATGGTGATGAGGTGTATCCTGGCGACCCCCAGAGCGTTGGACGATTGGAACAGAACGAATATTTTTACCTTGAACTTCAAGTGTGGTGAGAAGTGGTGTCGGTTGATTATCGACAGTGGTAGTTGTATGAACGTCATATCCGAGGCTGCAGTGAAGCATATGTCTCTATCGGCTGAACCCCACCCACACCCATATAAGGTGGCTTGGGTGAACAAGTCGTCCCTCCCGGTGTCGAAACGATGCTTGGTGCCCCTTACCATCAAGGCATATTCGGAGAAGATTTGGTGTGACATCATCCCTATGGATGCCTGTCATGTGTTGTTGGGTCGCCCCTGGTTATATGACCACGACGTCACCCATTTTGGTAGGGCAAACACCTATGAGTTCAAGTTCAATGGCCGCACCGTCATCTTGAAGCCCGCCCCGCCAAAGGACCCATCGGTCCCCTCCAAGGGTACGGTCGTCCCGGTTGAGAAGAAAGCCTTAAGCTTAATAGGCCGGAAGGAGTTTAAGAGAACCTCTTTCATGGACGGGGTCCTATATGCGCTAGTTAGCCTACAAGCTAAGGAAGAGGTGGTCTCTTTTGAGGGTTTACCCCCGGCGTTAAGAGAACTTTTGGGAGAGTTTGTGGATGTGTATCCGTCCGAGCTTCCGTCCGAGCTACCACCCATGAGAGACATCCAGCATGCGATAGACTTTATCCCGGGTTCCTCTTTGACCAACCTTCCCCATTACCGACTAAATCCTTCCGCGCACCTAGAGTTACAAGCCCAGATTTCGGATTTATTGCAGAAGGGTTTTATCCGTCACAGCATGAGCCCGTGTGCCGTTCCCGCCTTACTTGCCCCCAAGAAGGACGGTTCGTGGAGGATGTGTGTGGACAGTAGAGCGATTAATAAAATCTCTGTCAAGTATCGCTTTCCCATTCCCCGTTTAGACGATTTGTTAGATATGTTGGCCGGAGCCTCGATCTTCTCCAAGTTGGATCTTCGGAGTGGCTACCATCAGATCCGCATTAGGTAAGGTGACGAGTGGAAGACCGCTTTTAAGTCTAAGGAAGGGCTCTACGAGTGGCTTGTCATGCCGTTTGGGCTTTCTAATGCCCCAAGCACTTTCTGAAGGATGATGACCCATGTCTTCCAACCCTTTATGGGAAAGTTTATCGTGATATATTTTGATGATATTCTGGTCTTTTGCACGTCCATGATCGACCATGAAACACATTTGAAGATCATCCTTACCACGTTGAGAACGGAGAAATTGTTTGTGAACATTAAGAAGTGTGCGTTCCACGTGTCTTCGGTTGAGTTCCTCGGCTTCATAGTGAGCTCGAAGGGAATCCACGTGGATCCAAGGAAGGTGCAAGCCATTAGAGATTGGCCCGAGCCCGCCAACATTAGGGACGTTCGTAGTTTCCATGGGATCTCCACATTCTATCGGCGATTTATTAAGGATTTTAGCAGCATTATGGCCCCCATAACCGAGCGCCTGAAAAAAAGTGACTTTATTTGGTCAAGCTCGGCCACTAAGGCGTTTCAATTAATTAAGACGCGTATGTCGGAGGCCCCCCTTCTCCGACTACCTGATTTTTCCAAGGTTTTTGAGTTGTAATGTGATGCGTCAGGGGTGGGAATTGGTGGTGTGCTGAGCCAGGAAGGCCACCCCGTGGGGTATTTTAGCGAGAAATTGGCAGGCCCGAAACTCAATTATTCTAATTACGATCGGGAGTTTTACGCAGTCATCCGCTGCCTCCAGCATTGGCGACATTATTTGTTGCCTAAAGAATTTGTCATTTTATCCGACCATGAGGCGCTAAGGTTCATTAACTCCCAATCCAAGGTCAGTCCTAGGCACGTCAAGTGGGTCTCCTACCTCCAGGAGTATACATTCATCATAAAACACCTTAAGGGTACCCTAAACCGCGTGGCCGACGCCCTGAGTCGTGTATCATTATTACTAGCCACGTTACAGGTTAAGGTGATTGGCTTTGATCGAATTAAGGATGAGTACGTCAACTGCCCGGATTTCAAGGATATCTACTTCTCCACCCAAGACAACGAGCCGTCAACCATTACTTCGTTTTATATTCGTGACGGTTATTTGTTCAACCATGCGAGGCTATGCATTCCCCGCTCCTCCCTACGCCACTTTATTGTGTGGGAATCGCATAGTGGAGGGTTAGGGGGACATTTTGGCCGTGACAAGACGATCACGTTAGTGGAGGATAAGTTCTATTGGCCCGGTCTTAAGGCCATGGTTAATAAAGTTGTAGGAAGTTGCCGTGTGTGCCAATTGGCTAAGGGGAACAAGACAAACGCAGGGCTTTACACTCCTGTTGGGTACATTGGAAAATGTGTACCTGATTTGAAGAAGCCCAACTTAGCTCAATGATATACATCAAGGTGTATTTGATGTTGTTTTAAGTTGACATGTGCAGGTGGAGAATTGATAAAGTATGCAGAAAAATTCTAAGTCCAAGTGTCGACACAAAGGAAGCAGTGTCGACACACAGAAGAAAATAGTCGACACAACACTGGGAAGCAGTGTCGACACATAGCAGTTAGTCTACAACTACACTGGGAAAAAGTGTCGACACAGAAGAAGTAAGTCGACACAACACTGGGAATTTGTGTCGACACAGAAGAAAAGAGTCGACACAACACTGGGAAATTGTGTCGACACAGAAGAAAAGCGTCGACCTCAACATTGGGAGAATGTGTCGAACACAGAAGAGTATAGTCGATCTCAAGATTGTCGACATCATCTGAATGTGTCGACACAGAAGAAAATAGTCGACCTCAAGTTTGTCGACACCAGCAGAATGTGTCGACACATTGTGATTTAGTCGACACATTATAGCAGAGTTAAAAAATGAATGTGTCGACACCTGAAGGCTAAGTCGACACTTACTAAAGTTATGATTCTAAAACAACTGTGTCGACACACAGGACTTGTGTCGACACACTGAAGAGTCAAGATCAAGTTATTTGCAGAAGAAGCTGTGTCGACTCAAAGGCAACTTAGTCGACATCACTGAAGACTGTGTCGACACCAAAGTCAATTATGTCGACACAAATAGACAGATGGTCTCGACACTTTCTGACAGACTGTTTCAACAACTTGTGATTCAAGACTAAGGCACAGGACTTGTTTGAAGACTTGACAGCTGTGGGTTATCACCGGTTAACTGAAGTTGTCAGACTTGTCAGAAAACGGTTAGAAACCGGATCAGCCGGTTATCATGAAGAATGTCTATAAATAGACAGATTCAGAAGGAGAAAAATAATAATCAACAACATATAGAACTGACCTTTTGAAATACATTGGATCAGAAAGTGAAGAAGGATTACAATTCTACTCATTTCAAGAAAGTGCTAGGCACTTAAGAAGATCTTCTCCGGGAGATCTAAGAAGACTATCTAAGGATAGATCTAAGAAGAGTTCTAATCAGAATTCAGAAGAATCATTCAAAGTTCTGGATAGAGAGAGATCAAGTCAGAATTTGAAGAAGAAGAAAGAATCCACCAGTGGATTCTCAAGAAGCTGTTTGGAATCAACTCAGCTAAGTACATTTTCAAGAAGCTTTGAAGAAGGCTAAGAAACAGTTAATTGCATCAGCTGATCAAGAATTGTCATTGCCTTTTCTCTCTCAACTTTGGCAAGACAATTAAAACAATCTTTTCTATATTTCTGTAGGATCTGTTTATACAGATCTGAGTTGTAAGCCTATGTTATAAAGGCTGAGTGTAAGAGTGTTGAACTCTGAGTGGTAGGGCTGTTTGCCTGAGTGTAGGAGAAGGATATTCTCTGAGTTGTAGGCCTTGGGGCAAGGCTGAGGTAGGGCAGTTGTGCCTGAGTTGTAGGAACCAGTTGGGTTCTGAGTTGTAAGATCTATTGATCTGAGATAAGTGGAAGTTTGGCCGAATCTAGCATACTGCTAGATAGGTGAAGGGGGAAAGTGGATGTACCCAGACCTTGGGGAACCACTATAAAACATAGTGCAATCTGTGATGTTTTGTTTTCTGTGATTGCTGTGTTTATTATATTAGTTATTAAATTGAATTCTGCCTAGAAGTTTTAGAAAGAGAAGCAGAACCTATTCACCCCCCCCCCCCTCTAGGTGTTTAGGCTGCCTTGAAAGTTAAACTATCAAGTGGTATCAGAGCGAGGTTCCTCAAAAAGGACTTAACAGTCTGAGGTAGATCTGATAGGCAGATTCAAGAATCAAGAAGATGGGTTCTGGAGAGAATCATAAGGAGCTAGGGTCAATGAAATTACCCATATGCAAGAAGGAAATCTTTGGGATCTGGAAAGAAAGAGTCAGATTGTTTATGGAAGCATCTGACCCAAGGATTTACATCACAGTACAGGAAGGCCCCTTCATACCAATGAAGATATCTGTTCTTGATGCAAATATCCAAACACCAAAGACTTATTCTGAAATGACCAAGGATGAAATCATCTTGGCAACCATGGACAAAAGGGCATAGAACATCATTGTCAGTGCCATAGATGATTCAACATTTCAGAATCTGATTCACTGCAAGACCTCCAAGGAGATGTGGGACACATTGATTGTCTACATGGAGGGATCTGAAGAAGTAAGGCTGGACAGAAAATCTATGCTAAATCAGGAGTATGAAAGTTTTAGACAAGGAAAATCTGATAGCATAACTGAGTGCTATAAGAAATTCTATAGAATTGTGAATGAGCTAATATCCTATGGAAGAGTCTTCAGTACCTATGAACTGAATGACAAATTCTTAAGATCCTTATCAAAGGATTGGGATACAAAGATCTGTGCCATAAGAGAAGTGGCAAAATTGGCAGAGATATCTCCTCCAACTCTGTTTGGAAAGTTGATATCCTATGAAATGCAACTTATGGTAAGGAAGGAGGAGGAAAGAAACTCAAGAGGAGAGCATAGAGAAAAGACTGTGGCATTTAATGCTGAAGCCACTAGAAAAAATAGGAGGAAATCACCATCTCCTCCTAAGGAAGTTGAAGAAGGTAGTTCTGAAAATTCAGATAAGGGTTCAGTCAGCTGTGATTCAGATGCAGACTTTGCTGCATTCACTAGGCAATTTCAAAGGTTCTTGAAAAAGAAGCAATGGAAGTCTAGGCCTTCCTCATCACAGCAAGTAGATGACTATTATCAGAAGAGAAGGTCATCAAGGAAAGAGAAAAGCAGGCCAAAGCCCAGCAAAGCCACTACTTCAAAGATTGTCTGCTATTGTTGCAATAGGCCTGGACATGTAGTGGCTGATTGTCCTGACAAAAGGAAGGAATCTTCAGAAAAGAAGAAGACTTATCAGAAAGGCAAGAAGGAGAAATCCTTTGTAGCAAAGAAAGATAAAAGTCTGTCAGACCAGTCAACTTCAGAATCAGGATCTGAAGCTGAAGCATATATTGGATTATATGCTGCATCTGAGGAAGAGGAGTTTATGCAGTTGCTAGACTCCATCAATGAACATCAATGCATGGGTTTGATGACAAGATCAGAAGAGGACCTATGCCAGAATCAGTCTGGTCCTAATGAGGTAAACTGTCCTTCTTGTACATCTGTTTGTAATACAAGTGAAGAATCAGCTACATCTGCATCAAGTGATGAAGATGCATCTGGATCTGAAGGAGATGTCTATCAATTGATAGACAAGTATGGGGACCTGTTGCAGGCCCTTAAGAAAAGCAAGAACCTGGTTAAATCACAGGCTCAGGAAATTGCTGATCTAAGGGTTGCAACAACTGAGTTAGAAAAAGTCCTTGATCAAAAGTTAGCTGAAATTGCCAAGCTGAAGAATATAACTATTATTCAGATGGGCACAATTAATTATACTAATGATCAAGTAAAGAGTCTGGAGGACAGACTTAGAATTGAAAGGGATTTAGTGGCTAGTTACTCTAAGCCAAAATCTGTCTTACCCTTGATAGATGAATTTGTCACTCAGAAGGGTAAGGCTGGATTAGGATTTAAGGGTAACTCCAGGGCTGGCAGATTCAAGAGGAAAGGCAAAGCCCCTATTCAGCCACTAAACCTTTCAGTCCCCATAAGGTTTGGTAAGGAGAAAGTGCCTTCTAACATATATGATCATGAAGACATTCAGGATCATATTAAGACAAATGTTCTGAAGAACAAGGGTGTTAAGGCAAGCAGGCCTACCTATGGTCATAAACCCTATGGTTTTAAGAAATCAGTAGGTGAAGTTGCAACAGCACCAGCAATGAACAGAAATGCTTCTGACAAGGATGTATCTAGATCTAGATACAATAAGTTTGAATGTTGGTGCTGTGGCAAGAGGGGTCATTTTGCATTGGACTGCTGGTATAACACAAGTGTTATAAAGAATAAGAGTCTACCTGTTAGAAGAGGTTATGATAACTTTATTAAGGCTAACCTGAACCAAGGACCCAAGACTTACTTGGGTTCTAAGGGTAAGTAATTCTGTATTGCAGGTGAATCCAAGTTACCATGCCCCTATATGGTACTTGGATAGTGGTTGTTCCAGGTACATGACTGGAACAAAGGGGCTGCTGAAGGAGTATTCATCTGTCAAAGATGGACATAAAGTGATCTTTGGTGGATCTGAAAAAGGAGTCATCAAAGGATTTGGTAACATCTCTTCAAACCTAATTACTATCACCCAAGTGGCCTATGTAAAAGGTTTGAAACATAATCTAATAAGCATAAGCCAGCTGAGTGATCTAGGATATGACATTTCATTTGGTAAGGATGGATGTCATATCAAAAGGTCAAGTGATCAAGAGATCATATTGACTGGGTATAGGAAGAGAAATGTGTATTGCCTTAATTTTGAATGTGAGAATAAGGCATCCCCCATTTGTCTTGTAGCTGATGACAATGCTTCTCATTGTGTTAAGTGGCACAAGAGATTGGCTCATCTAAACTACAAGACAATTGGCCAACTCTTTAGTAAAGAACTAGTGAGGAATGGGCCTCAAGTTAAGTGTATAAAGGAAGGGGTATGCTCAGCTTGTCAAAAGGGCAAGCAGACAAAAACCTCATTTCAAAGCCTTGAAAACAAGGATTCTGTGAGGTGCTTATACCTCTTGCATATGGATCTTTTTGGTCCTATGCCAGTTCACAGTCTAGGTAGGAAGGTCTACACTCTAGTGGTTGTAGATGACTATTCTAGATTTACATGGGTGTTCTTTCTGAGACAAAAATCTGAAACCCCAAGTGTATTATTTAATTTTGTAAAGCAAATTCAGAATGAACTGAATAGTACAGTGGTCAAAATTAGAAGTGACCATGGTACTGAGTTTCAATCTGAAAGCATAACAAACTTGTGTATAGACTTTGGGATTTTCCAAGAGTTCTCCTCACCTAGAACACCTCAGCAAAATGGTATTGCTGAAAGAAAGAATAGAACATTAATTGAAGCTGGTAGAACTCTATTGAGTGACACCTCTCTCCCAGAATATTTTTGGGCTGAGGCAGTTAACACTGCTTGTCATGTCATCAATAGGGCTTCTATCACCAAAGGCCACAGAAAGACTCCCTATGAGATTGTGAAAGGCAGAAAACCAAACCTATCCTATTTTAGGATCTTTGGTTGCAAATGCTATATACTTAACAATGGCAAGTCATATTTGACTAAGTTTGCTGCCAAATCCCAGGATGGGATATTTGTTGGGTACAACACAAATAGTAAGGCCTATAGAGTCTTCAACTTAACTACTCAAGTTGTTGAAGAATCTGTGCATGTTGTATTTGATGAAACAAGATTAATCAATTGTGAGTTGTCTTGTAGATCAAATGACTCAACAGGTATAAGCAAGAAGATGGACAAGCTCTCTATTGCTGAAGCTTCAAAGGAAGAGGAGCATTGGAAAATGAAGGCTGCTGTCCAGGGGGAGTACAAGAGATAATGGAAGCTGATGAAAACCAAGAGGAACAGCAGAATGAAGAAGCTGGAGATGCACAACCTGAAGGGAATCTACCTCCAGCTATAAGATATCTAAGAGATCATCCTACTGATCAGATAATTGGTGATCCAAGACAAGGAGTGCAAACTAGAAGCAGAAATCAAAGCACAGTTTTGCATTCTAGTTTCTTGTCCCAAATGGAACCTAAGAAGTTTGAAGAAGCTATCCAAGACCAGCACTGGATTGATGCTATGCAAGAGGAGCTGAATCAATTTAGAAGGTGCAAAGTCTGGGAGCTTGTTCCTAAACCAAGAGGCCACAACATAATTGGAACTAAGTGGATCTATAGGAACAAGCTAGATGAAAGTGGAATAATAGTAAAGAATAAAGCAAGATTGGTTGCAAAAGGATACAGGCAGGAAGAAGGGATTGACTTTGATCAAACCTTTGCTCCAGTAGCAAGGCTGGAGGCAATCAGAATGTTCCTTGCCTATGCAGCCTACCAAGACTTCAAAGTATACCAGATGGATGTGAAGTCAGCATTTCTGAATGGTGATCTTAAAGAAGAAGTATATGTAGAGCAGCCATCAGGTTTTGTAGATCCTCTTAAACCTGATTCTGTGTATAAGCTTAGGAAAGCTTTGTATGGGTTAAAACAAGCTCCAAGGGCTTGGTATGAAACCCTGTCTACCTTCCTCATTGAGAATAAATTCTCAAGAGGAAAGATAGAAAAAACTCTATTCCTTAGGGAATCCAAAGGAAAGATCATCTTAGTCCAGATCTATGTTGATGACATAATCTTTGGATCTACTGAAAACAACCTTTGTAAAAAGTTTGCCAAACTTATGCAAGGGAAGTTTGAGATGAGCAGTATGGGAGAACTTAAGTTCTTCTTGGGACTCCAAGTAAGACAGACTGATGATGGATTGTCCATATCCCAGTCTAAGTTCACCAAGGAATTAATTAAGAAATATGGTATGGAGTCATCCTCCTCCATGAGAACTCCTATGGGAACAAGTATGCCAATATGCAAAGATGAGGCAGGTAAACCTGTTGATGAATCATTGTATAGAGGAATAGTTGGGTCTCTACTATATCTCACTGCTAGTAGACCTGACATTATGTATGCAACATGTGTCTGTGCTAGGTACCAAGCCTGCCCTAAAGAATCTCATTATACTGCAGTCAAAAGGATTCTGAGATATCTAAAGGGCACTCCTACTCTAGGTCTTTGGTACCCTAGGAATAGAGATTTTCAACTAACAGGCTATTCAGATGCAGATTTTGCAGGATGTAGAGAGGATAGAAAGAGTACTACAGGTACTTGTCAATTCCTGAGAGGAAGACTAATATCTTGGAGTAGTAAGAAGCAGACTAGTGTGGCAATTTCCACAGCTGAGTCAGAGTATATTGCTGCTGGAAGCTGCTGTGCACAGCTATTATGGATGCAGCATCAGCTTAAAGATTATGGTATTCAGGTAAGTAGAACACCCCTTTTATGTGATTCTAAGAGTGCTACTTCTATTGCTAATAATCCAGTTTCTCATAGTAGAACTAAGCATATAGAAATCAAATATCATTTTCTTAGAGAACATGTAGAAAAAGGTGACATCTCATTGGAATTT
This sequence comes from Platanthera zijinensis, assembly GCA_039513925.1. Taxonomy (NCBI): domain Eukaryota; kingdom Viridiplantae; phylum Streptophyta; class Magnoliopsida; order Asparagales; family Orchidaceae; genus Platanthera; species Platanthera zijinensis. The sequence continues at coordinate 170,291,459 of CM077094.1, forward strand.
GTAAAAACAGATTATCAAATAGCAGATGTATTTACTAAGCCTTTAGATGAAACCAAATTCAATAAATTCAAAATTGAATTAGGTATGTTAACCATTGATTAATGTATTAAACAAAATCATTAACAATGCTATTGAAGTGGTATATAAGTAAGTAAAAGTAGTAACAACATAATCAAGTGTTAAAAAGGACACATTGAAGTTACAGAAATTGGCTAAGTAAGAATGTGTCGACACATTCAGTAATAATGTGTCGACTCAGAGAAATTATGTCGACAAGTCAGAAATATTGTGTCGACACAGAGAATATGTGTCGACACTTAGGAGTTTTATTGTCGACTTAACCAGAAATGTAATGTCGACTCAACCAGAATTATGGTGTCGACACTTACAGAATATGTGTCGACACTTGTCCTTAGTGTCGACACAGAATTTCTGTCTTTCTACTGTATCCAAGGTGTCGACATAACCACAAATTGGTGTCGACACATAGTAGGCTGAAGAAATGTCGAGTTAATAGAAGTTTGTGTCGACACATTCCGTCTGTGTCGACACATTTAGACTGTTTTTGGCGCCTTTTGAACTTCTTTCAACAGAAGCTATAAATAGGTCAAAAGCTCTTTCTGTCGACACGCTTTCAAGGTTTTCGAGACTAAAACCCTGTGTCGACAGTTTATCTTTCTCTCTTCTCTCAAGCTTTCTCGACACAACGATGGCGCCAAGAATTGAAGATAACATCAATGAAGGGTATGAGTTGGTGCGCCAGGCCTTTGCAGAGGCGCCGCCTGATGTTCAAGGAGTTATCACCCTTCTCTCTGCATCAGGGTTAGAATTTCTCATTTCAGAACCAACTAAGATCTGGAAGAAGGAGGTGCATGAGTTCTTTATCTCTGCATCAGTCCATTCTACTGGCCTCAAGATTAGGTCTACTGTTCAAGGGAGTAAGGTAAAGATTAACCAAAGAAGTTTAAGAAAAATCTTCAAATTGCAAGTAGTTGAGAATGAAGAGGAAGTTCCTATATCTAAGACAAGGGAAGTCCTTCAATGGTGTGGACTGGACCAAGGATTGAAGATTGGAGCTGCCTTCAACAGGAAGGGTATGAATCAACAAGGGAAATTCTTGTCAGAAGTAGTTGGAAAAGTAATCCTCTGCAAGACAGGTGGACATGATAGGATTTCTGCCTATATGTTCAGCCTGATGATCAGGATAGTTTTTACTATTCCTACTGATTGGTCAGGAGTGCTCTTTGACAAGATCAAAGAGGGAATCAAGAAGCCTAACATGGCTAGGATCATAAGCATGTACCTCACTGGAGTGATTCCTGATGTGATGCAGCAGCTGCAAGGGAGTAAGATTAATCATATGAGAAGAATGGATATGAGACTCTTCTCAAGATGGGATAGGGTGCTGTCCAAGGATGTGCCTGAAGAGAGCAGGCCAGACACCCCTGTGAAATCCCCTACAGAAAATCAAGAATCTGAACAAGTACAAGAAGATCCACTGAGGACACAGCTTGACTCAACTGTGGTCCAGGAAGTATCAACACCTGCACAGATGCAGGGGGAGCCAGTTTCCACTCCTGCTCCAAAGGTATCTACTCCTGCTTAGGTATAGGGGGAGCTAATGTATTTTACTATAAAAGACATTACTCATATTCTTATTACTGCACAGGTTCAGGGGGAGCTAGTGTCCACACATACTCCTGACACTACAAATATTGAGGTGCAAGTCCAAGAGGAAGCACAGTTAAACATATCTCAAGATTTAACTGCTGCAGAAGTGACCACTCAACTGGAATTTACTATGGAGGAGTTATTCCCAGATGTTGATACTGCTGCTGATAAAGAAGGAGCTGGACCAGATATTGAGAAGTCCATAGGAATGGACATTGATCAGGAAGCTGCTGTGGAAACACAGGTTGAGGATGAGCCAGTGGATGTTGAAGCTGAGCAATAACTCCCTGGAACAGATACAATTCATCATCCACAAGAAAGAATTCATGTAGATACTTCCTCTGAAACAGAAACTGAAGAAGCCAGGGTGGCAAAGAAAAGAAAACTTGTTGTCTTTAAGAGAAGAAGCAAGAACTATAAGCAGGCATTACAGACCACAACTCCACAAGTTTCTCCAGCCTTTGATTACAATAAATTTATGGTAGATCTTCAAGTAAAATTGGATGACCAAAGGATGGCTCTGGAGAAGTATGTTGATGAAAATAGCAAGTCAGTTCAGTTTGACTTAGCTCAGGATATCAAGTCCATCCAATTTCAAGTCAACTTGCATAAAACTGAAATGACAGATTGCTTCCACAAGGGCGGCAATGCTGTAGTTTATCTGGCTAAACAACAGGAGGCTATTTCTACAAAGGTGGATGATATTGCTTTGAAGCAAAGTTATGTTTTGGAAAATCAAATTAGAATGAATGAGAATTTAACTGAATCTCATAATGAGATTATTGAGGAGGTCAAGAAGATTGTTCCAGGTCTGCCTGCAGATAGAGCCAAAGAAATGGAAGAATTTGATAAGAATTTTCAGGCTGCTATTGCATCTGTTAAGACTGCCATCACAACCTCTCAAAAGGACATATCTGAAAAGCTTCAAAAGTTAAGACCATTTTTCAAAGAGGGAGTGAATTATTTGGATGGCCAAATTCGATTTCAAAAGGAAGATTTACGAGATCATGTATCTAGAGAAGCCATAAAGGGGGAGAGGATGCTAATTCATGCAGGCTCAGAGCACACCAAGTGGGTGACCAATAGCATTCGAGCCACACTGGGATATCCCCCATTGTGTGATGATGCTATGGTAGCTGAGTCAGGAATACAATCTAATCTACTTGAAGGCAATCAACCTGAGGTTGCCCAAGTCATATACCCCCCTCCAGATTTTGACTTGATTGATCAGAAAGTTCAAGGAATGTATAGTCCTCCAAAGGAGGTTACTAATATTGTCTTTGGAAAGGTTGATAAGCCTGAGGCTACTCTGAAAGAACAGCAGGATGCTCTATTGGCAAAGAAGAAATTCAGAGAGCAGGCTGTACTGAAGCCAGATTATGAGCAGTGGAGTCCTACTTCAAGGAACATAATACTCACTGCATGGAAAGCTGTACAGGATAAAGTTCATGAGAGAGGGAAGTGGTACAATGAAATTGAATGGCAGAAGTATGAGGCAAGGCAAGAGGCAATTGTACAATTCAGAAGGAAAGCCAAGCTGGGAAGACTGCCATCAGATGCTAAGGAGCCAAGCAAATACTTCCCAAAGCCTTTTCATTATTTTGAAAGGCAAAGGATCAAGGAAGAAGCTCAGAAGAAGGCTGATCTTAAAGGAAAGAAGATAGCTGAAGAATCAGAAGCTCCTGTGACAGCTACAATTCAGTCTGGCAAAGGGATTATGATTAGAGAGCCTGATCAATCCTGATTTTGTTTTAAATATTTTGTAATGTTGTGATGTAATCATCAAATGTAAAACTTTGTAATCAAACATTACCCTGTTATAAACAAAATGTTGTTTGGCATATTATAATGTGCATTCTGTGATGAATTATTCTATGTTATGTTTTGTTTATATTAAAGTATTCCTGCTATGTCATTAATCATCATTTAGTACTGTTTATAAATGGTGTATATCATTGGCTATAGGGGTTATGACTTCTCCAAATAGGGGGAGATTGTTGGGTACATTGGAAAATGTGTACCTGATTTGAAGAAGCCCAACTTAGCTCAATGATATACATCAAGGTGTATTTGATGTTGTTTTAAGTTGACATGTGCAGGTGGAGAATTGATAAAGTATGCAGAAAAATTCTAAGTCCAAGTGTCGACACAAAGGAAGCAGTGTCGACACACAGAAGAAAATAGTCGACACAACACTGGGAAGCAGTGTCGACACATAGCAGTTAGTCTACAACTACACTGGGAAAAAGTGTCGACACAGAAGAAGTAAGTCGACACAACACTGGGAATTTGTGTCGACACAGAAGAAAAGAGTCGACACAACACTGGGAAATTGTGTCGACACAGAAGAAAAGCGTCGACCTCAACATTGGGAGAATGTGTCGAACACAGAAGAGTATAGTCGATCTCAAGATTGTCGACATCATCTGAATGTGTCGACACAGAAGAAAATAGTCGACCTCAAGTTTGTCGACACCAGCAGAATGTGTCGACACATTGTGATTTAGTCGACACATTATAGCAGAGTTAAAAAATGAATGTGTCGACACCTGAAGGCTAAGTCGACACTTACTAAAGTTATGATTCTACAACAACTGTGTCGACACACAGGACTTGTGTCGACACACTGAAGAGTCAAGATCAAGTTATTTGCAGAAGAAGCTGTGTCGACTCAAAGGCAACTTAGTCGACATCACTGAAGACTGTGTCGACACCAAAGTCAATTATGTCGACACAAATAGACAGATGGTCTCGACACTTTCTGACAGACTGTTTCAACAACTTGTGATTCAAGACTAAGGCACAGGACTTGTTTGAAGACTTGACAGCTGTGGGTTATCACCGGTTAACTGAAGTTGTCAGACTTGTCAGAAAACGGTTAGAAACCGGATCAGCCGGTTACCATGAAGAATGTCTATAAATAGACAGATTCAGAAGGAGAAAAATAATAATCAACAACATATAGAACTGACCTTTTGAAATACATTGGATCAGAAAGTGAAGAAGGATTACAATTCTACTCATTTCAAGAAAGTGCTAGGCACTTAAGAAGATCTTCTCCGGGAGATCTAAGAAGACTATCTAAGGATAGATCTAAGAAGAGTTCTAATCAGAATTCAGAAGAATCATTCAAAGTTCTGGATAGAGAGAGATCAAGTCAGAATTTGAAGAAGAAGAAAGAATCCACCAGTGGATTCTCAAGAAGCTGTTTGGAATCAACTCAGCTAAGTACATTTTCAAGAAGCTTTGAAGAAGGCTAAGAAACAGTTGATTGCATCAGCTGATCAAGAATTGTCATTGCCTTTTCTCTCTCAACTTTGGCAAGACAATTAAAACAATCTTTTCTATATTTCTGTAGGATCTGTTTATACAGATCTGAGTTGTAAGCCTATGTTATAAAGGCTGAGTGTAAGAGTGTTGAACTCTGAGTGGTAGGGCTGTTTGCCTGAGTGTAGGAGAAGGATATTCTCTGAGTTGTAGGCCTTGGGGCAAGGCTGAGGTAGGGCAGTTGTGCCTGAGTTGTAGGAACCAGTTGGGTTCTGAGTTGTAAGATCTATTGATCTGAGATAAGTGGAAGTTTGGCCGAATCTAGCATACTGCTAGATAGGTGAAGGGGGAAAGTGGATGTACCCAGACCTTGGGGAACCACTATAAAACATAGTGCAATCTGTGATGTTTTGTTTTCTGTGATTGCTGTGTTTATTATATTAGTTATTAAATTGAATTCTGCCTAGAAGTTTTAGAAAGAGAAGCAGAACCTATTCACCCCCCCTCTAGGTGTTTAGGCTGCCTTGAAAGTTAAACTATCAACTCCTCTTCCGATTCCTTCTATTCCGTGGTCGGACGTTAGTATGGACTTTGTTCTGGGCCTTTCGGTCACTTTTAGACGTCACGATTCGATATTAGTTGTGGTAGATCGTTTTTCCAAGATGGCCTATTTCATCGCTTGCAATAAAACCAACGACGCATCACACGTTGCACAATTATATTTTAAGGAAGTAGTGGGTCACCGCGGCGTTCCGAAATCTATCGTTACGGATAGGGATGTAAAATTTACGAGTTATTTTTGGAAGACCCTTTGGCGAATTATGGGCACCAAACTCCTGTTTACTTTAGCTTACCATCCGCAAACGGATGGGCAAACGGAAGTTGTGAATAGAAGTTTGGGCAGTTTATTACGTTGCCTTGTGGGAGACCACAAAGGTACTTGGGACCTAGTCCTTCCCCACGCCCAATTAGCTTACAACAATTCCCGGAATAGGTCCACGGGAATGTCCCCTAACGAGATCGTGCACGGTTACAAGGCACCTGTGCCTCTTGACTTAGTCCCTTTACCACCGTCATATAAATCAAGTCAATTCGCACAGGATTTTGCGTCTCATATTCATGACTTACACACGCTCATCCGAGAAACGTTAGTCACTCAATACGCGTCTTATCAAGCTTCAGCTAACATACATAAGCGAGCGTCTGTTTTAAAGGTTGACGATCTGGTCATGGTACGTCTAATCCCTGAACGGTTGCCTTCGGGCACCATAAAAAAATTGGCGAACCGGTGAGCGGGACCTTTCCGAATTTTAAAGAAGCTAGGGAAAAATTCTTTTCTGTTAGAGTTACCACACGATTGGGGAATCTCCCCTATTTTTAATGTTTCTAACTTAACACCATATGTTGCTCCGCCACATGATTTATCTCTCTCTCCGTTTAGTTCCACTGAAAAATCTATTGGGATGGGGGGTGAGTGTAATTCTCGATCGCCCTCTTCATTGGTCTCCAACGGAGGTACGTGGTTGGATGATGAAAAAGATTTTCCGCAGTTGTTGCCTAACGCTTTTCCAAGTTTTGCCAGGACACATTACATGCCAGACAGGATTCTTCAAGGTGATGTACTATGTTCTCCAGATGGTGATGTGCGCCGCTTCTTGATCTGATGGCGCAATCGGCCGGCCTCCAATGATTCTTGGGTTCTTGAGTCGGAGTTGGCCCGGTTGGATGATGCTCTCCTACGCCAGTACCTGCGAGTCAACTCATCGGTGATGAGTTCTTTCGGGCGGGGGAGGGTTGATGGAGACTACGACCCACAACATGCGGAGGCAAACGACAACACGGACGCGGAAGACCCCCCTTCGTCTCCACCAAGGGATTTGAGATGCTACAACCTATGCCCGCGGCACAACACTCCCGATAAATAATTTAGAAGTCGTTATTTATATTGCTCATTGTTTGGGAGCACTTATTTTCGTATTTCAGAACATTTAAATTTATGCTATTGGGCTGCAAATAGCCGGATTTTGACTTAAGCCTATATATAGGCTTGAGTGGTGTTTATTTTGGGTAGAATGAAAAGAAATAGAAAACCCTAAATTTCCTTTTTCCTAAATCCCTCTCTCTCCCCCTTCTCTAGCCGCCGGCCTCACTCCTCCTTCCCCGTCTCTTTATTCTCGACCGCCCCTTCATCGCCCCTCTACAAACCGCCGCCTCCCCATATCCGATCAGTCCCCCTCTCCTCTATATCTCACGACCTCCTCTCCCTCTCCACCAAGCCGCCACCCCCTCCGATTCCCCTCTCCCGTCTCGGCCTCAACCTGACCGCCCCTCGTCCACTTCCCACAAGAAAACCGAGAGCCTCTTGCGGGTCGGCTTCCCTCTCTCCCAGAGGATTCGTGTGGTTGGAGAAGTCTTTGCAACGGATTTGGTTTGGCGTGACGCTTCTACGGCGGAGATCCTCATCTCCTACTCCTCGCTTCTGAAGGAACCGTGAACGGGTGATCAAGATTAGATAGTTAGAATCATCTATTCTAACTTGGGTAACGAAATTCCCTCCACTTGTGATTTCCCTCTTGATAGTCTTGTGGTGGCTAAGCATTGGTGTTATTTCTGTAGCGTTGAATGCATCGTAGTAGCCTCTAAATCGATTATCATTTACTTACTAGTTGAATTAAATTTGTTTGGGTTTGGCGAACCTCGCTATTTTTGTTGGGGGAGATCTTCCATGTTTTGGATCGTTATTTTTGGATAGATCTCCTTTGGTACAACTCGCTCGACCGGACGCAATATTCATCCCTTTAGCGTGATCGGATCCTGGCTTATCGCCTTTGTCCTTTCACACAACGGGTTGCTATCCGTATTTTAGTTGTTGCTTGGTTTCACGTTGTGGAAAGTGCGGACGTAGATTTGGGAGCGGTTATAAGTTAATTTATCGAGAGGTTATTTACGTGACTCCATTGATCTCCGGATATCTCCTGATATCCCTACATAAAAGAGTATCTTCTGCTCTTTTTCCTTGCCTTCTGTTCATTCTTGGATAGCCACATCCATCCTGACATACCCTTGTATGGAGTAATATTTTGCAGAATGTAGTAGGGTGTGTAATTTACAGGATTGGGTTTAGGGGCAGGAGGTGGAGGAGCTTTCCTCTTCTTGGAGACTTTCTTCCTCTTTGGATCCTCATCTGAATCATCATCATCATCAGATTGTTGTGGGTTATCATAGAGTGCATCTATCTCTGCTATAACCTCTTTAGAGACTGTCTTTTCAGCTAGAGGAGGGATGACTTCAGCTGGAACTTCAGAATCCTGATCTATATCATAAGCAAGGATCTCATCCATGTCAGGCAATGGAGAGGAGGAGAAAACAAAAGTGGGAGGAGAAAGAGCCTTAGGCTCAGAAAATTCATCCTCAGCAAGCTCAGCCTTTGGAACTAAAGCAAGTTCAGGCTCAGGAGCTACAAAACTGTTCTGTATCTACTGTAATATAACTAAACTTATAGGAGTACTGTAGTAAACTATATCTGTACAAAGTTGAAAGGAGACAAAGGGAAGATAATTTTTGTACAAGGGATCAAAAGACTCAAGAACTGAGCTCAGCTCAAGAGCTGGAGAAATGAAACAGTCTCCAGAAAGAATATCCAAAGAATTTGAGGCAATCTTAAGATCTGTATCAAAAAACTCAGACAGTTCTGTAATATTTGTATCAACAATCTCTTCAGCTGCTACTGTTTCTGCTGCTTCTTGTACTGTTTCCATATCAATTTCAACTGACTCTCCTGCTGCTGCTTTTGTTGCATCTACTACTGCTTCTTCATCAAGCATCTCCCCCTGCCTGGTTTCAGTAGGAACTGAAGCCAGGCCCCACACTGAAGAGGGAACAGTAGTGAAAGCAGATATTTTGGCAGCTAGAGTGGAGATGGAGGCAGCAAGAGGAGAAATGGCCTCTACTATTATGGTTTTTAGGAGGGGTGTGAGGAGGGTAATGAGTGGAGAAACAATGGAAGGATCCAAGAGGGGGGAGGTAGATGTTGTGGCAGTGGTTGGTTGAGTGGATGTGGAATTTGCTGGTGGAGTTAGAGGTGGAGGTGGAGGTGGAAGTTGAGTGTCTTGGTGAGATACTTCTGGAGGAGAGGGAGTGTTAAGAGGGGATGATAATAGGGTGAAGGATAGGAGGGATGAGAGGTTGGATAGGGGGATGTCAGCAAGATGATGTGGAAGAGGAGATTGGGTGGTGATGGTACTGATATATCTGGCTGGGGGGAAGGAGTATGAGATGGAATGCGGGTTGGAGAGGAAGGAATTGGGGATGCTAGAGGTGTAGGGGTAGGGATTTTAATGTGAGTGGAAGGTGGGGTTGGTTGACTTGCTGGCTGGGATGGAATTTGAAGAGCTGGAGGTGGTGGAGGGATGGAAGGAATCTCTTTAGTGGGGTGGGGAGTGGCTGAAGAAGCCCTTGTACTCTCAGAAGGTCTGGTGGAGGAGGAAGTAGCCTTGGTTGGCTTGGTGATTCTCCTCTCCCACTTGCCAAAAAGGGCACAGGTTAGCCGCTAAGAGGCATTGATGGATATGGTTGGGGAGACCAGGAATTCAGCAGCCTTCTCCTTGAGGAAGATCCCTAAGATTCTTCAAAAATAGACCTCTTTCTTGGTGTTCCTCTTTTTAATCAGATCAAATAAGATCTGGGCCTAGTTCACTACCTTCTTATTTACTATAACACACATAACCAGGAACTGATGCCCGGTGATGTAGTCATGGGCTCTGTACTTCCCCAACAGCACCTTGCCCACAATGTCTGCGAGAAACTTATATTCTGCAGACAAGTGTTTCTTAATTAGTTTATTGGGGGTTTGTCTGGAATAACCCATCATGCTCAACATCATATCAAATTACTCAGAATCGATTTCTAATTCCTCATCACCATTATTCAATCCAAAAATTTCTATTAAAACAGCGGGGGTGAGAGAAATAGTATTACTCGCTATTGTTCCAGTCATCGTGTTGTCCTCTGTAGCAGATGTGTAAACCCATTCTCTGATTTCTGTTCCTGATAGCTTGATTCTGGTGGAGAGCAGAGTCTTCAACTGTTGATCTTCAAGTAATTACAGAATGTTCAGGAAAATGGGATCGGAGTATTGAAATGATTCGAAATCTAGGTCGAAGCCGGTATCAAACTTCATCGCCGCAAGATTGCCGGAATCGCCATGAGAGCACCTGCAAGAGAAAACGAGAATCAAGTGCAAGGAACTGAAAGTGCGGGACGGAGGTCGAAGAAAACCTAAATATAAGGTTTTTCAAAATATGAATCGACAGACTCCGTTCCACGAAAAAGAAATAGTTCTTCGATCTGAGGTCGACGAAATAATTTAGAGTTAAACAATTCGTCGATCTCAGTCTGAAGGTTTGAAGACATTTTGTCGAGCTTCGTTCGACGAAAGTTTTCTGAAGTAGGTTCATCGATCTCAGTTCGACGAAACTAACTTCACTCTCAGAGAGTTCGTCGATCTCCGGTCGACGAATATCTCACAAACTTTCCCCAGTTCGTTGAACTCCATTCGACGAACTTTAAAAAATTCGTCGTGTGCAGACAGAAACTAAACTAAGTCTTCTCCATTGATCATGCCAAGCTGATTTACAAAGAACAAGTGATTTCTTTCATCCAAGGGTTTGGTGAAAATGTTAGCTCTTTGTAAATCAGTGTAGATATAGATAAGTTTAATTTTATTTTTATCTACACACTCTCTAATGAAATGATGCCTAATATCTATATGCTTAGTCCTACTGTGATGGCCTTGATTTTGTGCTATAGCTATAGCACTTGTGTTATCATATAGTAGAGTTGAATTATTTAAGTTGAACCCATAGTCCAGCACTTGGTTTTGAATCCACAACATCTGGGAACAGCAACTGCCAGTTGTAATATATTCTGCTTCAGTAGTTGATGTAGACACTGATGACTGCTTCTTACAAAACCAGGACACTAATCTCATACCAAGGAACTGGCAAGTTCCTAAGGTACTCTTTCTGTCCACTCTGCATCCAGCAAAGTCAGCATCTGAGTATACAGTTAACTCAAACTCTGACTCAGTAGGATACCAGAGACCTATACTAGGACAACACTTTATATATCTTAGAATTCTTTTTAGAAAAAATAGGTGAGATTCTTTAGGGTTCACCTGGAACCTAACACAAATGCATGTGGCAAACATAATGTCAGGTCTACTTGCTGTAAGGTATATTAGGGACCCAACAATGCCCCTGTATAATTTCTGATCCACAGGTTTCCCATGTGCATCAGAGTCTATTACAACATTTATAGCCATGAGTGTTTTCTTTGCTGAGGCGTCAACCATCCCAAACTTCTTTATAAGCTCTTTAGCATATTTAGCCTGGGAAATGAAGATGCCATCAGGGAGCTGCTTCACTTGGAGACCAAGGAAGTAGGAGAGATCACCCATGCTACTCATCTTAAATTTGGAATGCATTAGATCAGAAAATCTTTTACATAATTTGGTATCAGTAGAACCAAATATTATGTCATCTACACATATTTGCACTAATTGTATTTTATCATGATGTATTTTAGTAAATAAAGTCCTATCTACCATGCCTCTTAAAAAACCATACTCTAAAAGAAAGCTGGCTAAGGTCTCATACCAAGCTCTTGGAGCTTGCTTTAAACCATAGAGAGCTTTATGCAATTTAAACACATAAGAGGGATGACTTGGAGAAACAAAATTTGGAGGTTGTTCAACATAAACCTCTTCTTTAAGTTCCCTATTTAAGAAAGCACTCTTTTACATCCATTTGATAGACCTTAAACTTTTTGAAAGCAGCATAAGCCAGAAATATCCTTATAACTTCTAGCCTAGTAACTGGAGCAAAGGTTTGATCATAGTCAATCCCTTCTTCTTGCCTATATTCTTGAGCAGCAAGCCTAGCCTTATTCCTCACAATCACACCTTGGGCATCAAGCTTATTTCTGAATACCCACTTGGTCCCAATTACAGGGTAGCCCTTAGACCTTGGAACTAAGTCCCAAACTCTGCATCTCTCAAACTGATTGAGCTCCTCTTGCATTGTAATGATCCAGTAGGGATCTTGCTCTGTATTAGTTATGGATTGAGGCTCAATTTGAGAGAGAAAACAGGCATGCATCACATCATGGTTGAGTTGATGCCTTGTCTGTACACTTACTGTTATGTCTCCAATCACTTGGGATCTGGGGTGATCCCTTAGTGTGACAAGATCAGTGGGTGGAGTTGGTTCACCAACAACAATTCAAGTGAATTCCTCTTGTGCAATAACTTCTATTGTTGTAGGGAGTTCAACTACTTTCACAGTTTCTTCATCACTTTCTTCATTGACTTGTTGGGAAGGATGAGATACAACTTTTGGTGTAAAATTTAAGTCATCCAATTTCTCACACAAGTTGGGTACCTGCAAGGAGTCTTTGGTAGAAATCACTTTCTCCTTATAAAACATGTTAGCCTCATCAAATGTAACATGCATAGATTCTTCTATTTTCAATGTAGATTTATTAAAGACCCTATAAGCTTTGCTGACTTGAGAATATCCTAGAAAAATTCCCACTGCAGCCATTGCTTAAAACTTTCTAATATGCTTTTTTTCATTATTATGAATACAACGTACACAACCAAAAACTTTAAAATAGTTGATTATTGGTTTCTTCCCTTTGAGTAATTCATAGGGAGTCTTATGTTTTAGTTTGTGTATCAAGCTTCTATTCAGGACATAGTTTGATGTGCTCACTGCCTCTGCCCAATAGGATAGAGACATGTAAGCATCTGCAAGTAATGTGCCTGCAGCTTCAATGAGTGTTCTATTTTTCCTTTCAACTATCTCATTTTGTTGATGAGTTCTAGGAGCTGAGAAGTAGTGCCTGATACCTTCCTTCTCACAGAACTCATGCATAACAAGAGACTTAAACTCTGTACCATGATCACTTCTGATCAATGCAACATGCGTAGAGTACTCAATCTGTATGGTTCTGAGAAAATCTGTAAGAACCTTAAAGGTATCTGACTTAGATCTCAAAAAGAATACCCAAGTGAATCTTGAGAAGTCATCTACAACCACTAAGGTATAAGATTTCCCTCCTAGGATTTGTACATCAACGGGGCCAAAAAGGTCCATATGTAGCAAGTACAATATCCTAGGTGAATCACTCTTATTAATAGATTTGAAACTAGATTTAGTTAGTTTGCCTAGTTGACAAGCCCTGCAGAGGCCTTCCTTCTTGTAGGGTCCAGAAGGAAATCCTCTAACAAGGTTGTCCTTAGATAGCCTAGCAATATTTTTCAGGTTTACATGTCTTAATCTTTTATGTCACAAGTCATTCTGACTACTAACTATGTTAAGCAAACATATATCTGAAGTAACAGAATGAAAATTAACTAAGTATATGTTTCATTGTCTATTGCCAATTAAAACGGGTTTGTTTTCTTTAGAGGTAATAGTACAGGAGCTAAAGTTGAATGATACCTGATAACCTTCATCACAGAGTTGGCTTATAGAGATGAGGTTATGCTTTAATCCATTCATATATGCAAATTTCTTGAAAGTCACTGCTCCAATCCTGACTTTGCCATAGCCCTCTGTTTGGCCACAATTTGAGTCACCAAAGATGACCTTTGGTCCCAACTTGGACTTGTAATCAATTAAATTGTCCTTGTTGTCTGTCATGTGCTTGGAGAAGCCACTGTCAAGATACCAATGTTGATTATATGCTGGACAGGTCTTCATCTGCAAGAGAAATAACTAATTATTTTTGACCCAGAATATCTTGGGTCCTTGTTGTTTAACATAGCTATAACTAGATATATATAAGTATTCAGGTTGATCTTTATAGCCTTTAGGATGATATCTCCTAGGTGGAATTATCCATTAACTGAAGGGGTTAAAGTTTTTATTTAGATTTAAGTTTCTGTTATGTTTATCTGGGATCAAAGAATTCTGGTGAGTTCGTCGACCTGAGCTCAACGAGCTGGGATGAGATCGTCGATCTCTGATCGAAGAATGAAAGTTTCCATTCTCAGGACCCCAAAATCATCGATCTCTGGTTGACGAACCATACTAGTTTCGTCGATCACAGATTGAAGGATAGTTATTGTTATAATTTCCGTTCAGAGTTCGTTGTTCTGAGGTTGATGAACTGTTCAGGTTTCGTTGATCCGAGCTCGACGAAAACTGCTGAACTTTGTTATCTCTACTATTCTTCTAGTTCTTCTTGATTTTCTTGATTTTCATTTTCTTAATCACTTCATTAACTTTATCAACTTGTTCAGTATTCTTCTTTCCCTTGTCAGATATGAACTTTACTTGTTTAGAAAGGTTATTTCTCTGAATTAGAGGTGGATCACTAGAGGAGGCACCTAGTCCTAATTTACTATTATTAATCTTAGCATTTACAGTACTAGTGATATCTAATAATTGCAAACTTCTTCCATTCAGTGATTCTTCTAATAATTTAGCCTTGCTGAGTTCAGATTTCAGAAAAGATATTTGCTCATTGGCAGAAATAAGTTCATTAGTTAACCTAGTATTTTCATCTACAACTTTGTCTTGTTATGAAAGATTTTCCCTGAGAAGTTTGATTTCCTTCTCAGATCCTATTAGATCTAAACATAAGTTCTTAAACTCAGATTTGAAATCTTCAGATTCAAAGTAATAAGATGTTATTACCTGGTCTTCAACTGATAGGAATTCTTCATCATCAGATTTATCTACATCTTAGCTGCTGCTGCCTACCTCAATGGCCATGAGGCAAAATTCCTTAGCCTTCTGCTCTTCTTCATCCTCACTGGAGCTGGAGGATGTTGACTCTTCTTCAGTGTCACTCTATGTTTCAGCAACAAAGCCCTTATCTTTCCTCTTGTGCTTGCTTGATGAAGGCTTGCTGTAGTGACTTTTACTTGAGTCCATTTCCTTTCTTCTATCCTTCTTCTGAACTTATGGACACTCAGAAATGAAGTGCCCTGGTTTCCTACAGCAAAAATAAACTGCTTCTTTAGATGGTGTTTTGTTATACCTTGGCTTATCTTCATGTCTGGATGGCTTCCTTTTGAAATCTTTTCTAGCCATCTTGAAGAATCTCTTGGCAAAGAGACTCATCAACTCTTCATTCACAGAAATGACTTCAGAATCTTCTGTAGCTTTGAAAGCTATGTTGTGCTCCTTCCTAGTTGGTGTAGGAGTTTTCACTTCAGCTGCTGCTTCCCTTGTTTTCATCAGTTGCTCATAAGATTTTAGCTTTCCTAGAAGAGATTCAGTTGAGATCTCTGTCATGCTTCTGGCTTCTCTGATGGGCGAGATTCTTGAGTCCCATGTGCTAGGGAAGCACATAAGGATTTTGTCATTCACTTCAGTTAAAGTGATTCTTTATCTAGGGTCCTTAGCTCACTGATGATGGAGCTAAGTCTGTTGTAAATTACTTCAACTGTTTCTGCTTCATCCTTCTTGAAATTTTCATACTGAGTGATGAGGTTTGATCTTTTATCTTTCCTCTCATCTGCTGATCCAGCCACCATTTGGTTCAAGAAGTCCCAAATGGCCTTAGCTGATGAGCACTCAGCAACCTTTTGAAATATTTCATCAGACATTGTTTGAGCTAGTATATTCATGGCTCTGGCATCATCTATCTTTGCTTTTTTCTATGCATCTGTACATCTAGGGGAGGGACTGCACTCATGTCAATTGATGTAGTTGGGATTGAAGCCACTGGAGCTTGTGGTCCTGTTAAAATAGAATTAAATATATCTTCATCAATAGAGTTCATGTAAAGCTTAATTCTTGCCTTCTAGATTGTGAACTTGGACAAGTTGCACACTGGAGGTCTGGTGCTTGCATAATCTTTGTTCTGTGTCATGTTGTATATAAGTCTAATAGAGATAAAAAGATAGATCTTACTTAGGATCTTTTGTTCAAGGGTTAGCTTGTACAACCAAAAGAACCAGCTCTGATACCAATTGAAAGTGATGGGTTTAGAGTTTAGGGTTTAGGGTTTAGGGTTTAAGGTTTAGGGTTTTAGGGTTTTAGGGTTTAGGGTTTAGGTTTTAGGATTTAGGGTTTAGGGTTTAGGGTTTAGGGTTTAGGGTTTAGGGTTTAGGGTTTAGGGTTTAGGGTTTTAGGGTTTAAGGGTTTAGGGTTTAGGGTTTAGGGTTTAGGGTTTAGGGTTTAGGGTTTAGGGTTTAGGGTTTAGGGTTTAGGGTTTAGGGTTTAGGGTTTAGGGTAAACATAAATCTGAGGTCCTATCTGTCTACTCACATTTTTCTCATATGATACGGACCCAACATGGTAAGTCTATTCATATCCTCTGCTCTGACAATGACGGTGAGTACATATCTCATCCCTTTGATCTCTTTCTCCGCAATGGAGGCACTATTCATCAATTTTCCTATCCCGGTACCCCTGAGCAGAATGGGGTGGCCGGACACAAAAACCGTCATCTCTTAGACTCAGTTCGCTGCTTTCCTCGGGGAATGCATGTTCCTAAGTCCAATTGGAGCGCTGCCCTTCTTACATCGGCTTTCCTTATTAATAGGACTCCTTCTCATCCTCTTAGTGATGTTACCCCCTATAGTCAAATCCATTCATCCATCTCTGCATTTCCTATCCCTCTCCGGGTCTTTGGTTGTGTGTGTTTTGTCCAGGATCGACATTCTTCTCGGACTAAGCTCGACAACCGGGCCATCCGCTGCCTCTTCCTCGGCTACTCAACTATCACTAAGGATTACTGTTGCTTTGATCCCCAATTGCATCGTGTGTCTTACTTTATGGATGTGACATTTCATGAGGAGGTTCCCTTCTTCCCTGCACATATGACCCTTTCTACGCTTCCTACTATTGTGCAACCTCTCCCGGTCGTCCTCCCCACCAGCCACTATTCCCCCTGCTGCTCCTCCTGTCCTACTAACTTACTCTTGCCTCCAGCCGCCCCTCCTCCCGGTGCACCCACTTCTTCTCCAGTCCGGGACCAACAACTTCTTCTTGTCGCAGGTACCTCTCTTTGGCTTTTCTCCTCTACTTCTTCTGCTGATTTACCTATTGCCCTACTCAAAGGCATGCGTACTTGTGTTCAATCCTGTGTTTCTGAGCACCTGTTGGCTAATGTTGTTTCCTACTAGTGTTTCAAACCCTCTTACCAGGCTTTTGCTACTGCTACTAATTTTGTCCGACTACGTACTTCGATTGTTGAGGCTCTCCTTGATCCGCGGTGGGTTCAGGCCATGGAGGAGGAGAATTCTGCTCTCTGTTATACAGGGACATGGTCTCTGGTTCCCCTTCCTCCCAGGAAACGCACAGTTGGGTGCAAATGATTCTATACCGTGAAGTACTCTGCTGATGGTATTATTGGCCACAACAAGGCTCGTTTGATAGCCAAGGGCTTTACTCAGGCTTTGGAGGAGTTTGGTGCCACATTTGCTCCCGTGGCTAAGTTAACCAGTGTCCGTCTTCTGCTCTTGCTTGCGGCCTCTCGGGCGTGGCCACTCTACCAGCTCGACATCAAAAATGCCTTCCTGTACGAAGATTTACAGGAGGAGGTCTATATGGCTCCTCCTCCAGGGTTTGCCCTTAAGGGAGAGTATTCAGGGAGAGTTTGCCGACTGCACAAATCTCTGTATGGCTTAAAGCAGTCCCCGCGTGCCTTGTTCGAATGGTTCAACTCGTTCATCCTTCAGTCTGGCTTCACATAGTGCCGTACAGATCACACTTGCTTTATTCGTGCCACTCCAAAGGGACGTCAAAGAATGAGAGAATAGTAGCGGAAGAGAGGATCTGAGTCCGAACACTGTGAAGATGAAGCGAAACGCGATCGGTCATCATGACAATACCAACAACTTCCTTTTGAATGCACTAAGCTGCCAGATCAGGAGTCAGGGGTTGATGTTGAATCCAGGCCTCAACCAAAGTCTTGGACCACACAACAAAGGAGGTTACATCAGCCGCACTAACCGAGTCATGGGTTTGAAGATCGGTGATGATGTCATGCAGGTGTTGGAAATGGAGCTCATCCCACATTGCCTTGGTCATCTCATGATACATGACCATACAGTAGGGTTCTCCATCTAGGGATTTGAGGAGCCAAGTCTAAACACGACCATCGTCATGAAGTTAGCCATCAGTAGGTGCAGAAGGAGTGTCCTTAGTCAAATGATGCAGGAGACCCTTCGTCTGAATAACCCGGCAGACAGAGTGCACCCACTCAACAAAATTCTTCTTTCTGCTAAGAGAAATAGTGGTGATTCGCAACTCGTTACGAAGTTCAGGAGCAGGAGTAGCAACACGAACTAGAAGAGAAGGTGCCCCAGTAGATGCCATAGATTACACAGGAGGCTAAAAAAACATACTCGCAGCTAGGCAGGAGTGACCCGCAGGTAGAAGTTGAAGAAGTGGGAGCCAAACCCTGGGCGGCTAGAAAAAAAATACGAGCTGCGAGTAGACAGTAGAGGCAAGTAGAAAGGCCGCGCTTGTCGATACGATAGGGAGACTAGCCGCGAGCTATGAGAAGACAACAGAGGCCGCGAGCTGCGAGGTCAAGCCGCAGAGGCCCAATCACGAATACAGGTCGCGCTGACAATAAAGAAGAGCTAGGTCTCGAGCACAAGGATTTGCCGCACTGATCAACAAGGCAGAGACAAGCCTCGAGCTGCGAATAGAGAGAAGAGGACGCGAGCTGCGAGGTCAGGCCGCAATGGCGACAAGGAAGAGACAGTCCGCAAGAGAAGAATGGGCAGAGGGAGGCCGCGTGAGAAGACAGCAAAGAAGAGGGGCATTAGATCAAGGTCAGACCGCACGAGAAGAACGACAATAGCGCAAGCTCAGGTAGTAAGCTCAGACCGCGCGAGAAGAACGACAGGCTCAGGTAGCGAAGAGGAGGGGCATGACAGCATGCTCAGACCGCGCAAGAAGAGCAGCAATCGCATAAGCTCAGGCAGCAAGCTCAGACCGCGCGATAAGAACGATATGCTCAGGCAGTGAAGAGGAGGGGCACGACAACAATCTTAGACAGCTCGAGAAGAACAACAATCATGCAAGCTCAGGCCGCACTGGTGACAGAGAGACAGACCGCGCACGAGAAGAAACAGGTCGCGCTAGAGGCAAACCGCACACGAGAAGAGAAGAAGGCAATTGCCAGGGGGCACTTGTCAGAGGAGAGCCTATAAAAGGAGCGCAAAATGTAGGATATTGGAAGCCACGGGAGAGAAGAGGAAGGAGGGAAACTTGCGGTTAGACAAGTTTTAACCGCAAGGGGGGGGGGGGGGGGAGGGGGGAATTGCCACCTGGAAGAGGAGAAAAGAGGATTAGATTCGCTCTAATATCATGTTGAGAAACGCCCAAAATATTTAGAAATAACTGAAAAACTTTATTAATACTTCTTTAATCTATAAATACAAGTATTTGTACTTATATAGGAAGAAAAAAAGAGAGAGATCCACATTCAAGATGTAGGACTAATACATGAAGAGGAAGAGGACCTTTGATGAGCCTTTACAGAATTTTCTTCTAACAATTCTAAATGATCAAAGATACAAACTACAAGAGGTTTGGGGTATTAGAACTCCTCTCCGGGCAAGGGCCTATTAAGCAAGAAATCTGAAATACAACTTAAATAAACGATAAAACACCCCGCCTTTAGCAATCACGCCGATGTCTCCACCGTGACCCTCTTCCTTCTGGAGTAAACATGCCACGTTGTCGACGCCCCGTCAAGCTCCTTGCCACCATTCACATCTGTAAGACAATGCTTCATGAATTTTGCTAATTGGAATGAAACTTAAACAAAATTAAGACAACTAGGTTTAAGGCCAACTGTAACTTTGCATTAATTATGGATAATGTAATTTGTAGCTAACTATATTTGGCCATAATGACTATTAAATTTGTATTACTTAAAGTGAATGAATTAATGCAACCTAGACTGAGACTTAGGCTCGGTACATGCGGTCGTAACCGCTTGACTGGTGAAAATAAGTCCCCCCAAACGGAGACTTAAAAAGGTTGTAACGCTCATGTTATCATCATTTCTCGTTTTTAATAGTTAAGTGTATTTTATGTGTGTCTTGCTGTTAGCATGGGATTAATGAGAAAACTGGTTGCTAGTCAATGCAGAAGTTTGATATTTTTTGAAATATAAATATAAATTCTCAGTTTTATATCTCTACTGTTGGATTTGATTTTGTCCGCTCAGATAGTTCTTCCTCCACATTTCCCAGACAGAGGTTGATGATTCAAATGAGTTTATTGTTGAAATTATTGAAGTTGAAAGTGGCGGCCTGGGCGGTCTCGTCGGACAGACCGCACAGTCTAATGGTGCGGCCTGTGTAGACCGTTCTCGCAGACTGTGTTGGTTGCTAGCCAGTTTGGCTAAATCTTCCTGTCTGCTTGTTCCCAGAGAGTAACTGGGGCGGATAGGTTGTGTATCCACAGAAGAGTGTTCTCTTCTGGAGTCCGCCTAGTTCAGTTAGGTGCAGACTCGTCTTGGAGCTCGGGGATATCGGCAGGTTCGGTGCCTTGGTCTCTTCCATGGTGGTGCGGATAGGTGGTATCCGTAGAGTTTTCGGGTTGTGCGAATTGGGTCAAAGTCTGCCGATTAGTGCAGACTGGTGTTTCGAGCCCGCGGAGCTCGCACCTGAGTTTCTTGGTTGGCGGGGACTTGGTCTCGGTTGAAGACAAGTCCAAGTGTGCGGTATCCGCAGTATCTGCGGAGTCCGCACGTTCGCCAAGGAGGTTGCAGACAAGCAGGCTATCCTATAGCTCGACTTCTTCGGTTTTTGCCATTGTTGTGAGCTGCGTATAAGCGGCCTGTTGTGGTGTCCGCGGTTTCTTCGGTGTGGCTCAGGAGCAGGTCCAAGATATTGCGGACTGCTCCTCTGTTCTCTTGGTCGGAGTGACCTACGCGGACAGGTTTGTGCTAGCTGCGGACTGGGGCGATTATCTTATCTCTTAGGGCAGTGATCATACTCCTCTCCGCGCCTATAAATAGGAACCCCCCCGTCACATCAAAATTAACATAGCGAACAGTAAGTGAGCTCGAGATTAGTTACTGCGGATAAGATTTCGTAACCGCGCGGTTTGAGAAGCTAACCAGTTTGCTTTTGCAGATTGTGCGGCTAGCACTGAGAAGCCAGGAACTTGGTTCTGACTTAAATCAGGGATCAGTGAAGCTTTTGGTTACAATCAACAGTTAAGCAGTAGGTTACGGCTTGCGACAGACAATCTTCTCTCCTTCAGCATTTCCTAGTTCAATAAAGTTATCCAACAGTTCGGCGGACTGTTCCTCTCTGTTCGACAACAGCTGTCTGTGAGACTTGGCGACTAGGCGACCTCGGTTGTCAGACGGTTTGCAGGTTGTGGATAGAGTCTTCTTTAGCTTGAATAACGGGTTGTTTGCGCGACCTCGCGGTCTCTGCGGACTTCGCTGTTCAGTTTGGCAGGTGTGGCGGTTAACTGTTCTGTCCTCCCGGCTTATTCTTCTTGCCCTGTTTGTTTTTTGCTTCTATTGGTTACATCGGCGAATCATGTCTCGTCATGCATACCTCGCTTTGTAAAGGAGATTGTTAGTACAAAATTTGCTTGTTACTTTCCTTGCATCTGGTTTATTGAACTTGGTTATGGTATAGTGTTTCTGCGTCTGATTCCCATTTTCCGCCAAATCAAAGGTTTTTCTTGATATCAGACCTATCTTCTGGTATCTTGCAAATTTCACATGCTATCAGAGGGAACGGAGGCTTGGGCAGTGATCAACCACCGATGTATTTGTTTGTGAAATGTAACGGTTCTGCGATATGTTGACATAATTAATATCTACCTCAAACCCTGATATCGTGTTATGATTAAGGCTCCGTTTGGCACAGAGGTGGTGGTCGTGAACGCGGTGGTTATGAACCGTAGTTCGTGAACACCCGACCTCGCCTATGGAATTTCATCCACTTTCAAGTTCAAACATAGTTTTCTTTTCTTAGTGGTGGTCATAACCGTTGTCATGCCTAACATACATTTTACGACGGTGGCGTTTTTGTCCAAACTCATCAAAGCAAAAATGTCCTGTCAAACGGTGCGTAATGATAAGGCTCCATTTGGCGGTCATGATCGCGGTGGTTTTGAACCGTCTTTCACGAACACCCAACCTCACCTAGCAAACGTCATTCACTTTTATGTTCAAAACTATTTTTCTTTTCTTGTTGACATTGATGACTATCGCCTTGTCAAATGTGCTTTCTATGACGGTGATATATTTTTGTACAAACTCACCACAGCAAAAAAGACACGCCAAGCAAAAAGCCTAAAAGTGATGTTTTTATAAAAGTTTTAAGGATTCTTCTTCTTCTAAAAGCTCGGTTTGTTATCTCATAGGTACTCTACGGATTATGGCATGTTCCGTTTCTGTATAGCTGACACTGAGCATGATTGGAGACCTGGAACTCAGCAGTATAAATTTATCGAACACTGTCTATCAACTGTCGATAGACAGAAACAACCTTGGCTGATCTTCCTTGCACACCGTGTTCTCGGATATTCCTCGGGAGAGTTTTATGCAGAGGAAGGATCCTTTGAGGAACCAATGGGAAGAGAAAGTCTTCAAGAACTCTGGCAAAAGTACAAGGTTGATATTGCCTTCTACGGCCATGTTCACAACTATGAAAGAACTTGTCCAGTCTTCCAGGTAAATTATATTCTTTAAATTTGTGTTTATTAACATTGATGAAATTATATAAACCTGTTGACTTTCTTCTTTTAATTTAGAGGTTTTATGTAATGGAGGTGATCTCTCTGCAAATCCTTATTTAAGGCCTTTTTCAGATCATTAAGTATTTGTTCCATGCCGCTTTACTTTGTTTATTATACATACATTATTAATTCCTTGGACTAGTATCATTATATATGTATATGTATACTAGTGATAGTGCATGGGCCCCTCATAGGGATAACGGCACTCTCCCATCCACGACAATGCCCCAACATGAAGACACTCCCACCACTCGCAGTCTCCCGAGTGCACGATTGTTGTCCCAAGGGGATCGTGAGGAGGGAGAGACTTTGATTTAATGAAATATAAAATAAAGAGAGGAGATGATTTAATGGAGGGCTATGATTGCTTTGATGATCCACACCATTACACCATAAGAGGATATATTAGTATATGTATGTAATTTTGCATCTACTTTGGAAATTACAAAAACCTCCAACTTAGTTTGTAATGTTGCCAGAAACACCCGCTCAATTAAACATACATTGCGGGCGCACCCCTATCAAAGGCTTATTGTGCTAAAGATCTTAATAATTTCAAAATGTAGATAGGAGGGCCTTATAATTATGCAAAATCCCCCAAGATGTTCCAATAATTAACCATATAAAAATATAGTATATGTATGTAATTCTTTTTTCTTTGCGGATTCTAGAGATATTCAAATTCATCGTCTTAGAATTTTTTTTTATGATCCTATGAACTTTCTGAAAACTTCATCTTCTTCGTGGCAGAATACTTGCTTACAGAATGCTTCGAACCATTATCATGGCATCTTCAAGGCAACCACGCATGTTGTTGTCGGCGGCGGGGGAGCTGGCCTTGCCGATTTCTCCCCGTTTAAGGCCAGATGGAGTCATTTCCGAGACCGTGACTTTGGATTCGTTAAGCTCACCGCTTTCAACCACTCGAAATTTCTGTTCGAGTACAAGAAGAGCAGGGACGGCAACGTCTACGATCATTTCGCAATCACGCGGGATTATCCTGATCTCTTAGCTTGTAGTTTTGATTCTTGTCCAAGAACAACCTCGGCTTCTTGACTTTGAGAAATTGTTCTGGTGTTGTGGTGCGAATATGTATGTTCTTATTTCGTTCGGGAAATCCGAACAAAATAGTTTAGCCTCATTATAGGTTGTTTTTGACAATAGGATTAGCTTAATGCATGTGTTATGATGTTCTGTTTTATTTTCTTGCGTAAAATGTTTTGTATTTTCTGGATGAATTTGGAATGAAATAACTTTTACAAGCTCATACATTTACAAAAACTTTTGGGTGATTTTGCTTTTCTGAAAGAAAATTCATATATATATATACATATATATATATATAAGATTCAACTTGTTGAATAATTTAGAGAAATGTAGAGGTTGTGGACTTTTAATTAGCATTTTGACTAGAGCTAGAAATGGGATGTATGCGAGCAGTTGTTGATGATAGTATTGTGCCGCCTCTCGATGTACCATTTACGGTGCATATGAATGACTTCAACACTCTTTGATCAATCATCGCTCGTCTTCCCACGTTTAATGTATGCAATGTTTGGGCAACTCATAAAATATATTGTGTTGCCTCTCGATGATGTCACATATTTCTTATATGAGATATTAACTGTTAGTACAGTACTTTCTTCGCCGTGCATTGTGTGCATACAACTTGTAATATTTGGATGTATTCAAAAATGATTTGCTCATAACAATACCTAAATTTTGGGTGAATTGATAGATTCTCTATTTTGATAATATTGTTATTTTTAATTATATAAATTTAATAATATAATTCTTAAATAAAATTTTGCAAATTAATATTATATGCTTCTAAGTTAATGCATTGGATATGTTATTACAAAATCATAAAGTACTATTTGCACAATTGCACACAAACAAAAAATCGTCCGGTTTTGGCGCATATTCGCACCTAATTTGAGAGGTGCGCGAGCAGATCCGGCCGTAAGATCTCACGATCAACCGCTCCTCAAATATTGCTTTATAATGAAGTGGCAGTAGCACGGGTGTATTTAATCTGCACCTTTAATCTGCGAGATCCTATGATTGGATCGGCACGCGCACTTCCGGGAGGCGCTCCTATGATTGGGTCAAGGTTGAGTCGGTAGCATGCCACGCCCGCGTCGATGCCCGACATGTCTGCCGCGCTCCATGCGAAGATGTTCACGCTCTTCTGGATGCACTCCAGTGCTTTCCCATGGTCTTCTAGGCTTAAACCTCCGCTGACCCGCACCCTCTCCGTCCTTCCTTCTTGGGTAAGGACTCCCATCTCCACCATCTCTTCCACCGCCTCTAACTGGGACTGCTCCTCCCACTCGCCTCCCTCTTTCTCCTTGTGCGAGGGCCTCCACATATTCCACTTCCTCCACCGCCATCAACTCGGCCTGCTCCTTTTGCACTTCCTCTGTCCCCCCAACCTTGGTGTGGACCTTCTTCTCCTCCACTTCTTCCGCTACCTCCCACCTGGACAACTCATCCATCACCTTCTCCATCTCCTCTGCTCCCTCCTACTAGGAGATGGTATTGACGGCCGTGACATAGCATTGCCTCACCACCTTAGGGTCTCCCAGGATTCGGACCCAGACACCTCTGCTGTTGAACTTGAGACATTGGTGAAAGGATGAAGGTACGCAGTGGAAAGCACTGCTGAGGGGTAGTCCGAAAATAGCGTTGTAGCTGCTGGGAGCATCCACGATGAAGAGCTGGTAGTTCCTGTACTGCCCCCCCAAGGTGACGTGGAGTCCAACTCCTACCTCCTCCCTTTCCCCTAAAAATCTGAACAGAGGTCCATCCGAGGCCAACACCCTCCTGGACTCCACCTTCATCTCATCAAAGGATTTCTTGAAGATCATGTTCGCGGAATTCCCATTGTCTACGAGGATCCCGAAGACTTTGAAGTTCTTGATGGCCATCTGGATCACCAAAGCGTCGCAGAACAGGTCCTCATGGTCCGACATGCCTTTTGACGAGAAGGTGATCCTCTCCGCAGTGGGTGGGGTCTGAGATATCGAAGCGACGCTCCGACAGAACATTGTATGGAGGCTCCCCTTACGGGTGGCCTCGAACCCCACTTCCCAGTGGATTACCTCAATTCCTCCTCGACCCCTTACATCGTCCCAGTCTTCACATCTGACCTCCTCTACTGCTCTGGTAGAACTTTTTTGATCCGCATCGACTGTTGTTGCTGCTATGCCGGAACTCTCTCCCTTCTCATCTCCAAGAACTCCCGACAAGTGGTCGTTGCGTTACCTTCCTCCTAATGGAATTCAAAGTACGGCAACACAACCTTGCACCCTCCTCTTCCTCCTGCACCATTCCTCCTTCCTCTTCCTCGGCCTATGCCATAGCTTGCTGCGGTGGGGTGTAAGAGTGGCCTCAGGCCTTGTCTCCACCCCGGAGGGTTGTACCTTCCTTGCCCCCATGGTAATTTCCCCCATCCTGGAATCCTCTCCTTTGGCGTTGAACGGGCCCTCCTTGCGATCTCCAGGCCGGACGGTGGTTTGGTTCCTGGTAATCCCACCCTTATTGCTGCCCTAGGAACCCCCTGTCCCTTGGGCTCATTTCTTCTCCTCGCCTCTTGCTACCTGCTTCCTCCTTGCCCCTTTACTTCTCCCTCCCTCAACCTAGCCAACTTCTTTGCGAACGTCGGGTTCACCGCCTCCCCTTCGATCTCGTTTTCCGCCATCTCCATCAATTCCTCGAAGGATTGTGGAGGCTCCCTCTTCAACTCTATCCTAAAGAGCCCCTCACGAAATCCAAGCGTGAAGGATAACAATAGGGTGTACCATGATACCTCTTGGACTATGAGAACCTCCTCCTGGAACCTGCCCACATAGCTTCCCAATGTCTCCTCAGCCCCTGCTTGCAAATAAGAACTTCGCTCCTTTATTCCTCTTCTTCGATATTGAGAACCTCAACAGGACCATCCGATCTAGGTCCTCGGAGCTATAGATCGAACCAGCCACTCGCCTTACCTTGAAGGTGATGGCAAAAAGTCAGCGTGGATAATTTATTTACCCACTTATCCGTTTATCCTTAGCCTTCATTTTGTTTCTGCTTCTAATCATATTATATTGAAAGCACAGTCAAATCATGCTTGTTTATAAGGGTTGAGAAAGCTAGTTATAGTTGTGCTTTACACCTCATTCTCTGGTAGCTTGACAGGGGAATTCTTGCCCAGAGAAGGCGGCGTGACCACTGGGATGGACGTTGTTGGGCACTCGCCACGCGCGACGAGTGCATGATGCAGGGTCTCCAAGACCTCTCTCTTGAACTCTTCGAACATTCCCACCGTGGCCATTGCTGTTGGGGATGGCGAGTCGCCCTGATCGGTACCTTGTCCTTCACCTCCCTCCATGGAACTTGCTTAGGATTTTCTTGTGCTGGTTACACTCCACGCTCACCGCACCAAAATGTTGAAACCTGAACTCAGCTTCAAGTGGAGTTCGGACCTAAGAGAGGTAATCTCGTACCTACTTCTCCTAAAGAAGTGCACTCGACAAAAGACATAGGACTATTGAACATATCTTGAGCTATAACGTGGAGGTCTCATCATACACCCGAAAGATCTAAGAGAGCTTCCCCTTCCTAGCCAAAGCTGAGTTGGGTATCTTGGTAGGAACTTGAAAGACAACCAGAAAAAGCTTAAGGAGGAAGAAACCAAGAATTGTCCCCTCCCATGGTGTCTTCAAAGTCTATTTATAGTTTTTCAAGTCTGATTTGCGAACAACGGAATCTCTCCTTTTGGTTTTACTATACACAACTCTAATTGATCTGCTAACAACGAAACTTCGCTGTTTGGAGGGACTATTAGCATGCTAACATGGGTATCTTCGTAAAAACACTGCTGAGCGAGTGGTCTAAACTTCTACTACTCGCTCGGGGCGACAAGTGCCTGATGAGGCTGACACTCGCTGCTAAATCGGGGCTTAGGGCGAATGCTGGTCTAGTTACCCCACTCACCCATCTCTTACCTTGGGCCCAGGGCGAGTGTGGGACAATATGCCCCACTCGCCCCTCATGCTAATGGCTGCCTGGCCTATGCGAGTCGGGGAAAACCTACCCACTCGCCCAACTAACTCGCCTGGGCCCAAAACTGCCTCCTATGTCTTGGTTCTCTTATGTGGGTGGCACCCACACGGCGAATACGGGGTTGTACAGTTGTATATTAATTGAATCATTACAAAAGTACTCACAAACTAGTGAATTACATTAAACAATAATTTAATTGAATCAAAATTTTTTTTTATAACTCTAGAAATTCGTAGGCTTAGTTTCAATAATCAGTTCCGGATCAGTTCTCGGGTACCCGAGCATAAAAACCGAGATCAAACTACTTGGTTCTAAATTTTGTTGATCCGAAACTGAATTAAGACCATGAGAATAGACCCGACCACTATGTTCGATTTCGGTTGGTTCTCAATTATTCTTCAATTGTTTTTGAACACCCATAAAATAAGTTATTAGTAAATCGTAAAGTACTATTTGTACAATTGCGCACAAACAAAAAATTGGTAACCCTAGTCCCTAAAGCCTTCCCTCCTAGTATTTCTAATCACAGGCCAATACTTCTTCTCCACCTCCTCGCGCCCTTCTCCTGACAGTCTGTTTCGCTCCTGGCTCCCGATTTGTTCTTCTTGGCCATGTGTCGTCGACGTCCCTCCCATCTTCGGCTGCCCGCTGGAAAGACGGAGCCTCGCACTGTTGAAATTGGTGAAGTGAAAGTGGGGGTGATCGACAGTCCGGGCAACCTGGGCGGACTGACCGCACGGACTGGGCTTAGTCCGGCGGGTTGCTGTTCGGCTTTCTTGTAGCTTGCTGTGGTCAGGTGCGGACTGCGCGGACTGGTTGAGTCCGGCAGTGGGCCGAGCTCTGGAGGTGGTATCCGCGGACTGTGCGGACTGAGGTTTGGAGTCCGCGCGATCAGTGGTTGATCTGGAGTTTGCGGTGAGCTGCATCTTTAGGCGGTTTGGCCTAGGAGCTGGCGGACTGGCCTGGTATCCGCAGTGTCCGCTGTGACCGGGCCTTGTGTCTGTGGTCGTGGACAGTGCGAGATGGAGTTGTATCCGCCGTATCCGCTGTGACCGGGCGTGTTTCCTGTGGTCGTGGATATTGCGAGCTGGGTTGGTGTCCGCAGAGTCCGCTGTGACCGGGCGGTCTGCCTGTGGTCGTGGACTGGTGGTTGCGGACAGGTGCTGGTTCGTCTCTTTGGCGAACTGGCTTTGTACTCGGCTTGTGGCTCGTGCGTCTCGGCTAGTCTTGCGTTGCTTCTGCGGACTGGGCGGACTGCCATGAGCAGGTCGCTTCTCGGCGGGACTTCGCGGGTTGGTTTACCTTGTGCATGCGGACTCGGCGGGATGGCATTGCTAGTTGCGACCAAGGGGCGGTGATTCTATCTCATAGGGTGGTGACCACACTCCTCACCCGGCCTATAAATAGGACCCCCCAACACCTCATTTGGTAGCAGAGTGAACAGTAAGTTGGGCTTGAGTGTAGGCTGCAGACTCATTTTTTGTATCCGCGCGGGCTGTTTGCTTATCCGGTTCTGTGTGCAGGTGGCGCGGCTAGCAGTGTCAAACCAGGAGTTTGGTTCTGACCTCTGTGGAGTTAGCGAGCTGCATTCGGTGGTCTCCAGCATCAGCATCCTCTCAAGTTCAATAACCTTTCCGCGCGACCTTGTGGTCTCGGCGGGTAGGCGGTCTGTTCCTCTGTTCAGCAGCAGTTCGGCGAATAACGGTGTGTCCGCGCGACCTCGCGGTCTCGGCGGACTCCGTGTTCTGTTCGGCTAAACTCAGATCGGGCGAGCTCTGCGGATAGGCGGTCTCGGCGGACTCGGCGGACTCCGTGGGCTATCCGCCCGAGTTGTTATTTTTTGTTCTTTTGTTCATGTACTGGCGAAATCATGTCTCGCCATGTATACCTCGCCCTGTAAAGAAGATTAATAAAAGTTGATCTGCTTGCTTCTGTCTTTGTATTTTGTTATCTGAGATTGCTTCCTGTTTTCCGCGGTTCAAGTTGTGATCTGGGTAGTGTCGAAGATATTAATTTGGTGTTTGGGCTACCTTGCTGATCAGCTTGAGAAAATTTAACCTGGTATCAGAGGAAGGTTCAGTTGCTTGAGCGGTGATCAATAAGTCTTGTTGTTGCTCTGTGTGCTTCTGAAGAGATAACCAAGGTAGTACAATGGACGGTGGGTTTGCAAGAGGTCTGGGTATTGAGCTTCTGACGCCGACTAACTTCAAGAAGTGGAATTCGTGCATGAAGAGCTATCTTCTGGGCGAGGAGTTATGGGAGGTCGTCGGTGGTGATGATCAAGTTGAAATAACTGCTGAGTTTGGAACTGCGGAGCAGGTGAGAGTGTGGAGGAAGACGAATGCCAAGGCTGAGTTTGCTCTCAAGCGGGCGGTGTCACCTGAACTCTTTGATCACATCTTAGGATGTGAATCTGCTGCTGAGATATGGACTTCCCTTGATGGGTTGTTCAATAGGAAGAATGTAGCAAGGCTACAGTTCTTGGAGAATGAGTTGGCTAAGGCAACTCAGGGAGACCTCTCCATCTCAAGATTCTTCTTGAAGATGAAAAGCTTGTGTGCTGAGCTTTCAGCACTTGATCCTGATGAGCCGATCTCTGAAGCCAAGCTGAAGAGGCACATAGTCCGCGGTCTGTGGAAGGAGTATGTGGCCTTTGTTACTTATGTTCAAGGCTGGGCTACTCAGCCCTCTCTTCTGGAGCTGGAGAATCTGCTTGCCTCGCAGGAGAGCCTGGCAAGGCAGATGGCTGGGGTGACGGTTTCTGAAGGAGCTAGTGAAGCTCTTTTCACTGAGAAGAAGAAGAAGAAGAGATGGGAAGGGAAGAAGAAGCAGACTGCAGGTGGAGATGAACCTTCATCTTCTAAACAGCAGGAGGGGAGCTTTGCTCCTAAGAAGGACTGGAAGAAGAACCTGAAGTGCTTCAGGTGCCATCAACCAGGTCACTTCAAGCGAGACTGCAAAGTCAAGCTGCACCCTGGGCATGCTGCAGGCAAGGAGGAAGCCTCCTCTAGCAAGGAGGAAGGAGGCTGGGGTGGAGCTTTCATGACGGGCACTTGTGTCTGTGCCTTGTCCACCATTGACATGGAGGACGACTGGATCGTGGACTCCGGGTGTGGTCATCACCTCACCGGAGATATGACAAAGTTCTCTTCGCTGCATGCATACTCAGAAGTGAAGTTCCTTCGCAACGTATCAGCAGTTAAGGCTGATGTTGCTCATGATGGAAGGAGAGTGAAGGACTTGTTTGTTTTATCAACAAACTCCTATGTTGATCGGATGAGGGCCAATGATAGCGCTGCTATGTGGCATGAGAGGCTGGGGCATGTAGGGATGGATAAGCTGAAGGCTATGACAAATAAGAGCCTGGCGAGAGGCTTGCCTAAGCTATCATCTTTCGGTGAAGGTCATGTTTGTGCTGGATGTCAATATGAGAAATCTCATCGTCTTCCATTTGACAAGTCACAAACCAGAAGCAAAGCACCATTGGAGGTTATTCATGGTGATCTTATGGGACCAACCGCTACTGCTAGCCTTGGTGGAAGCAGGTACATGCTTGTCTTGATTGATGACTACTCAAGATACACTTGGGTGTATTTCTTGAAGGAGAAGTCCGAAGCCTTCCGATTGTTTGTGGAGCTCAAGGAGCTGGTGGAGAGAAGGCTTAACCTGAAGATCAAAAAGCTTAGAACTGATAACGGCGGAGAGTTTGTCTCTTCCGAGTTTTCTAACTTTTGCAGGAAGCATGAAATCCAGAGAGAGCTCACTTGTGCTCATACTCCACAACAAAACAGAGTAGCGGAGCGGAAGATCCGTCATCTGACGGAGACCTGCAAATGTTGGCTTCATGCCAAGAGTATCCCAAGGTCTTTTTGGGCGGAGGGAATGTCTTGTGCAGCTTATGTCATCAATCGGATGCCTCTCAGTCCGATCAACATGAAGTCTCCCTTCGAGATGTTGCTGAAGGAGAAGCCAAGCGTTGAACACCTTCGGGTGTTTGGATCAACTTGCTATGTGCATATTCTTGATGCTCTGAGGACTAAGCTTGATGCAAAGGCAAGGAAGCTTGTCTTTGTTGGCTATGATGAGCAGAAGAAGGGATGGAGATGCATGGATCCTGTGACGAAGAAGTTCGTGGTGTCAAGGGATGTTGTCTTTGACGAACTGACGTCATATGGAGGAAGCTCGGTTGAGCTACCAGAGAGCAATGTTGATGAAGATCTGGAGGTAGCTGAGGTTGTTGATCAGGTGGAGCTGGCTGTCTCACCAGCAGCTCTAGTTGCTTCAAGTTCTGGGGGAGAAGCTTCTGGGTCAGGAAGCAGGGGGAGCATTGCTCCAAGCTTGCCGGAGAATAGAGGTGAACCAGAAGAAGTAGCGGAGGTGATCAGCAAGGAGCAGCCTCTTCGAAGGTCAAAGAGGGTTGTCAAGCCTCCAGCTCGCTACTGCGAAGGAAACATTGTGAGCTATGTCTCATGTTTCTTTGCAGGTCCTCTTGATGAGCGAGAGCCTGCTAGCTTCAATGAGGCCACTGGAGTCAAGGAGTGGGAATGTGCCATGAGAGAGGAGATGGAGGCTCTCAAGAAGAATGAAACTTGGGATCTTGTTCCCAGAGTTGATGGCATCACTCCTGTGACTTGCAAGTGGGTGTTTAAGTTGAAGAAGAAGACTGATGGGAGCATTGAGAGATACAAGGCTCGCCTGGTTGCTCGGGGATTCTCTCAGCAGTATGGAGAAGACTATGAGGAGACGTTCAGTCCAGTTGTTAAGATGACTTCAGTTCAGGTGGTGATTGCATTGGCTGCTTGCCAAGGATGGAGGATGTGGCAGCTTGATGTAAAGAACGCCTTTCTTTACGGAGAGATTGACAAGGACATCTTCATGGAGCAGCCACTTGGATTCGTTTCTGAAGCTCATCCGGACTACGTCTGCAAGCTCAGGAAGGCTCTCTACGGGTTGAAGCAAGCTCCTCGAGCTTGGTATGGGAAGATAGCAGAATATCTGCAATTTTGTGGATACTTTGCTTCAAACTCGGACTCAAGCTTGTTTATCAAGAAGAGGGGGGAGCTTCATGTCTTGGTCCTGCTGTATGTTGATGATATGATCATCACTGGGAATTCTGAGGAGGAGGTTGCTAGGCTCAGAGCTGAGCTAGCCATTCGCTTCGAGATGAAAGACCTGGGAGAGCTTCATCACTTTCTTGGTCTCGAAGTGGAGAGGAAGGAGAGTGGGATCCTTATCTGCCAGAAGGGATATGCTGAGCGCATAGTGAACCAGTTTGGCTTGATTGAAGGGAAGACTTGCTCTACTCCTATGGATCAAGAGCTGAAGCTTCGACGAGATGAAGGAAGAGTTCTTCCTGATCCTTTGGTATTCAGGGCTCTTGTTGGAAGCTTGATCTACCTGACAATTACTAGACCTGATATAGCTTATGCTGTTGGTCGAGTAAGTTGGTTTATGGCAGAGCCAAGGAAATCTCATCTTGTAGCGGCAAAGAACATTCTGAAGTATGTCAAGGCTACTTCTGACATGAGACTTCTTTACAAAAGGGATGCGAGTTTCTCTCTGCTAGGTTACACGGATGCTGATTATGGTGGTGATTCGGATGACCGAAGGTCTACTTCTGGTTATGTGTTCACTTGTGGATCAGCGGGTATTTCGTGGTGTAGCAAGAAGCAGGACTCGGTATCCGTCTCTACTACGGAAGTTGAGTACAAGGCATCTGCCTTGGCAGCTCGGGAAGCCATTTGGCTAAGGAGGCTAGTAGAGGACGTCCATGAGGAAGTGCAAGGTCCTACTTTGCTCCGAGGGGATAATGAGAGTGCTCTCAAGCTGGTGAACAATCCAGTTTGTCATGCCAGGACTAAGCATATTGAGATCGATCACCACTTCATAAGGGAGAAGGTGTTGGAAGGATCTCTTGTGGTTGGTCATGTTCGGAGTGAAGATAACCTTGCTGACATCTTCACCAAGCCGTTGTCGAAGGGGCCTTTTCAGCAGCTACGAGGTCTGCTTGGCTTGATCACCACTTCTCACTTCAAGGGGGAGTGTTGAAATTGGTGAAGTGAAAGTGGGGGTGATCGGCAGTCCGGGCGACCTGGGCGGACTGACCGCGCGGACTGGGCTTAGTCCGATGGGTTGCTGTTCGGCTTTCTTGTAGCTTGCTGTGGTCAGGTGCGGACTGCGCAGACTGGTTGAGTCCGGCAGTGGGCCGAGCTCTGGAGGTGGTATCCGCGGACTGTGCGGACTGAGGTTTGGAGTCCGCGCGATCAGTGGTTGATCTGGAGTTTGCGGTGAGCTGCATCTTTAGGTGGTCTGGCCTAGGAGCTGGCGGACTGGCCTGGTATCCGCAGTGTCCGCTGTGACCGGGCCTTGTGCCTGTGGTTGTGGACAGTGCGAGATGGAGTTGTATCCGCCGTATCCGCTGTGACCGGGCGTGTTGCCTGTGGTCGTGGCTATTGCGAGCTGGGTTGGTGTCCGCAGAGTCCGCTGTGACCGGGCGGTCTGCCTGTGGTCGTGGACTGGTGGTTGCGGACAGGTGCTGGTTCGTCTCTTTGGCGAACTGGCTTTGTACTCGGCTTGTGGCTCGTGCGTCTCGGCTAGTCCCGCGTTGCTTCTGCGGACTGGGCGGACTGCCATGAGAAGGTCGCTTCTCGCCGGGACTTGGCGAGTTGGTTGACCTCGTGCGGGCGGACTCGGCGGGATGGCATTGCTAGTTGCGACCAAGGGGCGGTGATTTTATCTCATAGGGTGGTGACCACACTCCTCACCCGGCCTATAAATAGGACCCCCCCGGCACCTCATTTGGTAGCAGAGTGAACAGTAAGTTGGGCTTGATTGTAGGCTGCGGACTCATTTTTTGTATCCGCGCGGGCTGTTTGCTTATCCGGTTCTGTGTACAGGTGGCGCGACTAGCAGTGTCAAACCAGGAGTTTGGTTCTGACCTCTGTGGAGTTAGCGGGCTGCATTCGGCGGTCTCCAGCATCAGCATCCTCTCAAGTTCAATAACCTGTCCGCGCGACCTTGCGGTCTCGGCGGTTAGGCGGCCTGTTCCTCTGTTCAGCAGCAGTTCGGCGAATAACGGTGTGTCCGCGCGACCTCGCGGTCTCGGCAGACTCCGTGTTCTGTTCGGCTAAACTCAGATCGGGCAAGCTCTGCGGATAGCCGGTCTCGGCGGACTCGGCGGACTCCGTGGGCTATCCGCCCGAGTTGTTATTTTTTGTTCTCTTGTTCATGTACTGGCGAAATCATGTCTTGCCATGTATACCTCGCCCTGTAAAGAAGATTAATAAAAGTTGATCTACTTGCTTCTGTCTTTGTATTTGGTTATCTGAGATTGCTTCCTGTTTTCCGCGGTTCAAGTTGTGATCTGGGTAGTGCCGAAGATATTAATTTGGTGTTTGGGCTACCTTGCTGATCAGCTTGAGAAAATTTAACACGCACTTCTTCGCCGTGGTATCAACATCCGTCCGCTGGTTCTCCCCCGTCAACAGAATGCGTTCGGTCAAACTCACTTTTGCAGAAGCAAATCGCTCTCTTTCAATCCACTACAGGTTTGCTCTCCATTGCTGTAACTCACTGCAGCTCACATTCGCCTTGATCACTCCTTCATACCATTTTCATCTAAATTTGTAATGGGCATTCACTTATCAAAATTTCACAATATTCCACTACATCTATTTTCATATATATATGCAGATCTCTATGATACCATAAGGTTGCAAATTTGGAATTTTTTTTTCTTGTAGAACTCATGTGGGACTATTAACAACAGCCTTTGCCTCCAGCTGCATCTTCAAAAGGGAAGTAGCATTCTCTATCCATCGAGGTGATTACTAGGTTTTTAGCAAATTATTTTTGGGACCCTCTCACGATTGTCTAAAGAACGATTCATACATGTTTTGTAATACCATTGCCTCTATTGCCCATTTCTTCTTCTTTGTGTAGCTTTGTGCTCACAATTCAGGGAGGAGTTGTACTTGAATATTGGATTCAAATTCAAATAATGTGCGAAATTGTGCTCGATTTTTTTATTTCATCTCTGTTTATGCTCAAACACTCTTACAACTTATAATTATTTTTCGCTTCTCATTTTTTGTACAATTTTTGTTTGTATGTATGACAAGTGAAAGCATATACTATTAACATGGGAAGTCAATTGAATTCAATTGTATTTTTAATATTAAATGACTTGGATGGTGTGAATATTCAAATATAAATCAAAGAAAACTAATACTGTTTGAGAATATTAATAATTGAAAGTAGTGTTGGTTCATGAAATATTCATTTTCTTGATGCTTTGGTC
Source organism: Platanthera zijinensis (assembly GCA_039513925.1). Lineage (NCBI taxonomy): Eukaryota > Viridiplantae > Streptophyta > Magnoliopsida > Asparagales > Orchidaceae > Platanthera > Platanthera zijinensis. The sequence continues at coordinate 170,327,495 of CM077094.1, forward strand.
TACATCTTAACTAAAGTGATTTCAGGCGAATATATCATGTTCCATTGGAAATTTTTCTCCACTGTAAACTTTAACAAACAAAAGAAACATATTTATAGTTAAATCCCTAAAGTAACAATAATTATGAAAAATTTAAACAATTCATCTGACGCACTTGAACTTTAATACCTGGCTAGTTATTAGGAAAAAAAGGCAAAAGCTGAAATTGTTGTCGAACGACCATCAAAGTAAATACAAATACACCATGATTGTTGATGATACAGACAATTCAATGCTTACTTGATCGCAATGTAAGCATAAATGCTTTCCTCCAACCGTTCAATTCTTCACCGTCGGGTACTGGCCACACTCTTGAGCCCCCTCTTTGCACGCATCTGCCATTTCAATTGAATCCTTATCATTGTCGCACCACGGGTTCTTGGTTTTGTCTCTACTCGATCATTATTTGAGGTTTTACATGCAAGGACTCCTGCTGCATGTCCATTTTCTCTTTGCGCCTACCATCCCAAAACCATACTGGATGCCCAAGAAGATTGCTCGTTTGGTCGAAGTTAATTTTTCCGACGAGACCAATGATCATATTCACTTCACTCCAAGCTCCGCTTCCTACAACCCGCACCAACAATATTGACCTGCACTCAACCACAAACTGTTGACCAATGACACCACCGCTAACATTCATAACCACCACCTTCAAAACTACAATTTCAAATACTTCCACCACGTTTTCCGTCTATCTATCGCCTCTTCAATCAAGAGTATAATGACTTGCAGAGTAAAGGGGGATGCTTCCAATGCAAACTACCATATTCCCCCAACCATAACAACCCCATGAAGAAATTGTGGGCTATCATTGGAAATGAAAATGAGGAAGTCACCTTAATGGATTTAAAAGCTTTCGAGTGTAGAGCACACCCGACAACCCTTTAGACGTCCTACAATGATTGGATCTCCCGTGTTTTCCATGGGGGCAATATTGGGATCACTCACAATGAAGCTTAAGGAGCAACTTTTCGATATTCAAATCTTTATCATAATTGATAACTGAGTTAGCCACAATTTCATCTCCCAGAAATTCCCGAGGCACTTTCACATACATACATTTCACTTTCAGTGCTTCACTGTTTACTTGGGGGGATAGTCGACGCAACCCTACATACGACCTTTCCCTCAATCTTCCAATAAAAGCAAATTCTTACTTGGCCATGTCCAATTTTTATGCCTTTGGATTGGTGGAACATCGATGCAATCCTGAGAAGGCTTGACTATAAACACTAGGTGACATCAATAAACTTTATGTGGTGAAACATCCCTCCTCACTGTGACATCATTCAGAACTATTTAGAAACGACTCAGTGGGCTTCTATGAAGTCCTTTGGCATCTGACTGGAGAACATTTTGAACAGAGAATATCGTTCTCTGTTCGGAAACGAACAATGCCCTCTCATGACCCAGTCCGTCTCTTGCCTTTTTCCCTTGTCTATCCAGTAGAATGGACCTCCCCAGCCACAAAACCAACGTCGAAGTTCCCATCTGAGGTCGACGAGCTCTCCTCCAGCGATTTTGTCTGCCAAAAACCATTTCTATCATGTCCACGCTCAACCCGACAACTTTAGTGTTCCAACCCACCTTTTGTCCCCCCTGCCTCTGTTAGACAACTGTCGACACTTCTTTGACCACCATTTTGTTTAGAATCTAGACCTACCTGAGCCTACCCATCTTTCTCATCCTTTCAGGGAACCTATTCCTTTACCCAACCCGGGACCAACTTGTTTCTCCATAACAATCCACTAAAAATGGAAATATAGAACCAGAGGACTTTACTAGCTCACAAACATTATGCATTCATTTTTTTATCCACACAAGAACCTTATCTTTTAGGGCAGCTGAATCAACAGAGGGTTAGATACATTATTGTACTCACAAACGCATGGTATTCCTCTCACCAAACTCTTGATTGTCTACTGTTTTAATCATTTTATGCTTAATTTTAATGTTCACTAAAATCCAGAGCTTGCCTTCATTATCACGTTTCTTGTTTGCCATTAATTTGATATGCTTTTTATTGTCTGATATTGTTTTTTTCCTTTGGATAATTCATTTTATGATAGTAAGCGTGTTCGATTGTTTGGTACTATGTGTGAGCTATACAAACCCTATATTGAATATCTCAATTTATTATTTGTCGAGTTTGGATTTGTATTACAGACTTTAAATTTGTTTCAAATATAATTTAGTATCAAAATTCCTATTTTTGGATTACAAGATTACATCACATGCCTTTCAGTTTGACGAACAGTCCCGCTGCATTTCTAGTGACTAGAGACGTCCAACACAATGGGAAATGGAGCAAAGGTGGAACTTTACACAGAGGCAGGAGGACTCATCCAGCTTGGAACGACTTCACGGGGCTGATTGGCGGCTGGAAACTAATTAAAGCAAGATTACGAGAATAGATAAATAACAAAAATGTCAAAGAAAAAATAAAAATGAAATAACGAGATAAATGTTGTGCATCTACGCCTTCCCATCATGAGATATCTTGCCATATACGTGCCCGCAAATCACCCATGATATATGAATTTTAGAAGGACTCTCTGAGATAAGTGTTTCTCTTCTTTTTTAAACTGCAGCGTATTTATTTATTTATTGTATTCTTTTAAAGCTATACTTGACTTGATAGTTTCTGCATGTTCCTGCATTGCACAATACTGTTTTACCCAAGATTTTCTTGTCTTTTAACAATATTTTGAGTGGAAAGATGGAATGGCAGGGTATGAGAAGGAATTTTAGTAGCGTGGATAATTTATTTACCTATTTGTCCGTTTATCCTTAGCCTTCATTTTGTTTATGCTTCTAATCATATTATATTGAAAACTCGGTCAAATCTTTCTTGGTTATAGGGGTTGAGAAAGCTGATTATAGCGGTGCTTTACACTTTTTTAGAAGAAATGATGGCATTTATTGCCTCGAAATGGTCCAAGGGTATGCAAGTTTCCTTTGCATTTGCATTTTTTGTATTATTCATTTATAATTTGGAAATAAATTTTAGAGAATGATTTATGACAAATTGCATAAACAACTCAAGCACCAACAACACGATAAAGCTAAACCAAATAATTGAGATAAGGCTAATGATGATGATTGTTTTATTGGCCTCAGACAACGGGCCTAATTATCTATTTTGTTGTCTTTTATTAGTGGTTTATCATTATTATTGCGTTGTCCTTGGATCCATGTTTGAGTTGATTTATCTTGTTGACGCACTAATGTTTTTTCTCATGCTTTTAACAATGGTTCTATTATGTAGCTTGGCTAAATGGGTTTTGCCTATGAAATAGATCACCTACTCACTCACAAAATTATATAGAAAACTTTGTAGTCTCTTGTGCAAAACCTGGAGGGCCATTGATGTCGTCATGGTTATACTAGAATAAGTATAACCTATTGAGCTCAATTTAAAAGTTGAGATTAGAATAGATTCGAACATAATCACTTTTTTTTGCATGAAATCTCATTTCTTTTTGGCTTGCCCCATGCTTTCTTCTTTGTTCCACATGCCTTAATTTTTTAGTGGGAATCCACATGGCATATGCCTTCAATGTGTTCATACTTTGATTTTGATGGTATTCATATGCTTCATTAACTGATCCTTCATTTCAATTGGTTAATGTGCAATAGTGGGGCCCCCTTTGCTTGGCAGCCTAAGAAGCAGTAAACCACTTGAGCCTTTTGGCAAATTTCAGGATATTACAAGTCCAGGATGGAATGGTCTCTTCTTTAAGGTTGTTTTAAAAAAATTCATGATCTTCATAATTTTTTGCCTACTTCAAGCCATTATTACCTTTTTAAGCCTTTCTTTAATAGAACAAAAACACATAAACAATCCGAAAATGGAGTATGAAAAGGGATTACTTTTTCTTTGAAGCTTCACATTGCACTAATCTTTTGGCTGTTTTCTTATACTTTTGCAGTAGCTAAGAACATTCATACAGATGTGGACGAAGCTGAAAGTTGTGGATAACTCTGGTGCTAAATGGGTTAGGTGCATACAAGCTTTGAAGTGGAGGAAGGGGGCGAGATTTGGGAGACACGATAATTGCATCGGTTCAGGAAGTGCAGCCTCGCAGTAAAGTAAAGAAAGGAGAGGTGGTATATGTTATTGTCGTGCGCGCAGCCATGCAGCGAGGGAGCTGTGATGGCAGTGAGATTAGGTTTGACGACAATGCAGTAGTTGTTGAATTTTCTCAAGTTGATCAGCAAGGTAGCCCAAACACCAAATTAATATTTTCGGCACTACCCAGATCACAACTTGAACCGCGGAAAGTAGGAAGCAACTTAGATAACCAAACACATAGACAGAAGCAAGCAGATCAAACTTTTATTAATCTTCTTTACAAGGCGAGGCATACATGGCGAGACATGATTTCGCCAGTATGGAAAAGCAGAAAAACAAACAAGTTCGGGCGGATAGCACCCTGAGACCGCCGAGTCCGCCGAGACCGCCGAGACCGCCGAGCTCGCTCAATCCGCCGCCAAACAGCTGATGAACAGAGGAACAAGCCGCCTATCCGCCGAGACCGCGAGGTCGCGCGGACAGAGAAGAAACTTGAGATAAAACTGATGCTGGTAACCGCCAATGCAGCCCGCTAACTCCAGCGGTCAGAACCAAACTCCTGGTTTGACACTGCTAGCCGCGCCACCTGCACACAGAAACCGGTTAAGCAAACAGCCCGCGCGGATACAACAAATGAGTCCGCAGCCTACACTCAAGCCCAACTTACTGTTCACTCTGCTACCAAATGAGGTGCCGGGGGGGGGTCCTATTTATAGGCCGGGTGAGGAGTGTGGTCACCACCCTATGAGATAGAGACACCGCCCCTGGGTCGCAGCTAGCAAAGCCATCTCGCCGAGACCGCTCGCTAAGGGTCAACCATCCCGCCAAGTCCTGGCGAGAAGCGACCTGCACATGGCAGTCCGCCCAGTCCGCAGAAACAACGCAGGACTAGCTGAGATGCAAAAGCCACAAGCCGAGTACAATGCTAGTCCGCCGAAGAGACGAACCAACATCAGTCCGCAACCACCAGTCCACGACCACAGGCAGACCGCCCGGTCACAGCGGACTCTGCGGATACCAACCTTGCTCGCAATATCCACGACCACAGGCACAAAGCCTGGTCACAGCGGACATAGCGGAAACCAGGCCAGTCCGCCAGCACTTAGGCCAGACCGCCAAACGAAACAGCTCACCGCAACTCCAGATCAACCACAGAACGAGCGGACTCCAAACCTCAGTCCGCATAGACCGCGGAACCACCTCCAGAGCTCGGCCCACTGCCGGACTCAACCAGTCCGCGCAGTTCGCTCCTGACCTCAGCAAGCTATAAGCAATGCCGAACAGAAACCCGCCGGACTAAGCCCAGTCCGCGCGGTCAGTCCGCCCAGGTCGCCCGGACTGCCGATCACCCCCACTTCCACTTCACCAATTTCAACACTCCCCCTTGAAGTGAGAAGTGGTGATCAAGCCAAGCAGACCTCGAAGCCGCTGAAAAGGCCCCTTCGACAACGACTTGGTGAAGATGTCAGCAAGGTTATCTTCACTCCGAACATGACCAACCACAAGAGATCCTTCCAACACCTTCTCCCTTATGAAGTGGTGATCGATCTCAATATGCTTAGTCCTGGCATGACAAACTGGATTGTTCACCAGCTTGAGAGCACTCTCGTTATCCCCTCGGAGCAAAGTAGGGCCTTGCACTTCTTCATGGACATCATCTACAAGCCTCCTTAGCCAAATGGCTTCCCGAGCTGCCAAGGCAGACGCCTTGTACTCAGCTTCTGTAGTGGAGACAGATAGCGAGTCCTGCTTCTTGCTACACCACGAAATGCCCGCTGATCCATAAGTGAACACATAACCAGAAGTTGACCTTCGGTCATCCGAATCACCACCATAGTCAGCATCCGTGTATCCTAGCAGAGAGAAACTCGCATCCCTTCTGTAGAGAAGTCTCATGTCAGAAGTTGCCTTGACATACTTCAGAATGTTCTTTGCCGCTACAAGATGAGACTTCCTTGGCTCTGCCATGAACCGACTTACTCGACCAACAGCGTAAGCTATATCTGGTCTAGTAATCGTCAGGTAGATCAAGCTTCCAATAAGGGCCCTGAACACCAAAGGATCAGGAAGAACCCTTCCTTCATCTCGTCGAAGTTTTAGACCTTGATCCATAGGAGTAGAGCAAGTCTTTCTTTCAATCAAGCCAAACCGGTTCACTATGCGCTCAGCATATCCCTTCTGGCAGATAAGGATCCCGCTCTCCTTCCTCTCCACTTCGAGACCAAGAAAGTGATGAAGCTCTCCCAGGTCTTTCATCTCGAAGCAAATGGCTAGCTCAGCTCTGAGCCTAGCAACCTCCTCCTCAAAATTCCTTGTGATTATCATATCATCAACATACAGCAGGACCAAGACAGAAAGCTCCCCCTTCTTCTTGATGAACAAGCTAGAGTCCGAGTTTGAAACAAGGTATCCACAGAATTGCAGATACTCTGATATCTTCCCATACCAAGCTCTAGGAGCTTGCTTTAACCCGTAGAGAGCCTTCCTGAGCTTGCAGACGTAATCAGGATGAACTTCAGAAACGAAACCAAGAGGCTGATCCATAAAGATGTCTTTGTCAATCTCTCCGTAAAGAAAAGCATTATTTACATCAAGCTGCCACATCCTCCATCCTTGGCATGCAGCCAATGCAATCACCATCCGAACTGAAGTCATCTTTGCAACAGGGCTGAACGTCTCCTCATAGTCTTCTCCATACTGTTGAGAGAACCCCCGAGCCACCAGGCGAGCCTTAAATCTCTCAATGCTCCCATCTGCCTTCTTCTTCAACTTAAACACCCACTTACATGTCACCGGAGTAATGCCATCAACTTTGGGCACCAGATCCCAAGTTTCATTCTTCTTGAGAGCATCCATCTCCTCTCTCATGGCATCTTCCCACTCCTTGACACCAGTGGCCTCATTAAAGCTAGCAGGCACTCGCTCATCCAGAGGACCTGCAAAGAAGCATGAGACATAGCTTACAGTGTTTCCTTCGCAGTAGCGAGCTGGAGGCTTGATAACCCTCTTTGACCTCCGAAGAGGCTGCTCCTTGCTAATCACCTCCGCTGCTTCTTCTGGTTCACCTCTGCTCTCTGGCAAGCTTGGAGCAGTGCTCCCCCTACTTCCTGACCCAGAAGCTTCTTCTCCAGAACTTGAAGCAACTGGAGCTGCTGGTGACACAGCCAGCTCCACTTGATCAGCTACCTCAGCCACCTCCTGACCTTCATCAACCTTGCTCTCTGGCAGCTCAACCGAGCATCCTCCATATGACGTCAGTTCGTCAAAGACAACGTCTCTTGACACCACAAACTTCTTCGTCACCGGATCCATGCATCTCCATCCCTTCTTCCGCTCATCATAGCCAACAAAGACAAGCTTCCTTGCCTTTGCATCAAGCTTAGTCCTTAGCACATCAGGGATATGCACATAGCAAGTTGATCCAAACACCCGAAGGTGTTCCACACTAGGCTTCTCCTTCAGCAACATCTCGAAGGGAGACTTCATGTTAATCGGACTCAGAGGCATCCGATTGATGATATAGGCAGCACAAGACATTCCCTCCGCCCAGATGGACCTTGGGATACTCTTGGCATGAAGCCAACATTTGCAAGTCTCCGTCAGATGACGGATCTTCCGCTCCGCTACTCCGTTTTGTTGTGGAGTATGAGCACAAGTGAGCTCCCTTTGGATTCCATGCTTCCTGCAAAAGTTAGAAAACTCGGAAGAGACAAACTCTCCCCCATTATCAGTTCTAAGCTTTTTGATCTTCAGGTTAAGCCTTCCCTCCACCAGCTCCTTGAACTCCACAAACAATCGGAAGGCTTCAGACTTCTCCTTCAAGAAATACACCCAAGTGTATCTTGAGTAGTCATCAATCAAGACTAGCATATACCTGCTTCCACCAAGGCTAGCAGTCGCGGTTGGTCCCATCAGATCACCATGGATAACCTCCAATGGTGCTTTGCTTCTTGTTTGTGACTTATCAAACGGAAGACGATGAGACTTCCCATATTGACATCCAGCACAAACGTGACGCTCACCGAAGGATGATAGCTTAGGCAAGCCTCTCACCAGGCTCCTGCTTGACATAGCCTTCAGCTTATCCATCCCGACATGCCCCAGCCTCTCATGCCACATAGCAGCGCTATCGTTGGCCCTCATCCGATCAACATAGGAGCTTGTTGATAAGACAAACAAGTCCCTTACTCTCCTTCCTACATGAGCAACATCAGCCTTAACCGCTGATACGTTGCGAAGGAACTTCACTTCTGTTGGCCCAAACAGAACGTGGTAACCAGCATCAACCGCATTGGTCACAGAGAAGAGGTTTTTCTTCATACCCGGTACGTGATAAACACTCCTTAACGTGAGTGGCCCCTTATCACTACCCACCGTTACCATACCCTCCTTCTCTACTGCATGAATAGTATTATCAGCAGTAATGATAACTTCGTTACCTGAGTATGCCTGCAGCGAAGAGAACTTTGACAAATCTCCGGTGAGGTGATGACTGCACCCGGAGTCAACGATCCGGTCGTCCTTCATGTCACTGGTGGACAAAGCACGGACACAAGTGCCCGTCATGAACGCTCCACCCCATCCAGCTTCTTCCTTGATTGAGGAGGCTTCCTCCTTGCCTGCAGCATGCCCAGGCTGCAGCTTGACCTTGCAGTCTCGCTTGAAGTGGCCTGGTTGATGACACCTGAAGCACTTCAGGTTCTTTTTCCAATCCTTCTTAGGAGCAAGGCTCCCCTCCTGCTGTTTAGAAGATGAAGATTCATCTCCAGCCGCAGTCTGCTTCTTCTTCCCTTCCCATCTCTTCTTCTTCTTCTTCTCAGTGAAGAGAGCATCACTAGCTCCTTCAGAGACCGTCACCCCGGCCATCTGCCTTGCCAAGCTCTCCTGCGAGGCAAGCAGATTCTCCAGCTCCAGAAGAGAGGGCTGAGTAGCCCAGCCTTGAACAGAAGTAACGAAGGACACATACTCCTTCCACAAATCGCGGATTATGTGCCTCTTCAGCTTAGCCTCGGAGATCGGCTCATCAGGATCAAGAGCAGAGAGCTCAGCACACAAGCTCTTCATCTTCAAGAAGAATTTGGAGATAGAAAGATCTCCCTGAGTTGCCTTAGCTAACTCATTCTCTAAGAACCGTAGCCTTGCTACATTCTTCCTATTGAACAACCCATCAAGGGAAGTCCAAATCTCAGCAGCAGACTCACATCCTAAGATGTGATCAAAGAGTTCAGGTGACACCGCCCGCTTGAGAGCAAACTCAGCTTTGGCATTTGTCTTCCTCCACACTCTCACCTGCTCAGCTGTTCCAAACTCAGCAGTTATTTCTACTTGATCATCTCCACCGACGACCTCCCATAACTCCTCACCCAGAAGATAGCTCTTCATGCACGACTTCCACTTCTTGAAGTTAGTCGGCGTCAGAAGCTCAATACCAAGACCTCTTGCAAAACCACCGTCCATGGTGCTAACTTGGTTATCCTTCAGAAGCACACAGAGCAACAACAAGCCTGTTGATCACCGCTCAAGCAACTGAACCTTCCTCTGATACCATGTTGAATTTTCTCAAGTTGATCAGCAAGGTAGCCCAAACACCAAATTAATATTTTCGGCACTACCCAGATCACAACTTGAACCGCGGAAAGTAGGAAGCAACTTAGATAACCAAACACATAGACAGAAGCAAGCAGATCAAACTTTTATTAATCTTCTTTACAAGGCGAGGCATACATGGCGAGACATGATTTCGCCAGTATGGAAAAGCAGAAAAACAAACAAGTTCGGGCGGATAGCACCCTGAGACCGCCGAGTCCGCCGAGACCGCCGAGCTCGCTCAATCCGCCGCCAAACAGCTGATGAACAGAGGAACAAGCCGCCTATCCGCCGAGACCGCGAGGTCGCGCGGACAGAGAAGAAACTTGAGATAAAACTGATGCTGGTAACCGCCAATGCAGCCCGCTAACTCCAGCGGTCAGAACAAAACTCCTGGTTTGACACTGCTAGCCGCGCCACCTGCACACAGAAACCGGTTAAGCAAACAGCCCGCGCGGATACAACAAATGAGTCCGCAGCCTACACTCAAGCCCAACTTACTGTTCACTCTGCTACCAAATGAGGTGTCGGGGGGGGGGGGGTCCTATTTATAGGCCGGGTGAGGAGTGTGGTCACCACCCTATGAGATAGAGACACCGCCCCTTGGTCGCAGCTAGCAAAGCCATCTCGCTGAGACCGCTCGCTAAGGGTCAACCATCCTGCCAAGTCCTGGCGAGAAGCGACCTGCACATGGCAGTCCGCCCAGTCCGCAGAAACAACGCAGGACTAGCTGAGATGCAAAAGCCACAAGCCGAGTACAATGCTAGTCCGCCGAAGAGACGAACCAACATCAGTCCGCAACCACCAGTCCACGACCACAGGCAGACCGCCCGGTCACAGCGGACTCTGTGGACACCAACCCTGCTCGCAATATCCACGACCACAGGCACAAAGCCTGGTCACAGCGGACATAGCGGAAACCAGGCCAGTCCGCCAGCACTTAGGCCAGACCGTCAAACGAAACAGCTCACCGCAACTCCAGATCAACCACAGAACGAGCGGACTCCAAACCTCAGTCCGCACAGACCGCGGAACCACCTCCAGAGCTCGGCCCACTGCCGGACTCAACCAGTCCGCGCAGTTCGCTCCTGACCTTAGCAAGCTATAAGCAATGCCGAACAGCAACCCGCCGGACTAAGCCCAGTCCGCGCGGTCAGTCCGCCCAGGTCGCCCGGACTGCCGATCACCCCCACTTCCACTTCACCAATTTCAACAGTAGTCCTTGTTAACAAGCAAGGAGAGCCAATAGGGACTAGGGTTTCTGGGCCAGTGCCACATGAACTCAGAAGGAAGAAGCATCTCAAGATTCTAACTCTTACTGAACACATTGCTTAATAAGGTATGCAGCTCTATCAGAGAGCTTTTTTTATTCTCTGAACTTTATTAAACTGTGAAGTGGAGTTCATATTTTATTTTTAGAGATTGAGCTATTTTCTCGACACAATTGTGATTGCATAATTTCAGGTTTGTAGTTTGATTACAATTATTTAAAGTAAAATGCTCCTTAATTTGTTTTCTCTGATGGTTTGTTCTTTAAAATTACAACTTTTGTTGGTTTGATGAGATTTCTCAGTTATGTAGAAGTTCACAACATTTTAACACTTTTTCAATAAAGCATTTGGCTCCGTTTGGTGGGACATATTTTCACCGATCAAGCGGTTATGGCCGCATGAACTGGACTTATAAGTCTGGTTCATGCGGCCGTAACCGCTTGACCGGTGAAAATAAGTCCCCCCAAACGGAGCCTTTGTAGTTTGTTTGCTTTATTATAGTGTTATTGTTTCAGTCATAAATGAATGTGATTTGATATGTTGCCTAAAAAAATCTTTCCTTAAAGTTTTGGATGCAGGTAAATCCTCACCGCTATATTTACTATCATAATTTTCAATCATAAATGAAGTGTATCTATTTTGGATATTTTATTCATAGCTATTGGATTTTTTTTGTATGAAAGCAACCTAGAAAAGTATGATACCTGTACACTTTTTGTGTAGAAATATATAGTTAACTTTTGGCGAAATTTATGGGTCAGAGCACTGGACACAGAGCACATGAGATTCTGACTCAAAGAAAGAAGTATCTTGTTTTCGGGATAATAGCTGAGATATCAGAGTCATGTATCAGATATTTCAAAATAACTGAGATGTTTGAGTCATATCACGGCTATTTTAAAAATATCGGAGAGATATCTCAAATATCTCAGCTTCTAGCACAAAAACAAAAAATGAGAAACATATTCTTGAGAGTAAATAAAAAATACAAGTTTCCATGAGCTTTTAGACTAAAATTTCTTATGTTAATTAATTATGCAGGGTTGCACTCAGTTCAGTTAAGCTCGATTTTACTCGGCAAAAGGGAGGGCCGGTGGTGGTGAGGGAGAGAAAAGAGAAGGGTACGAGAAGAAAAGTTAGGGAGCAACCCTAAATCTCATACATCCCAACATAATAAAAAAAAAGAGTACAACACAACCCCTTATAGGTGTGGGGTGGAGATAACGAAAAAGCAGTACGAATAATAAAGCGTACACATACCAGAATATAACATAACAAAATGCAAATAAGATAATCATGTCAGTGGCGCGTCTTCGGTCTCTCCTCCAGACGGACCCGTCATCATATTCCTCCGCGTGTGGACTCACCACGGCGTCTCGTCCGCATGTCGGCCTGCACAACCGTAACACAAACAAACTAGGAGGAAACATGTGGAGCCAAGTCCAGCATCTTCATTATGAACGCATAAGAAAATGCTGTGTCGTTCAGATATTCATCTCTACATCCATCAAAAAAGAGTTCAATTAATCTTATGTTAAACCTCAAAAGGTGCGAAAATAAGAGTACGTGTGTGTTTTTTCTTCTTTACTTTTTAGCGAATCATTGTGGATGAAAGGTTAACAAAAAGAATTGCTAACAACGTAAATGTGGAATTCATCTTAATGATTCGTTTTCATGCAAATCTGATCGTAGCTCAAGATCGGTGTTGGGTCCATAAGATCTTTTAATCCGGTCAAAGCCATTTGATATGAATGAAGTAAATACATGCTGAGGAGAGAGTTTACCTTTCTGTCTTTGAGTAGTGCCGCTCAGTAAGTTTACAATTAAACAATATCATGTTATCATCAGTCTTTGTTGCCCTCAATTTGGCCACAAATTTAGCAGCATCGGAGTACAAAATATAGGCTTCTGTCACATTATTTCCAAATATTAAGATGAAGTTACAAAGACTAATGCAATATATACACATAATTAAGATATGAGCCTACCATAAAAATCAGAGTTAACAAGAATATTGGGGTAATTTTGTGCTCTCACCTGCAAAAAGCCCAAATGATATTCATTCAGATATAAAAATCAGGACAATATAGCTCTAGAGAATCTACTAAGTTAGCATAGTCCTCAAAAAGGGATCCAATTATGTGGAATGCTGGTAAGAGAGAATGTGCAGGGTAGGGATGCGTGGGTGTGACTCTAGACGAGGCAAATCCTAAGGTGTAGCATTGAGGAAAAACCTAATGAAAACCCTAGGAGGATGCAAGCATGCAAAGATCAATCTGAAGTTAGCGTGCAATTAATAATTATTCAAGTAAAGACTCAACACAAATATCACATTTAATCACATAATAATTAATATCAGTTTGCAAGTTTTGAATCACGCACACGATAGCACATATGCCCTATATGTTGAGGGACCACATCAATAACAAGGTTTTTCTACTGTCAAATCAATACATCCTAAAACATTTGCCATTTCACTTGAAATTACTAAAAATCACCACATAAACTTCCTTGAGTATTACGGATCTATGAAGTATCTCTATAAGAAGATTAGTTATGAGATATCAGAGAAACCTACAAATCAACAGCTGCCTCCTTGGGGCTTACACAAAATATCAAAAGTTAATGAAAAACAAATAAGAGTAACAACAATAGAAAGTTCGATGATGATGACCGTTGGAGTTTGTGCATTTAGTTTAGTTTTATATTTCAGGTTATGTATTAGTATCTTAGGTACGAGTATATTGTATTTAGTCTCACATTGTCTACTAGAGTTTGTATGCCATATGTAATATTTTAAATAACCCCTTTGAGGGAAGAATAAAACACACCTTCGATGTCTCCCTAAATATTTCAACATTGTATCAGAGCATGGATTTATTCCACCCTGAAATTTCTCGCCCTAAAATGTTGGCGCCCTGAAATTTCTAGCCAGCGGTTTCCGCTCCCGCTCCAAAACCCTTCTCCCGATATCCTACAACATCCATATCATCGACGGCTTCGACGGCTACTCCTCTGCTCTAGTCGACGACTGATCTACTTCATACAACGTCATGCTCGTCAGCTACTTCTATCCCGATGACAATCACTTCGCTTGTGAGACACTGCATCGATGACTTCACCGACTTCTGTCTGTCAATCCTATTGATGTTCCCTTCTGTCTGAAGTGGATCTCGTCTAGTGAACCTTCCCGGAGCTTCATTCTCACCTGATGTGCTCGTTTTTTCGCTGATGACGATCTTCGTCCTCCAGATCTGTTTGGATTCCTGTGTATATCTGCGCTTGCGTCTCCTTGACGTTGATCTCCCTAGCTATGCCGGATCTAACCGCCTCCATCAGCCTCTCCTCGCGTGTCTTCGATTCCAACCGCTACTACCTTCTGGAGTGTTGATCTCTCGCCGATGTTGAAGCTTTGTGGGGTGTTTTTTTGGTAATTTTATGTCTTTAAGTGTCTTTGTCGTCCTAATGTTTGCTTTTATGTGTTGCGTCTGTCTATATGCACGTGTATCCCATGTGAGGGGGAGTGTTTGAGATAAAGATGACTCTGATGGTATTTCTCAACTCGTCTTAGTCCACACGACCCTACAGGCTTATGTCTTGTATTGCTTGCGTCTCCCCAATTTTCTTTGTCTATGGGTATAATGTATGGTCTTTGTTGGCTGACCAGTTTTCTAGCTGGTTGTGTCGTGTGGGAGTATCCCTGGTGGCCCGTTTGTTGACTTGTGTCCAACGGGTTGTGTCATGTGGGAGTATCCCCGGTGCCCCGTCTGTATTTCAACAGGATGTGTCGTGTGAGACCATATTGTGTGCGACCGCCCTCTGTGTGGATTATCCTCGACATATTTTTCCCATATGACCCATCTGTTGATTTTCCCCCACATCACCTACCGACATTTCCTTAATCATTATATGGTGTCCAATTTGAAGGTTTCCCCTTCAGCTTAAGGGGGAGTGTTAGAGTTTGTGCATTTAATTTAGTTTTATATTTCAAGTTATGTATTAGTGTCATAGGTATGAGTGCATTGTCTTTAGTCCCGCATTATCTACTAGAGTTTGTACGTCATGTGCAATCCTCTAAATACCCATTTCAACAATGACAACTAGCAGTAAAATTTTAGACAAAATACGTTAAATGATTGTAATAAGGACAATTAGTAAATATAATATCATCAATAAAAAGTCAAATATGTAAATGGTCACTTGAAAAACAAAAAAATTTCGAATTAATTTTCCAAAATCATTGCAGTTACTCACGTTATCAACGGGAGAATATGACTTAATATAGTAATAGTATTCTTCCTTCCGAGGGTCACCCAATTCCTATATCAAGAATTTGAAACAATAAGATAATGAAGACGGAAACACATTCAAAATAATAATTGAAGCAGCGGTGTTTAAAATTTTTGCATAATATGAATTTTATGTATAAGAACAGTAGGAGTTAATAATCTAGAAAATTGTATAATTTGTGCATTTAAAAATAACCAACTGATTTGAGGCTGAAGTTCTTAGGTTATGAAATATGAATGCCACTTAGAAGTTAATATATTTATGCATAAAACATTTGGAAGAAAATTGTTAGGAAATATGACCTCCCGCTGTGCTGTAGTCGATGGGATTGTTGGATCAAGCAAGCTTGTAACCACATCAACAAAAGGATAGTCTAGAACAGCTGCTTTGAACAAATCCGGGCGCATATTTAAGACGGCGCCAATCAATAAGCCTCCACCAGTAATGCATAGCTTTTCTTTTGAGCCATATTTGTTTTCTATCAAGTATTCTGCACAAGCAATGAAATCAGTAAAAGTATTTCTTTTGTTCAGCAACATCCCATCTTCATGCCACTTTCTTCCCATTTCACCACCTCCTCGGATGTGAGCTATTGCATATATAAAACCCCTGTCCACCAACGAGAACACGGATGGGTCGAAACGAGGGCTTAGGGACGCCTGACAATAGAAGGGTCAAAAAAGTTAAACTGGGTAAAATAAGTTAGAGTTCTTGCTAAATATATATTTCTTAAAAGACATGTTCATTTGGACAAAGAGGTAGCTAAGTCGAGGATGCTAAATATATATTTCTTAATAAACGACCTGATATCATAAATGATTATGGAAGACACAACCCTACACCTTCACTGTCATCAACGATCTCATGATCATAGATTCTAATGATGAAAAATGATCATAAATGATTATGTATTTTGTTAGTGTTAACTGTTAAAATACTTGTTCACAACCATAAACCCAAAATACATGAAAAATCTGAAACCAAAATCCCACATTCTCTTATAAACAGGATACAATACCAATTTTTTCATTTTTTTGATATCCGCTCTTGTTGGGACTCACTCAATAGTTACCCGTTAGTGGTGTGTCTACCTAGGACATAACTCTACGTTGAAGGTACTATATATATTAATTCCAAACTCGATGGAGATAGGTAGAATACTTTGGGTGCTCTAACATTCTCAAAGTACGAAAAATCCTTGCGCTCAGTGTTTTAGGTTTTTCCGTTCGTTTTTCTCGTTGTGCCCAGTCGGCTCCCGAAGAGAGTTCTTCCAGCCAATTCTTATGCGTCGCTCGATGGGGACAGCTGCCTGGAGGAAATAACTTTTCCTTCAATTTTCGTTTTAGTGTTGTCCTCTGGCGATCTAGGGCAACTCGTCGGCCACATCCCACCGCTCGAGAAAATGATTGAGGAAAGCAATTCTTCCCTATTGTCGATCGGAAAGAGGGTTAGGGCATCCCGTCGCTAGCCTCTCATGCGAATCCTGCCACCCGTCTCTCGTGCAGAACCTGCGATAGGAAGAAAGTCATGCCCAGATTGTGAGATCCATTCGACCTTATCACTTCTCTATCTCTGCCATAGATCTGCTTGCCGCCTGAGCCTTTTATTCTCGATCTGTTTGAGGATCGGATCTAGTTGTGTATATGACCAATTTTAGGAGATAGAGTCATCTTTGTCCTTTTCATCCTAAAGAGATCGAGGCTGGTGGCTGCTTTTATCCTTCAGATTCTGGAGAGATCGAGATCTTTCTGATTCTGCCTTGTTGTCAAGGCATAACCGAGCACTACTTCAGTTTTGTAGCGGAACCCCTTGCCGACAACCCTCCTTTGCCGAGCTTTGTTGCGAGCATAATGATCTTGATTGTGATTGTCACCGGAAGGGTTTTCTGTGTTGTTTTAGAGTTCTCGTCTCCTTTGCACTGCTTAGATGGAGGCGTGACTTCAGTTGACATAATTTTCGGTCGGATCTATCCTTTGACGATTGCTTTCAACCAGAGAGGAGGGGGGAAACTAATTACTAGATTGGTTCTCAAGAACGTGAGATTTTCTACATGATTCTCAGTGACTATGCCTCAACTGTAAAAGGCGTAAATGAATTGTAGTAGAACAAAGACGAGGATTTCTATAGGGATTACCTTCTAAATTACCTGAATCCTCGCATTGTCAAGACCTACAGTGAGCAAAAGACTACAAAAGAGATTTGCAATCGCTTGAACGCTCACTTCTAGAAGCAAGAGGGACTGTCAAAAACTCTCCACACAAATAAGTTTTTCAATTTCAAATTCAATATGAATTCGACATTCATCTCACAACTAATTGAATTGCAAAATATGAGAAATAAGCTGAAGGATGATAAGTCCAATATGCACGGTTATCTTTTTGTCGGTCTGATACTTAACAAGCTGTCTCCTGAGTGGAATTCTTTTAAGAATGAAATGCACAAACTGAAAGAGCAGATAGGTCTAGATGAACCTAAAATGTTCTTTCATATTGAAGATCGGAACTCTGCTAAGAAGTGCATGAAGCAAGTTAGTCAACCCTCTCAGGTTGCTAACTTAGTTTCTCATTCCAGCAAGCCTCATAGGAAGCCACCGACACATAGAGGTGAAACATCATCACAGTTACAGGCAAAAAAACCTTATTTTTTAAGAAAAGAAGGGAAAGTATCATAGCTGTGAAAAGTATGGTTACTGGGCCGCAGACTACAAACTTCTAAAGAAACCGAAGGAGGATGCACCTCAGAACAAGGCAAACATATTGGTGGACAATTCTGTACCCCACACTTTTGTTGCTATATTTGGGAGTGGTCATAACAGTGTGTTTTCTAAGTGGTGGCTGAACAACAGAGCTACTTGTCATGACAAAGGTTTTCTCACTAAGGTTACAACAGTCAAGGATACTGTAGAACTACAATGAAGGATATACTCAAGTGACACATGCTGGGACATCAGATCTGGTACTCTCTTCAAGTAAAATACTAACTCTTAAGCATGTTAAAAAAGTTCTTTCTCTTAAGAAAAAATTAATCCCTATGAGTTTGCTAGAGAGTGCTAGAATGTCTTTTACAACTTTAAATGGTAGAATAACATTAACTGCTAATTCATACTATTTTAGGCTTCATTTGTTTATCCGTTTTAGTGCGTTTCATTTTATCAAAACGCAACCTGTGGGATAAAATACATTTGTTTTCCGCTTTGGTTTTGAACTACCAAAGATGAGTGATGCCCCTCATCTGCATCACTCAACAACATCTTCATGATTTTTTTTATTTCCAATGATTGTAAAAATGGATGTGTGGATGTGATTTTGGATTGTGTGAGGCCAATAACATATTCATGATTTGGATTGTGTGAAGCCATTAGCGCCTTCATGATTTTTTTTTACTTCTGATGATTTTGATGAATAAGTGTAGGCTTATCATGTTCAACTTGTATGTGCACTTGTTTGTGTGTTTGTGCATGTATGTAATGTGTGTGTGTATTAGCGGGTTGGGATGGTTCTACTCATGCCAGCTGTACATTTCAGCATGCCTTTATGAACCCGAGTTATAATTTCTGGTTCAATTATGGCTTCATTTTGATGTTTGCATGCATTTGATGTTTGCATGTAATTTTCAATTTATGCATACACTGATGTACATATGCTTGCTTGTCTGTTTGTGTAAAAATGTGTATTTTTTAAGTTAATAAATTCTCTGTTCTGAAAAACTATTTTGCCAAACGAATCTGTTCTGAAAAGCTCTGCAAACGCAGATTTTTCAATCAAATCTTCATTTTCAGCAACCAGTTTTCAACAGCTCCATTTACAAACCTCCATTTACAACAAATATTTTTACAACCGCAACCGCTCATGACAACTGTATATAACCTGTGTATGTCTAGACAGTACAAAAGATAGTACATCTGATAGGTTTCTAGATCTATCCACTAATATAGTAATAAAGTCTAGAGATGATGTATTCTATGAAAATAAATTTGTCAATGATCAATGCTTTAAAGTATTCAGGTCTACTGATATGTTTTCAGAATATAATGTAAAACCTGAAGCTAGCCCCTCTAACACCGCTACCAAATCATTAGATGTTGAAGAACCTCTTCCCATATAACGCCCCAAAACTCTAATATGTATGAGTGGTGTTTTTAAGGACTTTTGGAGCCCTTGAAGTTTCACGGCCGATGACACGAGCGTGTCCAGGGTTGACACAGGCGTGTCCAAGGTTGACACGGGCGTGTCCAAAGCCGTGTCCTGCTCTGTGTTTGCCGGGCTGTGTTGAGTGAGCAACACGGCCTGGGACACGGGCGTGTCCAAAGCCATGTCCTGCTCTGTGTTTGCCGGGCTGTGTCGAGTGAGCAACACGTCCTGAGACACGGGCGTGTCTGAAGCCGTGTCGGGCACACGGCCTGTGACACGGGCGTATCACGGGGCCGTGTCCTGTTCGGGCTTGACAATTTCAGTGTCGATTGAGGCACATGGCCGGTGACACGGGCATGTCCAGGGTTGACACAGGCGTGTCCAGAGATGACGCAGGCGTGTCATAGGCCATGTCTTGTTCTGAGATCAACGATTTCTGTTATGATTATGAGACACGGCCTGTGACACGGGCGTGCCACAAGCCGTGTACGGACCTAGGAAGACGATTTTAAGGGCAAATCAAGGCCGTTCGTTTCATTTAAGTAGGATTCGACGGCCCGAAATCTTCCCTGGTGGTATAAGGTCGGGAAATGAGGGTTTAAACCTCATTTCCTTTGGCCCTTTCTCTTTCTATGAGGTAGAGAGAGGGGAGAGCAAAGGGAGAAGAAGGAGGAATCCCGCCATTGTTGGAGCTTCGGAGCTCCGAATCACAAGCCGAGCCCAGATCCGTGGAGGCGAGTCCGTTGCGGTAGTTTTCATCGGGCTAGTTTTCCATGGCGCCGAAGTGAACCTCTAGGGTAACGATTCTCTACTTGGACATGTGAAGTCCTCTTCCTTTTTGCATAGGAAACTCTCTCCCACGAGTGGGCGGTGAGTGTGAGGTATTCCTTCGGGTAGATATGGTTTATTCCCGTACTTTTGCATATAGAGTCCGGAATCGAAGTACGGACGTAGACATGGTGTGTGAAGCCTATCTAGACATGTTGGTCTGGATCGGTGATGTTTTCATTATGCATGTATTGCCGGAGAAGAATCCGTGCCGTTTGTTTTTCGGGTTTCTACGCGGTAGATTGCAGTAGGGAGCCTTGGGGACTAACCCCAAGGAGCACCCAGAAAATTGGGCAGAAGCATATTTCTGCCAGGTACCGCGCGACGTTAGTAATACCGCCGGCGGTAGCTCTGATATTGTGAGGCCTATCTCATTGAGACCTGGGGGCCAGTATGTGAGGCTGTGTGCTCTGGGAGCTCAGTTTGTTTGGTCTGCGAGCCAACCGTGTGCATAACCGGGTTATGTACTATTGTATGATCGATACTTCGGGATTCGGGGAAGCTTGACCCGCACCGATGACTTAAATTGACATGGCGAGGTGAGCAATGGGTTGAGTGGAACCGTACCCGCTCTATGTGGTTCGGTTAAAGAGACCTAAGGTACGTGACACTTACCGATGACATAGAAGGCGGGTCTTAGGCTTTGGCTGAAAAGACTTGTGTGCTCACGATGTTGCCGTCCTAGGGGCTGTGGTGGACCGGGTTCACCGAGAATGTGTCCAGAGAGCACGGGGTGTGTGGCCGTGTGTGCCCACGCCTGTGGTGAAGTGTGCTTAAGTTGTACTTTCACTATCATGTTTGGTTATACTAATGAAATGCAGGGAAGGAGCACCGCCGCCCCGATCAAGGGGCGGAGTCGTTTTAATTTGGTCAGCTTTAGTTGACCGTTGCCTTGTTTTACCACCATTCGGTTGATTGTTCGTATGCAGGAACATGTGAGTCTAGTGGCAAGTAGCGGGCTGAAGCCCTTGATGCTGTGCTGGCCCTTGAAGGCCAAAGAAAAATGTTTGCTTTATTATGCTCATGTGTGGGCGGGCCTGCGTGCCTAAGTATGGAAAACATGTATTATTAAGTAAACTGTTGTAAGGCCATAAGGCCAAGACTTTTGTGTATTTTGCTGTCATTCCTACCTTTGGTTATTGTGGACATTCATACTACTGTAGTTGGGTTCTTATACCTTGTTTAAAAGCTTTCGCTAGAATGCTCTGAGTTAGGATGCGTGTTCCTATGCTGTTAATTTGGTATTCTTATGTAATTTCACTAACTGTCCATGGAATATGGCGTGGGGCCCCGGACGGACCTTCTGTAATATTCCATGTGACGGATGGGGGTGTTACATCCCGTTAGAGTGCTTACAAGAGAAAGATTCTCTAAGGATTTTGGTGAGAATGTCTTACCTACCACCTAGAGTATGATCCATTCTGCTATCAAGAAATAATGAGATCTAGAGATTCCCTGATGTGTGAAGAAACAATTGATGATGAATTGGACTCGCTGATACAAAACAACACCTGACATCCAGTTAACCTACCTAAATAAGCTAAAATCAATAGGTGCAAGTAGGTGTTAAAAAAGAAAATGAATAGTGATAGGTAAATAACTACATTTAAAGCATGTTAAGTAGCTAAGGAGTACAAACAACTGGGGGAGTAAATAATTTTGATGTTTATTCTCATGTGTATCACCTATTGACTATAAAAATTCTTCTTACTTTAGCATATATCAAAAACTTTATAATTCATCAGTAGATATAAAGGCAGTCTTCTTGGTGGATATCTTAATGAAGAAATATATATGACATAATCAAAAGGTTATGTCCAGAAAGATTTAAAAGAAAAGATGTGCAAATTGAATAAATCAATTTATGGACTTAAGCAAACGCCTAAGATGCGACACCTTAAATTTGACAAAGTGGTAATGAACTATAGATTCCAGTCCATTTATTCAGATAAATGCCTTTATCACCGTTGTGTATAACAAAAGAATCATCATATGTTTTGTATGTTGATGATATGTTGATTTTTGGGTCGGATTTTTCTGCAGTGACTAATATAAAATTCACTCTTACAAATTTTTTTATATGAATGACTTTGGTCTCATTGATACCCTTCTTGGTATGAAAGTTAGTGTTGATAAGCATGTTGTTACCCTTAGTCAAACTCATTACATTGAACAATTACTTTCTACATGAGAATATAAAGATTGTAGGCATGTTGAGATATATTTTGATCACAATTTCAAGTTGAGTCCAAATAAAGAGATATTGATCAAGTAAAATACTCTAGGATAATTGGTAGTCTCATGTATGCCACAAATTGTACAAGATCATACAATGTCTTCTCTGTTGGCATGCCGAGTCATTTTACCAGTAATTCATGCAAAGAGCATTGAGATTCACTTGATAGGCTGATGAAATACCTTAGAGGTACAAAATATCATGTTTTATGTTGTTAGAATAGCCCATGTATTGGGCCCATTTATGTTCTCTCCTCTTTAGTCCCACATCTTGTATAAGATTTATTCCCTCTCTCTTCCTCTTATATATTTGTATTCTCTCCTTGTATTTACATACACAAGCAATACATACAAGTTTGGAGTTTTCTCAACATGGTATCAGAGGGTGCGGTCCTATAGCTGCAGTTTCCCCTTTTCTAACCGCCCAGCCCGCCCTCCTCCCTGTCCGCAGATTGCTCTGCGACCTCCCTTCTCCTACCCACCTATATCCGCGGGCTCCTCTCCTGCGGACTGCGGGTCTATCCGCTCCGGTCTCCTGCGGCCTGTTTATCCTGTCCGCTTTTCCCTTTATCCGCGTGGCTTCTGCGGATTGCAACTCTGCATCCGCTTCTCTTCTCTCTCTCTGTGGTTCCACCCTCCTCAGGCTTCTTATAGTCATCTTCTGCTCTGACCCGTGGGGCGCACCTCTCTTGTCCGCTGCGGGCTCTCCTCTTGTCCGTTGCGAGCTCCTCTCCTCCCTTTCTGCTTGAGTTCTTCAAACTCGCGGTCTCTTCATCTGTCCGCTCGAGCTTCTCTACTCGCGGACTTCTCCTTCCTACTGCGAACTCCTCCTTAACCGCTGCGGGCTCTCCTCTTCATCCTGGCGCTTGAGTTCTCCTCGCGCCAGTCTCCTTGCGGACTGCTCCTGTCTTAACCGCTGCAGGCTAGAGCGTCTCTATCCTAACCGCTGCGGGCTCCTTTTTCTTGCGGACTGCTCCTGTCCGCCGTAGTCTCTCTCTCTCCCTTCTTGCCGCTTGAGTTCTCGCGGCTTCCTGTGCTCTGACCGCTGCTGTGTTCACCTAGGCCATGCGGACTCCTCTCTTTCCGCATTTTTGTCGCGATCTGACTAATCGCTGGTGTCCGGTGTGACCGTGCGGACAAGTGCCTTCCCGCATTTTGGTCGCGGTCTTATCTAGTCCTTCCCGCTGCGGCCTTGTCGTGCGGCCTCCTGCTCTTCTCGTGGCGGTCTCCCTCGGTGATTTGATTCTGTGGTCTGCATCTATGGGTTCTTCTGGTAACTCCACTGGCTCGGAGGCCAGTCCGCCTATTGACCGCTTGACCTGTCCTACAGACCGCCCGGTTTGCTCTGCTGAAGTCCGTGACGAGCTGAGGATCACTACCATCTATCTTTCTGGCAAGAAAAACTTTATTCCTTGGGTGCACTCAGTTAGACGGGTTCTTCAGGCCAAGGGCCTTCTGCCTCACCTTACTCAGGCACCTCCGTCTCCTCCTACCGATGATTGGCTCCGCAATGATGGTCGCGTTCAGACTTGGATCCTGAATTTATTGGATGGTGAGCCTTATCAGATGGCTATGTACCACGACACCGCCAAGGCTATGTGGGATGAGCTGCATTCCTTATACTCAGGTCGCGACAGTCTTCAGCATATCTACGACATACTCACTGACCTCTTTGCTCTCGACGCTGGCGGGGCTTCGGATATGACCTCTTTTGTTGCTCGGGATAAAACTCTTGCTGAAGCCTGGATCCAGCATCAGCCGCCCACCAATGATCATGCTGCTCAGCGCGCTCAGAAGGAAGCCACATGCATTGCCATCATAATGGTCTGTCTTCCCTCTCACCTTCAGAGCATTCGTGCTCAGGTCCTGGCTTCTCCCACCACACCATCTTTCTCTGATGTATGCTCCATGATTCTCCGTGTATCACCTCATCTGGATACTTCTGCTCCTTCCCCCTCAGCCCTTCTTCAGCAGGCCCCTTCGCTCCTACCATCCCCTCCTCCTTATGCTCGGGGGGGGGGCATTTGGGCTCTCGGGGTCGTGGCCGTGGTGGTCGGGGTCGGCCGAAGTGTTCTTTCTGCGGGAAAGATGGTCATCTTGAGGCAACCTGCTACAGGAAAATTTGTTATCCTCCTCGTCCGACAGCATCTGTTGTTACTGACGCTAGTCCTCCTGATCTTGAGACCGTCCGTCTTCACCTCCAGCATCTCCAGGGCCCGCTCAACCCACCATCTGCCTCCATCACCTCCGTGTCCAACACAGGTACTGCTTGTCTATCCACCAGCCTGGGCTGGATTGTGGACTCTGGTGCCATTCATCACATTACTTCCCAACAACCTGCCCAGTACTCAGATTCTCCTTATCTGAAGTCTATCACTGTGGCCAATGGGGCGATGGTTCTCGTCTCTGGCTCGACAGATCTCTCTCTCAACCTGTCAATCTCCCTTCACTTGGCTTTTCATGTTCCGAGTTCACCGTTCAATTTACTCTCTGTTGGACGTCTTATGAGTTATCTTGATTGTTCTGTTATATTCACCTCCTCTTCCTTTGTTATACAGGATCGGTGGACGCAGACTACCATTGGTAAAAGCCAGCTGTGGAACAGGCTCTATCTTCTCGACGACTCTCTCACCATTCTGTCTTCTATCTCTTCCACTGCGTGGCATCGTCGCCTTGGGCATGCCCCTCTGTCGTCCTCCAGCGGGCTCTTCCAGATGTCTCTTTTACTCCTTTTCAGTGTGACTCATGTATCCTTGGCAAGCAGCCGCGTTCTTCTTTTCCTTCGCATTGTACTCGAAGCGCTGCTCCCTTTGATTTAGTACATTCTGGTGTATGAGGCCCTTTTAAGATTACAAGTATTTCTGGTTTTCTCTATTTTATCACATTTATTGATGATCACTCTTACACTACGTGGCTATACTTACTTCGTGATCGCTCCGAGCTTCCCCGTGTTTTTCGGGCATTTGTCATCGAGACTCGTACACAATTCCACACCACACTCAAAATACTACACACCGACAATGCTCGTGAGTACACCGGCCACGAATTTACCGCTTTGTGTTCTGAATTCGGGATTCTTCATCAAATCTCCTGTGCTTACACGCCCCAGCAAAACAGTGTTGCCGAAAGAAAGAACCGCCACTTACTAGATGTAGCCCGCTCCCTCATGCTTCAAATGCATGTTCCCAAGCCTTATTGGAACTTTGCGGTCTCGACTGCCTGCTTTATCATCAACCGTCTCCCTTCCTCCGTCCTCCACTATGCTACTTCGTTTAACCTATTGTTTCCCTCCACTCCGACTTTTCCTCTCCCGCCTCGTGGCTTTGGCAGCATCTGCTACGTCCACCGTCTAGGGCCATCCTCGGATAAGTTGGATCCCCGGGCGGCTAAACGCATCTTTATCGGCTATTTACGCACCTAGAAGGGCTATGTTTGTTACTCTCCAGCTACTCGAAAGATCTCCGTTTCTGCTGACGTTACCTTCCGGGAAGAACAACCATTTTTTCCTGCTCCTTTACCTGCTGATTTACCCCCAACTCCTCTCCCGCCATCCATCCCACGCCCAGTTATTCCCACTACTACACCACCATCGCCAATTTCCCCTGCACCGGCTCCTGCTCCCTCCAAACCACCCGTTATCCGTGTCTACACTCGTCGCCCTCCCAATTCCGTTGCCCCTCTACAGACGACCTCTACCACGGATACTCTGCATCCTACTGATTAGGTACCGCCTTCCACTGCTCATCTTCTGGCTAACTACGTCTCTCTTCATCGCCTCTCTCCCCTTATGCACACATTTGCTACTTCTCTCTCTTCGGTTGCTATTCCTAACTCTATGAAGGAGGCGCTTCAACATCCTGGCTGGCCGACAACCATAAAGGAAGAAATGTCTGCTCTCTGGGCTAACCAGACATGGACCGTCGTCCCCCTTCCTCCGGGTCAGAAACCGGTTGGGTGTAAGTGTGTCTTTGTCATCAAACATGCTGCTGATGGGACAATTGACCGTCTAAAGACTCGTCTCGTGGTTTCACCCAGCAACAGGGACTCGACTATGAGGAAACTTTCTCTCCGGTCGCCAAGCTCAATACCATTCGCGTCCTCATCTCTGTCGCTGTTCATCGCCAGTGGCCCCTATTTCAACTGGATATCAAGAATGCTTTCTTAAATGGGGATCTCTAGGAGATGGTGTACATGCAACAACCACCCGGGTTTGAGACCACGAGAGAGTCTCAGGTCTGCCGCCTTTTAAAGGCTCTGTATAGTCTCAAACAATCTCCACGGGCATGGTTTGAAAAATTCAGTAAAGTCTTTCGTGATATCGGTTTTACTCGAAGCTCGGCCGATTTCTCGCTGCTTACTTGTCACCGACTAACATGGACGGTCCTTCTGTTAGTATACGTTGACGATATCATCATTATAGGAGATGACTCACAAGGGATACAGGCAGTCAAAGTACATTTAAACTCCGCCTTTCAGACAAAGGATCTGGGACTTCTACGATATTTTTTGGGTCTTGAGGTTGCCCGACGACCGGATGAGCTTAGTCTATCTCAACGGAAGTACTGTCTTGACCTTCTTCATGATGCTGGTCTTTCAGGTTGTAAGCCAAGTGATACCCCTATGGATGTAAACCACGAGTTGTATGCCCAGGCATCTGACTCGGATCTACTTCTCCAGAATCCTGAATATTATCGTCGACTCGTTGGAAAATTGATCTATCTCACGGTTACCAGACCAGATATTTCTTTTGCTATTGGTCTTGTCAGTCGATATATGCACTCTCCTCGAAGATCTCATCTTCAGGCTGTTGAACGTATTCTCAGGTACCTTAAAACAGCTCCTGGTCAAGGACTTGTTTACCGGACCTCTTCTTCTGCTATAACTTTGGTGGCATACTCAGATGTTGATTATGCTAGTTCTCTTGATGACCAGCGATCTACTAGTGGTTTTTGCACCGACTTTGGAGGACATTTCGTTGTATGGCGAAGCAAGAAACAAGCGATTGTTGCTCGGTCATCAGCTGAGGCAGAATACCGGGCAATGACATCTGTTGTATCGGAACTGACGTGGCTTGAGAGTCTTCTCACTGATCTGGGTATAAAATTACCGTCACTGGCTCTTCTCCTTTGTGACAGCCAAGCTGCTATACATATCGCCAAGAACCCAGTCTTCCACGAAAGAACGAAGCACTTTGAAGTCGATTGTCACTTCATTCAGGAAAAAGTTCAAATGAAGAAGCTCGATCTAAAGCATGTCCCAGGGTCTGAACAAATTGCGGATGTCCTCACAAAGGCTCTTTCCAAGGCACTCTTCTATCAATGCTTGTCCAAGCTTGGCGCATACGATTTGTACGCTCCAACTTGCGGGGGAGTGTTAGAATAGCTCATGTATTGGGCCCATCTTTTGGGCACATTTATGTTCTCTCCTCTTTAGTCCCACATCTTGTATATGATTTATTCCCTCTCTCTTCCTCTTATATATTTGTATTCTCTCCTTGTATTTACATACACAAGCAATACATACAAGTTTGCAGTTTTCTCAACATATGTTATACTGAATACCCTCCTACAATGGATCGATATTCTGATGGCTCGTACTGCTCAAAATTTGGAAACAGTAAATCCACTAGTGGATATATATTCAACTTGTATAACTTTATCGTCTATAGAAGCAAAACTGTTTGTCTTAGCTTTGGCTGGTGAAGAGGTAGACTGAATCAAAAATTTGATTCTAGATATTCCTTTTTCTAGACTTTAAGTAAATTCTTTGAGTTTGTACTGTGATAATCAATCAACAGTTCAGGTCATTAAAATGATCTCTATAACAATAAGAGGAGACATGTACAGTTGAGACATTCCTTGCTGAATTATCTGAAAAACTAAAAGTTATCATTTTGATTGATGTGAGGTCGAAGGATAACTTAGCAAATCCTCTGACGAAAGGAATGTCTGAAAATCGATTTTTCAAAATAGCGAGGGAAATGCGATTAAAAATGATTTATATCAATCTTAGTCTAATGTTTTGATATTTCAAATTTTCCTTTATCACTTATTAAGCATATTATGTTTCGTTGATGTTCATGGTTGTTAATTATGAATCTGGTTAGTTATTTTATTCCAAAACTTGATGTTTATGATTTCACATGGATTCTTCTCTCTTACTTTGGAAGAAAGTGTTGTTCAAATTTAATAACACAATCTAATTTAGTTTATTTCTTCTCTTGTTAAATGATATTATTCCAAATTTTGATGATATCTTTTTTAACTTTAGAAGAACAATGACCGTGACATTTCAAATTGTAACACATACAATTGCTTAATCATTTAGTACTAAGTTCTTACAATAAAATTAGATACATGTAAATTTTCAAATGTTTGAATTCATTCTTATATGAAATTTTCTATTGGAAATTTACAGGAGACACTGAAGATGAAGGAGCACTTATTGAATAAGATTCATTTGAGGATTACCTACTGTACATCTAGGAATGATGATAGTTTGAATGTTATTTCTTTTATATTCTGCTTTTTCGATACCTCTATATAGAGTTGTATTGTTTTCTATTTTATATATTAATGTTTGTTAGACTATTGTGCTTTGGTTTACTGTTAGACATTATGTTGTACTGGAACACTGTACTGCAGTTTTACTTTGGCTCTGTGTAATGTCGCTTTGAATAAATTTTATTCTTATTCCTACATAATTTTTTGTCTTGTCTAAATTAAGTGAAACATGTTGAGATACTGATGGAATGATTCATGTTTGTTTGAATATTACACATACCACTTATATTGAAGTCTAGTCAGTGAAGGACATAGAAGGAGATTGTTAAATATTTCATTATTTGTATGTCTGTACGTGTTGGGACTGACTTAATAGTGACCTCTTAATGGTGTGTTTACCTTGGCCACGATTCTAGTTAGAGGTACTATTTATATTCATTGTAAACTTGATGGAGATAGGTAGAACACTTTGAGCCCTCGGACAACTAGTTAAGAGTTAAGAATTACCAAATTTAATTTAAGGGTTAAGTTTTGCAACCTCCCTTAGGAGCTCACATAATTACATGGACCTCCCCTATATATTTCGATAAAAACCTCCCCTCTAAGTTTTCTAGGTTTACAGAAGCTTTATTCCATTAGAATTTTAGATGCAAAGTAATAAAACCTGCCAAAATATTTTCTGATTTTTTAACTTTAACATTTATATTAACTTGATTTTCCAAGTTTACCCTTTGATTGCCTCATCCTTCGCAATTCTAAAGGATTAACTAGAAAAATCAAACATATTTCAACAGATTTTATCACTTTCCATCTTGATTTTAATGAAAGGAGTTCTGTAAATGAAGAAAATTTATAGGAGAGGTTTTTGTAATTTTGAAATATAGTGGAGAGGATTCTGTAATTACGCAAAATCTCAGGAAGAGTTCGAATAATTAACCCAGTAATGTAATTAAGAACATTAGTTTATTAGAAGTCTACATTTTACAAGTCTAGAAGAAACTAGTTGATGCGGTGTGACGACTTACCATATATATCATGCCCGAATCGATGATCCGACTCTGCGGATGCTTTCGTATTCGCGTTGCGAATCAATTTCATATATAGCTTTGTATTTTTCGGTTATTAATTCATGTAGTTTTGGCCCCGAAACCAACTACCAATCATAATCGTTGATTCTGCGTGCCCTAATTTCATTTCATATAAATAGGATATTGAGAGCTGTTGCATTTTCTAATGCTGAAGGTGTGGAGAGTCTTCTTCCTTCATTATAGTGATCCCCTCTGCGGTGCTGACTCCGTGGAGCCCCCTTGGTGACAACTCCTTGGGTAAGTTGTATCTTCTTTTGATTTTCCATCCCTAATCCCCCTCCCTACCCATTGTCCAGCCGCCGTCCACCATCAAAAACCCCAACCAACTGCCCATTACTTGTCGTTCAGCCGCCGGACACCATCAGAAGCCCCCGTCCAGCCACCCCTCCACAAGCCACCCTAACCCCAACCCTCAGGCCGCTCCTTTCCCCATCAGCCGCCAGCCCTAGCCCATCCAGAACCCTCCTCAAAGACTTCCCCTTCCACTGTTTAGCCATGCCACCACTTCCCCTATCGCCGACCCTATCTCATATAGGCTGCCGCCCCCATGAAAATCCTAGTTCCCGCCCTCCCTTTCCTTCCCCTAACTGTTGCCCCTTCCCCAGCATGTGGAGCTACCTCCAAATAGCCACCCACTATCTGTTCTGCCCAGATCTGGGCAACCCAGCCCAGATTCAGCCCCCATACCCATTCTATCCCTCCCAACCATCCCCTTTACCCGTACCAGCCTCCCCATCACCGAAACCCTTCTTTGAGCCCTCCAACATTCAGATCTACTTTACTTACAACAACCCTAATATTTGTGTTGTGTTTTTGTATTGGTTTTTTGGTTGTAAACATTATTATGGTTTGGATATTATGTGCTTGTTTGAGATTATAGTTTATTATGATATTTGCTCCTTGAAAAATCTCTAACTACATGAGGGACTGATTCGCCACGCGCTCTTGCTATGGCTCTCCACGCGGAGGAAAGACTAAGCTTGCTTTGCCCTAATAAATTATTTTGTCTTCCTTTGAAATATTTGAGTGAGCTTTTATTATTTATTGTCTAATTGGAATTCACACCGTCAGATTTGCATGACCTGTAGGGTTAGGTCCTTGTTTATCCGCCGCATACAGATTCGTCCTGCGTCCCTAGTGCTTGAAGAAATCATAAGAATTAATTTGTGAAGCATAATACATTTGGTTATTCAGCTCCCATAATTGTTAAATCAATAAAGCCAATATTCCAAACTCACTTAATGCCAACAAATCATGTAAAAATGTGTTGCGAATTATGCCACCCATTTTTTCATTCCTCCTCTCTGAACCGGCGGTTTAATTGTTGTGTTTATTTTTAACCCTCGCCTATTGGGTTTTATAAGAAGTGTGGGATATACCGTTCACTATTCCAACAGATAGGGTTCGCAGTTTCTGACGGGAGAGGAGTGTGAGGGTTTCAGTCGCTTGTTTTGGAGGAACTCCGTCTAGGAGCGCCGACGAAGTGAAGAATTTCGTCTGGGAGCGTCAGCTAGGTGGAGGGATTCCATCTTGGGCGTCGACTGATGGAGAACAACGGTTCTCGCTGGATCTGTGTGGACGCCAGCACACTTTAGGTCGCCGGTGAGGGAGAACACCGGCGAATCGAGGCCAGCTTTACTCGGGTTCTTATACGTACTTCTATAATGTTGTCCTTATTTCTAGTGGATCTTCTCAGGTTCTCTACTCGTGGATGTTGGAGTTTGACTCTGAACCACGTATATCTCTGTGTCGCTTATTTTTTGTTTCTTTCTTTGCATTAATTTATATTTTTCTTGGTTATTATCTCTCGATTGCACTCTTTCTATCCTGCCGCGCACTCCGTGGTGCCGAGAGAATCGATCAGTTGTTCGTAATAATTAGTATCAGATGGAGGTTCTGATCCTAGAAATCTCTAAGCAGGAGGATGGAGGCAAAGTTTGAGATTCCAAAGTATGATGGAAAGATTAACTTTGGTTTATGACAAAAACGGATCAAGACGGTTCTTGCTCATCAATATCCCCATAAGTCACTTCTTGCAAGGAGAAGTCCGAAAGGATGTAGACGAATGGGATGAATTGGATCTGAAGGTCATCAGCACAATCCAGTTGTGCTTAACGGACTAAGTGATGTACAATGTAGTCGACGCTAAGACTATACCAAACTTGTGGAAATAATTGGAGGAGCTTTACTTGTCAAAGTCACTCACGAACATACTCTACATTAAGAAGCAATTATACAGTTTGAGGATGTTCGAAAGTACTTAGTTGATGGAGCATATGAATGCATTTAACAAACTTATCTCTCAATTTCGTAGTATGGACATGAAGATTGAAGAAGAAGATCAAGTTCTTCTTTTGTTTTCTTTGTTGTCGAATTCTTTTGATCATCGAGTCACCACGATCCTTTATGAGATAGATACCCTGAAGATGGAAGAGGTGATGAATACGATATTGCCAAATAAAACAAGGCACAAATTAGGTTCTAGCACTGGTGATGGTTTATTGGTGAAGAGCAACAACCTGATCAAAGGTAGATCCAAGGATAGAGGCAAAAAGAGAAGTAGATTCAGGTCCAAGTCTAAGGGCGAAAACAACAACTATCATTACCCAAGGAAGAGGGTCAATGGAAAGCTAATTGTCCGAAGAAGAACCTCAAGGAGAGACAGCACGAGCCACAACATGCGGTAATGACATTTGACATTGAGATAGATGATGATGTGCTTCATATTTCTTCAAGCGTAGATGTTACAGATGCATAGATCTTGGATACTGCGTGCTCTTATCATATGTGTCAAAAAAGTGGTTTCACAGCTTTAGGTCATATGACTGTGGTCGTGTTCTGATGAGAATATCTCAGAGTGCAAAACATTAGAGGGATTGGAAGTATCAGGATCAAGATGTTGGACATAACTGTTTGAACTCGTACAGACAACATATATGTGCTTGATTTAAGAAAAAGTCTGATTTTTTTAGGCACTTTGAAGGCGGTCGGGTACTCCTACATAAGTGATAGTGACTCTTTGAAAGTCAAGAAGGGCGTTCTAGTGATGATGAAAAAGAGCATTCAGATACTCTTTACAGGTTGATTGACACTATAATAGTCGGAGATGAAGCAGTTTCTATGTCGACATACGAGGATTCCTCTTTCCTATGACATGCCAGACTCGGCCACATGAGTGAGAGAGGGATGCTAGAGTTACATAAGAAGGGCTTGCTGAAAGTGGTCAAAACTTGCAAACTTGAATTTTGTGTGATGTGCATTCTCGGGAAGTAGAGCAAGGTAAAGTTTGTGACATCAAATAAGAGAAGCGGGCAGATTTCGGAGTATGTTCACTCAGACGTTTGGGGTCCAACCTCAGAGCCATCACTTGGTGGTGCTAGGTATTTAGTTACCTCCATTGATGATTTTAAAGAAAGGTTTGGACTAACTTTCTTAAGCACAAATCTGAAGTGTTTGAAAAGTTCGAGATCTGAAAAATCACGGTAGAAAAACAAACTGGGTAGAAGGTTAAATATCTCAGATCTGACAACGACGGCGAATATACTTCAAAAGAGTTTCAAGTTTCCTGTAGTCAAGATGGCATCACTCGGCATCTCACAATACCAGGTAGACCACGACAGAATGGAGTTGCAGAGAGGATGGACAGAATGTTGTTGGAAAGAGCTCGGTGCATATGACTATTTGCTGACGCTATTAATACAACCTGTTATCTAATAAATCTTTCTACATCCAAGTCATTAGATCTGAAGTCTCCATGGAAAGTATGGTTGGGTAAACCAGTTGATTATGCTAATATTCATATTTTGGATGTCTTGTTTGTGTATTATTGCAGGATTCAGAGAGAACCAAGCTAGATGCTAAGTCCAAGAGATGCATTTATCTGGGCTTGAAGGCCGACACCAAGTGATTCAAGCTGTGGAATCCTGAGACTAAAAAAGTTGAGCTGAAGCGTGATGTGTTTTTTGATGAGGCTTCTACGCCAAAGAAGTCACAGTCTAAAAAGAAAGAGGTGGAGAATAATTATGACTCACCAGTGGAGGTGGTGTTGGATGGAAGTGGCAATGTAGATGAACATGATGATTCTTCTAACTCCGATGGGGTAGATGTTGTCCAACCTGCTGAAGTGGAGTCATACTCGATTGCTTGAGAAAAGGCTATAAGAGATGTTAGACTTCCTCTCAGGCTACATGATACTGTAACATATGCATTTTAGGTTATGTCCTCAAACCCATGTTCTTATCATGAATTTATAAAGAGCAGAGACAGATCTTAGTGGAAATCAATTATGACGAAAGAGATGGAATCTTTTCAGAAGAACAAGACTTGAGATTTGATAAGTCTACCAAAATGAGCAAAAACAATCAGTTCCAAATGAGCGTATAGAAAAAAGGAGTCCACGTTAGAGAAAGAATGGTGGAGATACAAAGCAAGATTTGTAACCAAAGGTTTCACACAGAGGAAGGGAGTCGACTTTGATGAAATATTCTCACCCGTGGTAAAACATTGTTCTATTCGGGTGCTACTCAATATGGTAGCTATATGGGACATGAAATTAGAGAAGATGTATGAAAAGATTGCCTTTCTACATGGCAGTTTGGAGGAGATCTATATATTGCAACATGAGGACTTCATTCGACCTAGTGATGAGATTTTGGTACTGAAGAAAAAATTACATGCTGAGTTTAAGATGACAAATCTTGGACACACTCAGAAGATCTTAGGGATGATGGTCAAGCGAGATAGAGAGCATGGTTTGTTATGACTATCATAGACTAGTGATATTCAGAAGGTACTAGAAAAGTTTAGCATGATAGATTCTAAAGCCATTACGACTCCTCTTGGATAACAGTTCAGACAATCATCGCATCAGTGTCCATCCACACAGGAGGAATGCCAGAATATGCTCAAAGTGTCATCTTCTAGTGCGGAGGGATGTTTGATGTACGTCATGATATGCACGAGGCCTAACCTCGCTCAAGCGGTGAGTGTTAGTATATATATGACCAATTCAGGGCGATGACATTGAAATGCAGTCAAGTGGGTTTTAAGATACCCGAAAGGTACATCAAAAGTTGGATTACTTTTCAAAAGGAGCAAAAATGCTAGAGTTTTAGAAGGCTTTGTGGATTCTGACTATGCAAATGACCTCTACAAAAGTAGATATACATTTGGGTACATTTTCTTTTTGGCTGGATGTCCTATCTGTTAAAAAGCTACTCTTCAAAATATAGTAGCTATGTCCAGGTTTGAGACAAAGTATGTTGTTGCGGTGGAGGCCGCACAAGAAGACAATTGGCTCAGAGGTCTTATCCAGAAGCTCAAGATTTCTCAGAAGTCGGTGAAGCTTCATTGCGACAGTAAAAGTGCAATCTGTCTTGCAAAGGACCCAGTCTATGACGCAAGGATAAAACATATTGATGTTTTCTACCACAAGCTGAGGGAGATTGTTGGAGGAGGCGACATTAAGTTACTGAAGTGTTCTACGGAAGACCTTGTTATAGATATGTTGACGAAGCCTCTGCTAGGAGTCAAGTTCAAGCATTACCTTGGACTTGACTCACATTTGTATCTGCTGATCGAAGAGGGGGTGTTCTGAGAGAAGATCCAAGCTGAATGTGAAGCATGCGACGTAAAGTGCGTCAAGGTGGATATTGTTGCGTATTATGCCTCCATTTTTCATTCCTCCTCCTTGAATCAGCGGTTTTCTTACTGCGTTTATTTTAAACCCTCACCTATTAGATTTCATAGGAAGTGTGGGATACACGGTTTACTATTCCAACAGAGAGAGGATTGGAAGTTTCCAATAGGAGAGGAGTGTGAGGGTTTCAACCACTTTTCTTGGAGTAATTCCATCTGAGAGTGCTGCGAAGTGGAGAAACTCCGTCTGGGAGAACCGGCGAGGTGGGGGGATTCCGTCTGGGGCTGTCAACTTGTGGAGAGCAGCGGTTCTCACTGGATCTGTGTGGATGCGAACGCACTTTTGGCCGCCGGTGAGGGAGAACACCAACGACTTGAGGCCCGTTTTATCGCTCAGGATCTTGGACTTACTGCTGTAATTTTGCCCGTATTTCTAGTGGATCTTCTCAGGTGCTTTCCCCGTGTATGTAGGAGTTTGAATCTGAACCATATATATATATATATATATATATATATATATATATATATATATATATATATATATATATATATATATATATATATATCTGTGTTGCTTATTTCTCGTTTTCTTTTCTGCATTGATTTCAAATTTTTGCTTGGTTATGATCTCTCGATTGCACCCTTGCTAATCCCGCCGCACACTTTCTGGTGCCGGGAGAATTGCTGCGTAGTTCACAATAATAATAAGAGACAATCAATACCGACAAATTAGCATTAGGAAGTAGCTAGGAGATTTTGTCTACATATTAATTGTTAGAGGTACATTTAATTTTTAGCAAGTAATAGATAAATTCACATATTACCCCATATGAGCCATATCCATGCTGCCATAATGGATCAAATCCATCAAGCTTCACAAGATTCTTTTTGTACAGAATTGAAATAGGCACCCTGGTGCCGTCTGTGCTGACAGCCCATTTCCTCTCAGTCAAATAATCAGATGATTCAAAACCGCCAGGTATCTGTCATAAGATAAGAAATGTGATTATAGTTAATCTAGAATCTATGAGTTAGGAGCAAGGTATAAAGTAAAAAAATTGACACAACTAATGTAAAGTTAAGTATTTTTTTCATACTGATAATATAAAAGCTAAAATAAAAAGGAATATTTATGACAAACCTTTTGTTTTAACTATGAAGGACTTCTCCTGTAACTAATATTTGAATAACACAACAAACTCATCCATTAAGTCAAAATATTCAATCACAGGTATACTTCAATACATGCACCTTATTTAGTCATTATGCTACATTGGGGGTTTTCGTAATGTAGGATAACGCTGTAGGGGGAACACTTAACCTAAACACTATATGACAATGGAAAAAAGGCATACAACATATGTTATTAAGGCTCCGTTTGGCACAGTGGTGGCAGTAATCAAAGTTAGGGATCACATAACAAACGGAGCGAATGACAATTTAACCCTTATGTTCATGGCCGCCACCACCGTGCCAAACGGAGCCTAAATCAACAATTACCCTAGACACTAGTGCAATGCATTTACATAAATCAATAGGCAATTATATCTAATACAATTAAATATTTAAGAAGATTTTAAAAATAAGCCACACTCGATTACAAATAATCAAAGTTAAATTCACAAACAATAATTGCATGCTACTTAAAGTGCCATAAAATAACCACACAGTGAATAAACATTGCAAATTATGGGAGGAAATGGACAGCTATTTACCCACAATCACTAAAAATACAGATAAATCCTTAAAATGTAAAAATAAACTAAATGTAGAACTGGCCAAGCGATTGGCCTAGATGCAAAGATGTGGGCAGTAGGAGCAAAGAATAGATACTAATGTGTGATTTGTGAAGGAGTATGAGTGAAGTTTTATGGTTTTGAGTGATTACAAATTACTGGCATTGGTGGAAGGTGGATGCTGACACTTATATAGAACTTTATTTGCCCCTCTAGCAGGATGCATATCAGAAATTGAAATTTCTACCATCCTCCATGAAATTCATTAAGTGAATGTGGAAGTCATTTGAGATCTCGAACCCTGGAGAAGAGAACTTTGAGGTAAGGATATTTCTGGTCAAACATCGCAAAGATATATAGCAATATGTGAAGAAATGTTCAAAATGTCAAAGATTTTAAATTGGAAGTGGATATTGGCATTGGCAGAAGGTGGTTGGCAGCTGATGGGGGTCGATGGAGTTTTGTGGCTTAGTTGGATACGGATAATAGATCATGAGCTGGCATGGCTAGGTTACAGGGCATGGAAGGATACTGCAGTGAACTTGAGGGAGAATGAAGATGGAGGATGCGGTAGGTCCTTAACATCAACAGCAAAGGAGGAAGAGATGACAATTTCCCCAAGCAGTTGCATAATCTAAACTTCCTAAGATGCTTGAAGTCCTTCACAGTTCCACCTACCTACCTATTTAAAGTAGTCTAAACTATGGAAAATGGAATGAATGAAACGAATTGCCCAATCATTGCATAAATCCAGAAAAAGTGAAAGTAAAAGTTTAAAAATACAAAAAAAAACATTAAAAAAATGCTTTGAACACATCAGAGGGCGGATGAAGATGCTATAATTGTCTACAATAAGAATAGACATTAAGAGGCCCCTGATGTGCACGTTTCGATCGATGCTTCTATATGGTGGTGGTTGACAAACTCTCCAAGTACGGCCACTTCCTTGCCTTGAGTCATCCATATACTAGCAAATCTGTCACCGCTCTTTTTGCCCGGGAGATAATCTGCTTACACGGCCTGCCTCGAGCTATCATATCCGACCGAGACCCCACATTTGTGAGCAACTTTTGGCAAGAACTATTCTAGCTGTAAGGGACATGTCTACGTTTCAGCACAACACATCACCCCCAGACGGATGGCCAGACAGAGGTCTTAAATCGGGGGGTGGAGACCTACCTCCGTTGTTTTGTTATGCATGAACCTCGGGCTTGTCCGGGGTGGTAACACTGGGCTGAATATTTCTACAACACTTCCTACCACTCGGCCAGCAGGATGAACCCATTTGAGGTTGTTTACAGTCGCCCTCCTCCTACTCTGAGCAGCTATGAGCCGTAGGGGTGCAACTCGGATCAGTTCGGCTCGGTTCCACTCAAAATCAGGAACCAACCCATGTATGTTCGGTTCTAAGTTTTTGGAATCGGAACTGACCCACTGTTCATAAATATAGAACCGGATCCGAACCAAATTGTTCGGTTCGGTTCCGGTTCGGTTCTCGGTTCTACTCGCCTTCAAAAAAAAATATTGAAGGTTGTGCAAGTATTAATGGTACATCATTTGGACATGCCGGGTAATAATGCAAATTCTACCTAGAGCTAACTAGAGACACCTTGGAATTATTACTTCTATTAATTAATCAAAGAAGCTACATTCTTCTGTTTCCAACCGCGTACATTCTTGCAAGCTTGGGTCTTCATCCTAAAATAATATCCAAAAAATTTAGAAACAATCATAGTGAAGCAACTTGAAATCGAAAGCTATCAAGCTAAATAATTCATGTAACCGAATAAATTACTGCATCTTAATTGGAAGAACAAATTGGTGATATTATAGATGCTCAATGTTAAACAGAACTTGATAATAATCCTTATAGATGTCCATAACAGAACTTGATAATAAATAATCCAAACAATTATGCAAGTCAACGAGGAAGACTAGAGGACTGGAGGAGGGTTCGATTCTTACCGTCATCGGAGTCTCGGGGACGAGAAATGTCGGTTGTGGGAGAGGAGGAAGCATCGTCGGTGGGCCTGAGAAGAAACTGAGAGGAGCGACATGAAGAAATCGAGAGAGGAGGAAGCAGGTAAGCAACTTCGGCTCGTTGCCTCGCTGGAGTCGCGTCATCACGGTATGCTGGGAAGAAATCAGGAGAGACAACGCCGACAAGAAATGTTAGGGCTCGGGCTTCGCGGGGTTCGGGGTTAAATGACTGATGAGATTGATATAATGATGTTTAATATTAAGTATTAACTTATAAATATATAGTATATATTATATTATTAATGTTAAATATAAAATTATTTAAAATCTTAGATTATATTGCTATTAGGTTTAAATTTTCCGGACACGGACAGCGGATGGCTCATAGTCATAGGAGTGTATATATAATTATTAAGATTAAATACTAACTCGGCTCGGTTCTCGGGTACCCAACAGTAGGAACCGAGAACCGACCTGAACTGACGGTTCTCATATTTCATGGATCCAGACCCGAACCGATCAACCCAGGAACCAACCCGAACCGTCCAATTCGGTTCGGTTCTCGGTTCTTCGGTTCCTTTTGCACAGCTGGGCAGCACAGCTGGGCAGCACAGCCATGTTGGCGGTTGATTGGGCCATTCAGAATAGGGATCACATGTTGGAAACCCTGCGTGAGAACCTTCGCCTAGCCCAGAATCGCATGAAGGTTTAGGCGGTCAGGCATCGCAAGGAGAGGAAATTTATAGTGGGCGAAGAGGCGTTTCTCAAGCTATGACCGTACCAACAGTTTTTAGTCGCCCGTCGCCTGAATCAGAAGATATCTCCCCGGTATTATGGCCCCTTTCGTATACTCAGCAGGGTGGGTCGGTGGCATACAAGTTGGCATTGCCTATGGGTTCCCATTCACCCAACTTTTCATGTATCCTTGCTCAAGCGGAAGGTCAGAGCCAATGTTCAACTAAGTGCTCTTCTGCCAGAGACTAAAAGTACAGGAGAGCTTCGCCCACTTCCGGAGGATATTGTGCTACTCAAGTGGAAGCGACGAGGCGCTGAGTACCGCCCGGAGCTCTTGGTCAAGTGGAAGAATCTCTCAGCGGCGCACAACTCCTGGGTGGATTTGCTATACTTCAAGGAGCTTTACCCCGAATATCACCTTGGGGACAAGCTGGTTCTTGATGGGGAGGGGAATGTTACGCAGCCACTACGCTTCTCGGGACGACAGTATGTTCGTAGGCACAAGGAGTCGACAAGCGGCAATGGGGTTGAACCATCTGGTTCAGCCCCCTCTCAGTGAACCGGCCGGCCGGGGCCGAACCAATGGGTTCAGCCACTTTTGGAGGGGCCGGCCGACCCCTCCTTGGCTTGGGTATTTATACGCGGGCTGCACTTATATGGGGGTTATGCAAGATCATTCAAGGTACTTCTCTTTCTCTCTTCCTCAAACCCTAGTTCTCTAGTTTTCTACTTAGATCTCTCTCCCCCCTTCTCCTTCCTATCAGGATGATCCCAACACCCGAAGTGACTCTAAAGTATATTTACCATATACATTATCTAACACCCCCTCAAACTTAAGGGGGATTATACACCGAGAGTTTGGACAATATATATTTATGTTGGTTCCGCGTTTGTGGCTTAGTCATCAAATCTGCAAGTTGTTGCTCAAAAGAAATAAAGTGAGGAACAAGAATACCACGACCATACTACTCTCGTAGGAAGAAAGCATCCATTCCAATATGCTTGGCAAGAGAGTGTTTCACTGGGTTTAGAGTAATCTGAATAGCACAAGTGTTATCACAATGGAATAATGGAGTGGAGTGGGATCTAGAGAAGCGAGACCACGGTCCTCAAGAATTTAGTGGAGCCAAATAATGTCCTTAGCGGTGGTAGTCATTGCCCGAAGCTTAGTCTCAGTGCAAACTATTTCTTGGATTTCCA
The DNA here is from genome assembly GCA_039513925.1 of Platanthera zijinensis. Classification (NCBI taxonomy): domain Eukaryota; kingdom Viridiplantae; phylum Streptophyta; class Magnoliopsida; order Asparagales; family Orchidaceae; genus Platanthera; species Platanthera zijinensis. Next base: position 170,368,831 of record CM077094.1, read on the forward strand.
TGCAATAAGTGATGAACCCAAGAATAGGAAGAAAACCGTGGCAGATCGACGATCATCATGATCACTAGCTCAGGTAGCATCCGAGTAAGCACAGAGCTGCAGAGAACTAAAACTGAAGAAGAGGTCTCGTGAATTCGCCGCATGGAGATAGTGCAAGAGCCTCAGTAGATGACCATAATGCACAGAGGTAGGCACACCAACAAATTGGCTCAACACATGATCAACATGGGCAATGTTGTGCCGCGTAATAGTGAGGTATACGAGACTCCCAACGAGGTGACGATAGCGAGTAGGATAGGAAAGAGTAACCCCATCATCCAGACAAGATGAAGGTGAAGTTCCATAGGGTTGTCCACGGTGCGAGAGTCAGAGAGAGCAGCCCGAGATAAGAGATCTTATGCGTAACGTCGGTGAAAGAGCTGAAAACCACGATTTGTAGAGGTGACCTCAGGGCCCAAGAAATGGCTCAATTGTCCAAGGTTAGTCATCTGAAACTGCTGCTGAAGAAGATGTTTGACAAAGACCACGTGAGAAGGATCATAACCAGTAATAATCATATCATCCACAAAAAACAACATAAGAGTCCGACCACAAGAGTGAGTGTGCACAAACAGGGCTGGATCACGTGAACTCGGGAGAAAACTGGCAGCTGTAATGGCTAAACTGAAACGTGCAAACCACCCGCAGGGCGCCTGCTTGAGCCCATAAAGAGCTCATCATAAGCGGCATACAAAGCGTGGAGGAGAGAAGAGACCGGGAGGAGAAAACATGTACACCTCCTACTGAAGGTCATCGTGAAGAAAGACATTCTTCACATTAAGCTGGAACAAAAACCAGTGATAAACGAATGCAAACGCAATAAGAGTACGAACGGTAGTCATGCGGGTAACCAGAGCGAAGGTCTCGTCATAGTCTCATCCCTACTCCTACTAAAAACCACGAGCCACAAGCCGAGTCTTGTACCTTTCTACAAAACAATCTGAGCAAGTCTTGACCTTGAAGAAACACTTGTAAGTAATAAGAACAACACCAGAGGGAAGAGGAAGAAACTCCCAAGTATGAGTGTGCTCAAGTGCCTCCAACTCAGTAGACATATCATTCTGCCACTCAGGTATTTGGGCAGCCTCACGATAGGAAGTCAACTTTGGAGTACCACTTGCTATAGTAGGAAGGGAAGGCAGGTCCAGTGGTAGTATAACAAGGCTAAGTCGGTCAGGAGTGCATCTATCACGAGGTGGGTTGTGACGCGCAGGAGGATCATCCACAGAACACTCGCTAGAGGAGATAGGCACTGAGTCTAGGGGAATGGAGGCGAGGGAATAAGAGGTGGATGACGAGCGTAATGAAATTGAAGAGGGACGATGAGCACATCATAGGGATAGGTAGGCAGCAAAGTGGAGGAGTGAGAAGGTGATGGGGTAGACTACGGCAAGGAAGGAGGAGGTGACGGAGTAGACTGCGGCAAGGGAAGAGGTGGTGGACATACTATAGGAAAGATACATGAGGCGGAGAGATGGGAAGAGTTAGAAACTACACGTCAGAGGAGTAATAGATGAGTGTGAGGTCGAGTGCACAGAGGACATTAAGAAAGGGCGAGACTCATCAAAAGTAGCATCACATGAGATGCGAAGTCAGCGTGTAATAGGGTCATAACATTAATAGCCCTTGTGCTCAATACTTTATCCAATAAAGGCACAATGAACAGACTGAGCAGAGAGCTTAGTACGCTCATATAGAGGGAGTAGAACATACCACTGATAGACAAAAACACAAAGATGAGTGTAACGTGGGGGTCGAGAGTACGGACACTCACCATGGCACTGAGCCTGAAGGAAAGTGGAGGGATGCAGGTTAATAAGATAGACAGCAGTGGAAATAGCCTTAACCTAGAAATGAGGAGGAACGTGGGAGGAGATAAGATGGGTGCGGATTGTCTCAATAATATGGTGATGCTTCCTTTCAGCGGTGCCATTCTGAGTGTGTGCATCGGGACATGCAAGCTGGGGGAGTGTGCCATGGGTAGCTAGCAGATCTCAAGAAGTATAAGAGAGATACTTCCCCTTGAGTCAGAATAGAAAATGGGTATGCAAGCAGAAAACTGTGTGTGCGCCATAAGAGAAAAAGTAACATAGATCTGAAAAAATTCAGATCGAGAATGCATAAAGTACACCAAACAATAACGAGAGTAGTCATTAACGAAAAGAACATAATACCAGTGTCCGCCCTTAGATACAAAAAGGTGTGGATCCCCATACATCAGAATGAAATAAATCAAAAGGACCCCGAGACTTGGACTCACTAGATGGATATGGGAGTTGTATCTACTTGTCGAGCTTATAACCCAGACAAGAGTGAGACTGAACAATAAAAACATGATCAAGAAAACCATGACTAATGAGAGAAGCTAGACGTGAATCATTTAGATGACCAAGACAGTGATGCCACTGGGACAAACCCACCAAAGGAAGACAAAGGGTGGATGCTGCCGGTGACGATGAAGTGGATGTAAGGTGGAGACGATCAAGGACTTACACCCCGTTACAACGACGATCGCCCCCAACGAGTGTCTTAGTCAGATTATCTAACACAATGCAATAAACTCATCAAAAATAACAAGACTGGTCAGCGACTAGCATAGTTGCCGCGTAGACGGATCTAGCAGATCCGGCATCTGGATAAAATAGCGATGTGGAATCAGAAAACAGCGATGGAAGCAGCGGCAGATCTGGCATCGACAGATCTGGCGTCCGGAGAGAACAATGATACGGCGCAGTGGGGAGATGTAGCGATAAGATGCATGGATGATTGGATTAGGATTGGCGAGCCAGCTTAAGCAGCGACGGATCGGGATACCAAGTAGCGACGGGTCTCTGAATCAGTGAGCGGAAATGTGAAGGTAATACCTAAGCTATGATACCATGATAGAATACGATCAATTATCTATTCGCATCAACAATAGAGTATACATACTATCTGATAGTACAATTGGTAAGATCCTTTGTACCACCAAGTTACTCGTCTTGCACAAATTTGACTGGGCTTCATATAGGATAAAAGTTTACAGGGAGGCTTTTGGAAGTCTTAGCATCATTAATAAAGTAGCCATTGTAGTAGTTTTATATATTGTTTATGCATAGTCTAGATGTATTTTATGGTGTCATACGAGCAATGCTCGATGTGATTATGAGTTATGACTTAACCCTAGATCGTGAGATCAACACTCAGCCAGTATTTGGTGATATGTCTATTAGAAGGCAATATAAGAAAGCAAATATCATTGTTGCACCAAGTTAGCATGAACGTGAGGTATAGCCAACAAAAGGACAAGTTTTTTGGGTTGTTGGAGGAGAAAGAGATATGGATCTAGAGCATCAATCCGAGTTCGCGTCAATAACCTCTATTGATCTATTCTCATTGCAGATAAAGTATAAGTTCATCAACAGGATAAATAGAGTCCATTATGTATTTAATGCATTTTTTATGATTTTCTGTATTTATAAAATATTTTGTAGTCATATTTTCATTTCTCAATACAATGATCAAATAATCCGTGTCCTTCATTTTATTTGACCTGATTTTAGATTGCTTTTGATGGAAATAGAGAAAATATAAGGGATAATTTATAACATTACAACAAGACGCAAAACACTGATAGGCGGTGTGGGTCTAAACACATAAGCATTAATAATACAGAACTATTAATAACTCCAACAGCTTTAAATAGGTATGTATGTGGAATCACGAAGGACATTGAGCATTTTGTGAATTTATGCTTATGCAATCTCTCAAATTACAGGAAATTGCGCCAGGCACCCGAAGTCGCCATCTTCTCCTCCCATAGTGCCAATGCCAAGAACCTGTCAACTGTCGTATCCTATTCCATCTTCATTTTCTATCTACTCCACTGCAATATCCTTCCATAACACATTATTTTGTTATGCTTTCTTATGATCTATTCCACCTATTCATACAAGACACAATTCCCACTGGACCCTACCAGCATCCATCTTTGTTGGAAACCCCTATTAGACCAAACAAATTTAGAATCATCCCAACCCTAAAAGTACGACAGATTAGTACCCAAGCTTTGCTTCTACTGCCTCTCTAATCCACCTACTACACAACCTTTGCATTGGAAACGATTACTCGACCAATTATACATATAGGCCTTGTTTGGGGGGCGTGGTGGTGGTCCTGAACATAGTGGTTGAAAGTCGTGGTCATGAACACAGTGGTTGGGAATTGTGGTCATGAACACAGTTGCGCTCTTTGGAGAAACTGTGTTTTCAGTACAGTCATGAACATGACATAATTCGTATCCCATGACACTAACATTCCTCTCACTCTTTGATTACTTATTTTCTAAAAACAATGCCCAACATACCGCAAAAAAACATATATAGCGTTGAACTTTTTTGATAAATTTCACTTCATTTTTATCCATTTGATAATGGATTTATATAGGAAGATTCATAAATGAAAACTAGCTCACTAAATCTATAATAGATTCATATGATCTACATTCATTCATTCAATCTAAACTTGTAGATCTAAAATAAATGTATATCTGAACTTTTAGATCTAAAACAAATTCATATAACCTAAAAAAAATTCAGTTCTACATCGAAAGATTCATAAATGAACACTTGGAACTGTACAATTTTGTCATTTTCTATTGGTGGCCTATGAACACTTCATAAGAGGTCACCCAACACATGGCTACTCTCACCGGAGCACGCGTAACTACAAAGTTTCCAACATAACTTTACCACCTACTCCAAAAATTCCTCTCTAATATTTGAGGGTTGAAGTTACTTAAGCCTAACAAATTTTCTTCCAATTCCAATATTGAGATTCGATTCATTCTTGCACCTCTGTTCACCTAGAATCCTTCCATCTTAGAAATCTACTAGTCTCCAAGAGTTTCTTTTGCATGAGCTTCACCGCTCCTAAAGATACTCTCTGCCCTCATCGGACTTAGGATGTTATAGGTCTATTATCTTCCACGTGGTTTGATCCCGAACTACACATCGTATTGTAAGAGGTATGACTCTGATATTATTTATAACGACAAAATCCTTACAATATCAGAAGTATTATCTATTTTAGTACATTACAGACTATACTGAGTTGAACCACACTATTTTGTCCTTTTTTATAGGTGACTGACGAGTACTTCTCAGGTGGTCAACTATCCTAGAACTACTCTCATTGAAGCACGCTTAACAATACCATGAGTTCTTGTGTATTGTACACAAACATTGAGCTGGTGTTGAGAACAAATTTATCGATGCCTTAGGTCATCTTGTCAGCCATCTACATACCATAAGTTCTTGAGTAGATTGATTTGACCGCTTGATTATTTCATATTCTAAATTTTGGCTAAATGTATGCCCCTTTGACTCGATATCATGTAGGTACTCTTGATGATTTTTTGTTAGTTGATGAGTATCTTTTTCATGCTCCCATTTATGCAATCCCCATACTTCTCTTTGTTGATCATTTGGTTTGGGACTGGTTGATAGGTTTTCAAAATTGCGTAATTTCATTACTTGCAGCAAGACTATCGACTCCGCCCACATTGTGACATTATTCATCAAAGATGTTCTTACACTTTATTGACCTCCTATGATTATATTGTCTGACTATGGCGTGAGATTTATGAGTTGTTTCTGAAATACACTATGGAAGAAAACTGGTACATCCATTCAGGTTTTCCACTGTATATCACCTACAGACTGGTGGACAAAATGAATTAGTCAATCAGAGTCTTGAGAAATTTTGCATCATCTTGTTGGTGAGCACATGTCTAGTTGGCATTTTATACTTTTTAAAATAGAGTTTACATACAATAGTTCTGTAACAAGTTTATTGAGTACATTTCATATAGCTATAGGTCAGGAGCTTAGAAAAGTTAATGATCTTGGACCCTCCTTATAGATTCACGTCCTAATGAACTAGGACCCTCCTTATAGAGTCACGTCCTAATGATCTAGGACCCTCCTTATAGTGTCAGGAATATGATCATGTCCAATTATCAGAGATAAATACTTCTAAACCAGGGGGGAGAATTACGGATTTCCCCTGGGATTTGGGCAACCCGTTAATGAAATTCATTGACACGGTATCCCAAATCTATTGCGGGATCTAGAGAGGCACAAGCAGTCCTGCTGGCGAGGTCATCTCATAATTCTGATGCTGGCAAGTCTCACACTGCCGCACAAACTGCCGCACAAACTGCCGCACAAACTGTTGTATGTCACGGCGCATGCCAAGCCAAAAAAAACATTGGATTGCGCCCGTTGAAGGGTCCGGAGCGCTCCCGTGTGGCCGCCTGTCGGTGAAGAATGAAACTCGTGCATCATCACATTTTCCATGCCGAGTCCGGAGGAAGAACCACTCGGCAGGGATGGTAGAGGCGGTCATTCTGAAGGTGATAGCCATAGTCCATGGTCTCGTCGCGCTGTAAAGCCTCTACCATGGTGCGTAAGTCAGTAGTGCGCATCACTTCCTCCTGCATATCATCCAGAGAGTCCACTAGAGGCCCCGAAATGTGAGCAACAGTACCCTCAGGAAAACGAGAGAGAGAGTCAGCCACTGCGTTACCTTTGCCACTCCGATAGGAAATCTCATAATCATAACCCAAAAGCTTGGTCAACCACTTTTTTGAAGAGGTGACGAAACCCGTTGGTCCAAGAAATGCTTCAAGCTCTGGTGGTCGGTGTGGATCATAAAGTGTCGGCCTAGAAGGTATGGCTTCCACACAGCCACTGCATGGATGATATCCAACATCTCCTTCTCATAGGTGGACAATCCCAGCATGCGAGGGGCTAGTGACTTGCTGTAGAAGGCTAGTGGTCGGCCCTCCTGCATCAACACCGCACCAATGTCCACCTCGGAGGCGTCAGTTTCCAGCACAAACTCCTTGGTGAAATCTGGGAGCGCAAGGGCTGGTGTCAACATCATGGCCCCCTTAAGTGCCTGGAACATTGCCTCTGCCTCGTCCTGCCAAACAAAGGCATCTTTCCATAACAACTCGGTGAGAGGTCGGGCAATCTTGCTATAGTCTTTCACAAAGCGGTGGTAGTAGCCTGTGAGGCCCAAGAAACCCCTAAATGCTCGTATAGTCTTAGGGCGCGGCTAAGATAACATGCTTGCGATCTTTTGAGGGTCCGCCTTGACGCCATCGGCCGACACCAAATGGACCAAGTACTCGACCTCCTCCTACCCGAAAGAGAATTTGCACTGCTTGGCGTACAGCTGGTGTTAGCGAAGAATGGAGAAGACCTGCTCCACATGGTCCAAATGTTCCTCCCAGCTGGCACTATAGATCAGAATATCATCAAAGAATATCAGCACTGACTGACGGAGAAGGGGGCAGAATATCTCATTCATGACAACCTGGAATGTGGAGGGGGCATTGGTGAGCCCGAACGGCATCACCAGAAACTCATAATTCCTGTCATATATGCGGGAAGCGGTCTTGTGGACATCCTCTTCATGCATGAGAATTTGGTGGTAACCCGACCGGAGGTCAAGTTTAGTGAAACGGGAAGCACCGTGCAGTTCATCAAGTAGTTCTTCAATCAGCGGTATCGGAAATTTGTCTTTGATGGTGTAACTATTTAGGCCGCGGTAGTCCACGCAGAAGCACCACAATCCGCCCTTCTTCTTAACCAAGATTATGGGGGATGAGAACGCACTGGTACTGGGCCGAATGAGTCCTACTGTGATCATTTCCCGAACGCCGTACTAGATCTCGACCTTTTGGCTATACAGGTACTAGCACAGATGAATATTGATGGGCTCTGTAGCGGTCTTCAACTGAATCCGGTGATCGCGGAACCGCGATGGTGGGAGCGTCTTGGGTGTCAGGAATACATCAACATACTGAGCGAGCATCACCTACATCTGCTCGGGGACTGCCGGAGATGCCCTCGGGGTCTCCGTAATCACCATGACCATCGTCATCGTACTGCCCTGCTTCCCCAGTCGCTCAAGACTACGAAGGGATATCTCCTTCAACGGGTAAGATTTGAGGCCACCAAGGCAGTACTGCCTCCACTGCTGGAGAAACTCCATTGTCATCTGTTCCCAATCAAAGGTCACCCTCCGTAGTTATTGTAGCCACTGCACCCCCAAGCACCATATTTGACCCTCTGATGGGTAGGAGATAGACGTCTATGTATCCCGAGTACCCCTTTATCCTTAGTTTTACGCCTTTCATGACCCCCTCACACTGAAGTTTGCTCCCATCGGCCACCATAACGTGAAAAGCAGCTGCTTGGTCAACCTTGTGTCCCACTCTCTGCGCCACTTCCGGGTGGATGAAGTTGTGCATACTCCCACTATCTAACAGGATAGTCACCCTCTCCTAGCGGACTCTCCCGGCCATCCTCATAGTGAGTGGTGCATTACATCCCTCCATCGCCTGAAGTGACACGCTGAACTCAGTCAAATCCAAGTCCCCGTCCCACTCTGATATGGGTGTGCCCTCGTCCTCCGTGTCCTCCCGTAGCATAAAGAACTGTATCTTTTGACATTTGTGCCCGGGAGTGAATTTATCATCACAATTATAGCACAATCCATTTTCCTTCCGCGCCTGAAGTTCAGACCAAGTCAGCCGAGTGACAACCGGCTTCCCGGTCCCTGAGAGTCCCTCTTTGCCACTGGCATAGTGGTAGTAGGACGGGTTGAGATGCGGTAGCATTGCCGGTTATAGCGTTCCTCATGTATCCGAGTTAAACTGATCGCATGGTTCAAGCTGCGGGGCATGTAGGACTGGATCTCATCCCACAAATAATCCTTGAGTCTGGATACAAAACAACTGAGTAGTGTTTTCTCCTCCCACTGGACTCGGTTGGCCAGCTTTTCAAACTCTGTTTGGTACTCCATCACGGTACCCTTCTGGTGCAGCTTCTGTAAGAGCGTCTCAAAGTCTTCGTACTCGAGAGGCCCAAAACGAGCGGTGAATCCATCCACGAAGTCGGTCCAGAGTACGTACTCCTTGCCTCTCAGGAACCACTGCACCCATTAGAAAGTATCATCCTCCAAATGAAAAGAGGCCAGTTGCACCCATTGCCCCTCGGGAATCTCCTGGTAGCTAAAAAACAGTTCCACCTTCTGCAGCCACTCCAGGGTATCTCCGCCGTTGAACTTAGGAAAATTCATCCACGTTAATTGTGGCGGCATGTACGACCGGTGTCCGGCTTGTCCGCGCCACCCTGCCTCCTGTCCATACTCCGCCGTCTTCTTGGTTCCCCGGGTTCAAAAGGCATGCCGGGGACCCCTTGACGAAATGGCCCCACCGCTAGAGCTCCACCCCACTGCATGCCGCCTCTTGCCTGAGGGGGCAGCATGCCCTCCCCCGCGCCATATGGGGGAAACGGCCAACCGCCGCCCCTAGGGCCAAAACCACCTGAGCTGCTCCCACCGGTGCCGAAATCGGCTGTACCGAACCCGTCGGGGCCCCAACCTGCAGCACCGACCCCGCCGAAGCCACCCCTGCCTGTACCAAACCCGCTCGGCCCTATCCCGCCTGTGCCGGCCCCGTCGAAGCCCAAGCCGCCTGCGCCGATCACGCCAGAGCCCGTTCCTCCTGTGTCATGGCCCCCATGACGACCCCGCTGCTTTGGGTCGATCCCGAGCCCGCGACGAACCCCGCGCCTCTGACCGTCCCGACCGGGCCTCTGTTTGCGCCGATCCGGTGCGGATCGATTCGTGCGGAGGAAGATCCGCCTGGATCCTCTTCCGACACTGCCTTACCCTTCAGATTTTGTGCCAACAATTCCATGATCTCCTCCATTCGGGTGTCGATCCATTCTTTTAGCCTTTGCGTGGATGTTTTCACATTTTCCTTGATGGCGGCCACCGAATTCGTCAACCCCATCAGATTTTCTTCTAGGATTTCCAAGCGGCCTATTTCCTCTTGCGTTCGAGTCATTACCATGGTGGAGAAAAGTGCGCTGATACCAAATGATAGGAAGAAGAAGGGGAGAGAGAGAGATCTAAGGAGAAAACTAGAGAACTAGGGTTTGAGGAAGAGAGAAAGAGAAGTACCTTGAATGATCTTGCATAACCCCCACATGAGAGCAGCCCGGGTATAAATACTCGAGCCAAGGAGGGGTCGGCCGGCCCCTCCAAAAGTGGCTGAACCCGTTGGTTCAGCCCTGGCCGGTTCACTGAGAGGGGGCTGAACCAGAAGGTTCAGCCCCGTTGTCGCTTGTCGACTCCTTGCTCCTACGAACATATTGTCGTCCCGTGAAACATAGTGGCAGCGTAATACACCCTCTCATGCATATATACTCTATTGGTTATGTGAATAGATAATTGATCACATTCTACCATGTACAAATACTAAACTACTATAAGGAGAGATAACATAGTACAATAGCAAATTATCATTAAAAACCCAAGACAAAAATAGCTCTTAGAATTAATCAAATTAATGCATTAACAATATACACGCATAAGAAAGAAAGAATTAGACATCTTATGAGTAACCAAACAAGTTTTAAAGGTGGTAAATTATATAAATAGACCATTAAAAATCTTTAAATATGTGCACAAAGTTATGAAAAAAAATTGAAAAATAAAATAAAATTGAAGAATTTTATATCAACTGTTAGATATAAAGATAAGTTGTTGAGAAATGATTATATTAGAGGGACTGGCATGAAAAAAAAGCTAGTCGAGAGACCATAATCACTGAAAAAACTAAGATAGTTGGAGAACATAAAAAGGAGTAGAAGCTGCACCAAAAGAAATGAATAGATACAATTAATGAGAAACAACTAGGAAGGAAAAAGTGTTGGCCGAAGGTCATATGATTAGAAGTGCAAAAAATTTGAGAGAAATTTAATTAACACCCGATGCAACACTGATTAGAAATGAATGAAGAATGAGAGTTCTTAAAGTCAACCCTAAATGATTAAAGACAAGACTAACAATGAGGATTAATGATGATAAATTGATATGCATGCAACTTAGGAAACTAAATATCAACTTAACAAGTTATAACAATGGTTCATAATTTTTAATAAAAAAAGACTCTTAACACCTAGGATGGACTATAAGCCCCTTATCTCATACAAAGGTTTATTTTCAAAATGCAAATTTTGCTTTTTTTTCCCTCAAGATACTGAACAAGACTTAATCCGATTTTATTGCCACATCATAAAAGAGAGAACTCTGCAACAAGTAAGTGCTCACGGATTAAAAGGCATACAATTATAAATAAACCAAAGATTAGTGTTCTCATATTCATATACTTTACCTGCTGAATCTTCTTCAGAACAGAAATGCCTAAAGTCATATCATAGTCATAAATAGATATAGGTGTTTTCATCGAACTATAAGAGAATCGTAAAATGTTTGAAGAAAACTGTGATTCCTCAGTGGACACTGAGTATATAGGATCAACAAAATCTATTGCTCGACCATTTTGGAGTGGTCCAATTTCTTCACCCATTTGTGGAAGACTATAGACAGTTACTTTTTGCAAGGCGTTTTCCTTTTCACAAATAGCAACATAACCACTAAAAAGCTGAAAATCTTGAATTTCCACACTGAAAAAGAGATCAACTCATCAGTATCATGATGTAAAGTGCGTCAGTCAATCCTACAAAAAAGGTGCATCATCCAAGGGAAATTGCATAAAAATCATATAGTTGCTAGGAAATGCAAACAGACTAAAAATTACAGCAAAAAACATTATCATGAATAAGTACAGCTAAATGTTTTTCCAATGAGTTGCATTTCAGTATTTAACAACGATATCTTAACAAGATCATGAGATGCTCATAAGCCATAAATGAGAATTATCTCTATAATAGCACTAAAGAGAAGACACATCTTAAGGCATCTCATATTTCTAAGCATGAAACTATTTTAGCTTTTGAATGGAATAAATATAGTGCCCAAGATGAAACTCATCCTATCTAAGTTACCAAAAACAAAAAAAAGAACCGGAGGAAGACTAGGAATTTTCATCGTAACAAACCGTAAAGGTTAACCACTGGCTAGTCTGCCACATTTGAAGATCAAACATGCTCATACATGTCCTAAAAAAAGAAACTAAATTCATTCATAATTGTGAACTTGGTCCAAAGACGACAAGAATCACCAATTCGGTTCAATTAAACAAAGTTTTCTTAATCAATTCAGCTGGAGTGGTTATGAATCGAAGAAGAAAACAACAAGCACTTGTCCAAAACTTGAATGAGACTTATCATATATAACAAAGCCCTGGATTAAATGAAGAATAATCTTGTGTTCAAGATGAAACTCATTCAATCTAAGTTACCTAAAAAAGAATAGTGCAAACCGTACAGGTGAACCACTAGACGCGCGAGAAGTAGCTTCAACCCTCCGCAAAACTCCATCATCGACTGCAGCAACTGACCCTCGCTGCTCTGCCGCTGGCCCTCAACAAACACTAGTGTCGTTCACCACACCCATCTCGCTCACCGCTCTCCCCCGGCGTTCCCTTCACTGATCTTTCACCGCGACAACCACCGCTTCTGTTCCGGTCGTCGCACGTTGCCCTGCTTCCAGGTTCCCTCTCGAGATGGACCGCCTCCTTGCTTCCTCGCCAGCGCATGTCGGTTCTGCGACCACGCGAACTGCAGATTTCAAGTCAAGGTTGCTTGTCTTTTTTATTAAAGAAATAATTTGATATTGCTTCAATTCAATTATCTAAGTTGATTGTTAACTGTAACTCGTACTTGGCTTATCGCACCTACCTTAATGTTCATTGTAATACAAAATGTTAACCGCAACTCAATATTGACTCGCCTAACCCGTTATTAACATGTACATCAATCCGGAGTGAAACACCACTGTTAATTTTCTTCTTCCTTTGGTATCAAATGAAGAGGCCCAATGCAGTTCCAGAAATAATAACGATAAAAGCTCCAATGAAAACAATAGCTAATGGACATTTAGAAGATTTAGAAGAATTTTGGTAGAGCTTCACATTGCCAAAGAGGGAGTTATTCAAATCAAAGAGGATGTTGAATCTAAGTCCATTAGTCTTAATTGCGCTAAATCACCTAAGCTTGCTCGGATTACTCCGATTAAGTAATTTATTGCAAGGAGAGAGCTCTCATACCCAACCGTGATGGTACAATTCCTGTCATTTGGTTATAATCCAACATCAAAACTGTAGTTGAAAAAAAAAAGATTCATGAAGAAATGAAGGACAAGAACTTGAATAGAGTAAGACGAAGATGCAAACAAACCAAGGTCAGGTAAATGTTACAGTCGAACTCGCCTTGGAGATTCACCATGCCGCTGATTTCCTCTGGGATGTGCCCAAATAGGTTGCCAACATTGAGGTAGATTTCAGAAATTTAAGCCGGAGGAAGGAGGTAGGATGCTTCAGTGGGAGGAAGGAGGTGCTGGGCTGCGGTTAACCACAGAAAATGTATGTGTTTTTGAAATTTTGGGGTGCGGATAGCAAAAAACAGTCTGCGATTTAATCCCTTTTTATTTATTGCTTAATTTGATTTTGCCGTCAGATCTTGCATCTTACATACATTAGTTTAGAGCTGTCGAGTTGTTTTCCCGACACTTTACTTAAGATTGCATTTTAGTTGCGCACTCACGTAGCCTACCCTACATCATTTGGTTCAACTGAGCCCGCTTTAGCTACATGACATGTTACTTGCTAGCATAAAAATACTCAAACAACTCAGTGGCACCCCTATTGTTCAACTCGGTCGTTATTTGGTTGGCAGAACTAGTCATGCACCAAAGATGACTCGACGCACCAATTCAGTTCAATTCAACAAATCCATCTTAATCATTCAGCTGGATTGACTATGAATTGAAGAAGAAAACAACACGCACTTGTCCTCAATTTGAATGAGACTTATCATGTATAAGACGCCCCTGGCTTAAAATGTTACAAATATCTTTGTAATGTCCATAATCTATTGTCAAGACGTCAAGTTATATATATTTACAATAAGTATCAAATAATATGTTATAATTTATCACGCAAAACATCAAATTTGTACGTCTACGTGCTACCACTCTTGTGCGCGCATTGGCACGAGACCTATAATTATTAATGTAGTAATTAAAATGACGATTATTAATCGCAACTCGTATTTGGCTATCCGCAACCTAGAATTTTAAAAAAAACACCTCATTTTTTGTATTTAAACGCAATCTAAAACTTAAAACTTTAATCCCCACATATCTCATCTTCAGTCGCACCCAATCCCTCTCGTATCCGCTTTGGGTTCTCATTCCTCTCATTGAAGTTACCCGGCTCCTCCTTCATCGGGTATCTACGAGGTGCGGCAAGTCAAATATCGGATTGCGGTTGAATTTTTTACAAAAATCGGGTTACGGTTAACATTGAGGTGCGACAAGTCAAAATCGGATTACGGTTAATAATCGCCTTAAAAATAAGAGGACTTCTTTGATCGATTATTTCTAAGACAGTTGAAGCTCAACTATATTAATTGCCTTCATACTAGAACTATAATCACATGCAAAAAAAAACAAATGTGGATGTCTCTACTCTACTTGCTCATCAGATTGTAAATGTCGGATGTCGGTAACATGTTGGATGTAGGCGGCACATCCGACCGAAATATTTTAAATATATAATTTTCATATCTTATAAATAAAAAATATGTATTAAATATACATATATGTTCTAAAAGTAAAATTGTATTATAATAAGTAGACAAACAAAAGTCATATATATCCCAAAGTAAAACTGAAGAATATTTAAAAATAAAATATTAGTAACATAATACGACTATTATTAACAAGTAAAGGTGCAAAAAAGGACAGGTCAGATCGATAAGGCTCGAGCTAAGCCTAGGGACCTCACGAGGCAAGCCCCCATATTTATTTATGCCCTATCATGCCAAACCCATTACTAGGCCAAGCAACTAGGCATGCGTCCGTGGTTTGAAGTTGGGTGTTGGCCTAGCATTAAAGGCTAGGCGGTGCCCAATGACTTGGCTAACCAAGCCCGGTCTGTGCCTCTCATGTTTTTTTGCACCAATACTAACAAGTATTCTAAACAAGCACAAATACATAAATTATGAAATATATTTAAGCATAATAATTTTATTTATCTAAAGCTACATTTTATATAGTAAGTAAAGAATATTTAAAAAGTAAATGTTCTTAATAGATAACAAGTTTGCTTGTGGTTAATAAAATTGTGTTAACAAAACAAAATCATTGAGTAATTATCTGTAAAAAACTTTCATATTTGTTTAATATTAAATAATAAATGTTCGCAATGAAATAATAATACAAATTTGATTGTAAGACTAACACCTATGAAACATAATGTAAAATTAAGTTTAATCGATAAAATGTATACAATGCAGTGCATAGAAGTGATTTAAACATATATATTGCTAACATAAACTAAAATAACAGATAATATTTTAAAACCGTGCTAGTCGATATAAAAAAAACAAATATGTTGACATGTATTTTACTAAACGACATAGCTTATTTTTTCAAGAAATTTTTTGTTTTGCCCTCAATACACATGTTAGCTGACATGTCAATGGACATATAAAACACTGGTCTTTGTATTTGAAAGAAAGTTGAAGATTCTGTAAAGGACTAAAATAAATTTTTCTCACACGAGAAGAAGTGATGCACCCTGCGCCACATCGTAATTTTTACCCGTATATTTATTTCTATTGTTGGTATTTTCATTTTGTATAGTCGTTCTCATTTCATGTACTTGATTTGGCTCGTCGGTTTGACCGACCGATGATATCCTGAATAAATAGGTCCGGTAATTTGAGTAGTTAGGACGGTAAAGACAAGCTTAATTTATATAGCGGAGCGCATAAAATTATTCCCAAGGAAAAAAAAGTAGAAGAAGAATAACAAGTCAGAGCACTTTAGAAATTGAAAATCATTTTTGGTAGAAACTATTCAACGGCTATGAGAAATCTTCAAGTGCTGAAATTAGGGAAAAAAGGAATGAATATCTTGGAAATAAGAATATAGCTGATAGCTAATGCTGTTCAAGAAATATAAATATCACTGTTCCTGTATAATAATAGGAACCGGAGAATTAGAGGAAAAAGGAATGCCAACATTCAGCGCCTGCAGCATAGGCGGATGGTCCCTCCGTTCAGGCGAAGCCCTGCCGAAGCCTCCACGCTGATTGACGTCGACGACAACACGCCTTTCCGTCAATCGGCGCCTGGTTCTGAACCAGCTCACACCTACGCGTGTTGGACGGGGCCCCGGTCTTTTCCCCCATCAGGAGTTGTCGGCCACAACAATCCTCCGACCCGTCTCGAGCCACAGGCCCACAGTCGACCTTGCCCCTTTCACCTCATGATTTGTAAGGGCCACTTCTAGTTTGGGGTAACATTCACTCGTTCCATGCTTTCAAAATATCAAATTAATTTTAGGCATCTCAACTAAATATTGTTAAGCTTGTCTCGAACGTTCGAATCATTCATGTTACCGCTATTTCATAAATTATTACTGTGAATTGCTTGTGGGTGTATAAATCTCGCCAAAATTTCTACTCGGAAAGCGCTGAAAGAAGTTTCTCTCAAAAATAACAATTAGCGACTCATCAAAGTTCGGACGTTAAGTTGATTTTGTGCGCTAAATTTGATTTTGACTCTCTCGGCCCCTTTTAAAAATCAATTTATGTTTAAAACTCTACTTTTATTTTATTATAAGATAAATTATTTTGCTAAAATAATTATTTAAATTTGAAACCCTAAACACATGCTTTAAATTTGCCCCCATTAGTTTGCTACTTTTAAATTTGAAACCGGTTTACATCAAGAAGGGTCAAAAGTTGCTTAATTATCACTACTTCAACATTGTTGTTCAATTTATAGAAAACAATCCACTCAAGATTTTAAAAATTGGTCTGAAAAGGTTGTTCCACCAATGGCAAGCAACAAAATCTTTCTTGTAGTCATTCAAATTCACACTTCAAGCTTCCTTGGATTACAAAAAACCATAAGACATGCTTTCCTAATTAAACCAAGTCGAGGAGAGAATTATCGCGTCGCATACATACAAAACAACGATCTATAGGACCGGACCAGACAAGTTGAGTATTCTCAGCGTCCAAACTATTCAAATACCGAAGATTTGCTTGCTCGGTTATATCTTCTAATCTTCTCGGTCAGTTTTCACATTGGAATTTCCTCTATCGAAACGCTAAATAAGATGATATGAGCCAAAATCATATAGAAAAATTTACCTTTCTCGATGTGGAATCAATATGCGTGTTTCGGATGGATTGTCAATGGGACAATAAACTAATTCAGAATTAAAAAGCTCATCACTTGTCCTCTTGATAAAAAAATGATTTCTGCTGTGACTAGCTGATGTTTCAATCCCATAAATACGTGGAGTTAAAGTCATCAGCCCACTTTCTTGCTTGTAAACGTCAAGATACAATATAAACCATGTATTTTTACTTTCTGATCTAACAAAAAGGTATTGTTTGCTTTCAGAAGCATACACATAGAGTGAAAATGTATCATCCTTCTCATGGTAGAGACACAGATCGCTTGATTGGTCTGACAATAATTTATGAGACCATACCTACACAAGTATAAAAAGTTAAAAATCAACATACTTAAATGACAAGTAATATGAGAAATAGGGAAAGCATTCTGAATGGTTTAGGCTCTGTTTGACGTGGTAGTGGCGATCGTGAACACGGTGGTTAAGTTATGAACCATTGTTCATGACCGCCCGACCTCACATGAGGAACTTCATCCACCTTTATGTTCAAAATTAATTTTTTTCTTGACGGCGATCATAACCATTGTCATGCCAAACATATATTCTATAATTGTAGCATTTTTCCCCAAAACTCACCTGAGCAAAAACACCGCGCCAAAGAGAGCCTTAGGCTTCGTTTGGGGGGACTTATTTTAACCGGTCAAGCAGTTGCGACCACATGAACCGGGCCTTAATTTAAGGCCCGGTTCATGCGATCGCAACAGCTTGACCGGTGAAAATAAGAGGCCCGGTTCATGCGGTCGCAACCGCTTGACCGGTGAAAATAAGTTCCCCCAAACAGAGCCTTAGTGTATGGGAAGTGGTGCGATAGTGTAATGGATGCCTCAAGAAAAAAAAAACCAATAGCATTTATGAAAGCTACATTTTGCATTCTACTAATTTTAGCAGAGATGCATAAGCATGTTTGTACAAACTTCATCTAGGATAAACTGTAGAATAAATTTAAACTGCAAGATCATAACCTTATCGTGGCGATGGGATTCATCTATTGTGATGTAAACTAGTGTATCATCTCCCGCCCATTGTATATATGAAGTTACTCTTTTCAAAGGATTACCAATGGCAGTTCCTTTGTCAGCATCAATGACATAAACAGTATAGATGCCGTCACCTTTAGTGTCCTCAGCATATGCTATCAATTTATTATTGGGGCTAGGCTGTAAATAAGATCAGAAAAATAAAAAAAATGAAACAACTTTTCTAAACTAAATACTTAAAAGACCAAAAATTACCCTGAAAGCCCCAAGGTAATAATGTTCATGGCCTTGAGCCTTGATATTCTCATCTAGGATAACATGCTCCGCCGATGCTTCGGGGCCGGTGGGCATTACATCATACACAGAAGGAGAACAAGTATCATTGGTGATAAGGCGTCTGCAATGTAATTTATAGTCCTTTCCCACCAAAGTTCTCTCATAATAGTAATATGAACCTCTCCTAATAGGTACCGATATACCAACTTCTTCCTTGGTTCTTGCTACCATCTCAGCATACAGTTGATCCTCAAATTGTTTAACACCTACAATTACATTTGAAAAGGTCAAAATAGGATAATTCGGGAGCGCAAATTGCCAAAAAACCAAATTTAGAAAACAAAAGTAATTCGGAAGCGACAGCAAAAAAACGACCGGATCCCTCCCCGGTTCAGCAAATAGGAATGAATATAAAAAAATGGCTCGCGGTGGGAGCTCACTCGACATGGATTGATTGGTGTAATCATTTTCCGCCTTGAGATAGGAGAGGATCTCCGGATTCGAGTGGGAGTCGTCGCGGAGCCAGTAATAGTCGTCCACACGGACGTCGCCGAACATCTCCATCTCATGCCTCACCTTCTTCGCCACCGGCGGGATCACCTTGCTGGAGCTGAACGATCGTGCAGCAACAACGTCGATACGCCTAGCGTAAACATCGGTGAGGTGTGACAGAAGAAAGATGAGAAGCCAACTGGTAACCAGAAGCAATGGGAAGAGCGTGGAACGGCTAAGGCCGGGCATTTTAGGGAGTTGTTGTTGAGTTTTCCTTCTGTTTTTCCAACGGCCGGGCATTTTATACGGTTGTTCTTCTTCTCTTTTCCCGATGGCTAAGCTGGGTGCATAGTTTTTTTTTCGGTTTGGTTTTGGGTTAGGCTGAGGCCTGACATTTATTATATATATATTTTTTGTTTTGGCCTGACATATTTTTTGTCCTTGTTTGAGGCCGGCCATATATTTTATTTTGGGGATTAAGTTAATGCCAGACTTATATATTTTATTAAGTTAATGCCTGGCATATCTCAACATGCCATTTATTTTTTTGTCCTTGTTTGAGGCCGGCCATGTATAGTTAATATTTGTTGGGTTTATTTGATTAGAAATTTAATTTTCTTTAATAATAAATCATCAAAAGGATGCATTAAAAATATGGGCATGCTCAATCAATCAGTCTCATCAAATGGACGCATTAAAAGTATGGGCATGCTCAATCAATCAGTCTATCCCGGGCATGGATTGTGCCCATCCGAGCCCACACAAAACCATGCCTTTTATGTTGAATGTAAATCTCGGCCCTCCCGCCATCAGCACCTGCAAAGCCTTGGAGAAGAAGAAGCTGGAGCTGCAGAAGAAGAAACACGAATTAGGGATTAGCGGCGCTGGCATGAATTAAAGCTGCAATTCCTGTGCCCCCTTTTCTTTTGCATTTTATTTCTTTTCTGCTGGGCTTTGGGCTGTGACCCAGTTTTTTGTCCCTTCTGTTTTTTCTTTGTTGTTGTACTGGCTATATAAGTTGCCCCTCCTGGACTATTAAAGTGCGCCTGATGTATGAAAATTAATATGCTTGTATGAGTGTTTAAGCAAGAAGTTCTTATCTGTTCTTGCTTCCCCTACCAGTTTGATTTCCTACATGGTATTAGAGGGAGGTTCTCTCATGCTCTCTGCCATCAGAGGTTGTGAGGATCTTCCCCTGTAGTATCTATTTTGTTTTCTCATCACATGGCATCCTCGAGCAATCCTACCGCAAATTTCACTTATTCCCCCACCGGCGTCCCAATCTTTGAAGGGGACGGTTTTGATGTTTGGCAAGTCCAGATGCGCATCCTGTTTATCTCACAGGGCCTCTGGGACCTCATTCTCACTGGTTTTCCTAAGCCAACAGATGCTGACCCCTTAATCAACTGGGAAGCAGCTAATAAAACTGCCTATGCTGAAAATGTCAAGAGGGATGCAAAGGCACTTCTTTACATTCAGCAGGGCATCGACAGAAGCATTTTTTCCAAAAATTATGGGAGCAGATTCAGCACAAAATGCTTGGGAAATATTGAAGAATGAATTCCAAGGTTCTGCCAAAGTCATCTCTATAAAGCTTCAAAACGCCTGGCAGCAATTTGATACGCTAAGAATGCTTGATAGTGACAATGCCCACTCTTATTTATCAAGAATCACCTTGCTTACAAATCAGAAAAAAAATTATGGAGATCAAATAGAAGAAAAGAAGGTAATTTTGAAAATTCTGAAGACTCTCACACAAAAATATGCTGTTATTGTGACTACCATTGAAGAGACCAAAGAGCTCAGCAGCCTTACTCTCACTGATCTCCTCGGTTCTCTCCAAGCCCATGAAGAGAGGGTTAAGATGTATGAATCTCAGTCCTTGGAGCAAGCATTCCAGACCAAGGTTAATCTCAAACCTGATAAGTACAAAGTTCAAGAATATACAAAAGAAGAAAAAGGAAAAATGCAAGTAAGTGAACCCCCGTTCTGTGAATTGTGCAAAAGGTATAACCATACAGCTGAAAAGTGTTACTATAGATGTAAAACTTGCAAGAGACCAACCCACTTAGCTAAAGACTGTTGGTCCAAGCAAAAGACATCAGACCACACCCCTGAGGAAGCACATTTTGGTAGCCAAAATGATGATGACTATGTTTTCTATTCTGGTGAACAAAACTCAAGCGTTTCAGATGGTATTTGGTATATAGACAACGGCTGTTCCAATCACATGACCCACAACAAAGATTTATTTGTTCATCTGGATGAAGATGAATGTTCACAAGTGATGTTAGGGGATGGAAACTCCATGAAAATCAAAGGAAAAGGAACCATTGCCGTGAAAGCTGTTGATGGTAAGTTAAAATATATAACTGGAGTGCAGTTTGTGCCTGGACTTGCTCAAAGCTTGCTCAGCGTGGGACAACTCCTCAACAGAGGATACAAACTAATTTTTGATGACAGTTCTTGCACCATTTTGGAGAAGCAATCGTCTCAGATTATAGCCAAGGTCAAAATGACACACAATAAAGTCTTCCTGCTGCCTCTGCAACACCTGAATCACAACATGAAGGTAGTGGAAGATGCCACCAGCCAACATTGGCACCTCAAGTATGGTCATTTAAACTTCAACGATCTTAAGCTTCTACATTCCCAAGACCTTGTCTTGGGACTACCTAAAATTCAAGATCATCAACCCCTGTGCCACATTTGTGCAAAAAACAAAATCTACAAACTATCTTTCCCACCACAAGCCACCAGAAAAACCAGTAAACCCCTAGAAATTGTTCATGCAGACATATGGGGACCATCCCGCACCCCCTCATTATCTGGAAACCGTTTTTACTTACTTTTTGTAGATGATTTTACCAAAATGATGTGGATCTATCCTATGCCTCATAAGTCTGATGCTCTAAAGAAATTTAAAGTTTTCAAAGCCCAGGTGGAGAATGAAGCAAATTCTACAATCAAAACTCTGCGTACTGACAGGGGAGGGGAGTTTATGAGCCATGATTTTGATAGTTTCTACCAACATCAAGGAATCAAAAGAGAGCTCACTGTCAGTCACTCACCAGAGCAAAATGGAGTTGTAGAAAGACGAAACATGACCATTATTGAGATGGCCAGGTGTATGCTCCATCACAAACAACTACCCAAGGAATTCTGGGCTGAAGCTGTGATGGCTGCCACCCAACTTCTCAACAGATCCCCTTGTCGTGCATTGATCAGATCCACTCCTTTTTGAAGCCTGGATGGGACATAAAGCTAATGTGAGCCATTTAAGAGTTTTTGGAAGTTTAGTTTTCTACTTAGACCAGCAAAATAGTCGAGACAAATTTGATGAGAAAGGAGTCTGTGTCATCCTTTTAGTCTTCAGTGACATCTCAAAAGGATACAGAGTGTACCACCCTATCACAAAGAAATTAAAGATAGTAAGAAATGTTATTATAGAAGAGAACAAAGCTTGGAATTGGCATGATGCTCCGGGTCAGATTCTTGTTCCAGAGGTTACTCATGATATTCAACCGGCTGATAACACTGAGCCTTCCATTCTAGATCACATTCCTGAGCAATCTGCTACTTTCAAAGCCATCCCAAGCAACCCCCCCTGAGGTGTCTGCTCCTGCCACATCATCATCACCTGCCATTACACCTGAAGCAGTTATTATCTCTTGCCCAGAAGAATCATCATCCCCATCCTTGCCAAAGAAATACAAATCCATCACAGAACTCTATCAAAATTGCAGCCTAGCTCTCTTTATCAAAGAACCTGCAACCTACAATGAAGCTGTCACCAGCACCCACTGGATGGAAGCCATGGATGAGGAAGTTAAAGCCATTGAAAGTAACAGAACTTGGAAATTAAGTGAATTGCCCCCCCCCCCCCACAAGAAGGCCATTGGGTTAAAATGGATTTACAAAGTGAAATACGATGAACATGGGAAAGTTAAGAAATATAAGGCAAGATTAGTCGCCAAAGGCTACACTCAAAGGCATATAATTGACTACAATGAAACTTTTGCCCCCGTAGCCAGATTTGAGTCCATTCGACTCATTATTGCGTTGGCCGCACATTTCCATTTCCCCATTTTCCAAATGGATGTTCAATCAGCATTCTTGAATGGATCCATTGAAGAAGAAATTTACGTAGAGCAGCCCACTGGTTATGTAAAAAAGGGAGAAGAGCACTAAGTCTTGAGAATTTTGAAAGCCTTGTATGGGTTAAAGCAGTCGTGCAGAGTTTGGAATTTAAAGATTGACCAGCATCTATTAAAGAATGGAATTTTAAGGTCTGACTTTGAACCTTCCATCTACCACAAACGAGATTCCAACAATGATGTCTTGTTTGTTTGCATTTATGTTGATGATCTTCTCATTACGGGATCAAGCATGACCTCCATAAATGAATTTCGTGCTCACATCAAAACTGTCTTCCAAATGACAGACCTTGGCCTAGCCCATTACTTTCTCGATATACAAATCACCCAAACACCGGAGGCAATTTTCATCAACCAAAGCAATTATATTGATGATATTCTTACTCGCTTCGATATGTCCAACTCCAGACCAACAAGCACACCTATGGTCACTGGAGAAAAATTCAAAAAGGATGATGGGGAGGAAAAGGTGAATGCAGAAATATATCGAAGCATGATTGGTTCTTTAATTTACTTAACTAACACTCGACCAGATTTGGAATTAGCCGTTAGCATATTATCCCGTTTCATGCAAGCTCCAAGCACCAAACATTTGATAGGAGTCAAAAGAGTCATGAGATATGTCAATGGAACCATAAGTTTGGGGTTGAAGTTTACAAGAGGAACAAACTTGAATTTGAAAGGATATGCAGACAGTGATTGGGCTGGGTGTGCTGATGACCGGAGGAGCACTTCTGGTTACCTATTCTTCTTGGGCAATAACCTCATCTCCTGGAACACTAAAAAACAAAAAACCATTGCTTTATCCTCCACAGAAGCTGAATACACAGCTCTGAGCAAAGCAGCCAGAGAAGCCGTTTGGTTGCGGAACCTCCTGCATGAGCTACTCGAAGAAGAAGGAAATCCAACATCAATTAATGTAGATAACACTTCTGCAATTGCTCTTGCCAAGAATCCCGTTTTCCATAACAAATCAAAGCATATAGAGTTAAAATTTCACTACACTCGTGATCTAATTAGCCAAAAGAAAATCGAGGTCGATTACTATAAATCGGAAAATCAACTCGCCGACATGTTAACCAAGCCGCTTTCCGCTTTGCCATTTGCAGATCAGGGAGCGAGATTCAAGATGGCGGAATGTCAGGATTACGGGAGGATGTTGAATGTAAATCTAGGTCCTCCCGCCATCAGCACCTGCAAATCCTTGGAGAAGAAGAAGCTGGAGCTGCAGAAGAAGAAACACGAATTAGGGATTTGCGGCGCTGGCATAAATTAAAGCTGCAATTCCTGTTCCCCCTTTTCTTTTGCATTTTATTTCTTTTCTGCTAGGCTTTGGGCTGTGACCCAGTTTTTTGTCCCTTCTGTTTTTTCTTTGTTGTTGTACTGGGCTATATAAGTTGCCCCTCCTGGACTATTAAAGTGTGCCTAATGTATGAAAATTAATATGCTTGTATGAGTGTTTAAGTAAGAAGTTCTTATCTGTTCTTGCTTCCCCTACCAGTTTGATTTCCTACATTTTATGTGCACCCCTCGTTTGGCTCCAAGGATAACTATGGCGTGTCATGCCGTGCATATATACAAGCTGAGGAATTGCGTAAGCAAGGGCGATTGAGGAGGGTATGTCATAATTTGGTCGGGTCACCCATAACTTCCCTCAAAATGACACAGTCATCCGGCTTACATGGATAGATATTGGTAATTTCGGGCATGCAGCTCATTTTATGAGCAACTCCAGGGCTAATGATTGTGTGTCATGTTGCGCATATACGTTGACGAATAATGTGCACACAAAATTGATTAAGAGGGACCAATCATTCATCGTGCCTAAATGATCAAATAATCGTGTTTGTGTAGATTAATACAGGTTAGTTTTTTTATATGAATTGATATTATTTCATAAAATTAATTTCAACTGCATAAAAAAAAGAACCCTAGACGGTTTTGATAGTGCACAAGGACCCTTAAAATGAGGATTAGAATTAGGGCTAGGGGGATTTGAGACAAATCTCCAATTTTCTCCTCACTTTACATTCATCCAAGAAGCAAAATATTGATGGTTGGAGTTTGAACGAGTAGAACGAAGTCAATGAGAATAAAATCAAATAGAACTACAGACGAAGAGGAGGAGAAACTGTAGAAGATTTTAGAGATTGACAATAAGAGTTAAAATTTGATGGGATCCCCCTTTAGTGTTCTCGAGTCAGACCAAGGGGACCAAGCGACCTCGCAAGGAGAAACGCATGAGAGCACAACTAACTCGAGCACGAGCACAACACGCCAAAGAAGGCACGACGCATGCCCCGCGGGCACGCACGGGCGGTGCGCGCACCGCCGTCTGCCTCCACCGCCAACCACCGTTGTCATCGAGCTTCCTGCTCGGGCTGCCCAGACCACCCCGGGGGCACTTTCATCATTTTGCTAAAATTGGTGATCCACGTGACCAAAATGGAGCGACACCATTCACCAGCACAAATTCTGCCCCAGCGCAATTACCTATATATCCATCTAAAAAACTATAAAAGAGCCCCCATGCTCTCATTTGAAGGCAAGCAATTCCAGAGGACTTAACAACTTTCTCCCACTGGATCGCTCCCACCCAGGCTATAAGGACATAGCTTCTTTTCTACAGTTTTTCATATTCCGAACTTGTAACAGAGAAGTG
Organism: Platanthera zijinensis; assembly: GCA_039513925.1. Classification (NCBI taxonomy): domain Eukaryota; kingdom Viridiplantae; phylum Streptophyta; class Magnoliopsida; order Asparagales; family Orchidaceae; genus Platanthera; species Platanthera zijinensis. Next base: position 170,394,675 of record CM077094.1, read on the forward strand.
GCATGTCATCCTTCGAGGAAACCTGCCAACTCTTGTAATAACAAACGAACTAATGGATTTTGGCTCGGTACAGCTCCAACCACTTAGTTTTTCACTTGTTCCGGGTTTTCCACTTCAAAAAAAGCCTTTTGTCACTTGATGTTGTTTCTCTTTGGCTGTTTGCGCTCCTGGTCCAATTCCAAGGTAGGCGGTCTGATTCTCCGGACCGGGGAAAAATCAGGTAACCTGCAACAGTTTGGAGCCGTATGTGGGAAGGGTGTTCCCAAATGCTCTAACGAATCTCAATATAATTAAATACGTAAAGTGATTTCATTTTCTTGATGCTTAGGTCTACATCTTGAATAAAGTGATTTCAGATGAATATATCATGTTCCATTGGAAAATTTTCTCCACTGTAAATTTTTACAAACTAAAGAAACATATTTATAATTAAATACGTAAAGATAATAATAATTATGAAAAATTTAAACAATTCATGTGATGCACTTGAACTTTGATTTCGGGCTAGTTATTAGCAAAAAAATGGCAAAAGCTGAAATTGTTGTCAAATGACCCCCAAAGTAAATACAAACACATCATGAGTGCTGATGATACAGGTAATTCAACCCTTACTTGATCGCAACTTCAGAAATATGGATCTCTCAATGATTGGATCTCCCATGTTTTTCCATAGGGGAAATACTGGGATCACTCACAATGAAGCTCTATGAGCAACTTTATGATATTCCAATCTTAATCATAATTGATAACTAAGTTAGCCATAATTTCATCTCCCAGAAACTTATGAGGCGCTTGCACATACCTACATTTCCCTTTCGGTGCTTCACTCTTTACTTGGGGGATAGTCAACACAACCGCACATACGACCTTTGTCCCAATCTTCCAATAAAAACAAATTCGTACTTGACCATGGCCAATTTTTATGCCTTCGGATTGGTGGGACATCGATGTAATCCTGAGAAGGCATGACTACAAACACTAGGTGACTTTGACATCCATGGACTTTGTGGTGAAACATCCCTCCTTGCTGTGACATCATTCAAAACTATTCAGAAGCGACTCAGTGGGCTTCTATGTAGTTCTTTGGAATCTAACTGGAGAACATTTTGAACAGAGAATATTGTTCTCTGTTTGGAACCTTATAGTGCCCTCTCGCAGTCACATGCATCTTGCCTTATTCCCTTGTCTAGCCACTAAAAAGGACCTCCCCATCCAAACCATACAGTTCATATATGTGGTCGGCGACCTCTCCTCTGGCGATTTTGTCTACCAAAAACCATTTCTGTCATGTCCACGCTCAACCCGACAAATTTAGTGTTTCGAACCACCTTCAATCCCCCCTGCTTCTGTTCGGCAACTGCCGGTACTTATTCGACCACCGTTTTGGGTTAGAATCTATATCCACCTGAGCCTACCCCTCTTTCTCAACCTTTTCCGGAACCTATTCCTTTACCCAACCTATGTTAAAAATTTGATATATCGGAAGATGGGAAACCAGGCGCAGGAACACTCAACCTATCAAAGCCCAAATAAATCAGATGCAAACCAGAAGAGCAAGAATCTTGTACTAAACAATCTTTACAAGGCTATGCATACATGGCGAGACATGATTCACCAATGTACTTAAAGGAAAGCAGAAACAATACAAAGCAAGAACCTAGCCTCGCGGACTGAAGAAGTAACCACCGGATCTACTGTTGCACTACGGAGTCCGCACAAAGTGCCAAGCCGCCAAACCACGACCAAGTTGCGCAGACTTCCCGTTATTCAAATGTAGGAAACTCTACTCGCCGATCTGCAAGCCACCTAACCGTGAGGTCGCCTAGCCGCTACACCGTGCGAGCTGCTGCCGAACTGAACCAAGCCGCCAGATGCGGACAGCTTATTGAACCGGGAAACTAGTTGTAGAAGAGAGACTGCCTGGCTGCAACCCGCGACCTGCTGTTAATCGTTGGTTGCTATCCGCAGAGTCTGCACTGTCCCTGACCGCAGTCAGAACCAAGTCCCTGGCTTTTAGGGCTATCTGCATAACCTGCACAGCATAAACCGATCAACCTCCTCAAACCGCGTGGATACAAAATCCTAACCACAGCAACTATCCGTGAGCTCACTTACTGTTCAGTCGGTTATTTTTGATGTGACAGTGTGAAAGTGAAGTGATAGATACTACTCTAGAGGGGGGGGGGTGAATAGAGTTATCAAAATTTGACTTAACAAAAATTGACTGTCTATTCAACTCCCTTGGAGTTATTTGCGGAATGGACAGATTATAGATATTAAGATAACCCTAAAGCCTAACACAAGTGTTGTGCACAAAAGGCAGCCAACTGTAATTACAGTTAAGGCTTGGATCCTAAACAGCAACTAGCAAACCTAGTTAATTCTAATCACAGCCAAGCAGCACAAAGAATTAAATGAACAACCAGACGATACAAGGAATTTATAGTGGTTCCCCAAACAACTTGGGTACGTCCACTCTTCTACCAACAAGGTAGGAATCCACTCAGGTTTTTGATCAGACGCCCTGCCACCAACAAGTTCTGCTTCAGGTAGATCTAGAAACCCTTTAGACTTTTGACCAGGTGTCTAAAAACCAACACAGGTTTTTGATCAGGTGTCCTGCCACCAAGGTATACTTTTGAAGGGAGTAATAACCCTTTACAGGAGGGGGGAAAGGAGGTTAAGGTGTCTTCTCTATTTTACAATAGATTAGAGAAGCACAAAGACTTGCACTGAGCTAGAATGCTCTAAAGAGTCAAGGCTCCCCCTGGCTAAAGAATGTCCAGGTGAAGTCTTGCTTCAGTGCAGAAAAATCTCTTCAGAAAGTCTGAAGGAAAAACTACAAGAAGATATAAAATAAGAAATGAAAATCTTCTTCAGGCAGCTATCTTCTTCTTCTTCTTCTTCAAAAGATCTCTGAGTCAGAACTTCCTGGAAGCAGGAGAACTCAGGTTGAAGAAGAGTGAAGAGCTAACACTTCTCAGTTGAATGAAGATTGCTGAGAGCAGTAAACTTGTTCTTGCTGTAAGCTGTAAGCTGTATGAACTTATTAACTCTGTAAGTGCTGTAGAACTAGTTCAATTCTTTCTCCAAAGAATTCTTTTTATAGCAGCAGCAAGCAACGACTCTATTGAATTGAACTTTTGTCTTTATCTGAATCTTGAAACCTGGGCTGCAAATATCATACAGACAAAACAAACTCTGCAGCAAATAATTCTATAAAAGGATAAATCCTTTTTCTAAGAAACTGCAGGAAACAATCTGATAATAAAGTTCTAAATAAAGTCACATCAGATTAGAGCTCTTTACAGCTAAAAGAAGACTTTTCAGTCTAACGGCTATAAAGGACTGACAGCAGATAAAGTAATACACAATGTCAACTAATAAGACAAAACAACTTTATCAAAATAAGAAAAACTTATGCATAAGAATAGAAGCAAGAATTGCTTTCAAATGATAGCATAAAATCAGTCTAATTACCTTTTAAAAATATGCCAGATAATATAGTAAATAATTAAACAGAATAAATAAATACAAAATATAAAGGCAGACAGAAAATCGTCGAACGATACTAGGAGATAGTCGAATGACCTACAACAAACGTCGAGCTATCAAAAAGATAGTCGACCGACACAGATAGTCTAACTATCAGAATAGATAGTTGAACTATCACGCAGATAGTCAAACTATCACAGATAGTCGAACTATCAAGGACGGAGAGATAGTCGAACTATCTAGTCAGATAGTCGACCAACTCAGAGCAAGACAGAAAACGTTGAGCTTAGCTAGACAGAAAACGTCGAGCTCAGCTTGACAGAAAACGTCGAGCTCAGCTCAGAGCTAAGGCGTCGACCTGAGCTCAAAGCTAAAACAGAAAGCGTCGACCTAAGCTAAACAGAAAGCGTCGACCTAAGCAAACAGACAGATAGTCGAACTATCAATACAAAGTAGACAGTCGAGCTATCAGGACAGATAGTCGACCAACTAGACAGAACGTCGAACAAAGCTAGACAGAAAGCGTCGAGCTGAGTTTGACAGAAAACGTCGACCTTAGCTCAGAGCTAAAGCGTCGACCAAAGCTAGACAAACAGCGTCGATCTGAGCTCGACGGAAAGCGTCGACCAGAGCTCGACGGAAAGCCAAAGCGCTGAACAGAGCTTGACGATCCAGCAGACAAACAAACGTCGACCAACTGGCAGATGATCGTCGAGCAGACGACAGACGATAGTCGTGCGGCGTTCGACTATAGTCGAACAAAAAGACTTAACCAGAATTTCACTGGAAAATCTACAACTCTAAACAACTAGAGAAATCTAGCCTAACTCCTAACCTTTGACCATAGATAAATCTTGGGGTCAAGAGACTAAACAAGGAGACTTAACTCAAATCCAAACTAGGGTACCAACAATCTCCCCCTATTTGGATTAAGTCTCTCGAAAACTAAAATTACAGAAAAAAACACTAAACTAAACTAAACTAAAACAAACAGAATAGAGAAATCAAAACTAAAACATAAAGAAAAACTCAATCTGGGATTGGAGGAGGAGCAACAGCAGCTTTCTCTCTTTCTTTCTCTTCTGATACCAATTGAAGAAAAAAGCTATGATAAAATTCTGTAACTTCTGTAACTGCTTGAACTATCATAACTGTCATAGAGACCAGTTTCTTTCACAGCTATCTTAGCTGGTTGAGCAAACTTAGATACTTCAGGCTTTTCACAGCAAGGTTTGCTGGAGCTGACTTTACTGATATCAATTGAATTCTACGTACTTATATACAAACTGTCTGATACCAATTGAAAATATATTTACAGCAGGTAGATCTGATATCAATTGAAAATAACCTTCTGATAATAATTTCTGATACTAAAAGATAATGTTCTCAAATGTCTGATACCAATTGAACAAAAGGAAATTGAAAAACAAACTCAGCTGAAAGATCTGCTGGAAGATAACACTTATCTCAAAAATCTCAAATATCTCCCCCTCAAACAAACATCTCCCCTGAAGAGCAATAGGGGCAAAACTGAGGCATCTTCCTCAAAACATCTCCCCCTGCCTGATTTCAGTAGGGACTGAATTCAGGCCCCTTAGAGAAGAGGGCTCAGCAGATAAAATTTGAATCAGCAATCAATCTATTTTTGTCTTCCACACAATCAACATAGGCAGACTATACCTTTAGTCTTTTCCATTGATCATGCCTAGTTGATGCAAAAAGAATAGATGTTTCTGTTCATCTAATGGCTTGGTGAAAATGTCACCTCTCTGAAAATCAGTGGGTATAAACTCAAGATTAATTTTGTTCTTCTCCACACAATCTCTCAGGAAATGGTGCCTTATCTCAATGTGTTTCGTTCTAGAGTGGTGCACAGGATTTTGTGCACTAGAGATAGCACTGGTACTATCACACAGGATTTTTGTGTTCTTGTGTGTGTAACCATAATCCAAAAGATGGTTTTGTATCTACAGAATCTGTGAACAGCAACTAGCAGCAGCTATGTATTCAGCTTCTACAGTTGAAGTTGACACAGAGGCCTGCTTCTTACAGAACCAAGAGACCAATCTCTTTCCCAAGAACTGACAAGTTCCTGAGGTGCTTTTCCTGTCAACCCTACAACCAGCATAGTCAGAATCTGAGTATCCAATTAACTCAAATTCAGATTCAGCCGGGTACCAAAGTCCTAAATCCGGACATCCCTTCAGGTATCTCAAGATTCTTTTGAGAAGAATCAGATGAGATTCCTTGGGGTTGACCTGGAATCTAGCACATAGGCATGTGGCAAACATTATATCTGGCCTACTTGCAGTCAAATATAATAGAGAACCAACAATGGCCCTATAATTCTTTTGATCAAATGGCTTGCCGTGATCATCAGAATCAATGACAGCAGAAGTAGCCATAGGTGTAGGCATTGCTGAAGCATCAGCCATCCCAAACTTCTTTACCAATTCCTTGGCATATTTGGATTGGGAGATGAAGATTTCATCAGCATCTTGCTTTACTTGGAGACCAAGAAAGTAAGACAGCACACCCATACTACTAATCTCAAACTTAGAGTGCATTAGGTCAGAAAACCTTTTGCAAAGTTTGGGATTAGTGGAGCCAAAAATAATATCATCCACATAGATTTGGACTAACAAGATTGTGTCCTTGTGGTGCTTGACGAAGAGATCCACTACTCCCCTAGTAAAGTTGTGCTCTAACAGGAAACTAGCTAAAGTCTCATACCAGGCTCGGGGTGCTTGTTTAAGTCCATATAGAGCTTTTTGCAACTTAAATACATGTGAGGGCTGAGTTGAAGAAATAAACCCTGGAGGTTGTTCAACAAATACCTCTTCCTTTAGCTCACCATTTAGAAAGGCACTCTTTACATCCATCTGAAAAACCTTGAACTTCATATAGGCTGCATAGGCTAGGAAGATCCTTATTGCCTCTAGCCGTGCAACAGGAGCAAAGGTTTGGTCATAATCTATACCTTCCTCCTGTCTGTAGCCCTGAGCTACAAGCCTTGCTTTGTTCCTTATTATAATTCCATTTGCATCCAACTTGTTTCTATACACCCACTTGGTGCCTATGATCAGTTGGCCTTTTGGTCTTGGAACCAAATTCCACATTTTACGTCTCTCAAACTGATTGAGCTCTTCTTGCATAGCTATGATCCAGTGGGGATCTTGCTCAGCATCGGTTATGGTGAGGGGCTCAATCTGTGAAAGGAAACAAGCATGCATCACATCCTGTCTTAACTGATGTCTTGTTTGAACACCAGCTGATATGTCTCCAATCACTTGAGATACAGGAAGATCTCTAAGTGTGACAACATCAGCAGGTGGGATGTGATCTTCAGCAATTGTTGGGATTAATTCCTCCTGAGGAATTGCATCAACTGCTGGTGGTACAGCAACAGCTTCTACACTGTCTTCATCACTGCCTGATTCAGTGATCTGAAGAGTTGAAAGAGGCATAATCTCCTGAATAAAATCTCTTGAAGATTTGGGTACCTGCAATGAACCAGATGAAGAAGAAGTTTCCTTCTCCTTGTAATACATTTGAGATTCATCAAAAGAAACATGCACTGACTCTTCAATTTTACAGGATATTTTATTATATACCCTATAAGCTTTGCTTACTTGGGAATATCCAAGAAAAATTCTCATTGAAGCCTTTGCTTCAAATTTTCTAAGGTATTCTTTGTTATTGTTATGAATATAAACTACACAACCAAACACTCTAAAATAATTAATTTTAGGTTTCTTTCCTTTAAGAAACTCATAAGGAGTTTTACACTTAAGCTTGTGTATAAGAATTCTATTCAAGACATAGTTGGCTGTACTAACAGCTTCTGCCCAATAGGAAAAAGGCATATTAGCATCTGCCAACAATATGCTAGCAGCTTCAATTAGTGTTCGATTTTTCCTTTCAACTACCCCATTTTGTTAGGGAGTTCTAGGAGCTGAGAAGCAATGTTTGATACCTTCTCTCTCACAGAATTCTTGCATGAGAAGAGAGTCAAACTCAGTACCATGATCACTTCTGATCAAGGCCACTTAAGTAGAGTACTCAGTCTGCACACATAATAGAAAATCTGTAAGGGCTTTGAAGTTATCAGCCTTAGTTCTCAAATAGAATACCCAAATGAACCTAGAGAAGCCATCTACAATGACTAAGGTGTAATACTTCCCTCCTAAACTCTGTACATTTATTGGGCCAAATAGGTCCAAATGTAATAAATACAGGATTCTAGGAGAATCACTTTTATTTACTGATTTAAATGAATTCTTGGTTTGTTTGCCTAATTGACAAGCCTTGCATAGGCTCTCCTTCTTGTAGGGGCAAGAAGGTAAACCTCTAACAAGGTTGTGTTTAGATAACCTAGATATGTTCTTGAGGTTAACATGGCTAAGCCTCCTATGCCATAAAGAATTATTATTTGTTACTTCATTAAATAAGCAGATTTCAGAATGGGTTGAATTAAAATCTACCAAATAAATATTACCTTGTCTAATGCCTACTAAAACAACATTATTATCTAAAGTAATATTACAAAGGGAGTTAGAGAATGATACCTGGTATCCAGAATCACATAACTGACTTACTGAAATAAGATTGTGCTTCAGTCCAGTCACATAAGCAACTCTCTTGAATGTTACAGCTCCAATTGTAATCCTGCCATAGCCTTCAGTTTGACCACAGCTTGAATCTCCAAAGATTACCTTTGGGCCGAGCTTGGCCTTGAACCTTGACAGATGTTCTTTATTTCCTGTCATATGCTTGGAGCAGCCACTATCCAAATACCACTTATTCTGAGTGATAGGATAGATCTTTACCTGTAGAAAAATAAGTTAGACATTGTGGACCCAGGTAACCTTGGGTCCCTTGTTTTTCACATAAGAAAAACTGGAAATATATGAAAATGCAGGCTGAGAATGATAACCTAACGGGTGAGATCTCCTAGGTGGGATTCTCCATGCAGATGATGGGTCAAAGAACCTAGGTTTCTATTTTCATTCAGATTTCTAAAGTTCTGGTGATGGTTTTGAAAATCATGTTGAAAACGTCGAGCTGCGGTCGACGGTTGATGTTCAAAGCGTCGAGCTCCGTTCAACGCCTGAACCTTTGACCGTCGAGCTGCGTTCGACGCTTTTTGGATTTTTTTAAATATCTGCTTTCTCTTTTCTCTCTTAGCTTTATTTAAAGCTTTATTAACCAGATTAACTTGCTCAGTGTTTTTTATTCCACTAGCTGAAATAAAATTCACTGGAGTTGAAAGGTTATTTTTAAGAATAATTGGGGGTTCACTAGGAGAAGCTCCTAAGCCTAATTTGTTATTGCCTGATCTAGTGTTAGACATGCTGGTTATTTCTAACAGCTTAAGGCTTCTACCATTTAGAGACTCTTCTAACCTCTTAGATTTAGCTAACTCAATTTTAAGAAACTTAATTTCTTCACTAGAATTAGTGAGATCTGCTTTTAACTTAATGTTTTCAATAGAAATTAATTCTGATTCAGCAAGCTTATTTCTAAGTTCTTTAATCTCTTTTTCTGAACTAATTAAATCTAAACATAAAGATTTGAATTCTAATTTAAATTCAGCAGAAGTGAAATCATAAGAAGACAGTACCTCATCTTCTGTTGGCATCTCTTCATCAGAATCAGAACTCTCTGCAGCAGAGTGATTGCTGCAGGCATCAATTGCCATCAGGCAAACTTCCTTTGCCTTCTTTTCTTCCTCATCCTCACTGGAGCTTGAGGAGGAAGATTCCTCATCTGAGTCACTCCAGGTTTCAGCAACAAAACCTCTGTCCTTCTTTTTGTTCTTGTAGGAGGATGGCTTTGAGTGCTTCCTGTGATGTTCCTTGTCCTTCCTTTTATCTTTGTTATTTTCCTCTGGACAATCTGGAAGAATATGTCCAGGCTTCCTGCAACCATAGCAAATAATTTCTTTAGCAGGAGAGCGATCATACCTTGGTTTATCTTCATATCTTGAAGATTTCTTTCTGAATTCCTTCCTTCCCATCTTGAGAAACCTCTTGGCAAACAATGCCATTAGTTCCTCATTGGACTGGCTTCCTTCAGAAGCTTCAGCAGCCTTAAGAGCTAGAGATTGCTATTTTCTTGTTGGAGTTGGAGTCTTAGCTTCAGCCTCAGCTTCCCTGGACTTCAGCACTTGCTCAAAAGACTTGAGCTTGCCGAGAAGGGCTTCTGTTGAGATTTCTGTGGTACTTCTGGCTTCCTTGATAGGCCAGATCCTCAGATCCCATGTGCTAGGTAAGCACATAAGAATCTTATCATTGACCTTTGTCAATGAAATATCCTTATCAAGAGTCCTCAGCTCATTGATGATTGAGCTGAGCCGTGTGTACATGGCTTCAACTGATTCAGCATCAGTTTTCTTGAAGTTTTCATATTGGGAGATAAGGTTGGACCTTCTGTCCTTCCTTTCATCAGCTGAACCAGCTACAATCTGGTTTAGTGTATCCCACATAGCCTTTGCTGAGGAGCAGTCAGCAACCTTCTGGAAAATCTCATCAGACATAGTCTGAGCCAGAATGTTCATTGCCTTGGCATTTGTTATCTTTGCCTTTTTGTACTCATCATTGTAATCTGGAGGAGGCACTGCACTCATATCTGTTGAAGTTGAGGCAGCAGCTGCAGCAGGTGATCTTGGTGGTCCTGTCAAAATAGAAGCAAAAATACTCTCATCAATAGAGTTCATATATAACTTAATCCTTGCCTTCCAGATGCCCAACTTGGCTAAGTTGCATGCTGGAGGTCTTGTGCTAGAGTAATCCTTGAAATGGGCCATGATAGTGAATATCTATAAGCTTTGGTATCTATCAGGATCTTGTGACTTAGGTGTTAGCCTATACAGTCAGCCAACCTCCCTCTGATACCAATTGAAAGTGAAGTGATAGATACTACTCTAGAGGGGGGGGGGGGGTGAATAGAGTTATCAAAATTTGACTTAACAAAAATTGACTGTCTATTCAACTCCCTTGGAGTTATTTGCGGAATGGATAGATTATAGATATTAAGATAACCCTAAAGCCTAACACAAGTGTTGTGCACAAAAGACAGCCAACTGTAATTACAGTTAAGGCTTGGATCCTAAACAGCAACTAGCAAACCTAGTTAATTCTAATCACAGCCAATCAGCACAAAGAATTAAATGAACAACCAGACGACACAAGGAATTTATAGTGGTTCCCCAAACAACTTGGGTACGTCCACTCTTCTACCAACAAGGTAGGAATCCACTCAGGTTTTTGATCAGGCGCCCTGCCACCAACAAGATCTGCTTCAGGTAGATCTAGAAACCCTTTAGACTTTTGACCAGGTGTCTAAAAACTAACATAGGTTTTTGATCAGGTGCCCTGCCAGCAAGGTATACTTTTGAAGGGAGTAATAACCCTTTACAGGAGGGGGGAAAGGAGGTTAAGGTGTCTTCTCTATTTTACAATAGATTAGAGAAGCACAAAGACTTGCACTGAGCTAGAATGCTCTAAAGAGTCAAGGCTCCCCTGGCTAAAGAATGTCCAGGTGAAGTCTTGCTTCAGTGCAGAAAAATCTCTTCAGAAAGTCTGAAGGAAAAACTACAAGAAGATATAAAATAAGAAATGAAAATCTTCTTTAGGCAGCTATCTTCTTCTTCTTCTTCTTCAAAAGATCTCTGAGTCAGAACTTCCTGGAAGCAGGAGAACTCAGGTTGAAGAAGAGTGAAGAGCTAACACTTCTCAGTTGAATGAAGATTGCTGAGAGCAGTAAACTTGTTCTTGCTGTAAGTTGTAAGCTGTATGAACTTGTTAACTCTGTAAGTGCTGTAGAACTAGTTCAATTCTTTCTCCAAAGAATTCTTTTTATAGTAGCAGCAAGCAACGGCTCTATTGAATTGAACTTTTGTCTTTATCTGAATCTTGAAACCTGGGCTGCAAATATCATACAGACAAAACAAACTCTGCAGCAAATAATTCTATAAAAGGATAAATCCTTTTTTTAAGAAACTGCAGGAAACAATCTGATAATAAAGTTCTAAATAAAGTCACATCAGATTAGAGCTCTTTACAGCTAAAAGAAGACTTTTCAGTCTAACGGCTATAAAGGACTGACAACAGATAAAGTAATACACAATGTCAACTAATAAGACAAAACAACTTTATCAAAATAAGAAAAACTTATGCATAAGAATAGAAGCAAGAATTGCTTTCAAATGATAGCATAAAATCAGTCTAATTACCTTTTAAAAATATGCCAGATAATATAGTAAATAATTAAACAGAATAAATAAATACAAAATATAAAGGCAGACAGAAAATCGTCGAACGATACTAGGAGATAGTCGAACGACCTACAGCAAACGTCGAGCTATCAAACAGATAGTCGACCGACACAGATAGTCTAACTATCAGAATAGATAGTTGAACTATCACGCAGATAGTCGAACTATCACAGATAGTCGAACTATCAAGGACGGAGAGATAGTCGAACTATCTAGTCAGATAGTCGACCAACTCAGAGCAAGACAGAAAACGTCGAGCTTAGCTAGACAGAAAACGTCGAGCTCAGCTTGACAGAAAACGTCGAGCTTAGCTCAGAGCTAAGGCGTCGACCTGAGCTCAAAGCTAAAATAGAAAGCGTCGACCTAAGCTAAACAGAAAGCGTCGACCTAAGCAAACAGACAGATAGTCGAACTATCAATACAAAGCAGACATTCGAGCTATCAGGACAGATAGTCGACCAACTAGACAGAACGTCGAACAAAGCTAGACAGAAAGCGTCGAGCTGAGTTTGACAGAAAACATCGACCTTAGCTCAGAGCTAAAGCGTCGACCAAAGCTAGACAAACAGCATCGATCTGAGCTCGACGGAAAGCGTCGACAAGAGCTTGACGGAAAGCCAAAGCGCTGAACAGAGCTTGACGATCCAGCAGACAAACAAACGTCGACCAACTGGCAGATGATCGTCGAGCAGACGACAGATGATAGTCGAGCGGCGTTCGACTATAGTCGAACAAAAAGACTTAACCAGAATTTCACTGGAAAATCTACAACTCTAAACAACTAGAGAAATCTAGCATAACTCCTAACCTTTGACCATAGATAAATCTTGGGGTCAAGAGACTAAACAAGGAGACTTAACTCAAATCCAAACTAGGGTACCAATATAGTGGGTCCTATTTATAGGCACGGAGAGGAGTGTGATCACCGCCCTAGCTGATAGGAAAACCGCCCCATCACGTGGAGAGCACCAAGTGTATCCGCAAGCCGCGGATACACAACCAGTCCACCGCAACCTGTGCAAGATAGGTAGAATGCCAATAACATCACCAAGGCTGGATAGCCATCCTAACCACCTTGTCGCCAATGGACAAACCAGGACTAAACAGTAACCCGCAGACCCTGCAACAACACCATCAGTCTGTACCCCCTATAGACTCAGCTTCTTTCCGCGCACTCCGAGCCCGCAGCCAAGTCACCAACAAGACTACTGCCAGACTCGGTGGATAAGGAAGTCAATCCGCAAGCCCAGGCGGACACTACTCTAGTACGTACTCCCCAAGACTGCAACCAGGGCACAAGGCTAACTGCTGCTAAGCTTGGCAGACTGAGCAGCAGTCTGCGCTAACCGCGCGATCTCCCCGGACAGAGCCAACCAGGGCTTGGTTCAGAACAAACTAAGTCCACACCACCAACCACAAGGGCCAGCCCACACTTACTGGCGACCACCGACACCAGTCCGTGCATCCCGGTGAACTCCACAGCCAGTTCTCTCCAACCGACGAACTCCGCGTCTACCACCTGCCGTGCCACCAAAGCTAGACCAGGGCACCTACAATGCCGATCTCATGAGCTCCAGCCCAGTCCGCATGTTTCTAGACTCCGCAGATAGAGAAGTTATCTGCCCGGTTACCTTCTGGGAACAAACTTCCTGCTGAGCATAAGCTGGCTTGGTTGGCTGCCACCTCTGTTCGCACAGACTGCGCGAATAGACAGCTTAGGCCTCCAAGGAACAAGCTGATTGCAGCAACTCTGCCGACCTGGCTAACCTCCATTCCTCTCCGCATAGACTGCGTGGATAGGTCGCCCACATTGCCTAATCCTCCACTTTCACTTCACCATTTTCAATACTCCCCCTTGAAGTGTGAAGTGGTGAACAACCCTAGCAGTTCCCGTAACCACGCACATGTCCCCTCTGATAGCGTTATAGAGAAGATGTCTGAGACATAGTCCTCACCCTGTATATCCTGGACCATAAGGGATCCCACTAGCACCTCCTGAAAGGAGTAACACAACCCTCCGACTTCTTCTTCAGCTTCGACCCCCACTTGCATGCCACATGAGTAACACCAATGACCTTGGGCTCAAGATCCCAAGCCTCGTCTCCTCTGAGAGTAGTCACCTCCTCAACCTTGGCGTCATCCACTTACTTGACTCCAGTGGTGTCATCACAGCTAGAAGACACTCACTTGATCTGAGGGCTAATAAGGAAACATGAGACCAAGCTCACAGTGTTTCCTTCGCTATATCGAGCTGGTGGGTTGGTGACCCTCTTCGACCTCCGAAGAGCCTGATCACGACTAACCACCTCCGCTGCTCCTTCTGAACCAGCTCCGTTCCTGGGAAAACCCGAAACAATGCTCCCCTTGCTTCCTGAACAAGAAGTCACCGCACTAGAACCAGAAGCATCTGGAGCAACACTCTCCCCGCTTCTTGAACTAGAAGCCTCCGCTCTTGAACTAGAACCTCCTAGAACATCGCTCCATTTGCTACCTAAATAAGAAGCCACCGCCCTAAAACTAGAATCACCTGAAGCATCACTCCCCCTGCTTCCTGAATCAGAAGCACCTGGAGCATCACTCCCCCTGCTTCCTAAACCAGAAGCCTCTACCCCAGAGCTAGAACGACCTTGAGCTCCTGGTGACACAGGTAGCTTCATTTGAACCTTTGGAGCAGCCTACTCCAGCCCACCATCTGAATTGCTCACCTCTAGCTCCACATATGAGCTACCCCAATATGATGTATGAAAGTTATTAGCTTAAGGTTAACTAGTCAACTAGAGGGGGGGTGAATAGGTCTTTGAAATTTCTTAAGTCTTTTTGCTATTTTCTTATTAAGTGATCTAGAGTTTGTCCTTAGTACCTGTAATATAAAAGAAAAAAAGCAACACAGCAAAGCACACAGATATTTATAGTGGTTCCCCAACTGGGTACATCCACTTTCCCTCCCACCTTTTTAACTTATGTTAGACAAGGCACAAACTCCTCCAAAATGCTCCTCAAAGCTTACACCTCAGGCCCTCGGCCTTACAATCAGGTTCTCTTTAGAACCCTACCTCAAAACCATAAAGGTTCCTACCTCAGAGCCCTGCAATGCTTCTATAGCTCAGTGATCCTCAAACCACCTACCTCAGCCTTATCTCTAAGGCCTACATTTCAGGCTTTTTAGCCCTACAACTTCAGGCACAAAGCCCTACTCTCAGAGTGCTGCAGCACTCCTACAGCTCAGTACCATTCCAGGTACCTACTTTAGTGCCCTTCCAAGCACGTATAGCTCAGTGATAAACTTGTCACCTACCTTAGGCCAAAAGGCCCTACACTCAGTCTCCTCCAAGACCTACACTCAGTGACACACTTGTCACCTACAGCTCAGTGACTCAACAGTCACCTACCTCAGGCACTAGGCCCTACTACTCCGTCTGGGAAGACAACCCTACTCTCAGAACTATACTTGGATCCTACCTTAGTACCCTAGCAGGGCACCTACCTCAGTGACTAATTAGTCACATACAACTCAATGACAAACTTGTCACCTACCTCAGGCCAAAATGCCCTACAACTCAGATTCATACAACCTGAATCCTACAGGAATTTAATCAAGAAGTTTAAATAAATTAAAATCTTGACTCAGAGATAAATCTCAGAGTTTACCATGCTGGACTGAGCAAATATCAGTCCAGCCCTCTTGCTGTAGAAGGAATTAGTCTTCTTCTACAGCTAACTACTTCCCTGTTGTACTGAAGAACAGTTATCTTCTATTGAAGGCTGACGACCCTTCACACAACTATCTCTCCTTGCTGATTAGATGAATCAGTCAACTTGTTCTGCACAGAACAACCTTCCTGAGTTGTAAGAGCTTCAGCTATCTTTCTCTGCCTTGCTGGCTTGCACTGTTGGACTTGGCTTTCAAGCTCGTCGGAGAAGATGAAGTCCAGCAGCCTCTATTTTCCGTAACCCTAATACCCTTTTCTTTCTTCTTTATATATCTGTTGATTTGAATCAACATCACAATTTGAGTGTGGGCTCAACCAAGGATAATGAGCGCCACCTCCCTCAGAAGAGGACAAATAGTAGTTTCTGGTGCTACTGTAGCTTTCCCGCAATGACATGAAATACTTTGACTTTGCTCGACAAATGGTGAGCTGATATTAACGAACACTGAAACCCAGTTCGACAAATTCTGAACTGAGCTCGACGAGCTCACATTCTCAACCTTTAAATTTAGCTCGACGAAAGGTGATCTCAGCTCGAAGAACTCAGAATCTTTTAGCTCGACGAAAGGTGAGCGCAGCTCGACGAATTCAGAATCTCAAACTCTAAATTTAGCTCGACGAAAGGTGAGCTCAGCTCGACGAACTCAGAATCGAGTTCGACGGTCATCACTTTCTGAACTTAGAAAAGTTCCAGAATATATTAAGCGTTGAGTAATGTTAAGTCACTCAACGCATGCTGACTTGGCTCTTCAATAGAAGTATTGAGTGAACTTGCTTCACTCAACGCTTATGGACTTAGAGAATTGTGTTGGCTTTGCCTTAGAGGTTCCTTCTAAACTATCTCAACAGTTTCTTCCTCACAGCTGAGACTATCTCCTGTCTCAACGGTTTCTTCTCAACTGTCGCAGTGACTTCTTCTTCACAGCTGAGACTATCTCCTGTCTCAGCTGTTTCTTCTCAACTATCTCAACAGTTTATTCTTCACAGTTGAGACTATCTCATGTCTCAACAATTTTGTTGAGACCAACACTTCTGTCAACGCTTTGCATTGAGCTTCTCAGTTATCTCAGTGGTTATGCTGAGACATTCTTCTCAGCTGTCTCAGTTGTCTTGATGTTTTTTCCATAGTCAAATTATCTGACTTCCAGCTTTATTCACCTATCCAATCAAGGAAAACCTGCATGCATGAACTTGAGCACACATCAAATACATTATGTGTGTATGTCATTGACCAGTTTGACTTCTTATAAATCTGGGACAATGGGATCACTAGACCCAACAATCTACCGCTATTTGAAGAAGTCAAAACTTTGCTTGATAAAAAGTATAGGTCATTGACATACACAGTATATTCAACACAAAAACCACTAAAACCTGTGTAACATCATGAAAAAGATTTCAAGTTGTCTACCTAAATCACCTAGAGGAGGGTGAATACGTGAATTGTGCGTCTTTTGTGGAATAAAAACTTTAGCGATATAATGCACAAGAAAATAATCAAGCAATCACAGAGGACACAAGAATTTATAGTGGTTCCTCAATCTTAGGTACATCCACTTTCCACTCACCAATCTAGCAACACGCTAGATTCGGCTACTCAACTAATCTCGAATTGAAAACAATCCTACCACTCAGAACAACGTTCCCATAACTCGATCCAAAGCGGATCTATACTCGGAAGATGAAAACTTCATACAATTCGGAGAACAAATCTCCTACAAGATTAAAAAGAGGTTTTACAATATAAAACAAAAATCTTCTCAGATCTGAAAATCTCTCCCTAGGTCTTCGTTCTTGGAAATTGCGGCTTTATCAAAAACGGTAGACGAAGACTCTCAGATAGATCTTGTTCTGAGAAACTTTGTCACATGATCAAGGAGTAGATTGAGAAAGATGAAATCCTTGATCTGTAAATCTTTCTGGATTGAAAACCGCCTTGGTGATCTTGAAGACGTGCGACGATGGCTGTAGAATGTGAGAATTATCGGTGATCCAGAGAATTAGAATAACACGCTTAGGGTTAGTCATAATGACATGACCTTTTATAAGATCTCCCTAACGGTAATAATCATCATTAATGATGGCCACATGGACCAGTCATATCATAGCATTCAAAATAATGATCTGTCTGAAACTTAGGAATTTTTCTGAAAATTGGTTCGGCATTTCTCGAGTGAGATGTATATTACTCGAGTGCAGTAGCTGGCTCTCGAGTGAAAGATCTTGATTACTCGAGAGGAGGCAATTCTGAAAATTCTGAAAGTATAAGTAATTTCACTCGAGTGGTTAAGGATCACTCAAGTGCGAGACTTACTTCTCGAGAGGTAGACATTGACTTCTCGAGAGCTGGGACTTACAGAAAATTCTGGATTAAAAGTTAAGTTACTCGAGAAGTGAGACTGGAGTACTCGAGTACTAGATGAACTACTCAAGTTCAAAGAAATGTCACTCGAGTGGTCTTAGAATTTTTTCGAGAACTAAGTTCTGTCACTCGACTCAAACTTCTCAACTACTCGAGTACTCAGCTAAACTACTTGAGAACTTGACTAAGAAATTTTTTGAGAGAAGAACATAATCACTCGAGAAAGAGAGCAAGACTACTCGAGTGCTGGACTGGGTTACTCGAGTGCTAGACATACTTCTCGAGAACCATTTTCACACTCGAATAACAGACCAGATTCACTCGAGTGCTTCTGAGGCTACTTCTCGAGTAATAAAAGAACTACTCGAGTACAACACTTAGAAATTTTCTGAGACTAAAAACTGAACACTCGAGAATAAGATAGAGTCTACTCGAGTACTGGACTTGGCTACTCGAGAGCTAGTTTAAGGCTACTCGAGAACCACTTCCTATACTCTAGTACAGACATGACCTTCTCGAGAGATTCTCAAGTTTCTACTCGAGTACAAAGAATCCACTCAAGTACAATACTTAGAATATTTTTCTGTTTTAAGAAAATTTTTCTTCTTCATTCCAATCAGCATCCAGTCTTCCTTCATTAGTCCAAGTGCTTGAAAATGAAGTGTATCCTAATAGTGAGGCTACACATGAGTCAACAACATGGATCACACAATGAGGGATTACATTGTATGGTCCTGTGTTTGATGACCCACTGTAGAATGACATTGGTCTACACTTGGCAATAAGTCTTGCAAACACATAACTAGAACAGGAGATCAAATACAACTTAATTCATCTTAGTTCAAGGGTGACTTCATATAAATCTAGATTGCTGTGGATACAAGACCCAACAATCTCCTCATATTTGTATAAGTTAGAACCCTCTACACTAAGGTGAATTATACCACAATAGAAAGAACTAGATATGAAAGTAATCACAGAGTAAAATGCAAGAAACTAATAAATAAAGAGATAATCATAAAAACTAAATCTTATATAATTAGAATTGTTTCTAGATTTCATTTCTGCAGGGTTCAATTCTCAATCTCATAACTCATAATCCTTTCTAGCCTTGATGCTGCTGATGTTGTTGTTGCTGTTGCCTATCCTTCTTTTCCTATTGTCTTCTCTGATAGCTGAAGGGCTTGGGATAGTACTTAGGAGGTCTTGGAGGAGCATTAGGATTGTTCCTCCCATATTCTCTTTCATAGATCCTCCTTTTAGTCATTGACTTCTAATATAATTCCCATTCAGAAGAACTGTAGTGAAGGTTCTTGCTTTCATTAAAGTCCATAACAAGTTTCAGAGTATCAAGTATTAGAGATTTAGATGTTGGACTCCATATTTCAGCAAACTCTTGAGTTCTCCTTTTCACTGCCTCTGTATTAGGAATTAATTTACTAGCAGAAGCTCCATCTCCAAACTTCCTTCTCTTAGGAATGTGAATCTCTGGCAGATCTTGAGGGATGTCAGATTCCCATACCTAAGAGTAAGATTCTAGAGGTAGAGTTTCCCCTTCAGGCCTAGGAGAAAAGGTAGGCCTCTGAGCAGGCATCTAAGCAGGTTGGCTTTTTGTAGGTGGATTCAGACTGTGAGGAATGATGTTGGGATCAACTTGGAAATTTGGGAATATATGATTGTGCATCCTAACTGAAGTATCATATGTATGGAACTTGACAGATTGAATCTGTGCAAGCACATCTTTATTTATCTCAGCCATATTCTCAGTCCAGAGTTTCTTGACATTAACATCATATTTATCAACTTGTTCTTTTACTATACTCTCCCCTTTCTGATTTCTACACATAACTTCTCTATTGTATCATCTTTTAATGTGCCCACTTCATCACAGATCTTTTGAAGGTGTTCTTGAGCTTTCTTTTCAAGTTGGAATTGATTGTTTGCAAGAGTAATTCCTTGTTCCATCACATGGCCAACACTTGTAATAGTGTAGTCTAGGGCTTTGACACCTATTTGGAAAAGGTTCTTTAGTTGATCTATATTATCCTGTATCTCAGCAAATCCTTTACTTATTTCTTTTTCCAAAGTAGAAACTTTATCTTGAACAGTTTTCAGAGACTCATCAAAATACTTTCTTTGCTCTAGGAGCATTTGTTCAATCTTAACAAGTATATCAGATGGAGCTGGTGAGGTAGAAGTAGTAGCAGAAGTAGGAGCTCGAGCAGGAGGAAGAGGTGCAGTCCATGGAATAATTTCTTCAACCACTACAGAGCTCTGAGCTATGGTAGTGTGAGGCAAGACATCTCCTTCCTCACCAAGAATGGTGGGAAGAGTCAAATTCAAGCTCTTCAAAGGAGCATCAACAGGTTCTGGGGATAGTACATGCTCATCTGTCAACAGAATGGGCTCTTTTGGATCTGGAGAGAGTGACTTTAAAGATGGTGCAGAAGATGGAGATGGTGCTGGAGTGGCTTCCTTGAATGGTTGTTCAATATTTTCTTGATGGAGAGGAGGAAGAGGCTCATCTGAGCTCAGTTCTTCAATCATTCTGTTGATGTCTTCAGCAGTGGAGATGATGGCTTCTTGTACCTAAGCATATGATGGTAGATCTTCTGAAGAAGTTGGTTGAATGTAAGTATCTTGAGATGGAGGAGGAGTTCTGTCTTGATGCAAAGGGGAAGTAGGAGGAGTTGGTATTTTATCTTGCTGAGCAGAGGAGGCAGGCTCCCCCTCAGTTGTTGCACCCGATGTGCCAACAATTTGATGGAGAGGGGGAGATGGGGTCCTTTCCTCTAAGGCAGGGTGCTCATGATCCTTAGCAGCCTGGGCTAGATTTTTCAGCTTTAACTCCCATCTCTGGATGGAGGAAACAGAAACTTTCTTCATATGATGGATTGTAGTTCCTTTGGACAGATCAAATACCTGAGGATTAATCTCATGCAACATTAAGGAGATTATCCTTGTATAGCTTAGAGTCTTAATGCTCTCCCTGATTTTGTCAAGAATCATCATACCAAACTGAAATTTCTTCCTGCATATTATGGCTGCCATAATGTCAAAGAGATCATTTGAGATGAAACTTATAGAACTGGTCCTGCACAGAAGAATCTTCCCAATAATATCTAATAGAAATTTGCTCTCTGGGTTTAGGTCTGGTATCCTGATCGATTTCACTTCAGGGGAAATGCCACAAATTGTAAACTCTGTCATTTTCTTCAGCAGACACTTCATCCTCTTCATCTATTACGGGTAGTTTCAGAAATTGAGAAACAGAGGTCTTTGTAAGTTTTACCTTGATTCCCTTCACTTTTGATTTCAAAACTTTACCATTCCTCTTGACTTTGATGTTCTTGAAGAATTTTTCCACCTCTGGAAACAGTATCTTGCACGGTTGTTGAAGAACGAATGTCAAACCCGCTATATCGAGAAGATTTAATAAGTTCCTGAAGTCATCCGATAACTCTACTATCCCGGCGATCACTAGCTCACTCCCCACTCCTTTTTTTGATGACGGTGCCATTTCTTTCAGTTAAGGTCGGGTGATTGGTTGGATGATGAAGGGGACGACGGCGAGCTCTGTACAAGCGGCGGAAGATGAAGGGTTTTTCGAGAGATAGAGGGATTAAACTCGAGTAGATTATTGAAATCCCAAATTTCTCTATTTATATAACCTTAGTAATGATAATTAGGAGTCTAATTAAGCTAAAATATACCTTAGATAGTGGCGGAAAGGATGCGGATTTCGAAATGGAAAAATTTGAAGAAATTCAAAATCTGAAGAGTGGAAGTTCAGTTCTCGAGTGGAATAGAGGTACTCGAGAAGTATGACAGTGCTCGAGTAAACTAACTCTACTTATCGAGAAGAGGATTAGTACTCGAGTGATAACACTCGACTAACTTACTTAGGTCTCGAGAGTTCAGAGAAGTACTCGAGTACTCGAGTGATCTTGTTTTGCTTCTCGAGAAGAAGTGTAGTACTCGAGTGAAAGCACTCGAGTGATTTACTTAGTTCTCGATAGTTCAGATTTGTACTCGAGTAGTCATGTTCGAATTCTCGAGTAGTCATTCTTTGTCTCGAGAAATGAAGTCCACTTAGAGAAATTTCTAACCTTTTGATTGAACCTTGATTTTTGACCCGTGAAATGAGTCCACCTTGTCAATCCTTCTCTGTTGAGCATACCAAGCTCAGTTTTGAAGAAACTGAACTTGGTCTCGTCTAGTGGCTTTGTGAATATATCTGCAACTTGCTTATCCGTTGGAACATACTGCAGATCTATATCCCTATGCTCCACATGATCCCGGATGAAATGGTATCTCAGCTCTATGTGCTTTGTCTGGCTGTGAGAGACTGGGTTGTTGGCTATTGCTATTGCACTGGAGGAGTCGTAAAATAATGAGATGTTTTGACCTTCATGTTGTAGTATTCCAATTGATTCTTTATCCAAAGCAATTGTGCACAACAACTGCTGGTAGAAATATATTCTGACTCGACCGTTGAGATTGCGACACAGTTTTGCTTTTTGCTGCTCCATGAAATGAGTCTCCTTCCAGGAAATTGACAAATCCCGGAAGTGCTCTTTCTGTCATCTTTACTACCTACAAAGTCAGCATCTGAAAAATCAATTAGTTCACTGTCATTACTTCTTGGGTATCATAAGCCAAGATTCGATGTACCTTTAAGGTATCTCAAGATCCGCTTTACAATAGCATAGTGAGATTCCTTACAGTTCACTTGGAATCTAGCACAGACACATGTAGAGAACATTATGTCTGGTCTACTGGCAGTAAGGTAGAGCAAGGATCCAATTATGCTTCTGTACTTGGTTTCATCAAAAGGTTTCCCTTTCTCATTCTTGTCCAGAGACATAGCTGAACCCATTGGAGTCCTCATAGAGGTTGCATTCCCCATTCCGAATTTCTTAATCAACTCCTTGGTGAACTTAGTCTGCGAGATGAAAATTCCATCTTTAGATTTTTTTCACCTGAAGTCCTAAGAAATACTTCAGCTCACCCATACTGCTCATTTCAAACTTCCCTTGCATAAGTTTAGAAAACTTCTTGCAGAGGTTGTCGTCTATAGAGACAAAAATAATATCATTGACATTGATTTGCACTAGCAAAATCTTGCCTTTAATTTCCCTAAGAAATAATGTTTTATCTATCTTTCCCCTTGTGAACTTGTTCTCAAGAAGAAAGTTAGACATTATCTCATACCAAGCTCGAGGAGCTTGTTTCAAACCATATAAAGATTTAGATAGAATATAAATATAATTAGGAATGTTAGAGTCAACGAAACCTGGGGGTTGTTCCACATACACTTCTTCCATGATGTCACCATTAAGAAAGGCAGACTTCACGTCCATTTGATAGACGGTGAAGCCCTTAAGTGCAACATACGCTAGAAGCAACCTGATTGCCTCCAGCCTAGCCAATGGAGCATATGTCTGGTTGAAGTCGTTTCCTTCTTCTTGCCTATATCCTTTGGCGACGAGTCTAGACTTGTTCTTTATGATCGTCCCATCCTCGTCCATCTTGTTCATGTAGACCCACTTCATTCCGATGACGTTCTTGCTTTTGGGTCTTGGGACAAGTTTCCATACTTTACAGCGCTTAAACTGATTTAGCTCTTCTTCCATAGCCATTATCCATGACGCATCTGAGTTGGCTTCCTCAAACTTCTTTGGTTCAACCTGTGAGAGAAAACTCAAAAATAAATTCTCATTAGTAGTACCTCTATGAGTTCTAACATCATCTCGGGAATCTCTGATGATTTGATCAATTGGGTGATCCTTCAGATGTATGAGCTCTAGAGTCCTTGCATCTGAAGCTTCTTCAACCACAGGAGTGACTTCATCAACTTGGGGAATTTCTTCATCATGATCATCAACCTCTCCAATAGAGGTTAGAGTTGTGATCTTGATGAACTTTTCACCTTTTTCTTCCATCGGCTCACTCAAGTTGAGTTCATTCAGCTTTGAATCTGCATCTTCAATAAACACACTAGAAGAGCTGCTTTGCAGCAGGCTTATCTCATCAAATACAACATGTATAGATTCTTTAACCACTAGGGTTTTCTTATTAAATATCCTATATGTCTTACTATGGATACTATACCCTACAAAAATACCTTCAAAACTCTTTTCACTAAATTTAGTAGAATGATACTTAATATTGTTAAGAACGAAGCACTTACAGCCAAAGATTCTAAAATATGAGACAGTCGGCTTTCTGCCCTTTAGAAGTTCATAAGGTGTCTTATTATGGTTCTTGTTTATGAGTGCTCGATTTTGCACGTGACACGTAGTGTTGACAGCTTCAGCCCAGAAGTACTCCAGTAGTGAAGCATCACTCAACATAGTTCTGCAGGCCTCTATATACATTCTATTCCTTCTCTCAGCTACTCCATTTTGTTGCGGAGTACGGGGAGAGGAAAACTCATGAAAGATACCTAGGCTTTCACAAAATTCTGTCATGGCCCCAAACTTGAATTCAATTTCGTTGTCACTTCTGATTTTGACTACGGAACAGTTGTATTCATTCTGGATTTGCCTAACAAAATTTGTAAAGACATCGAAGGTATCTGACTTGTGTTTTAGAAAGAACACTCACGCAAAGCGCAAGTAATCATTAACAATAACCAATATATAATCCTTACCTCCTAAACTTCTAACTTGCAGTGGGCATAACAAGTCCATATGAAGTAGGTGTAAACACCTATTAGAGTCTTTGCCTATGATGCTTTTAAAAGTAGCCCCTGTTTGCTTGCCTTTTACGCATGCATGACATGATCTATCCTTAGCGCACTTAACATTTGGGGCATCACGTACTAAGTTCAGAGAAAATAATTTATTTATAGTTTTGAAATTTAATATGTGATAATCTCTGTGCCATTGGTCAACAAGAGACACACTATCTTTTGTCAAAAGACACATTGGTGTAGAAAAGTCTATACAAATAAAATTCAAGCAAAATATATTCCTACTACGAGTGCCTGATAAAATCATTTCCAAATTGTCAACAGACTTTATCAGACTCTTATCAGCATGAAATTCAACTATGTATCCTTTATCGCATAGTTGACTTATGCTCTAAAAGATGGAGCGCCAACACGACCAGAAGGACGAGGTGGCAGGATGTGAGGAGTTGATACCACCACCACCACCTATTACTACTACTACAGCCCGTCGTCAGGTGGGACGACCTTACCGATGATAGAATAGCTTTCGTATGTTATTATTTTGAGAGTGAGAGATTTGATATTATGTACAGGGAATAAGCCCTTATCTCACTTTTGTACTCATTGTGGACTCTGTGTACCTTTCATTTTCATATATATATATATGATATATACTGTAACTTGTGGACTAGCTAACTGTGTTTATATACTGCTTTTACACTTCTATTTCTCTAATTGGCCGAACATGTTATATGATCGTACTAGCCGGCAGAATCAGCGTCTTGTAGTGTCGACTAACTCGTGAGTTAGTGTCACCGCAAGGCGGCAGTTCTGGGCATAAGACCTAGAGCCTCCTTGGTAAGGGGAGGGGTATTACAAACTAGTATCACATGAACAAACGATCATAAGAGAAGAAGTCCACAACACTGGGTCACCCCGCTCGAGCATTAGTTTGCGGACAAACTATGCAGCAGAAGCAATGGTGTGCCCATGTGTAAAAATTCATATAATATAGACCACCTAAGCAATGAGTTAGGCCAATTCTAATATAAACCTTACCTTTATGCAGCCTCCACAGGTCACCGTACCGGAGAATGTAGTCCCTCCCACTCCGGCTGCCATTCCTTTTCAGCAGGCAGAGATGGGACAGACCCTGACGGAGATGGCGGGAGCAAAAACTTCCATGGTTGACATTCTGGTGGTTCGGGACTTCTCCGACGTATTTTCGGAGAAATTGCCCGGATTGCCACCGGCCAGAGACATGGACTTCCAAATTCAGTTGGTGCTAGGAGAAAGGCTCGTA
Source organism: Platanthera zijinensis (assembly GCA_039513925.1). NCBI lineage: Eukaryota > Viridiplantae > Streptophyta > Magnoliopsida > Asparagales > Orchidaceae > Platanthera > Platanthera zijinensis. The sequence continues at coordinate 170,420,499 of CM077094.1, forward strand.
TCTCGGTCACTGTATAGGATGTCCCCAAAGGAGCTAGCAGAGTTTAGGACACAGCTACAGGAGCTTGTGGAGTCAGGATTTGTCCTACCGAGCTCGTCACCGTGGGGAGCACCGGTGTTATTCGTCAAGAAGAAGGATGGGTCGCTACGGCTCTGCATCAACTACCGAGAGTTGAACCGGTTGATGGTCTGGAACACATATCTGTTGCCCCGGATCGATGGGCTTTTTGACCAGCTTCAGGGAGCCTTCTGGTTCTCCAAGCTGGATTTGAGATCCGGGTACTACCAGCTGCGGATTCAGGAGGAGGATATTCCAAAGTCGGCCTTCAGTTCTCGCTAGGGATTGAACGAATTCACGGTGATGCCCTTCGGGTTCACTAATGCGCCTTCTGCGTTCATGAGTCTGATGAACCGTGTCTTCGAACCGTACTTGGGATAGATTTGTCATAGTCTTCATCGATAACATTCTGATCTACTCTCGGACACAGGAGGACCACACTCAGCATTTGATATTGGTATTAAGGAAGCTGAGGGAGCACCAGATGTACGCCAAGTTCTCCAAGTGTCAGTTCTGGCTGCAAGAGGTGGCATTCTTGGGGCATACTATTAGTGGAGTCGGGATGGCCGTGGACCCAGCCAAGGTGCAGACAGTTAAGGATTGGCCGCGACCAAAGTCAGCATCGGATATACGCAATTTTCTGGGACTCGCAGGATATTACCGCAAGTTTGTGGAGGGTTTCTCGAGGATAACACTCCCTCTCACGTACTTGATGAAGGAGGCAGCTTTTGCTTGGACGGAGAAGTGTGAGGCAGCATTTCAGGAGCTAAAGGACAGACACACCTCTTCCCCTATCCTTGCACTTCCATCTGGGAAGGAAGGATTTCACATTTATACTGACGCCTCATATCAGGGGATGGGTGCGGTCTTGATGCAATACAGACATGTAATCTCTTATGCTTCGAGGCAGTTGAAGAAGCACGAGCAGAACTATCCTGTATATGATTTAGAGCTCGGGGCTGTGGTATTTGCATTGAAGATCTGGTGGCATTACCTATATGGGATTCATTGTGACATCTTTTCGAATCACAAGAACCTCAAGTATATCGATACCCAGGAGGATTTGAACCTTCGCCAGAGGAGATGGCTGGAGTTTCTTTGCGATTATGAATACCAGATGCATTATCACCCTAGGAAGGCAAACACTATGGCAGATGCCTTGAGCAGGAGAGCGAGCACTATTGGATCGGAGCCCCGAGGGATTGCTATGGAGCTAACACAGATGCTGGAAGATATGCATATTACTATGGTTTCCGAGTCCGAGCCAGAAAAATATCGGGAGTACTTGAGCTCCTTGATCATTGAGTGCAATATACGGGATCACATCAGGACACGGTAGAGGTAGATGCAACTTTGGAGCCGGTATTCAGGGCCCTGGAAGGGGGAAAATCAGAGGATTATTCTTTGCGTGATGACCTCGTTCATTTTTGTGGCCGTGTTTATATACCCGCAGGAGGTGGTATTTGAGGGGATATACTCAGAGAGGCACACTGTTCTCAGTATTCAGTGCACCTCGGTATCACCAAGATGACGGCAGATCTGCGGAGGAGATTGTATTGGCCAGGGATGAAGAGGGAGATCATCTATTATGTGATGCACTGCAAGACATGCCAGCAAGTAAAGACAGAGTGCAAGAGCCCAGGTGGTCTACTATAGTCATTATCGGTGTCAGAATGGAAGTTTGAGGATATCGCCATGGATTTTGTACACGGATTGCCTCGCTCCCACTCTGGACATGATTCTATTTGGGTCATTGTTGATAGATTGACAAAGGTGGCCCGGTTTATACCAATCCGAAAGGACAGCTCAGTTGCTGCTTTGGTGAGATTGTTCGTGGAGCAATTCGTTAGGTACCACGACGTCCCCAGGTCGATTGTCTCAGATTGTGACGGTTGGTTCACTTCTAGGCAGTGGAAAGCGGTGCAGGTGTACTTGGGTTCTCAGCTTGATTTTAGCACTGCTTTCCATCCACAGATCGACGACCAAACAGAGAGGACCAACTGGACTATGGAGGATCTGCTACGTTTGTTTATACTGGAGATAGGGAAGCCGTGGGAGAGACTGCTGCCACTGATCGAATTCTCCTACAATAACAGTCACCAGGCGAGCATTGGGATGACACCTTATGAGGCTTTGTATGGGAGGAAGTGTCGGATACCTCTATCTTGGGTCCAGGATATGGACCCTCGGGGATCAGAATATATAGAGGATACAGATGCTCAGATATGACTGATCAGGGATTGGATGCTGGAGGCCCAGAGCTGGCAGGCTAAATATTACGATGCGCGGCATCAGAAGGTGGAATTCCTGGTGGGGGATAGGGTGTTCTTGAAGATACGTCCGGTGCATGGTGTTTCTCGGATGCGGAGGCACAAGAAGCTTAGCCCTCGATATATGGGGCCATACTTGATCCTGGAATGGATCGGCCGCTTGGCTTACAGGCTGGAGCTGCCGCCGGAGTTAAGGACCTTGCACGACGTCTTCCATGTCTCCTCATTGCGAAAAGCTCTCCTTCGACCAGAACAACATATTACCACTACAGCAGGCCTGATAGCACCTAACAGATCAGTTCGTTTAGAGCCGCTCCGGATCGATGATACTGTGGTTCGAGTGTTGCGGAAGAAGAAGGTTCCCCTTGTGAAGGTTTTGTGGTCCAACCATGGACGGGAGGAACACACCTGGGAGCCGAGGGATCTGATGCTAGAGCAGCACCCGGAGCTTTTTACCTCAGGTAATGATTTAGTTTCATTTATAGTTTCTTATATTCATATGTGAAGAAACCCCGTGGACCCGAACTTAAATTTCGGGGACGAAATTATTATTTTTTGTTTATTGGGATTTGTAACATCCCATTTCCTATTACACCCCTCGACTTAGATTAGGATAGGACATGTGGTGTGGGTGTGGGCTTAGGCTAGGTTTGACCCATGGGGCCCAATATAGGGCCCAAGTCAACTTAGGTCAAACTAGTCTAATTTGGAACCTTAGCCACACCATGACCCCACCACTATGCCCTAACCCTAAAAACAATCTAAGTAAACCCTAAGTTATGTCATTGGGTCACATATTGAACCAAGTTGACCCAAGTTGACTCAAGTCAACCCTAACCCTAGTTTGGTCAAACCCACGCATAAAAGCCCAATTTGCCCAAGTGGGGCACCACCATGGCCCCAACCCAAGTTGGGTGGTGCCATAGGGTCCATGACCTTCAAGTGGGGTCAGCCCACTCACCATGTTGACCAAGTCAACCCCAAAAGTCAACAAGTCAACAAAAAAGGCCTAAAGGAAAAAAGAAGAAGCCAAGCCCACTCCCCATGGGCTAATCCCATTAGTCAAGGCTCATGACTAGCCCAAGAGGTCAAGGACTGCCCCTACCCCTCTGAATTGGGAGAGAGAGCACATGCATGGGGTAAAATTGGAATTTTGGGGAAAAGAGGAGAGAGAAGAGAGGGAAAGAGGGGATGAAGGCCATGTGGCCCTCCTTCCCTCTGCCCAAGCCTCTTGGCTGAGCTTCCAAGGCTCATTTCAGCAAGATTGATGGGCTGGTGGCCACTTGGCACCAAGGGTGAAGCATCCAAAGTGGTGGCCGAAATCCACATTTTTGATATCACCCTATACAGCCACTCAAAGCCAAAAGCAAGCCCACCATCATCTTCAGTGAGCTCAGGCGAGTGGAGATCGACATCTGGAGCAATGCTTTTGCTGGAGAATCTAGGAATCGGGGTAGATCGCCGGAGCAAACTTCGTCCATGGCTCACCGCCACCAAACCTGCCGCCAAGCCCGACTCCAGGTCCGTTTCACCTCACCTCACCACATACTAGTTTTCTAGCTCAACTAGGCGAGACATTAGGCTCAATTGAGCCCGATTCCATGTGAGATAGAGCGCATTTTATCGAGCTTTTTCTCTTGCTTGGGATCGCCGGAGGAGCCGGCTCCGGCAGCCTCACCGCCAGGAAACGCTAGCCACCACCTCAATGAAGGTGGTGGCGATAATCGTCGCCGATGGCGCTGGCCCAGGTGGCCGGAATTAGCCAGCAAATTCAGCCCAGTATGGCTCGATCTCAGCCGTAGGCTGATGGGGATGATGAACAGATATCGTTCATTTGATTAATTATAAATCATTTATTTATTACATTGTGAATAGTGAAATTTCTGTCACACTTTTACAGTGTTATTGCATGATATTTTTAGGCCTTTTAGAGACATTTTCAGAAGTTGCGATTAACAGGAAAATTGTAGGCCTTGATCTTAACTTCATTTTTCACCCTAAAGTCATGATTTGGAACAATATAACTCCTTGTAGGTCCATTCTACCAAGATTGGTCATAGGCTAGGGCAGAACTTTGAATGGGTGCCCTAGCCAAACCAAAAGTCCACATGACCCAAGATTTTCAGCATACTAGTGATTTGCTTAAACTTAGGCTCTGACCAAAAAAGGAATTTTTGGAAAAATATTTTCTATAGTATTTGGTAAAATACACTTATTTAAATTAATTTAATATTTGGAGAAATACAACTCCAAATGGCCCCAAATTTTGGTGGCATGTCCATTGGGTCAATATAAGACCATGGTAGAAATTTCAGTCTCTGTTGACCCCTGCATGTTGGGCAATCCCACTTGCATGAGAAAGGTAGGCTTAAGTTTGGGGTGCTTATAGCAAAACTAGCAAAATGGGAATTTAGTCCATTTAGACCATTGCATGTCCATGAAACTCTGTATATAGGCTTATAGGGTTGTAATATACCTCCCATTAAAAGTTTGGGATTTTTGGGATTAAAAATTCCATTATTTGGAATTATTGAAAAATATCCATATATAGGAATTATATTTGAAACTAGGGCTAATGATGTTATTAAATTCTCAAATTTTGTCACAAGTTTTATTGGATCATGTTGTATCTCTGAAAAATTTATGGGATTGTTAGATAATTTTATCTTAGATTTTAAGTAAAATTGTTATTTTTCCCATTATGAAAATTAATTAAAAATAAAGAAAAATATTGTTGGAATATTATGGAAAACTTTACAGTAGCTTATTTGTATGATTTAATTCCTCTGTAATTATCTGAGAATTTTTGGATGTCTTAATATGTTGAAAAACTTAATAATGGCATTTTAGTAATAATGGTACTTTGGATAATTGTTAGGCCAAATGACTGTCTAGGACTTTGAAATTTTAGATTCAATTTTATTTTATAATTATGGATCTCCAGTAATTTTCCCAAAAGTTTTGGTGGTATATATACTATACTTCATTTGGAAAGTAGGCAAAATGAGATTTTATTTTTAAATGAAATAAAATAGAAATTACATGGGAAAATTATGATATTTTGTGGATAGTCCTATTTTACTTCTTAGAACACCTAATAAATCTCTTAAGTAGAATGAATTACTATAAGTAGTACATCATGTGCAATGTGACATAGGTCACACAATTAAAGGAATTAATTTATGCCCTTAATTACTTAGAAAAATGGTGAAATCCTAAATGGTCAACATCATACACCATACCAACCCATGATAATTAATTATGGGCATTTGGCCCAAGGAATTGGAAGTCCTACTATACGGGTTAGTGTTAGGGCATGGGCTGCGCTTAGCAAAAATAACAGGTATTACTGAGACCCACAGGGGACACGATAGAAGGTTGAGCTGATAACTATATTGGGAAGATAAACCCTGGTTGGTGTCTAGTAGGTCACTTCATAGTATGATTAGTATCGAGTGATAGAGTGCAAAACCCCAAGGTCAATAACTAGCACGGAGACCGATAGAAGACCGCCGATTCCCTGATAATATCTTAAGTCATTAAGATCGCTCCAGAGTAACAACAAGAGCAGGGTATGGATAAAAGGGTAGAAATTAATAAAAGTAAATATCCTTGCGAAAGGGAACTTTGAGCTTCATCCCATATTGATTCCTAGTGCCCCCGAGACCCCTTCATTTGGCATGCCCTGGGCAGTCCTGAGATTAACCCTAAACTGCTAAGAATAATAATCATTAAACAAGAGTAGTCTAATATGCTAAGTGATATGGTAACATTCTCACCCGTAAAGGGTTGGAGGGTTTCAGAACAAGACTTTGATGTGTAATCTCACCCGTGATGGGTTGGAGGGATTTAGGACAGGTTTAGTCCTGCGAGCTGGAGGTTCGAGAGGTTTACATCAGGACGGGTTTGGTCCTGCGAGCTGGAGGCTCGAGTTGAAATACATTGCATGTGTATAAAACAAACTAGTGGCGGGTCATACGGTACTGGGCCTATCGTCACACCGATGGCAGTATGGTGACTGGTGAGGTGTGAGGGTTTGAGGGGCCAGTAGGTTGTTTATACTGCGGTCTGGAGGACAATCCCCCAAAACGTACACCCGACCAAAGAAGTCTGGCAGTTGGCCAACATTAGTACGCAGAGACTCTAGAGTGCACCTAGGACGTGTACATAGGCGTACGAAGGGTCTAGGCTTGGTAGTGTGTATACCCGCCTAGGAAGCGGAAGCGCCCGTTCCACTGCTGCCGTAGGCACAACCATGGTACCAGAGAGTGATGCTAGCTCCAAAAAGTGGGAACTAAAGGTCTGTGATCACAAAGTCGTGTGGGTGAGTTGCACTTGCATGAATCATAAAACACATACATAACATATATTCATACTAGGTCATACGCATCATAGATCCTTATCATATAAATTAGTATGGGCTTTTTTATATGATAAGTTATATTTATTTGGAAACATTAACTTATAAGTTTGTATGGACATTCATATAAGATAAGGTACTTTTGTGATAGTAGTTTGACAGTAAATAGTTTACTTTCTGCTCCGTTCTTTACTCTGTTTTACTTACTGCACTTTACTTACTTTCAGCACTATTCTTACTTACTTTACATATGCTACATACATAGAACTGCTAAAGTAGAAATAATTGATACTTCATATACTTGGTAGTATAATTCCACTGTCACCTGCTTCCTTTTTATACCCCTTGTTGTCCTCCGCTTCATCCTCTCGCTCGGTACCTAGGAGCTACGTGGACGAGGTGTGGAGGAAATGACTTAGTCTTTTTTGACTAACGATCGGTGACCAAAATATTTTAGGGGCTCGAGGAGATGGAGCGCCAACACGACCAGCAGGACGAGATGGCAGAATGTGAGCAGTTGATACCACCACCACCACCTACTACTACTACTAATGCCCGTCGTCAGGTGGGATGACCTTACCAATGATTGATTAGCTTCCGCATGTTATTATTTTGAGAGTGAGATTTGATATTATGTACAGGGTATAAGCCCTTATCTCACTTTTGTACTCATTGTGATCGGGACCTGTTTCTCGGCTGCAGAAGCAATGGTGTGCCCATCTGTTATTATTTTGAGAGCTACTCGGACAATTGTGGCCGAGAAGAGCTAACATGGGAGCGCGAGCAAACCATGCGAGCCGAGTTTCCCGAGTTATTTTCGTAACTTGTTCGCTCGTTGTATATGTAATAGAAACATATAAATGTTTTGTTATTTTCTCCCTACTGTCTTCAAATTTTGGGACAAAATTTTATTAAGGAGGAGAGGATTGTAACACCCCAAAAATCTCAAAACTGGATTTGAGGTGCAGGCTGTTTGACACGGCCTGGGACATGGGCGTGTCCCAGGGTGTGTCGGGGGTACACGGCCTGGGACACGGGTGTGTCCCAGGGCGTGTTCAGGATGGTCGACGATCGGTGGTCGACTATAGTCGAGCCTGGGACACGGCCTGGGACACGGGCGTGTCCTAGGGCGTGTCATTCAAGAAATGGCCGGACTGAGTCAGAGACGTACACGGCCTGGAACCAAGCCTTGAACACGACCGTGTCAGATTGACACGGGCGTGTCCAAGGGCGTGTGCATACCCGTGTACGGCTCTGTTGGTTTTGGAGCTCGTTGAGCGCCGTGTTACAGGGATGACACGGGCGTGTCATTTGACCGACACAGGCGTGTCAGGTTCGACACGGGCGTGTCGATGCCCGTGTTCTGGTAGGTTTCAGTCGGTGCGAGTGCCGCGTGTGCCGCTTAAGGGTACACGGCCTGTGACACGGGCGTGTCACAGTCCGTGTCAGCCAAATTAAAGTTATTTTTCGGGTAGATCTTGGCCATTCATTTTCCTTAAAGAGGATCCTGTGGCTGAGGATCATTCTTGGTCTGATAAGGCCGGGAAAGATGAGAAGAAAAGCTCATTCTTCACTTCATATTCTCTTTCTAAAAGTAAGAGAGAGGGGAGAGCAAGGTGAGGAAGAAGGAGTGGAATCCGGCTGCCGGTGGTGCTACGGTGGTCCAAATCACGAGCCGAGTTCGGATTTGCGGAGGCAACGCTGCTGCGAAGGCTTTCATCCGTCTCAAATTTCTCTCCATGGCTCCGAAGCGAGTTCCTAGGGTAACGATTTCATTCTTGGACATGTGAATTCCTTATTTCCTGCATTGCATAGGGAAAACCCTTCCCCGCGAGTGTGCGGTGGGTTGTGGCGTCCCTTGGGGTAGATATGTGAAGTCCCCCTTGTTAGAGTTCGGAATTGGAGTACGGATCTAGGCATGCTGTGTGAAGCCCATCTGGACATGGTCTGGATTGGTGATGCTTGTTTGCATATCGGAGAAGACTCCGTGATTATTGCTTGTATGCATGATGGATAAAGTACTGGAGGAAGTCCAGGAAATTATGAGAGTTGGACTCTCTTGTGGCCATGAGTTGCCACTTTGTGTGAGGTTGAGCCGTTGGGCTGCAACTAGGCAAATGCCTTGGTGGTGGAACGGGCAAGGTGAAGCTGTACCCGCGTCAGTCCAGGCTTGAGTCTGACGATTTGAGCAACGGGCAAGGTGGATCTGTACCTGCGTTATGGTTGTCTAACCTTGGGTGCTTAAGACCCCGTTAGGATCACATAGCGAGAGTCGACGGCCTATTTGCCGATCAGACTAGAATGCTCATATTGGACCGTTATGTCTGGGACCTCTGAACGGTGGTGTGGCCGTGGAACTACGGAACACTGATAATGTGCCCTGAGTGCACGGAGCGTCGGGCCGTCGTGCCGACGTTTGTGATATGTATTGACGGTGCGGTCGTGCACGTCTTGGGTGGCTTATTATACATACACTGAATTGCTATGCAGGGAAGGAATTCCGCTGCCCCGTGCCAGGGGCAGGGTCGTTATAATTGGTCAGCTGAATGCTGACCGTTGCCCTGTTTACCACTGTTTGGTGGAGTGGTGCTTACAGGTACTGGAGGTGCTGGCCCGAGCGGGACTTAGCTGGTTGAAGCCTAAGCTGCGTTGCTGCCCTCGAAGGCATTGTTGTTTCTTTTTGTTCATGTGTGGCCGGCATGCATGCCGATGTCTATAATCCACACTCTTGTTCAGAGAAATAATGTAAGGCCTTAAGGCCAGACTCTTTTGATGTTTGTGTACATTGCTTTGTTATAGTGGACAATTATTGTTATCTTGAGTTCAAAGATTCAACCGTGAAGCTTCCGCTAGAATGCTCTGTGTTAGGATGCGTTGGTTTTGATATTAGTTCGTAGCGTCTCCGCCTGTTTGTGGAATATGGTGTGGGGCCCCGGCCGGACCCTCTATTATATTCTTCTTGACGGGTAGAGGTGTTACAATTTGGTATCAGCTTGTTGGTCGATCTCTTCGGAATTCGCGGATGAATTCTTTTGAGAGGTGGCGAGCACGTGTCAGTGTTGTCGTTATAACACGTAATTTGAACTCAAGATTGTCCACTTAGGGATGCAAATACACTTGTTTGTTGAACTTGTGTATTCTTTTTGTATGCTTGCCGTTTTCCGTAGTCGCTAAATTGTGTATTTTACACATATAGGTGACCAGAAGTGTTGTGGGTCAATCCGAACCACAACGTTCTGTTGAGAGTGCGGCACCAGCCGAGGTGCCCACAACTCCTCCATCCGCTGAAACAGTCCGTCTCATCACGGAAACGGTACTTGCTGTGATGAATGCTCAACAGGCTGGGCAGGCACGTCCTGCAGTGGTGTCAACGCAAGCTGGGGTACGACAAGAGCCGGTAGAAGCCGAAGTTGATCCGCGGATAGCAGATCAACAATGGAAGCAATTCTTGAGCTTCAACCCTCCGCAGTTTCATGGAGTGGGTACACCGGCCCAAGCAGAGGATTGGCTTGCAAGGATCAAGAGGATTATGAGAGCTATCAAGGTTGAGGAGGAACAGAAAGTCGTGTTAGCCACTTTCCTACTCGAAGGAGAGGCGCGATTGTGGTGCGATGAGATTGAACTGCATCACTTGGCCGGCAGGCAGTTAGCAGAGATTACAATGGACGAATTCTCTCGGTTGTTCTTAGCACAACATCTGCCGATGCAGCAAAGGATATCAATGGAAATGGAATTTCAACGGTTAGCACAGGGAGATCGAAGTATGGATGACTACCTGCATGAGTTCACCCGTTTGGGAAGATATGCGGGCACGATCTTCGCCGAAGAAGAGCGTAAGACTAGTAGGTTTTATGCAGGACTGCGAGATGAGCTGCGGTATTTGCTCTCGAGTTCTGTGAGTCAGGGATTCCAAGCCTTAGTCTGTACGGCTCGTTCTTTGGAGACGAACATGAAACGGGGGCAAGCAAAGGGAAACTTGGTTGTTACAAAGCCAGAGTTTAAGCCGCCGCGCCCGGACAAGTTTGGCTACCGAAAGAGATGGAATAAGAAGTCTAAGTTTTCTGGACAAGCTCCTTCTGCGTCTGTGACGGATACATCTGGGTATGGATCTCGTGCTTGTTTTACGTGCGAGAAGGTTGGACACTTCGCACGTGAATGCCGATTTGGTCCTCCAAAGGGTGATAAGAAGACGGGAGCGTCTTATGCGGAGAAGGGGAAGGCTGTGGTGGAGTCTTCTGCCTCGCACGCGCAGCCCAGGGTCTTCAACCTTGGACAACAGGAGGCCATTAGCAGGCGGATGTCATCACAGGTGCGCGTAGGTTTTAATGTTCTTGTTTTTGATATGCTGTGCTTGTTTTAATTATAATGTTATAGGGTTTGTCCTTATACGAGAGTATCCGGCGCGAGCACTGTTCGACACAGGTGCTTCACATTCGTTTTTGTCTGAGGACTTTGTCTTTCGTGTCGGGGTACCTATACAGACCACGACAGACAGTGTAAAGGTGTTGTTGCCTAACGGATATTTGATGTGCGCGAATCGATCTTGCGATCTTGAGGTCAAGATAGGGAGTCGGGAGTTCAAGGTGGAAACATTAGTACTGCCGATCAAGGAGTTTGATATAATCTTTGGTATGGACTGACTTTCAGAGCAGCGTGCCTGTATAGATTGCACTTCAAAAGAGGTCACACTTGGGCAAAATACCGAACAAGAGACCAAGTTCATTGGTATGCAAGGGATGAGTGGGATGTTGTTATCCGCTCTCCAAGTTATTAAGGCAGTTCGGAAGGGTGCAGAGTTGTTCTTCACACTCATAGAGGCGGTGGTGCCAAAGGCTAGTGTGAGTGAAGTGCCGATTGTGTCGGAATATGCTGATGTGTTTCCAAAGGACCTTCCGGGGTTACCTCCCCAAAGAGAAATCGACTGCGCTATCGAGCTGGTGCCGGGTGCGAAACCTGTGGCCCGTTTGCCGTATCGGGTAGCGCCAAAAGAAATGGCCGAACTGAAGGTTCAGTTGCAAGAATTGTTGGAGCAGGGATACATACGCCCAAGTATGTCACCTTGGAGCGCGCCTGTTCTTTTTGTGAAAAAGAAAGACGGTAGTTTGCGGCTGTGTATTGATTACCGCGAACTAAACAAGCTGACGGAGAAAAACAAGTATCCAATTCCACGGATCGATGACTTGTTCGATCAGCTAGCAGGCTCAACCGTCTATTCAAAGTTGGATTTGAAGTCCGGGTATTACCAGTTGCAGATTAGGGAAAGTGACATTACCAAGACAGCGTTTGGCACACGCTATGGTCATTATGAGTTCACAGTGATGTCGTTCGGCTTATGTAATGCGCCTTCGGTCTTCATGGATCTCATGCATCGAACGTTCCGCGAATACCTGGATCTGTTTGTGATTGTGTTTATTGATGATATCCTTGTATATTCACAATCGGAGGAAGATCATGCAAACCACTTGCGATTGGTATTGCATACCTTACGAAAGAATAAGCTGTATGCCAAGTTCTCTAAGTGTGAGTTCTGGCTCTCGTCGGTGGCTTTTCTAGGCCATGTGGTAAGTGGAGAGGGCATAGCGGTGGATCCGGCAAAGATAAGTGTCATTTGTGATTGGCCAGTGTTGTCTTCGGTGGCCGAGGTCAGGAGTTTTCTTGGACTGGCGGACTACTATAGACGGTTCGTGGAGAACTTCTCCCGGATTGCTTTGCCTCTGACTACGTTGACGAGAAAGGATCAGAAGTTCGTTTGGACACAGTGGAAGTTTGAGGATATTTCTATGGATTTCGTGCACGGATTGCCGAGATCTCAGCGTGGCCATGACTCAATCTGGGTGATTGTAGACCGGTTGACAAAGGTGGCTCACTTTCTACTGAACAAGCGGGACGATTCAGTGGAAACGTTGGCAAAGCTCTATGTGGAGCAGATTGTTCGATTGTACGGTGTTCCCCAGAGCATCGTAAGTGACCGAGATGGGTGATTTACTTCGAAAGATTGGAGGCTCGTTCATCAGTTGTTGGGAACAAAGTTAGCATTCAGTACGGCCTTTCACCCGCAAACGGATGGCCAAACTGAACGAACCAACAGAACGATGGAGGATATGCTCCGTATGTGCGCCCTGGACTTCGGTAAGAAATGGGAAGAACATCTTGTTATGGTGAAGTTTGCCTATAACAATAGCTATCAAGCGAGTATAGGCATGGCCCCGTTTGAAGCTCTGTATGGTCGCAAGTGCCGTACACCGCTAGCTTGGGCAGAAACTGGCGAGTCCAAACTTTTAGGCAAAAAGGAAGTCGAGGATGCTATCTCAACAATACGTTCTATTCGAGAGAGGCTCCTAATAGCCTAGGATCGGCAAGCTAAGTATTACAATGCTAAGCACCGGAACGTGGAGTTCGTGGTGGGTAACTGGGTCTATTTGAAGATTAAGCCCTTCAAAGGCGTATCTCGGATTCGGCGGTTGAAAAAGCTAAGTCTGCGATACCTTGGTCCATTTGAGGTGGTGGAGCGAGTTGGGGAAGCTGCCTATCGGTTAGCTCTTTCATCGGAATTGAGTGGATTGCATGATGTGTTTCACATCTCGGTGCTACGCAAAGCAGTCAAGGATCCAGCTCAAGTGATTACGAATGATCGAGTGCCGGTTGAGTATGGGCTAACGACAAAGGTGAAGCCTATACGGATCGAGGATCGAGCCGAGAAACAGTTGCGGAACAAAGTGATCGGGATGGTCAAAGTCCGATGGGACAATTGTGGCCGAGAAGAGCTAACATGGGAGCGCGAGCAAACCATACGAGCCGAGTTTCCCGAGTTATTTTCGTAACTTGTTCGCTCGTTGTATATGTAATAGAAACATATAAATGTTTTGTTATTTTCTCCCTACTGTCTTCAAATTTCGGGACGAAATTTTATTAAGGAGGGGAGGATTGTAACACCCCAAAAATATCAAAACTGGATTTGAGGTGTAGGTTGTTTGACACGGCCTGGGACACGGGCGTGTCCCAGGGCGTGTCGGGGGTACACGGCCTGGGACACGGGCGTGTCCCAGGGCGTGTCGGGGGTACACGGCCTGGGACACGGGCGTGTCCCAGGGCGTGTTCAGGATGGTCGACGATCGGTGGTCGACTATAGTCGAGCCTGGGACACGGCCTGGGACACGGGCGTGTCCCATGGCGTGTCATTCAAGAAATGGCCAGACTGAGTCAGAGACGTACACGGCCTGGAACCAAGCCTTGAACACGGCCGTGTCAGATTGATACGGGCGTGTCCAAGGGCGTGTGCATACCCGTGTACGGCTCTGTTGGTTTTGGAGCTCATTGAGCGCCGTGTTACAGGGATGACACGGGCGTGTCATTTGACCGACACGGGCATGTCAGGTTCGACACGGGCGTGTCGATGCCCGTGTTCTGGTAGGTTTCAGTCGGTGCGAGTGCCGCGTGTGCCGCTTAAGGGTACACGGCCTGTGACACGGGCGTGTCACAGGCCGTGTCAGCCAAATTAAAGTTATTTTTCGGGCAGATCTTGGCCATTCATTTTCCTTAAAGAGGATCCTGTGGCTGAGGATCATTCTTGGTCTGATAAGGCCGGGAAAGATGAGAAGAAAAGCTCATTCTTCACTTCATATTCTCTTTCTAAAAGTAAGAGAGAGGGGAGAGCAAGGTGAGGAAGAAGGAGTGGAATCCGGCTGCCGGTGGTGCTACGGTGGTCCAAATCGCGAGCTGAGTTCGGATTTGCGGAGGCAACGCTGCTGCGAAGGCTTTCATCCGTCTCAAATTTCTCTCCATGGCTCCGAAGCGAGTTCCTAGGGTAACGATTTCCTTCTTGGACATGTGAAGTCCTTATTTCCTGCATTGCATAGGGAAAACCCTTCCCCGCGAGTGTGCGGTGGGTTGTGACGTCCCTTGGGGTAGATATGTGAAGTCCCCCTTGTTAGAGTCCGAAATTGGAGTACGGATCTAGGCATGCTGTGTGAAGCCCATCTGGACATGGTCTGGATTGGTGATGCTTGTTTGCATATCGGAGAAGACTCCGTGATTATTGCTTGTATGCATGATGGATAAAGTACTGGAGGAAGTCCAGGAAATTATGAGAGTTGGACTCTCTTGTGGCCGTGAGTTGCCACTTTGTGTGAGGTTGAGCCGTTGGGCTGCAACTAGGCAAATGCCTTGGTGGTGGAACGGGCAAGGTGAAGCTGTACCCGCGTCAGTCCAGGCTTGAGTCTGACGATTTGAGCAACGGGCAAGGTGGATATGTACCCGCGTTATGGTTGTCTAACCTTGGGTGCTTAAGACCCCGTTAGGATCACATAGCGAGAGTCGACGGCCTATGTGCCGATCAGACTAGAATGCTCATATTGGACCGTTATGTCTGGGACCTCTGAACGGTGGTGTGGCCGTGGAACTACGGAACACCGATAATGTGCCCTGAGTGCACAGAGCGTCGGGCCGTCGGGCCGACGTTTGTGATATGTATTGACGGTGCGGTCGTGCACGTCTTGGGTGGCTTATTATACATACACTGAATTGCTATGCAGGGAAGGAATTCCGCTGCCCCGTGCCAGGGGCAGGGTCGTTATAATTGGTCAGCTGAATGCTGACCGTTTCCCTGTTTACCACCGTTTGGTGGAGTGGTGCTTACAGGTACTGGAGGTGCTGGCCCGAGCGGGACTTAGCTGGTTGAAGCCTAAGCTGCGTTGCTGCCCTCGAAGGCATTGTTGTTTCTTTTTGTTCATGTGTGGCCGGCCTGCGTGCCGATGTCTGTAATCCACACTCTTGTTCAGAGAAATAATGTAAGGCCTTAAGGCCAAACTCTTTTGATGTTTGTGTACATTCCTTTGTTATAGTGGACAATTATTGTTATCTTGAGTTCAAAGATTCAACCGTGAAGCTTCCGCTAGAATGCTCTGTGTTAGGATGCGTTGGTTTTGATATTAGTTCGTAGCGTCTCCGCCTGTTTGTGGAATATGGTGTGGGGCCCCGGTCGGACCCTCTATTATATTCTTCTTGACGGGTAGAGGTGTTACAGGGGGGTCCTATTTATAGACGCGAAGAGGAGTGTGATCACCGTCCTAGCTGATAGGAAAACTGCCCAATCTTACGTCGAACACCAAGTGTATCTGCAAGCCACAGATACACAGACAGTCCACCGCGACCTGTGCAAGATAGCCAGACTGTCAATAGCATCATTAAGGTTGGATAGCCATCCTAACTGCCTTGTCGCCAATGGCTAAACCAGGTCTAAACAACAACCCAAAGACCCTGCAGCAACACCATCAGTCCACACGCCCTGCAGACTCAGCTCCTGTCCGCGCACTCCGAGCCCAAAACCAAGTCACCAACAAGACTACTGCCGAACTCGGCGGATAAGGAAGTTAATCTGCAAGCCCAGAAGGACACTGCTCCAGTCTGCACTCCCCAAGCTCGCAGCCAAGGCACAAGGCTAACTACTGCCGAGCTTGGCGGACTGAGTAGCAGTCCGTGCTAACCGCGCGATCTCCCCGGACTGAGCCAACCAGGGCTTGGTTCAGAACCAACCAAGTCCACACCACCGGCCACAAGGGCCGGCCTGCACTTACTGGCAACCACCGACACCAGTCCGCGCATCCCGGTGAACTTCAGCGCCAATCCACTCTAACCGGCGAACTCTGCGACTACCACCTGCCGCGCCGCCAGAGCTAGACCAAGGCACCTGCAATGCCGATCTGACGAGCTCCAGCCCAGTCCACAGTTTGCCGGACTCCGAGGATAGAGAAGGTATCCGCCCGGTTACTTCTGGGAATAAACTGCCCACTGAGCATAAGCCGGCTTGGCTGGCCGCCACCTCTGTTCGCACAGACTGCGCGAACAGACAGCCCAGGCCGCCAAGGAACAAGCCGACTTCAGCAACTCTGCCGACCTAGCTAACCGCCAATTCTATCTGCATAGACCGCGCAGACAGGTTGCCCAGGTTGCTCAATCCTCTACTTTTACTTCACCATTTTCAATAACCTAGGGTCAACTTGTTTCTCCCGAACAATCCACAAAAAAAAGAAAATCGAGAACTAGAGGACTTTACTAGCTTATGAACATTGAGCATCCATTTTTTTATCCACACAAGAATCTTACCTTCTAGCCGCAGCTGATTGACAGGGGATTAGATCTAGTATTGGACTCACAAATGCGTGGTATTCCTCTCACCAAACTCTTGTTTGTCTACTATTTTAATCATTTTATGCTTAATTTTAATGTTCACTAAAATCCAGAGATAGCCATTATTATCATGTTTCTAGTTTGTTGTTAATTTGATATGCTCGTTATTGTTTGATATTATTTCTTGTGTGGGGACAAATCATTTTATGATAGTAAGTGCGTTCGATGTCTAGGTACTATGTATGAGTCATACGAACCCTAGATTGAATATCTCAATTTATTATTCCTCGAGCTTGGATTTGTATTACTTTAAATTTGTTATAAATATAATTTAGTTTCAAAATTCCTATTGTTGGATTACATCACATTCCTTTCAGTAACTAGGGACGTCCAGCGCGAAGGGAAATGGAGCAAAGATGGAACTTTACACAGAGGCAGGAGGCCTCAGCGAGTTGGAATGACTGCACTGGGCTGATCGACGGCTGGAAACTAATTAATGCAAGATTACGAGAATAGATAAAAGAACAAAAATGTCAAAGCCAAAATAAAAATGAAATAACTAGATAAATGTTGTGCATTTATGCCTTCCCGTCATGGGATATCTTGCCATATACATGCCCGCAAACCACCCATGATATATGAATTAGAGAAGGACTCTCCGAGATAAGAGTTTCTCTTCTTTTTTAAGCTGCCACATATTTATTTATTGTATTCTTTTAAGCTATACTTCAATTGATATTTTTTGTACGTTCCTGCATTGCACAATACTGTTTTACCCAAAACTTTCTTGTCTTTTAACGAGATTTTGAGTGGAAAGATGTAATGGAAGGACATGAGAAGGAATTTTAGTAGCGTGGATAGTTTATTTACCCACTTGTCCGTTTATCCTTAGCCTTCATTTTGTTTTTGTTTCTAATCATATTATATTGAAAGCACAGTCAAATCATGCTTGGTTATAGGGGTTGAGAAAGCTGGTTATAGCGGTGCTTTACACAATTTGTAGAAGAAATGACCGCATTTGTTGCCTCAAAATGGTCCAATGGTATGCAAGTTTCCTTTGAATTTGCATTTTTTGTATTATTCATTTATAAATTGGAAAGAAATTTTAGAAAATGATCTATGAAAAAATGTGGTATCCATGTGTCGAGACCGATTCAGAACGACCCATTGGATTTCATGTCACTCTAAGGCATGCCTCTCCCGATCTCGTGAGTTTTTCCGTTTCCGTTTGTATGCAGCGCCGCTCAAGTGCGAGATTCCTCCGCCGTACTCCCGATCACGACTTCTGCCGCTCAATCCCACCGGGCTTTATTTTTTTGTTGCCGATCGGATGAGGACTCGCGTGTTTCCGGCGTATAGTTCACGAGTTTTGGTTGCTCCACTACTGTGCAGATCTGTCGCCGCCGCTGCTTCCCTGTAGATCCGCCGCTGCGCCGCTGATCGGAATCGATCGGAAAATCTTGTTGCCGCAAATCGATCATTGTCCGCTATTTTCTTCTCAATCTACATCAAAGATCGCGTCCCTAATCTCGTTGTTGAGGAACAAAGATCCTCCCGCGTCGAGGACCTCACAACCAGGGGCGAGCAAGGCCCCTCCTCCTATGACTCGATCGTTGCAGGCGATGATGAGCACCCCTCTGCCGTCGACTCCTCCTTTGCTGCCGAGTACTGAAGCTTGCCTTGAAAAAACTACAGCCCCTATAAACCTGATTGCGAGCTCGTCGCGAGATCGGGAAGAAAGGCGACCGGATTACTTCCTCATGAGATGGGGAAGAAGATCCGCTTCCATGGGGACGAGATGCATGCGATTCATCGCGACATCGCGCGAGCAACTAGGGATGTCGTTCTCTCCAAGCTGAGGATAAACGGCTTCTTAGGCCCGACACCGATCATCTGACGGTGATGAACCTCATCTCGGGCATGCTCGTCGAGGAGTCCAACTCGCCAAATCGCGTCCTGTCCTCTGCTTCTGATTCCGGCAGTGACAAATACAGCAGCAGCGGAGAGAGCGATGACTACGATGATGAGGAGGACGACGAGGAAGATGTTGGCGACGAGGAAGATGTCGTCATCGAGGACGAGGAGAAGTACCGACCTGATATCGGCGATGACGAGTCCTAGTCGGTTGGTGACCTCCTGCATGCCATCATGTATATATAAAATATAACATAGCTTAGGAACATTTTGTACGAACCTTTATTGAAGGCGTAATTTCCCTTTTTTGCGTTGTAATGCTCACCATATATATAAAAGGAATTTAATACTTTGTTCTTCTTTACTCGCTCTTTTGTCCACATGCTCGCTCGTTGTTGATACTCACTAGGCTCATAGGCACGGAGAGATTGAGTACTCGTTGTGCGCAATCTTTGCTCGCATACTTGTCCATAATAACTCGTATAGCGTTTCTCGCGTATCGTTGCTCTCACCTGTAATCTCGTACGTCGCTGCTCTCTCATACCTGCTTGCACGTCACTGCTCGCACCTGTAATCTCACACGTCGCTGCTCGCACCTGCAAGCTCACACTTTTTTATACGCACCTGCCCACTCGTATAAAGTACACCATCATATCTATTCGATTTTTGCAAACTTGGGTTAAATAGCCCAAGGAAAGGTTCCTATTGAAAGGAAAAATAAAAGACTTTCTTTGCTTGCCGACTACGATCCTTCGGATAAGTGAGTTGCACTCGGGGGGTCTCGCAAGATGCACACTCTTGAGGCCAACACTCCTCTTCAACTGGCAAAAATTGAAGGGATCCAGAGATAGAGAACGATAGTCGTGGGGTCCAACGAGATGCTCAAACTCGAGGCTTCCATCCTACCACAGACTCGAACCTTTCAGAACTTCTTTGCTTAGCTGATTCCTAAAGCATGACAGTTATCCCACCTTGTCACAAATAGAGATGCGTCCTACTTCGCAGGACAAACAAATGCTAAGAGAGGATCTTTTAGTCTTCTCACAGACCGGTGACGCCTTTACTAAGGTATCACAATATGAGGTCGATCCTTCATCGAGTTTGGGAGGTTAGCGTCCAGACCTGTTTCTGAAAGTTCCTCCAGTCGATGAGAAGTGTGATTGGGTAGGTAGCTAGGCCAACATACAAGGGGGAGCTAATCTCGACTATCAATGTAGGGTCTTGGACTTATAAGAATGCTTTTAAGACAAGACACACCGTCCCATTACCCGCTCTGGGTTTTTTGGGAGAATCAGGTCGGAGGTAAGTTTCCCAAATCGATCGTGGAGATTGACTTCACTATTTCTAGCTAACTTGAGATGATTCGAATACAGAAGACAACTCGAACCAACCCATGTTTCAGGGGGTGAGGACTTTTATTAAAAGAGGAGAAATAACTTTATAGATAAATAATCATTACAAGTTACCGCTAGGTATAAAACCTTTTCAGGTCGTCCCCGCTCCAAGTGCTTCCCATCATCTCTTCTTTTTAATTTTGTAAGTGATAGCCTTCAGTGGCTAAAGCCTTTTGGACGGTGATGGGTATTTCCCATTTAGGATTCAGCTTTCCAACGACAGCTGCCCTTCCTACCGTATCCACCTTCTTCATAACGAGATCTCTTACAAAAAATTGCTCGAGGCGAATGTCGAAGTGCTTTATCATTCACCTCTTGACCTCCTCTTGGCGGACGTAGGCTACGCCTCAAAGATCTTCAATGTAGTCCAGAGAAAGCTTCTGAGTATCTTCATTTTCCAAGCGCCATTCTTCACTGCCTTCTCCCGCCACTACGAATCATGGGCTCCGAACTTCGAATTCTACTAGGATGAGAGCCTCAGACCCATGGGACAACTTGAAAGGTGTTTCCCCCGTGGATGAGTTAAGAGTTGTTCTCCGAGCCCATAAGACTAAAGGAAGTTGCCATGCATAGTTCCCCTTCAGGTTGGTGACCTTTTTCAGGAGATTGATGATCAGCTTGTTGGTGGCCTCCACCTGTCAGTTAGGGAAGATCTATCTCTAGCTACTTATAGAAGTCTTCCAGCTCCAGGTTGTAAAATTGCGGGTCGTTGTCGGTGATGATGGTGAGAGGGATCACGAACCTACAGACGATCTCTCCCCAGATGAAGTTCTTGACAATCTGAGATGTGGTCTTGGTAGGGCTGTCACGGTTCCGGTTCGGTTCCAGTTTTACTAAAACCATGAACTAAACCACTAAGATAATGGTTCTTCAAATTAGAACCAAAACCTTATTTGGTTTGACCGGTTCTGGTTCCAGCTTAATTTTTGGAACCGTCGTGTCAACGGTTCCGGTTACAGTTCAATAAGAATCAAAACCAAACCGACCACTTACGGTTTGGTCCGATTCCATGCAGTTCGGTCTGGTTCCAATCGGTTCCAACTAAAATCAAAATCTAACTTGATGGAATGAAATAAAAGCGGGTTGTAAATAGTAAAACTCAAAACAACATCGAAAAAAATAATAATTATGTTGCGCACTTCCATGATCAGTGAGATAGTATCAATCACCTTCCTACGCGTGCAGACTTGCCATGAAGTCTAGTTAGCTTGCACACGTCTTGTTGATATGTTCAACTGTAACAATCGACTACAATTAATTGTCTTATGATTACTAATAAATAGTAGTTGTATATCTTCTATATTTTTTAAATAAAATATTTCAAAAAATATGTAAGTAAAATTGAAAATACATTATATAATTGTATAAAAATCAAAAGTATACTGCAAAAATTTACTCCAAACCGCACCAATGACAAACCATACAACACGGTTTTTATGCGGTGAAGTTTTGTTCGGTCCAAAATTGACCCCCTTTAGTGTGATTACAATTTGGGTTCAAAATACATCAGCTTCACATGTGATAGTAAGTATAAATATTATAGATAAATTATAAAATAATAGCAATATAATAATAATAATAATAAACGGGTTGCGGTTCAGTTCTACTTCGGTTCGGTTTAGATCGGGTCTAAAAATCTTGTAACCGCTTGAGACTTGTATGTTGCAGTTTCGGTTCCAGTTCCGGTCTGGATAATAAAATGTAAGAACCACACCCGGACCAATGTTGTTCACGGTTCCAAAATTCAAACTGGAACC
The DNA here is from genome assembly GCA_039513925.1 of Platanthera zijinensis. Classification (NCBI taxonomy): domain Eukaryota; kingdom Viridiplantae; phylum Streptophyta; class Magnoliopsida; order Asparagales; family Orchidaceae; genus Platanthera; species Platanthera zijinensis. The sequence goes on from CM077094.1 coordinate 170,442,376, forward strand.
CGAATAATTTGCGAACGGTTCGGTCTGGTTCTTTGCGGTTCTGGTTCGGTTCCGATTCGATTTGTGATTTTCGATTTTAAGTGATGGCTCTAGGTCTTGGAGAGAGCTTTTGCATCAATCCACTTGGAGTAGTCGATCATGAAGAGGAAAAAGTTCCTCTGACCGTTGGCTTGGTGGAACTGGCCTATCGGGTACATTTCCCAGATGTCGAAGGGACAGGGAGCGGTGATTGAGCGAAGTTGCTGAGCTGGCTGCAACTGAAGAGGTGGGAAGAGCTGACCTTCCAAACACTTCTTCAAGAAGGCTTCTACATACTTCCAAATGATCGGTCCAGGTTGAGGCGATGGTAGACAACATTAGCATTGATCCCTGGCATCTCCGTGGAACTCTAGGCAAAGATGTCTATATTTTCTTGTAAATAGACCACAATCTCCTACTTCCCCTCCAGCATAAGGGATCCTCCAATCTTCAGCAACCCAGGCTCTGCTCCCTTGGAGATCACCTCCACCTCTCCCAGCTCCTCCGCAGCTCTCAGCTTGTCCTCCCATTCTTGGATCTTCTCCAGCCTCTCCGTATCCTCTATCCAGTGATGGTACGGAAAGCTCTAAGGTAGAACTCCCTGACAGTTTGGGATCACCCTGGACCCTCACTTGGACATCAACCTCATAGTACTTCAGACATTTATGATATGATGATAGGACTGCCTTGAAGTAGTTGATGCAGGGTCTTCTGAAGATCGTGTTATAGCAGCTTGGCGCATCCACGGTGACGAACCAACATTGGATTGAGGTGCAGCCAAGGGTCACTAGAATATTTGCTCCTCCCTCCACCTCCTTCTCTTCAGAGAATCCAAAGAGGGGACCGTCCCCAGCTAGGACTCTAGATGGTTCCACCTGTATCCCAATGAATATCCTCTTGAAAATGGCATTCAACGAGCTCCCGTTGTCATCCAGAATCAGATCAACGATAAAATCCTCGATGGAGGCTTGGATGACGAAGGCATCATGAGGGTGTTGGGAAAAACCCTGATGATTTAGCTTAACAAATTATATCTGAGTGATAGGAAAGACAATTAAGTTTAATAAAGTCCTAGGGAGTCAATTGAGAAAGGATATATATATAAAGCACACTGAAATGAAGAGAAAATCATCTAAGTCCAAAGATGCGTCGAATAGATATCAACGCGACACCGAATAGATATTGACGTGATGTGGAATAGATATTAACGCAACATCGACAAGAAGTCGACGCAATATTGACGAGGACTCAACGTTACTTTGAATTGGAAGTGAGGGTACTTAAGTATGAATAAGTCGACATATGCTTTGATAAGAAATCGACGGAATGATAGCTACAAAGATTTTATACAGACTTTGAATTCGACGCTACTTCTATTAGAATTCAACATTACGTCGACAAATCTTCATAACAGAAATTTCTGAATTGATTTCAATCCTCATTCAATCTTGCTGATTTTCTAGAAAATGTTAGTTGGGATTGACCAATATATCTATACGTGATACTTGGAAGAATGACACAGAGAGGCAGAGCATACACACTGATCGATCATCATTAGGGTTTATAGCGGTCTTCTTCCTTAATCACAATGACGATCAAGAATCTCATATTAGATCTTGGATCAACAAGGAATTTGGAAGATCATCATTGATTGAATCTCTTCCATTATCAGTTGTTTGTGGTTGTCATTTATTGGATCTGAATCAGAGAATTAGTGCTTCGTAAAGGAAGAACATGAAGTAACAGCTGGAGATAGATCAAATTTTTTTGTTAAATCAGAGATTCATCAAGTGCTCCAAAGATCATTCAATATAGTCCTCAAGATTCAAGTGAGAGGACATCAAGAGAAGAACCTTTTAAACTCATAATTTTCTCTTGATTATATATTCATTTTATCATTGTGAAAATAGTTTTATGAATCCCTCTTCAAAGGATTCTATGTAAAGATTCTAAAAGTCTCTAAAAGAAAAGAGGCAGTTGTATTGGTTCAAGATTTCCTGATCAAAAGAGCTAGTGTGGTTCTAAGAGTCTCTTAATCAAAAAACTCAGACACTTGATAGTGAATTCCTACCAAAGAAGGGGTTGAAGAGTGGATGTACCCAAGTTGAAGGGGAACCACTATAATCTTTGTGTTTTCTATAATGTGATTTTTCTTTTTATTTATTTTATGATCTCTGTTGGTTGTAATAGATATCTGATTTTGTGTTTGGATCTATGTATATGCAAAATCTGTGATTAGGATTAATAAGTGATTATACAATATTTTAATCTCTATTCACCCCCACCCGTACAGAAAACTCTGAGAAATATTAGCAGCATATCTCCCATTTGAATTGATAACAAGGGAGGTTGATCAATTTCTTGATTAATCTAAGAAAGATCAATCAGAATAAGGTTAACACCTTGATCAAAAGAACATAATTGTTTATATTATATTTATCACTCTTTATTAATTATTATTAATAATGGCTTTGAATTATATCAAAGGTTTTGCATCAACTAGACCACCAGTTTGTAATCTTGATAAGTTTACACTCTGGAAAGCCTTATATATGAATTCTATTGATGAATGAATTTTTGAATCTATTTTGACAGGACCACCAAAGATTTATAGAAGAGATGGAGATGGAAATCCAACTACAGAACTAGTTTCAAGAAATGAATGGTCTGATGTTGAGAAGAGGATCAAGGATTGTGATGCTAAAGCTATGAATATCCTTGTTTCAACTATGTCAGATGACATATTCTAGAAAGTGGCAGAATGTCCATTAGCAAAAGAGATTTGGGAATCTTTATCTAGTATAGTAGATATAAGTTCTGATGAAAGATAAGATAGGATCAAGGATTTTGATCTCACAATATGAGAATTTCTAGAAGAAGTTGATGAATCTGTGGCTGAAATGTATGATAGTTTCAGCCTTATTATAAATGAGCTAAAAGGTTTGAATAAAAAAATCTCTCACACATAGATTAATGACAAACTCCTAATGTGTTTTCCAAGTACTTGAGACTCTAGAATCTGGGCAATCAGAGAAGCAAAATGCAATAAAAAAATAACAACATATGCATTACTTTATAAACTAAAATCTTTTGAGCAGCTCTTGAAGAATAGTGTAGAAGTAGAAGCTAAGGAGAATGCTCAACCATCTAAGGAAAAATCTATTGCATTCAAGGTTACTGAAGATGAATCTTCTACTACTGAAAATGAGATGTTTAATCTTTTAGCAAGAAGATTTAGGAAGTATATTAAAGCTGAAGGATCAGTTAGAAGAGACAAAAATAAACCAAGATTTGACAAAACTCCTAAAAAGGAGATAGCATGTTATAATTGCAAAAAATCGGGACATATTTCAACTGAATATTCTGATCAGCTAAAGAAAAGGTCAAGAACAAAAGACAATAAAAGAAGCTATCAGAAGAAGAATTATAAGAAAAAGGGGAAAAGTTTCATAACAGAAACCTGAAATGATGCAAGTTCAGATTCAAGCTCTTCATCAAATGATGGAGAAGAGAAGGTTGCTGAAGAAGCTTGTCTTATGGCTCTGAGAATGGAATCAGATCATGACCAAACTGAGGAAAAAGACTATCTTTCCACAAGTCAGTAGTAGTATTTGGATAGTGGTTGTTCCAGACACATGACTGGACAAAGAAACATGTTGATAAACTACAAGGCCAAAAATGTCCCCAAGATAGTATTTGGTGATTCTAATTATGATCAGACGAAAGGCTATGATATGATAAAAATTGGAGACATCACTTTCACTAAAGTAGCTTATGTTGAAGGGCTTTAACATAATCTAATTAGTATTAGTCAACTCTATGATAGTAAATACAAAGTTTTCTTCACCAACAATTATTGCCAAATAGTAAGTTCTAGAACATGTGACATTGTGTTATCTGGTTCCAGAAAAGGCAATGTAAATATTCTTGATTTTAGTTCATCCAATAATGAAATATGTCTATTTAATTCAGAAAAAGACAAAAATGTCCTATGACACAAAAGACTAGGTCACATAATTTATAAGACCATAACAAATCTATCAAAAAGTGATTTGGTAAGAGGCTCACCAAAAAGCAAGTACATAAAAATTAATCCATATAGATCTTCTCAATTGGGAAAATAAATAAAATCCTCATTCAAACCAATTGGTAAGAATGATTCTCCCAGAATATTATATTTACTAAATTTGGATTTATTTGGTCCTCTTACCACTTTAAGTTTGGGAGGTAAGTCTTATACTTGGTAATTGTTGATGATTATTCTATATTCATGTGAGTCTTCTATTTGAAAGTTAAATCTGATACTTTCAAGATTCTCTCAAGTTTTATTTAATAGATTCAATCTAAATTTGACAACAAGGTGTTTTTGATTAGAAGTGATCATGACACTGAGTTTGAAAATCAGTTAATCTGTAATTTCTGTGAGAATGAAGGTATTAGACAAAGTTTATCTGCTCCTAGAACTCCACAATAGAATGAAGTGACTGAAAGGAAGAATAAAACACTCATTGAAGCTGGAAGAACTCTATTAATAGAATCTAATTTGTCTAGGTCTTTCTGGGCTGAAGCAGTAAATGCTACAAATTATGTTCTCAATAGATGCTTAATCCACAAACCAAGCTAAAGACACCTTATGAACTTTTGAAGGGTAAGTCTGCAAAGGTCTCTTATTTTAGAATATTTGGTTGCACATGTTATATTCTTAACAATGGAATGAATTATTTGGCTAAATTTGACAACAAGGCTGATGATGGAATATTTTAAGGATATTCCCTATATAGCAAAGCCTACTGATGCTATAATAAAAGAACACCCAAAATTGAGGAATCCATGCATGTAATCTTTAATGAAACTAATGCTAATTCTCAGGAGGAGCAGACTTCCACCAAAGAGTTATTGCAGGAACATGTTGCATTGAAAGAATGTTTTAAAGAATTGAACATTGAGGAGAATATAGCAATAACCACATCAAAGAATGATCATCATTTAAAAGATGATGAAGAAACATCAGATAATGAGATATCTTAAAGGATCATCTGAAATGGGTTTGTGGTATCCAACTGAATCAGAATTTGAGTTACTTGGTTATTCAGATGCTGATTATGCTGGATGCAGATTAGATAGAAAAAGTACCTCTGGAACTTGTTAATTCCTAGGTGCTAGATTGGCGTCTTAATTTAGTTAGAAACAAACATCAGTCTGCACTTCAACATCTGAAGCGGAATAATTGTTGCTGGTAGCTGTTGTTCACAAATCTTATGGATGCAGAATCAATTGCAAGATTATAACTTCAATTTTTCTAACTTCACAATATTTTGTGACAGTTCAAGTGCTATCTCAATTGCATCTAGGGCTGATATCGAGCGAGTTCGAGCGATTTTGGCTCGGCTTGAAATCGAAATTTTCGACTCGAACTCGGCTTGAAATCGACTCAAAATCAAAACTAATTTCGAATCGAGTCAGCTCGACTCAAAATGGATCGATTTCGAGTCGGCTCAAAATCGAATCGAGTTGGCTCGGAATCGAATCGAGTCGGCTCGAAATCGAATCGAGCCGGCTCGAAATCGAATCGAGTCGGCTCGAAATTGAGCAATCTATAGTTTTATTTATAGTTTGCTCAAAATTAAATTAGGCAACCTATAAATTTAACAAATGTAACACTTAAAGCCTTCATTATTTTTATTTAGGTTTAAATCTTATTATTTTTAATCTTAAAATAAGAATATATTAATAAATACATAAAAATTTTAAATTAATTCGAGTTGATTCGAATCATATTTCGAGTGATTCAGAGCTGACTCGAAATCGACTCGAAATCATATTCGAGTCAAATTGAGTCGAATCAAGTTTAACCGATTCCGATTTAGCTCAATTTTCGAAGGATTTTCGAGCGACATTCGAGTTTCTAATAATATGATCGCCCTTAGTGCATCAAACCCTATTCTACACAGCAAAACAAAGCATACAGAGATTAGACATCACTTTCTAAGAGACAATGTGAAGAAAGGTAAGATTATCCTAGAATATGTGACTTCTGAAAATCAGTGGGTGGATATTTTCACAAAACCTCTTGATGAATCCAAACACAATTACTTTATCAATGCTTTGTGCATGTTTGATAAAGCTGCATAATTAATTAAACAAATCATAAACTTGCATTATTCCTACTTTAAAATTGCTGGAAAAACCCAGAAAAAGACTTAAAAAATTAAGTTTGTTGTCGACGGAGTGCCGAATAAAAAGCAACATAACGTCAATTTATATTCAACACGACCTCTATGAGACGGGATTATGAAGAGTGTTAGATTATATCGACATAATGTTGATATCAATATCGATGTAACGTCGATTACTAATAAATGTTTTAAAATACTGAAGATTACTAAACGCAACGTCAACTGCATTTTGGCGCGGAATTATTTCTGCACTAAAATCTGTCGACGTTTCGTCTATTTCCTTGAGCCCTTATATTTCATTCTAAACTCTTCATCTTCCCCGCTCTATTATTTTGACCATTTGCTCTCCAGTTGTTGTGGTGATTTCTACAGGTACTAAATCAACTACACGAACTCAATCACTCCCATGATGACTGAAAAAGAGTTATTAAAGATTATTGGTCAAGCTCTTTCGTCATTAATTGCTGCATTCACAGAACAATTTCTAAAATTTAGAGATGACTGTAATGGTAAACTACTGGCACTTCAAAATTGGCTAAATGAATTGACCAGCTCTTTGGAACTACTTGATGTACAAGTTGATCAAAGTATTATCCCTGCTGAGGTCATCAAATCATTCCGTATTGATAAAGCCTTATATATAGTTATTTTATATAGTTTTTAGTTAATAAATAATTACCTTTTATTTAGTTTTATATTAATATATGTCTTAATTCGTTTCTTTTCATATTTCAGGTTAATCTGGGCTGTTAATAGCAAATTTAAGCTGACAGGATTGATTAGGAGAAATTCTGGAGAAAAGCCGAATTTTCCCAAGTACATGCCCCCTAGTCACGGGTGTGATAGGGGGTGTGACCTTTATCACGGGGCGTGGACTCCAGCTGACGTTCTGGGCCACTTCTATGTCATTTAAACTTACACGCCCCCATTCCACAGGCATGACATGGGGTGTGACCATATTACATAGGGCGTGCCTTCCAGCTGGAGCTCTAGAGCCAATTCTACGCCGGTTATAGGTTACATGCCCTGGTCAATGGCGTGACTCACAGGCGTTACTCAGCAATCAATCGGCCAGTTATCGCAGCGGAGCGTTCGAGTTTACACGCCCTAGGTCACGGGCGTGACCCATCCTGCAAATGCCAGATTAATTTCCGCCGTTTTGTGTTCCCGCAGTTTTCAGACAGAAAAGACACGCCCTAGGTCACAGGCGTGACCTAGGAGCATGACTCACCAACAAACTTCACTATAAATTCCAGACAAGTTCAGGAACTGGGGGAGATAATTAGGAGTCAGTTTTAGAGTTTAGAAAGATATTTCTGTAGTTTAGTTTTAGTTTTATTTCATGTTTTTATGTAATTTCCATTTCTAATATTAGTTTTAGATTTATTTCATTTCAATTTCAAGTTTCTTTCTTTTTTACAATCATGTCTCACTTTTCTTGCTTTTGTAATTCCTTCATTATGTCGAGTAACTAAATTTCATTTAATACTTGATTATGATAAACTTTGAAATGAAGTAGACTTAATTTTTTTCTCAAAATTGTTAAGCTCTCTATTTTTCTAATTTCGATTTATCTTTGATTTATTTTGCGTTGAATTCATATGTCATGAATATGTTCTTCGATCCTAGATCCGTATCCTAAATGGCCGAGAGGTTGCGGATATGAGTAGATCACTCAAAGATAAAAGGAGTTGCATGCACTCCTCGAGAGATGACGACATAAATCTTTCGGATTGGAGTCAAATCCAATAGTGAGGTTCACCGCCTAAAGCAAGCCTATAGGTTTCGACTGGCCGAGAAGTCTTAATCGATCAACCTAAAGTTAGACGAGAGCGTAACCTCAAGAGAGGCGCTTCCATATTTTGGGAACCTCCACGATCGAAGTAAGTAATTAGAAGCTTGCATTTTGTCTTCACATAAAAGTCTATTTTAATCCAAAGAAATTCTAGATTAAGTGTTAAACCTTATTTAGTAAATTTTCTCTTTAAAGATTAATTATTTACTCTTTTTATATTCGATAAAATAATATTAATTTCTGTGAGTATAAGTAGTCAACAGACCCGGAAGATTACGTCACTTGATTTTTTTATTTTAAAATATAATATACTATGAATGATATGTGCTCTTGCCTATAGTTCGTAGAATTTGGAGACAAGAAGTCGACGCAACATTGACAAGGACTCGACGTTACTTTGAATTGGAAGTCAGAGTACTTAAGTATGAAGAAGTCAACACAAGCTTTGATAAGAAATCGACGGAACGTCGACTATAGAAATTTTATACAGACTTTGAATTCGACGCTGCTTCTATTAGAATTTAACGTTACATCGACAAATCTTCATAATAGAATTTTCTGAATTGATTTCAATCCTCAATCAATCTTGCTAAGTTTCTAGAAGATGGTAGTTGGAATTGATTAGTATATATATACGTGATACTTGGAAGAATGACACAGAGAGGCAGAGCATACACAGTGGTCAATCATCGTTAGGGTTTACAGAGGTGTTCTTCCTCAATCACAACGACAATCAAGAATCTCATATCAGATCGTGGATCAACAAGGAATTTGGAAGATCATCATCGATTGAATCTCTTACAATATCAGTTTGTTGTCGTTGTCATTCATTGGATCTAAATTAGAGAATTAGTGCTTATTCTTCTCAAGGAGTTATCAAATCAGATTTAGAAGTAAAGGAAGAACATGAAGTAATAGCTAGAGACAGATCAACAAATCTTTGTTAAATCAGAGATTCATCAAGTGCTCCAAAGATCATTCAATATTATCCTCAGGATTCAATTGAGAGGACATCAAGAGAAGAAACTTCTAAACTCATAATCTTCTCTTGATTTTAAATTCATTTTATCATTGTGAAAAGAGTTTTGTGAATCCCTCTTCAAAGAATTCTATATAAAGGTTCTAAGAGTCTCCTAGAGAAAAGACTCAGTTGTATTATTTCAAGATCTCCTGATCAAAAAATCTAGTGTGATTCTAAGAGTCTCCTGATCAAAAGACTGAGACAATTTATAGTGGATTCCTACCAAAGAAGGGTTAGAATAGTGGATGTACCCAAGTTGAAGGGGAACCACTATAATCTTTGTGTTTCCTGTGCTGTGATTTTTCTTTTTATTTATTTTGTGATCTGTGTTGGTTGTAATATATATCTTATTCTGTGTTTGGATCTATGTATATGCAAAATCTGTGATTAAGATTAATAAGTGATTATATAATATTTTAATCTCTATTCACCCCTCTCCCCTCTAGAGAATAATCTGCAACATATCTCCCATTTCAGAGGGGTTCTTGTTCCCTAAAATGTCCTCCTTGGATAAATTGATGTATTTTAACATTGGCGGCGCTTGAGAGTCAAGGCGATGCTTTTGCGATAGTTTTGATGGAGACTTCCCTTGCGGGAAGCTCCAAGCCCAACGCCTCTGTTGATTACTCCTACTTGCCCTCCTGCTGGGCCTTGGACCACCTTGTCGCGACCTTCTTGGTCTACCTAATTGTTGGGTTAATTGATCCCAATGCCCTAGATTTGTAAGAAGTCAAACAGGTCAATGGCATACACATAGTTGTGTTTGATGTTTGGTTAAGTTCAAGTATGCAGGTTAGTCCTTGATTGGACAGGTGAACACAAAGAAGTGAGCTGGAAAGTCAGGAAAATTGATTAAGGCAAAAGCGTTGAGTGAAGTCAGTTCACTCAATGCTTGGAAGCTAAGCGCTGAGTAAAAAGCGCTGAGTGAACAAGGTCACTAGGCGCCTAATACAAAAGACAGAAAAATGGCTAAAGCAAAAACGTCGAGTGAGGCCAGTTCACTCAGCGCTCCACTGAGTCAGTCAAATACTTGGAAGAGAAGACAACCGCTGAGACAGAAGACTGTCTCAGCACAACTACTGATACAGAAGTCAGTTTAAGCACAACTGCTGAGATAATGCATGAAGAAAGACAGAACCCTGTCTCAGCCCAACTGATGAGACAGATCCGTTGAGACAGAATAAGAGAAGAAATGCTTCTAAGACAGAAGCATTGAGTGAAGTCAGTTCACTCAGCTCCTCCGAAGAATGCAGAAATTTTCTAAGTAAGAAGCGTTGAGTGAAGCCAATTCACTCAACGCCTCAGGAGGAAAGTTGAAGCTAAATCCATTCAAAGGAAGAAGCGTCGAGTGTAGTCAACACACTCAACGCTTTCTAGCAGAGCAGAATTCTCTAAGTACAGAAATGTTGAGTGAAGCTAATTCACTCAACGCCTCAACAAAAGGATGTAGAAGGAAAGGGAAGAAGCGTTGAGTGTAGTCAACACACTCAATGCTTTCAAGCTGAGAAAATAATTCTAAGGTCGAAGTGTTGAGTGAAGTCAGTTCACTCAAATGTCTCAATAGAAGGCAAAAGGTAGAAGCATTGAGTGAAGTCAGTTCACTCAATGTCTCAGCAGTGAAGAAAATTCTCTAAGGCAGAAGCAATGAGTGAAGTCAGTTCACTCAGTGCCTAAGATGAAGTTCAGAATTATTCTAAGTAAGAAGCGCTGAGTGAAGCCAGTTCACTCAATGCCTCAGAACAAGGGAGAAGGAACACTCAACGCCTGAGTCAGTTCAGAGAATTTTTCTAAGTCCAGAATGGCTGATGTTAGCACACGTCAGCAGAAGTCAACAAAAGTTAACTCAGTTCAAACTCATTGCGGGAAAGCTACAGAAGGTGTTGCAAGCTACTATAGTACTTTACTAAGGAAGGTGGAGCTCATCCTCCATGGTTGGGCCCACGAGCTAAAAGTGTCGTTGATCTGAAGACTACAAAAGTGAAGGATTTGACGGAAAAAAATCGGCGAATTAAGAAATCAAATTAATCAATCGATCTTCTAGGTCTCTAAAAGAAAAATGAAAGTACGGTTGTGCATCATCTTCTTCCTCGAGCAAGAAGAGTCTGTTAAGTATAGTGAGCCCAGAAGAGTCTTCAGAGAAAGAACAGGGTAGCTAATCCTTCTGGTTCAGGAGTAAAGAGATAACTAATTGCAGAGGACTATTGCCTTCATCAGCAGGTGCTTGGATTGAAATCTGCTTAGTCCAGGATAGTGGTAGACCCAGAGAAATTTCGTTGGTGTCAAATTTCTTAAACACTCTAATATTACTGTAGGATTCAGTTTTTGAATATGAGTTGTAAGCCTAAAGTTATAAAGGCTGAGTGGTATGATTCTGTAGAGAATCTGAGTTGTATGATCCAAATTTGGATCTGAGTGTAGGGTTGTCCTCCTAGCCTGAGTAGTAGGGTTTTGTGCTTGAGGTAGGTGACTGGATTGTGACTGAGTTGTAGGGCTGTAAGCCTGAGCTTTAAGTCTTGGAGGTGACAAGGTGTAGGGCCTTTGGCCTAAGGTAGGTGATTAATTAATCACTGAGTTGTAGGTGCCTGGAAGGGCACTGAGGTAGGTGCCCAACTGGGGTACTGAGCTGTAGGAACACTTTGTGTTCTGAGTGGTAAGTGTCGTGTAAAGGCATTGAGTGTAGGAACTTGCTGAAGTTCTGAGTGTAGGGCTGAGGCCTGAGTTGTAAGCTTTGAGGAGCATTTTTGGAGGAGTTTGGCCTTGTCTAACCAGGTGTTAGAAAAGTGGGAGGGACAGTGGATGTACCCATAATTTGGGGAACCACTATAAACACTTACGTGTTATTTTCTTTGTGTAGTTTCCTTTTATTCTTGCAGGTTTTAAAAAACACACTAAGAAAAACACAAAAAGAAGTAAAAATGCCAAAAACCTATTCACCCCCCTCTAGGTGTTTAGCTAACCTTGAAAAATAAGACTCACCGATCCTCGTTCCTCCTCTATGGAGCTTGGAACGCTACCGGTCCTGCAGGGCCTCCTTCCTTAACTACTCCCTCTCTATCGCTACTGCTTCTAACCTCTTCCTTGCTTCCCAAAAATTGTGATAAGCCAAGGTCTCGTGCCCCTCTACTCGATGCAGATCGCAGTATAGGGGAACCTCTTCGGCTTGCTTCTTACTGGTTGAACCCTCCTGCGATGTCTATTCCCTTGCCTAGAAATGACCATCGCCTCTTCCTGAGCTCTCCAATGCCTCCTCTCTGGTTGCTGGCCATTCCTCCTCTCCTGATTTTGGTACTAGGGTCTTCCTGGTGGCCTCCACTCGGTCTGGTTCACAGGATATTAGAATTGCGGTGCTTCCTCCCTTCTCTACGGAGCCACTATGGATCTCCTATCTTCCTGCCTCTGAGGCCTCTCCTGCCTCCTCTGCTCCCCCATCCTTGGCTCTTCCTTCTTCCTTCGCTCTTACTGCCTTCTCGAATCTACTACGGCTCTCGCATCTGAAGGTCTTCCTCTTTCATTGGCTCCCAGATTTTCTCTATCCAGTCTTGCCAAGAAGTCTGGATTCTTCTCCTCTCCCTACATGAACTTTTTATCTCTCGATCATCTCTTTGAAATATTTTGGGTGCTTAGACCCAATCTCCAAGCTGAAGAGGCCCTGCTTCAGGAGGAACTTCAGGGCCAGCATCAGGATGAAGCCATCTAGTTTCTCGATATCCATGACCTTCTCCTGGAAACAGTCGATGTAGTGGTCAAGACTCTTATGCTATCCTTGCTAAATCTTGAATAAAGTGGTGACCTCCTTCTTACTCTTCTTGGACGTTGCGAACCTTGCCATCAGGCCATGATGCAGGTCCTCGAAGTGGTAGATGGATCTTTCTGGCAACTGGTCGAACCTGTATCTTGTCTTTCCTTGAAGGTGATAAAGAAGAATCTGCACTTGAAGGTGTTAGTCATGGTACGGATGGATACCACATCCTCGAACCATTGGAGATGATTGAATAGGTCATCTATGCGAGAGTAGTAGTTCAGGACGGGCTCCATGAAGCCTTCGGGAACTAGGGCTGCTAACACCTCATTGGAGAGGGGGCTCCTCCCTCCTGGGAGATGATCTTCATATTCGTGAGTATCCTCCTAATACTCGCCACCTTGCCTAGTATCCTGGAATCTCTCTGGTTCCTCCACATCGCAAAACCAAACGCCTTGTGTACTCACCGGATAATAACACAACTACATTGGTTGCTCCTGCTTCTCTCTTGCTCGATCCTTCTCTGGTCACCTAGGTGGATCCCTTTCCTCGGATGGAGTCCTGTGGCAGGGTGAGGTCATCGTTACATCAGCGTGGGGAGGGTACCTAACAAGTATGGCCCTCTCGATCCTCTGCGTGAACTCCTCAAAAACTGCCATGGTTGCCAAGCCGCATTCTCCTCCTACCAAATTGTCGAATCATGCCGAGCTGCCCACTATCTCCTCCTTCTCGCCTCCATTCACCATCTCGCTTACTCGCAAAACTTTCCTCCTCGGCTACGATCCATGCTCACCACACCAAAGTGTTGATGCCAGAAAAATCCCTACTCCAAAATTCGGATCAAGGTAGCATAAAGTTACCAATTTAGTGGTCGGGCTCGTTGGCTAACGGGCTAGGATGCAGAAATAGAAAGTCAATAAATAGGACATCAAGTGTTGCGACCGGGAGGTCCCACCATGTACCCAGATGCTTTGAAGAAGCTTCCCCTCCATAACCAGAAATTGCTGAGTAGGGTACGAGGTAGATTCTAGCTGGCGACTAAGTCAAGACGGTGACTAAGATGGATAATCGCTAGTTCGTGACTTGTCTCTCTGAAGAAAGGATCGAAAGGCTCAGCTCAAAGTCTAGGAAACAAGGTGGTCGGGAGCTTTTGCAGATTTCAAAGTCCTTACCCTCGTGCCTCTGAGGTCCTATTTATTGGCAAACCCAAAGGGAGGGGGGTATTATTTATAGCCCCACCCCTAGCGACTGGGTGAGTATCTGGGGGAGCTCGCTGAGATTGGGCAAGTATCTTAATTAGTCGTCTACTTTGCGAGTATGCGAGGGGAGCTCGTCATACTCACCCATTCCTTCTACTATCTTGAGTGTCAACTCTGACTTCTGTCTTGACTTGTTGACTTTGACTCTTGCTGACTAGCTCTGGAGAGATCTATCCTCGATGAATATGGGTTGTACACTGCTATTGTGTAGCTTGGCTAAATAAGCTTTGCCTATGAAATAGAACACCAACTCACTCACAAAATTCTATAAAAAACTTTGTAGTCCCTTGTGCAAAGCCTGGAGGGCCATTTTTGTCGTCATGGTAGTACTAGAGTAAGTATAACCTATTGAGCTCAATTTAAAACTTGAGATTAGAAATAGATTCGAACAAAATCACTCTTTTTAGCTTGAGTTCTCATTTCTTTCAGGCTTGCCCCCATGCTTTCTGCTTAGTTCCACATGCCTTTATTTATTTTAGTGGGAATCCACATGGCATATGCCTTCAATGTGCTCATACTTTGATTCTAATGGTATTCATACGCTTCATTAACCGATCCTTCATTTCAATTGGTTAATGTGCAACAGTGGGGCCCTCATTGCTTGGCAGCCTAAGAAGCAGTAAACCACTTGAGCCTTTTGGCAAATTTCAGGATATTACAAGTCCAGAATGGAATGGTCTCTTCTTTCAGGTTGTTTAAACATGAAGGCTCAATGACAGAACTTGGAAGAAAATGTGAATAAATAAAAATGAAAGATCTCCCCTTGTTTCCTGATTTCTAGAACTCTATGCGTTAAACTGTTATACACACTTCTACGCTATTCTCATGACTATGTACAAACCTCTCAATCTTCATGGGTTTTTAATACTATTTTAAATTCTTCCACACACATGCTTTTCCCTCAAAATGAAAGGAGGCAAGCATTTTCCTTTTAAATTCCAACTACAAGCCCTTCTTCTATCAAGAAATATGAATATTAAGGGTAGTTTATTGGGACCGCCCCTCTAAGTTTGCATAATTATAAGTTGTACCCCTCTATCTTTTGAAATTACAAAAACCTACCTCATAAATATACATTTCATAGCGTGCATGCAAAAATTTCCCCAAGAAAAATGCTAGGGGAGATTTTGAGCATGCATGTTATAAAATGTAACCTCACAGAGGAGACTTTGTAATTTCAAAACATAGAAGAGGTGCAAATTGTATATTAATGATGCAAGAAAATTTCTGAGTTGAAGTTGTTCCCAATGAGAAGCATTCATTAGATGAAGCTCAGAGAGCATTGCCATAAAGGAAATTATCCAAAAACTACATTAATCTCCCTGCTTAAAGTGTTCACACATCTTACTAACATTCATTAAGGCTACAAATATCTTAATTCAATTGGAATTGGATTTGCCATCACCACTACTGGAGGTGTCTGCAACATTTCCATAGTTCTATTCAGCATCACTAAAACCACGGTTGTTGCCGCCACCACCATAACCTCTGCCTCCACCATATCCACCACCGCCAAAGCCGCCGCCACCGCTGCCACCACCTTCAAAGCTGCCTCCATCGCCGCCAGAATGTTCCGTAGCAAAATTAACCCGGATACTGCGCCCATGAATTTCCTATTTCATGACAAATATAACTGAGTCAAAGTGGAAAGTAACACTAACAATTCAACACTACATAAAAGGCATATCGTGCTTAAGTGCAGTATAAAGGCATTAGGAGACAAAAGTTGAAGAACATGTTTAGTATGAAAATAAAATTGGAAATGAAATTCCCATTTAAAGGGTTTTGAAGATCATATTTCTAAAGCTTAAAATCCATGTTAATTTCTAATTAAATTCAACCAAATGGCGAAGGCTCAATTTGTTTGAGCATTTTTCTCTGTTACCTTTTTCAAAAAAGGCATGCTTTTTTCTATTTGAATAGCATCCATTTGGGATGGAGTTCCATTCAAGAACAATTTTTTTATTTTCAACTCCAACCGCCCAAACTCCAACTACCACCATCCACCCAAACAAACAAGAAATCTAGCAAACAAATGGTTATCAAACACGTTTTCTAGCTTCAAAAAACCAAGTGAATCCTACATGCTCATGCTCGTTTCATTGCTTGACTGGAAACATGTTTTATAACATGATTCATTTTTACTCATTTTGTGTCAAGAAGGTATAACCAATTCCTATAAAATTTTAAAGAGGCTTTGGAGTGTGAATAATATAATAGTTTTCTACAACATCCAGCCCAATAGTGAAGTAACAAATTTTGACATCAGACAAAATATTTTCTTAGGCTCTATTTGTTTGGGCGTTTCGCTACTCCGTTTTGGGTAAACGCCGCCGGAAGGAGGGTAAACAAATGAACCTCCGGCGGCGTTTGCTCTGTTTCCACCCGCCCGCCTTGAGAAACGCCCCAAAAAGCTCCGTTTGGAGCAGTCATCTCCCCTCTCCGGTTCGAACACTCCGTTTCCACCCGCCGAATCGACCCGCCACCGCCGAACCAAATGGAGCCTTAATTTCAAGAAACCACATGATCTCTAAGAAGAGACGTTTTGCACACTAATGTGCACACATTAATGGAAGTGAAAGAAGCATTTATCTTTGCATACAAGGCAATAAATGTGGTTCAACAACATAATTGGCTCAAAGTTGATGAATCTAGAATCATAGTAAACTATTATTTTATAGAGAATTGTTCTTTACATATACACAAGTCAACATGGTAAACAACATCTTTATATTAAAATGTTGGAACTCTATTACTGATTTGGCCTAGGATCACTATTATTTGTTTAGGATGATTAGTTTGACCCATTTTGAATAGTCTAGGGTCATACGTTTATTTCCAGGGTTGTTACTTCAGAAGAATTCCAGATAAGTGCTGCTCGACGAACACAGAATTCAGATCGACGAAAGCTGAGCTCAGTTCAACGAATGCCGAGCTCAGTTCGACGAACGCCGAGCTCAGTTCGACGAAGAGTTCTAACTCTGAGTTAGCTCGATAAACTCTGGGCTCCGTTCGACAAACGATGATCACAACTCAGAAGCTCAGCTCGACGAACTCCATGCTCAGTTCAACGAACTCCAGGCTCAATTCGACGAACTCCAGGCTCAGTTTGACGATCTCCAGGCTCAATTCGACGAATTTCTTGCAGTGTTCAATGTTCAGACAGTTTTATATTCTGAAAGCAAAATGATTTGAAAGGCTTAATTTCAGTCAGTTACACTCTGATATTTAATGCTAAATATTCTTAATGAATATAGCTGTTTCAGGCAGCATTAAATATGGATTTATCACAGAGTTTAATTCTAATTTATTATCCAGAGCAGTTACAATTCTCAGAGATTCTTCAGACGTTTCAGAATGGTTTTAATTCAAATGTTTGAATTCTTCTAAGAGATTATATATTCAGATTATTGCTGCTTCAAAGGGTGACACTCTTACGGATCACATAAGTTTACAGAGTTAGACTTTCAGGGTGACATACTGTTACTGATTTAGAGACTTACTGATCAACATATTTTTTAACAAATTTTCTGCTTCAGTCTCTGCAAGTGAAAAGTCTTCAACCAGTCAAATATAAGAAGGCCTATAGCCTAAAGAAAAGCATCCCCTTCTGATCTCAAATCTGTACTCAAATCAGGGGGAGCTTTGTGCATCTTCATCCAATAAAGTCTTCTCAGAGATATTTGATAGAGAAGACATCATCAACTCTCTTAGCTTATTTCTTAAACTGTATATAGGGTTTTTAACTTCCTTCAAAAGTTATCTCTTGGTTCATAAATCACCTGATCAAAAGACTTAAGCTTGGTTTTTGGGCACCTGATCAAAAGCTCAAAAGGTTGCAAGATCTCCCTTAGAAAATAAATCTTCTGGTGGCATGACACCTGATCAAAAACCTGTAGTGGATTCCTACCAGGGTGGTAGAAGAGTAGATGTACTCAGGTTTATTGGAGAACTACTATAAATCCTTGTGTCGTCTGTGATTGATTGCTTTCTTTATTTGTGTGCTGTCATTTTTCTTTCTATGTATATATTTATCACTTAATTTAAAATCCGCTATAAAAATAAATTAAAGTTTTTAAAATACTTTATTCACCCCCCCCCCCCTCTAGAGTAAAGTTAGATCTATTCACCACTTTCAATTGGTATCAGAGGTTGGTTATTTGGTTTTACAGGCTAACACCTGAACCAACAGATCTGATAGATCTTATTTTATCTAAAAATTTGTCATGACACAAAATAAAAAGTATTCAAGCACTAGACCTCCTGTTTGCAATCTTAATAAGTTTGCACTATAGAAAGCAAAGATTAGATTATATATGAATTCTAATTATGAGGATATCTACAATTCTATTTTGACAGGACCACCTCTACCTCTGGCAATAACAAGCATCAGTGTTTTACCACCTCCAGAATGGACAGAGGCTTAATGAAATTGAATCTGTTGCTGAGATGTACACAAGACTCAGTCTCATAATTAATGAACTGAAGACCTTGGATAAGGACATTACATTGACAGAAGTCAGTGACAAAATTCTCATATATTTCCGTAGCACATGGGATTCAAGAATCTGGCCAATTAGAAAAGCCAAAAGTGTGAATGAAATCACAACTGAGACTTTGTTGGGCAAGCTCAAATCTTATGAGCAGCTCATCAAAATAAGGGAAGTTTAACAAAAGACTCTACCCTCAGTGAAGATGGAAAAGAGCATTGCTTTCCAAGCAACTGAAGAAGAATAAGTTCCACAGAATTAAGATCTTATGAGTCTCCTGGCTAAAAGGTTCTACAAAATAGCCAGAAAAGACTTCAGGAGAAGATCATCCAGGAACCAAGACAAACCAAGGTATGGAAAAACTCTAACTAAAGAAATTATTTGTTATGGTTGTAGGAAACCAGGAAACATTCTTCCAGAGTGTCCTGAAAATCAAAAGAAGGATAAGAAGAAGGAGAAAGACTCTAAGAAGCACTCACATAAATCATCTTCCAATAAACACAAAAAGAAGGAGAGATGCTTTGTAGCTGAAACTTGGAGTGAATCAGACTTTGAATCTTCATCCAGTTCAAGTGAAGATGAAGAAGAGTCAAGAGCTAAAGAAGTCTATCTGATGGCAATCAATGCATCATGCAGTAATTCTGAATCTGAGTCTGAAGAAGACCAGGTAATTTTAACATTTGATTTTACTTCAGAACAGTTTAAAATAGATTTCAAATTACTTTGTAAAGACTTAATACAATCTGAGAAAGAAATAAAATTTCTCAGAGAAAAATTAATTGAATTAAACAAACTATCTTAAAAAAATATTACACTTGAAGAAGAGTTGAAGATTCTTAAGGAACAAGTAATTTCACTAGAAAATAAATTATCTGAGGCTAAGATGTTTGAAGAATCTCTTAATGAGAGAAGTATCAAACTGATGAATATAACAAACACAGTCAATGCTAGACTGAATGGTAAACTTGGCTTGGGAGCTTCATCAAGTCAACCTCACCTTCTATAGAAAAATATTTTAACTACACCTATATAATTTATTTCTGCTAAAGGAAAAGAAAAATTAGAAGATTTAGATAAAGTGACCGAAGTTTTACAAAAGAATAAGTCTAAACAAAATAAAAATTTTCAGAAAAATTATGTTCAACATAATTCGTCGAACCGAGATCGACGAAATCAATACTATTTGTCGAATAGATCTCGACGAACTCTGAACACAGGATTTGAGTATAACTATTCAATGAATGGTGCTCGACGAAATCAATATGATTCGTCAAACAGAGATCGACGAACGTGGAACACAAAAAGTGAATATTACTATTCTGTTAATGGAGCTCGACGAACTTACCACCATTCGTCGAACGCAGCTCGATGAAATCACTATCATTCGTCGAACTCAAATTTTTTAGACAGAAATTTAAATTCTTTTCAAGAGAATAATAAAACACAAAGATTGAAAAATCCTTTTACTCAGTGGATCATTCCCCCCAGGAGATATCATCCACTTGGTTATAAAGATCAACCTGAATGTTCTTATATTTCAAATTATTATGAAAGAAAATTAGGACCCAAGGTAATCTGGATCAAGAACACCTAATTTGCTTTATACAGGAAAAGAGCTAACCTACCATAGAGAAATAGTGGTATTTGAATAGTGGATGCTCAAAAGACATGATAGGAAGAAAAACTAACCTGAGTGACTTCAAAGCAAAGCTTGAACCAAAAGTCATATTTGGAAACTCCAATTGTGGCTAGACAGAGGGCTATGACAATGTCAAGGTTGGAGTTACCTTCAGGAAGGTAGTTTATGTGAAAAGTCTTAAGCATAACCTTATCTCCATCAGTCAACTATGTGATGAAGGTTATCAGGTATCTTTTAACAAATCTTTATGTTTTATTACATCTGATAAAAACAAGATTGTTTTAACTGAAGTTAAACAAGGTAACATTTATTTAGTCAATTTTAACTCTGATAAATCAGAAATGTGTTTATTTAATCAAATAAGTAAAACTAATGAACTATAACATAAAAGATTATGACATATAAACCTTAGAACTATTGCTAAATTATCTAGGGACAATCTTGTCAGAGGACTACCTTCTGGATCTTACAAGAAGGAAGGACTTTGCAGGGCTTGTCAATTAGCTAAGCAAACTAAAAATAATTTTAAATCCATGTCTAAGAGTGATTCACCCAGAATTTTGTATTTGCTACTTATGGACCTTTTTGGACCTATTGTAATACAAAGTTTGGGATGAAAGTCATATACTTTAGTTATTGTTGATGATTTCTCAAGATTCACTTGGGTGTTCTGAAAGTGAAGGGATAGATACTACTCTAGAGGGGGGTGAATAGAGTTATCAAATTTTGCACAGACAAAACTTAACAGTCTACCCAACTCCCTTGGAGTGAAGTGCGGAATGAAAAGATTATAGATATAAAGTTAACCCTATAGCCTAACACAAGTGATGTGTACAAACACAAGCTAACTGTAATTACAGTTAAGCTTGGAAAACCTAATCAGCAACTAGCAACCTAGTTATATCTAATCACAGCCACAATGCAGGAATTAAACAATGGAATCCAGACGACACAAGGAAATTTATAGTGGTTCCCCAAACAACTTGGGTACGTCCACTCTTCTACCCACACGGTAGGAATCCACTCAGGTTTTTGATCAGGTGCCCTGCCACCAACAGGATCTGCTTCAGGTAGATCCAGAAACCCTTTAGACTTTTGATCAGGTGTCTAAAAACCAAGCACAGGTTTTTGATCAGGTGCCCTGCCACCAAGGGATACTTTTGAAAGGAGTAATAACCCTGTACAGGAGGGGGAAGAAGGTTAAGATGTCTTCTCTATTTTACAAAGATTAGAGAAGCACAAAAGCTTGCACTGAGCTAGAATGCTCTAAAGAATCAAGGCTCCCCCTGGCTCAAAGATGTCCAGGTGAAGTCTTGCTTCAGTGCAGAAAACTCTTCAGAAAGTTCTGAAGGAAAAGCTACAGGAAGAAAGAAAATAATAAAATCAAAGATCTTCAAGCAGCTATCTTCTTCTTCTTCTTCTTCAAAAGAACTCTGAGTTTGAACTTCCTGAAAGCAGGAGAACTCAGGTAAAGAAGAGATGAAGATCTTAACACTTCTCAGTTAGATGGAAATTGCTGAGAGCAGAAAGCTTTTTCTTGATGAAGGCTTGAGAGCTTGAATGAACAACTGGTTAGCTATTAGCTAGCTTGAATCCTTCTTCAAAGGGTCCTTTATATAACATCAGCAAGCAACAGCTCTCTTCCATTTGAAATATTTGTCTTCTTCTGAGCCTTGAGACCTGGCTGTAAATATCAAGAAGACAAAAACATCTCTGCAGCAAAACATTCTATAAAAGGAATAAACCTCTTTCTAAGAAGCTGCAGGCTCAAATCAAATAACAGAAAGACTAAATAAAGTCACATCAGAAATAATCTCTTTATAGCAAAAAGAAGACTTTTCAGTCTAACGGCTATAAAGGGCTGACAATAGATAAAGTAATTTATAAAGACAGCTAATAAGACAAACAACTTTATCTTAAAAAGATTTGACTCAGGCAAAAGAGATGGAGCAAATATTGCTTGGTAATTTTATCATACAGCTTAAAATAATGTGCCAGAAAATGTATTAATTAATTAAATATAATAAATATACAAAATACAAAGGCAGACAGAAAGCGTCGAACGACCCTCGAAGATCGTCGAACGACGCTCGGAGATCGTCGAACTATCAGGCAGATAGTCGAACGATCCAGATAGTCGACCTATCGAAGAAGATAGTCGAACTACCCCGGCAGATAGTCGAACTATCAGAGCAGATAGTCGAACTATCAGATAGTCGATCTATATAGGACAGATAGTCGAACTATCAAGCGCACAGAGATAGTCGACCTATCAAGCAGATAGTCGACCTACCTCAGAAAACAGATAGTCGATCCATCAACAGATAGTCGAACTATCAAAACAAACCAGATAGTCGATCTATCAGCAGATAGTCGAACTATCAGATAGTCGAACTATCAGGACAGATAGTCGAACTATCAAAGACAACAGATAGTCGAACTATCAACAGATAGTCGAACTATCAAGACGAAACAGATAGTCGATCTATCAACAGATAGTCGAACTATCAAAGCGGAACAGATAGTCGACCTATCAACAGATAGTCGAGCTATCAGATAGTCGATCTATCAGAACAGATAGTCGAACTACCTCGCCAAGCAGATAGTCGAACTATCAACAGATAGTCGAACTATCAAGACAAACCAGATAGTCGATCTATCAGCAGATAGTCGAACTATCAGATAGTCGAACTATCAGGACAGATAGTCGAACTATCAAAGACAACAGATAGTCGAACTATCAACAGATAGTCGAACTATCAAGACGAAACAGATAGTCGATCTATCAACAGATAGTCAAACTATCAAAGCGGAACAGATAGTCGACCTATCAACAGATAGTCGAGCTATCAGATAGTCGATCTATCAGAACAGATAGTCGAACTACCTCGCCAAGCAGATAGTCGAACTATCAACAGATAGTCGAACTATCAAGGCAAAACAGATAGTCGACCTATCAACAGATAGTCGAGCTATCAACGCAGACAAAGCGTCGACCAACTGATAGACGATCATCGATCAGCCGATAGATGATAGTCGAGCGGCGTTCGACTATAGTCGAACGAAAAAACTACTTAACCAAATTCTCAATCTGGAAAAGTGAGGATTCTACAGCTAGACTTCTAACCATTGACCATAGATATTTCTTGGGTCAAGGGGCACAAAGGAGAGGACTAAACTCAAATCAAAACTAGGGTACCAACAATCTCCCCCTATTTGAGTTAAGTCTCTCAACATCTAAAACATAAAGCTAGCTAAAGAGCAATAAAATAATACAGGAAAGATTTAAGAATTAACTAGCAGATTATCAAATAGATAAACAAATATAGCACAGCAGTTAATCAAACTATGGATCAACAGAGTCAGGCTTAGAAACAGAAGAGCTAGAAACAAAAGAGATTTTCCTTAAAGGATCATCAGATTCTTTCTTTGACAGTTTCAGGTCCTGCGCACCAATGATCTTCAGTTCTGCAGCTCTTGGGACTACTGCTTCAGGATGCTTTTCCATATATTTTGATGGATCAAAAATCTCAGGATTAATCTGGAACTTTTCAAACTCTTTCTTTCTGTAAGCAGACATGGTAGTTAGACCA
Organism: Platanthera zijinensis; assembly: GCA_039513925.1. Lineage (NCBI taxonomy): Eukaryota > Viridiplantae > Streptophyta > Magnoliopsida > Asparagales > Orchidaceae > Platanthera > Platanthera zijinensis. Next base: position 170,466,106 of record CM077094.1, read on the forward strand.
GTCGTATCTTTTCCTTCTGCTCTAGCTTTTCTTATTTGAGCTGCTCCAACTAGTTCTTGAAAGCGAGCCATCCTAAAGTTAGGATCAAGCTCAGGATTTTCATACACAGGCTCAGGAGAAGCAGCATCAGCTATTTTATCTTGAATAACTAGATAAGACATTAGAGTATACTTAGCAAAAGGTTCTTGCTAGAAATTTTAGAACAAAGTAAACTATTTATCTTTTGAAACAGTTTCCTCAGACTGAACTGGTGATGGAGATGGAATTCTTTTCTTTGGAGAAGGAGGTGGGGAAAAGGTTGGTCTTTGAACCACAGCCTCCTTCATTTGTCTTTGAGAACCATAAAACGATTTGCCTTGCGAGCTTTGATAACTTTGTCTTGGCTGGGGCTGAAAAGAAGCAGATCTTCCAGAAGAGGCAGGATGATTAGCTGATAGGTTCCCAGAGGCTCCTGCACCTGGAGGAGGAGGAGGACCTCTGGGAGTCCATCTTGAGACAGGACTATCATACCTCTTAGTTCTTTTCCTCTCTTTCTGCTGATTCTTTGAAAACCACATCCAGTGCTGAAATTCCTTGGATTTAGGGACAATGCCCTTCAGAATGTAATAGGGAGTATCATTATCTTTACTGGGAGGAGGAGGAGGAGCAGCTTTCCTTTTCTTTGAAGCATCTTTCTTTCTCTTTGACTTCTCAGAAACATCCTAATCATCTTCATCATCAGAATGAGATGAGGGAGGATTTTCATAAGGATCATAGGCTTCTGAAACAGCCTTTTCTTTAAGCTTCAGAGCAGATTTTTCTCTTTCCTCTTCCATGGCATCTAGAGCCAGAAGGGAATCTAAGTCCAACCCTGTTGAGTCATCCCAGATGGTTGACTTTTCAACTTGCAGATCTTTTTCCTTCTCTTTTAAAGATTGTACTCTTAAATCCCAGGCTTCTCTTGCTTGAATTTCTTCCAAATTCAGAACAGGGGAGTCATCTTTGACTTCATCTTTCTCAGACTCATCTTCTTTATTATCTAAAAAAGATTCCAATTCAGGATCTACTTGAATATCAGAAACACTTGGATCAGCTTCAGAAACAACTGCTATGATCTGAGCAGCTAAATCTTCTCTAATAACATCTGTAGAATTATGAATATAGATCTGCTAAATAAACAGAAATCATTCCTTCCAGGAATTCACAAACTAACAAATTAATCGACTCATCAACAAAACGGATGAAAGAGTTACCTTCATACTTGACCATCTCCCATGATTCATCTAGATATGCAGTTATAATTCCTTCCAGGAATCTAGCAACCGCAGGAGTGGTGAGGTCTTCTATGCAGACTTTTACTGCAATCTCAGATAACAAGATTCCATCTGCTATTTCTTTATCTGATAAAATTGGAGCTATTTCTTTCTCAGCAGGAACAGACTCTTCCAGGGCTGTCATGACTGTATCTTTTATAGCTGGAGGGGAGGCAGGATGGTCTGAGGCATCTTCATGGAACATCTCCCCCTGCCTGATTTCAGTGGAGACTGAAACCAGGCCCCTTGAGGAAGATGGCTCAGCAGATTTTGAAAGGGATTTGATGGAGGCAGATAAGATATCAATGGAGGCTGCAAGGGGAGCGATTGCCTCTTCAATCATGGTTTTGATTGAGGGGGTAATCAACTCCACAATGCGGGAGATGAATTCAGGAGAGATCTCAAGAGATGATGGATGTGAAGTGGATGGAGCTGCAGCAGATATGGTAGTGGTGTTGGGATGAGAAATGGTGTGGACAGGGGATCGAGCAGGAGATGGAGCTGGAGAGTTAATTGGGGAATTAACTGGGGAATGAATGGGAGACAGAGGAGGAGTAGGAATTCTCTCTGATCCTAACAAATCAAAGCTAGGAGCAGATATCCTAGCCAGATGAGCAGGTAGAGGAGAAGTTGGAGGGGAAAGAGGAACAACCGTAGTTGTTTCTGGAGCAGGAGAGGAAGAAGGTCGTACTTCAGCTGAAGTTGATGGTACTTCAACTGAGGCAGACAGCAAAGCAGAGGAGGAGGAGGGAAGAGCTGAGCCAGCTTCAACATGGTGAGGAGTGACTGATTCAGTCCTGGTGTCCTCAGATGTTGCTGGAGCAAGTTTCACAAAAGTTCTTTTCCACTTAGAGAACAGGTTGGGATCCATCTTCTTGCTCGCATTGATTGTTGTTGTAGTTGAACTCAGCAGCTGGGGGTATTTATCCTTAAGGAAGATTCCAATGACCCTTTCTAGGGTGACTTCCTTCTTACCAGTCTTTTTCCTGATTAAATCAAACACAACTGCTGCCCAATCTATCCTTTTTCGATTAACAATCGCACACATGAGTGCGAATTGCTGCCTTGTTATATTGTCGTGGGCAGAGTGCTTACCCAGGAGCACTTTTCCTACTAGCTCAGCAAGAAACTTGATTTTGAAGGGGAAATTCACTTTGAGCAGCTTCGTGGGAATGCTCTCAGCATGTCCCAGCTCAACTAGCATTCTTCCGAATTCCTGAGCATCTTGCTCATAATCCTCGTCACCATTAACTAATCCAAAAACATCAGATAAAATGGCCGGAGTCAGGATTACCTCTTCTCCGCCGATGGTACCTGTCATCGATTCGTCGGTGGAGGACGACGTGAAGGCCCATTCCTTGATTTCTGGGATGTTTATCTTAATCCTTGCAGACATTAACTTCTCTAATCCCTGATCCCGGCACAGCTATAGAACTTCTACGATTCCGGCATCGCAGCTGCTGAACGCGTCGAAATCCACGCTAAATCCTGCATCAAACTTCACGACGGCTAGAACTGCTGGGGAAACCGCCATTGATTCGCTGGAGAAAGCTCGAGAAAGCTGCAGAGAACGAAGAAGACGAAACGCCCGGAAATCGCAAGCGGGAAAGCAGAATGCGAAAGGGCACGCTCCGTCGACGATAAAACACAAGATCTTTTAACCTAGGTCGACTATCGGCTTTATATTAGACCGGGAATAGTCGATCTATTAAAAAGATACTTGACCCGATAGTCGAACGGCCGTTCGACGATCGGCTCAGAAGCAGAGTAGTCGAACCATCGTTTGGCTATTTCTGGCTTCACAAGCAACAAGCTGCCGTCGTTCAGAGATCGACGATGAGCTCAACCTGTTCGACGATGGTCGAACGTCGATCGACGATCTTCAAACAGATAAGCTATCATTAACCAGAGGTCGACGATAGGCTTAATCCGTTCGACGATCTTCGATCATCGTTCGACGATCTTCAAGCAGATTTCAACATAGGCAAATATAGTCACACTTAGTCTCGTCCATTAATCATGCCTAGTTGAACTAAAAAGAACAGATGCTTCTGTTCATCTAAGGGCTTGGTGAATATATCACCTCTCTGAAACTCAGTGGATATGAACTCAAGACAGATCTTGTTCTTTTCCACACAATCTCTCAGGAAATGGTGCCTAATCTCAATGTGCTTCGTTCTAGAGTGGTGCACTGGATTTTGTGCAATTGAGATAGCACTGGTACTATCACACATGATCTTGGTGTTCTTGTGTGAGTAACCATAATCCACAAGCTGGTTTTGAATCCACAGGATCTGTGAACAACAACTGGCAGCTGCTATATATTCAGCCTCTGCAGTTGAAGTTGAGACAGAAGCCTGCTTCTTATAGAACCAAGAGACCAATCTCTCTCCCAGGAACTGGCAAGTTCCTGAGGTGCTCTTCCTGTCAACTCTGCAGCCAGCATAATCAGAATCAGAATATCCAATTAATTCAAACTCTGACTCAGCTGGGTACCAAAGTCTTAGATCTGGACATCCCTTCAGGTATCTCAGGATTCTCTTTAGAAGAATCAGATGAGATTCCTTGGGGTTGACCTGGAATCTAGCACAAAGGCATGTAGCAAACATTATATCTGGCCTACTTGCAGTTAGATATAATAGGGAACCAACAATGGCCCTATAATTCTTTTGATCAACTGGCTTGCCGTGATCATCAGAATCAATAACTACATTAGTAGCCATGGGTGTAGGCATTGCTGAAGCATCAGCCATCCCAAATTTCTTTACCAATTCCTTGACATATTTGGATTGGGAGATGAAGATACCATCAGCATCTTGCTTAACTTGGAGACCAAGAAAGTAAGACAGCACACCCATGCTACTCATCTCAAACTTAGAGTGCATCAGGTCAGAGAACCTTTTGCAAAGTTTGGGATCAGTGGAGCCAAAAATAATATCATCTACATACACCTGAACTAACAGGATTGTGTCCTTGTGATGCTTGACGAAAAGGGTTCTATCAACTACTCCCCTAGTAAAGTTGTGCTCTAACAGGAAACTAGCTAAGGTCTCATACCAGGCCCTAGGAGCTTGCTTTAGTCCATAAAGAGCTTTCTGTAACTTAAACACATGAGACGGCTGAGTTGAAGAAACAAACCCTGGTGGTTGTTCAACAAACACCTCTTCCTTAAGCTCACCATTTAGGAATGCACTTTTGACATCCATTTGGAACACCTTAAACTTCATGAAGGCTGCATAGGCCAAGAAGATTCTTATTGCTTCTAGCCTTGCAACAGGAGCAAAGGTTTGGTCATAGTCTATACCTTCCTCCTGTCTGTAGCCCTGAGCTACAAGCCTAGCTTTATTCCTTATTATAATTCCATTTGCATCTAACTTGTTTCTATACACCCACTTGGTGCCTATGATCAGTTGGCCTTTAGGTCTTGGAACCAAAGTCCAAACTTTACATCTCTCAAACTGATTGAGCTCCTCTTGCATTGCAATGATCCAGTGGGGATCTAGCTCTGCATCTTTAAAGGTGAGGGGCTCAAACTGTGAGAGGAAACAAGCATGCATCACATCCTGTCTTAATTGGTGTCTTGTTTGCACACCAGCTGATATGTCTCCAATCACTTGAGATGTGGGGTGATCTCTAAGTGTGACAATATCAGCAGGTGGGATGTGATCTTCAGCAACAGTTGGGATTAATTCCTCAGGAGGAATTTGATCTACTATTGGTGGTACAACAACAGCTTCAACAGCTTCAGCAATGTCTTCATCACTGTCTGATTCAGTGATCTGAAGAGTTGATAGTTGAAGAATTTCTTGAGGGACATCAGGTACCTGCAAAGAACTGGAGGAAGGAGAATTTTCCTTCTCCTTGTAAAACATCTGAGACTCATCAAAAGTCACATGCACAGATTCTTCTATCTTACAGGTAGATTTGTTATAAACCCTATAAGCTTTGCTTACTTGGGAATATCCAAGCATGATTCCCATTGAAGCTTTTGCTTCAAATTTTCTAATATATTCTTTATTATTATTATGAATATAAACAATACAGCCAAAAACTCTAAAGTAATTAATTTTTGGTTTCTTTCCTTTAAGCAACTCATAAGGAGTTTTACACTTAAGTTTGTGTATCAAACTTCTATTCAAGACATAGTTGGCTGTACTAACAGCTTCTGCCCAATAGGATAGAGGCATGTTAGCATCTGCCAATAATGTACTAGCAGCTTCAATTAGTGTTCTATTCTTCCTTTCAACTACCCCATTTTGTTGGGGAGTTCTAGGAGCTGAGAAGCTATGTTTGATACCTTCTCTCTTACAGAATTCTTGCATGAGAAGAGAGTCAAACTCAGTACCATGATCACTTCTGATCAAGGCCACATGAGTAGAGTACTCAGTCTGCACACATAATAGAAAGTCTGTAAGGGCTTTGAAGTTATCAGACTTAGTTCTCAAAAATAAAACCCAACTGAACCTAGAGAAGTCATCTACAATTACTAAAGTGTAATACTTCCCTCCTAAACTCTGTACATTTATTGGGCCAAAAAGGTCCAAATGTAATAAATACAGGATTCTAGGAGAATCACTTTTATTTACAGATTTAAAAGAATTCTTGGTTTGCTTGCCTAGCTGACAAGCCTTGCATAGGCTCTCCTTCTTGTAGGGGGAAGAAGGTAAACCTCTAACAAGGTTGTGTTTAGATAACCTAGATATATTTTTAAGGTTTACATGGCTAAGCCTTTTATGCCAAAGGGAATTATTATTAAGGGTTACTTCATTAAACAGGCAGATTTCAGAATGAGATGAATTGAAATCTACTAAATAAATATTACCTATTCTAATACCTACTAAAACAACATTATTATTTAAAGTAATATTGCAAGAGAAATTAGAAAATGAAACCTGGTAGCCAGCATCACATAGCTGGCTGACTGAAATCAGATTATGCTTTAGTCCATTGACATAAGCAACTCTCTTGAAAGTAACTGCTCCAATTGTGATCTTGCCATAGCCTTCTGTCTGACCACAGCTGGAGTCTCCGAAGATAACCTTTGGGCCAAGCTTAGCTTTGAACTTTGACAGTAAATCTTTATTTCCTGTCATATGCTTAGAGCATCCACTATCCAAATACCACTTGTTTTGAGTGATTGGATAGGCCTTCACCTGCAAGACAATTATTTAGACAGAGTGGACCCAGGTAACCTTGGGTCCCTTGTTTTTCACATAAGAAAAACTAGAAATATATGAGAATGCAGGCTGAGGGTGATAACCTAGTGGGTGAGATCTCCTAGGTGGGATTCTCCATGCAGATGATGGGTCAACAAACCTAGGGTTTCTATTCTCATTTTGGTTTCTAAGGAATTGATTATGATTTTGAAAATCATATTGAAATCGTCGATCGACGTTCGACGATGGGCGCTCAGATCGTCGAGCTTCGTTCGACCATGGAGCTTCCGATCGTCGAGCGGCGTTCGACGCTCTTTGCATTTCTTTAAAGAACTTCTTTCTCTTTTCTCTCTTAGCTTTATTTAAGGTTTTATTAACCAGATTTACTTGCTCAGTGTTCTTCTTTCCACTAGCTGAAATGAAGTTCACTGGAGTTGAAAGATTATTTTTAAGAAGGACTGGGGGTTCACTGGGAGAAGCTCCTAAGCCTAGTTTATCATTACCTGACCTAGTGTTAGTCATGCTGGTAATTTCTAACAACTTAAGGCTTCTACCATTAAGGGATTCTTCTAATCTCTTAGACTTAGCTAATTCTATTTTAAGAAATTTAATTTCTTCACTACAAGTAGTGAGATCTTCCTTTAACCTAACATTTTCAGAGGCTATTGATTCTGAGTCAGCTAACCTATTTCTAAGTTCTTTTATTTCCTTTTCTGAGCTAATTAAATCTAAACATAAAGATTTAAATTCTAATTTAAATTCTTCTGAAGTAAAGTCATAAGAAGAAAGTACCTCATCTTCTGTAGGCATCTCTTCATCAGAATCAGAACTCTCTGCAGCAGAGTGGTTGCTGCAGGCATCTATTGCCATTAGGCAAACTTCTTTTGCCTTCTTCTCTTCCTCATCTTCACTGGAGCTTGATGAGGAGGATTCTTCATCAGAATCACTCCAGGTTTCAGCAATGAAACCTCTCTCCTTCTTCTTGTTTTTGTAGGAGGATGGCTTGGAGTGCTTCCTGTGTTGTTCTTTTTCTTTTCTCTTTTCTTTGTTCTTCTCCTCTGGACATTCTGGCAAGATATGTCCAGGCTTCCTGCAACCATAACAAATGATTTCTTTAGCGGGAGAGCGATCATACCTTGGTTTGTCTTCATAGCGTGAAGACTTCTTTCTGAACTCCTTTCTTCCCATCTTGAGAAACCTTTTGGCAAACAATGCCATAAGTTCCTCATTAGATTGGCTGCCTTCAGAAACATCTGCAGCCTTAAGAGCTAGAGATTGCTCTTTTCTTGTTGGAATGGGGGTCTTGGTGTTGGTACCCTAGTTTGATTTGAGTTCAGTCCTCTCCTTTGTGCTCCTTGACCCAAGAAATATCTATGGTCAATGGTTAGGAGTCTAGCTGTAGAGTCCTCGCTTTTCCAAATTGAGAATTTGGTTAAGTAGTTTTTCGTTCGACTATAGTCGAACGCCGTTCGACTATCGTCTATCGACTGATCGACGATCGTCTATCAGTTGGTCGACGCTTTGGTCTGCGCTGATAGTTCGACTATCTGTTGATAGTTCGACTATCTGTTCTGCGCTGATAGTTCGACTATCTGTTGATAGTTCGACTATCTGTTCTGCGCTGATAGTTCGACTATCTGTTGATAGTTCGACTATCTGTTCTGCGCTGGTAGTTCGACTATCAGTTGATAGTTCGACTATCTGTTCTGCGCTGGTAGTTCGACTATCTGTTGATAGTTCGACTATCTAGTTTGTTTTGATAGTTCGACTATCTTTTGATAGATCGACTATCTGTTTTCTGAGGTAGGTCGACTATCTGCTTGATAGCTCGACTATCTCTCTGCGCTTGATAGTTCGACTATCTGTCCTAGATAGATCGACTATTTGATAGTTCGACTATCTGTCCTGATAGTTCGACTATCTGCTGCGGTAGCTCGACTATCTATTTGATAGCTCGACTATCTGGATCGTTCGACTATCTGCCCGATAGTTCGACGATCTTCTGGCGTCGTTCGACGATCTTCGAAGGTCGTTCGACGTTTTCTGTCTGCCTTTGGATTTTGTATTTATTTATTATATTTAATTATTTAATACATTTTCTGGCACGATATTTTAAGCTGTATGATAAAGTTTCCAGGCATTATTTGCTCTATTCTTTCTGCCTGAGTTTAAATCTTTTAAGATAAAGTTGTTTGTCTTATTAGCTGTCATTTTAATTTACTTTATCTGCTGTCAGCCCCTTTATAGCCGTTAGACTGAAAAGTCTTCTTTTGCTATAAAGAGATAGTTTCTGATGTGACTTTATTTAGTCTATCTGTTTATTTGATTTAAGCCTGCAGCTTCTTAGAAAGAGGTTTATTCCTTTTTATGGAATGTTTTGCTGCAGAAATATTTCTGTCTTCTTGATATTTACAGCCCAGGTCTCAAGGCTTAGAAGAAGACAAACAATTCAAAATGGAAGAGAGCCGTTGCTTGATGATGATATAAAAAGAACCCTTTGCAGAAGGATTGAAGCTAGCTGTTACACACATATTCAAAAGCACTCAAGCCTTCATCAAGCTCAAGTTTCCTGCTCTCAGCAAACTCCATCTAACTGAGAAGTGTTAAGATCTTCATCTCTTCTTCACCTGAGTTCTCCTGCTTTCAGGAAGTTCAACTCAGAGTTTCTTTGAAGAAGAAGAAGAAGAATAGCTGCTTGAAGAAATTTCTTTTTGTTATTTATTTTCTTCCTGTAGCTCTTTCCTTCAGAATTTTCTGAAGAGTTTCTGCACTGAAGCAAGACTTCACCTGGACATCTTTGAGCCAGGGGGAGCCTTGATTCTTTAGAGCATTCTAGCTCAGTGCAAGCTTTTTGTGCTTCTCTAATCTACTGTAAAATAGAGAAGACATCTTAACCTTCTTCCCCCTCCTGTACAGGGTTATTACTCCCTTCAAAAGTATCCCTTGGTGGCAGGGCACCTGATCAAAAACCTGTGCTTGGTTTTTTAGACACCTGATCAAAAGTCTAAAGGGTCTCTGGATCTACCTGAAGAAGATCCTGTTGGTGGCAGGGCACCTGATCAAAAACCTGTAGTGGATTCCTACCGTTTGGGTAGAAGAGTGGACGTACCCAAGTTGTTTGGGGAACCACTATAAAATTCCTTGTGTCGTCTGGCTTGTTTATTATTTTTCTTGTACTGTGGCTGTGAATAGATATAACTAGGTTGCTAGTTGCTGCTTAGGTTTTCCAGGCTTTAACTGTAATTATAGTTAGCTTGTGTTTGCACACAACACTTGTGTTAGGCTTTAAGGTTAAACCAATATCTATAATCTCTTCATTCCGCACTTCACTCCAAGGGAGTTGGGTAGACAGTTAAGTTTTGTATTGTGCAAAATTTGATTACTCTATTCACCCCCCCTCTAGAGTAGTATCTATCCCTTCACTTTCAATTGGTATCAGAGGGAGGTTGACTGACTGTATAGGCTAACACCTAAGTCACAAGATCCTGATAGATACCAAGAGTTTATAGAAATTCACTATCATGGCCCAGTCTAAGGATTATTCTAGCACCAGACCTCCAGCATGCAACTTAGCAAAGTTTGGCATCTGGAAGGCAAGGATCAAACTTTATATGAACTCTATTGATGAGAGTATTTTTGCTTCTATTTTGTCAGGTCCCCCAAGAGCACCTGCTGCTGCCACTGCCTCATCATCTGATTTGAGTGCAGTGCCTCCTCCAGACTATAATGATGAGTACAAGAAGGCCAAAATTGCTGATGCCAAAGCAATGAATATACTGGCTCAGACTATGTCTGATGAGGTGTTCCAGAAGGTGGCCGACTGCTCCTCAGCTAAGGCCATGTGGGACACACTGAACCAGATTGTAGCTGGTTCAGCTGATGAAAGGAAGGACAGGAGGTCCAACCTTATCTCACAGTATGAGAACTTCAAGAAGACTGATGCTGAATCAGTTGAAGCGATGTACACCAGGCTCAGCTCAATCATCAATGAGCTGAGGACCCTTGACAAGGATATCTCATTGACAGAGGTCAATGATAAGATCCTTATGTGCTTTCCTAGCACATGGGATTTAAGGATCTGGCCAATCAAGGAAGCCAGAAGCACCAATGAGATATCAACTGAAGCCCTTCTCGGCAAGCTCAAATCTTTTGAGCAAGTGCTGAAGACAAGGGAAGCTGAAGCAGAAGCCAAGACCCCCACTCCAACAAGAAAAGAGCAATCTCTAGCTCTTAAAGCTGCTGAAGCCTCAGAAGGCAGCCAATCAAATGAGGAGCTCATGGCATTGTTTGCCAAGAGATTTCTCAAAATGGGGAGAAAAGAGTTCAGAAGAAAATCTTCAAAGTATGAAGAAAAGCCAAGGTATGATCGTACTCCAACTAAAGAAATTATTTGTTATGGGTGCAGGAAGCCTGGACACATTTTGCCAGAGTGTCCAGAGGAGAAGAACAAAGAAAAGAGAAAAGATAAAGAACAACACAGGAAGCACTCCAAGCCATCCTCCTACAAAAACAAGAAGAAGGAGAGAGGTTTCATTGCTGAAACCTGGAGTGATTCTGATGAAGAATCCTCATCCTCAAGCTCTAGTGAGGATGAAGAAGAAAAGAAGGCAAAAGAAGTTTGCCTCATGGCAATAGATGCCTGCAGCAACCACTCTGCTGCAGAGAGTTCTGACTCAGATGAAGAAATGCCTACTGAAGATGAGGTACTTTCATCTTATGATTTTACTTCAGAAGAGTTTAAGTTAGATTTTAAATCTCTATGTTTAGATTTAATTAGTTCAGAAAAAGAGATAAAAGAACTTAGAAATAGGCTAGCTGACTCTGAATCAATAGCCTCTGAAAATGTTAGGTTAAAGGAAGAACTCACTACTTGTAGTGAAGAAATCAAATTTCTTAAAATAGAATTAGCTAAGTCTAAGAGACTAGAAGAGTCACTTAATGGTAGAAGCCTTAAGCTGTTAGAAATTACCAGCATGGCTAACACTAGGACAGGAAATGATAAATTAGGCTTAGGAGCTTCTCCCAGTGAACCCCCAGTCTTGCTTAAAAATAACCTTTCAACTCCAGTGAACTTCATTTCAGCTAGTGGAAAGAAGAACACTGAGCAAGTAAACCTTGTAAATAAAACTTTAAATAAGGCTAAGAGAGAAAAGAGAAAGAAGTTTTTCAAAGAAATGCAAAAAGCGTCGAACGCAGCTCGACGATCGGATGCTCCATGGTCGAACGAAGCTCGACGATCTGAGCGCCCATCGTCGAACGTCGATCGACGATTTCAACATGATTTTCAAAATCATAATCCATTCCATAGAAACTTAAATGAAAATAGAAACCCTAGGTTTGTTGACCCATCATCTGCATGGAGAATCCCACCTAGGAGATCTCACCCTCTAGGTTATCACCCTCAGCCTGCATTTTCTTATATCTCCAGTTTTTCTTATGTGAAAAACAAGGGACCCAAGGTTACCTGGGTCCACTCTGTCTAAATAGTTGTTTTGCAGGTGAAGGCCTATCCAATCACTCAAAATAAGTGGTATTTGGATAGTGGATGCTCTAAGCATATGACAGGAAACAAAGAGCTACTGTCAAAGTACAAAGCAAAGCTCGGCCCAAAGGTTATCTTTGGAGACTCCAGCTGTGGTCAGACAGAAGGATATGGCAAGATCACAATTGGAGCTGTTACATTCAAGAGAGTTGCTTATGTCAGTGGACTGAAGCACAACCTGATTTCAGTTAGCCAGCTATGTGATGCTGGCTACCAGGTTTCTTTTTCTAACTCCTCTTGCAATATTACTTTAAATAATAATGTTGTCTTGATAGGTAATAGAATAGGCAATATATATTTAGTAGATTTTAATTCATCTCTTTCTGAAATCTGCCTGTTTAATGAATTAACCCTTAATAATAATTCTTTATGGCATAAAAGGCTTAGTCATGTAAACCTCAAGAACATATCTAGGTTATCTAAGCACAACCTTGTTAGAGGTTTACCTTCTTTCCCCTACAAGAAGGAGAGCCTATGCAAGGCTTGTCAGCTAGGCAAGCAAACCAAGAATTCATTTAAATCTGTTAATAAAAGTGATTCTCCTAGAATCCTGTATTTATTACATTTGGACCTTTTTGGCCCAATAAATGTACAGAGTCTAGGAGGGAAGTATTACACATTAGTAATTGTAGATGACTTCTCTAGGTTCAGTTGGGTTTTCTTTTTGAGAACTAAGTCTGATAACTTCAAAGCCCTTACAGACTTTCTACTTTGTGTGCAGACTGAGTACTCTACTCATGTGGCCTTGATCAGAAGTGATCATGGTACTGAGTTTGACTCTCTTCTCATGCAAGAATTCTGTGAGAGAGAAGGTATCAAACATAGCTTCTCAGCTCCTAGAACTCCCCAACAAAATGGGGTAGTTGAAAGGAAGAATAGAACACTAATTGAAGCTGCTAGTACATTGTTGGCAGATGCTAACATGCCTCTATCCTATTGGGCAGAAGCTGTTAGTACAGCTAACTATGTCTTGAATAGAAGTTTGATACACAAACTTAAGTGTAAAACTCCTTATGAGTTGCTTAAAGGAAAGAAACCAAAAATTAATTACTTTAGAATTTTTGGCTGTACTGTCTATATTCATAACAATAATAAAGAATATATTAGAAAATTTGAAGCAAAAGCTTCAATGGGAATCATGCTTGGATATTCCCAAGTAAGCAAAGCTTATAGGGTTTATAACAAATCAACCTGTAAGATAGAGGAATCTGTGCATGTGACTTTTGATGAGTCTCAGATGTTTTACAAGGAGAAAGAAAATTCTCCTTCCTCCAGTTCTTTGCAGGTACATGATGCCCCTAAAGAAATCCTTCAACTTTCAACTCTTCAGATCACTGAATCAGACAGTGATGAAGACATTGCTGAAGCTGTTGAAGCTGTTGTTGTTCCACCAACAGTAGATCAAATTCCTCCTGAGGAATTAATCCCAACTGTTGCTGAAGATCACATCCCACCTGCTGATATTGTCACACTTAGAGATCATCCCACATCTCAAGTGATTGGAGACATATCAGCTGGTGTGCAAACAAGACATCAATTAAGACAGGATGTGATGCATGCTTGTTTCCTCTCACAGGTTGAGCCCCTCACCTTTAAAGATGCAGAGCTAGATCCCCACTGGATCATTGCAATGCAAGAGGAGCTCAATCAGTTTGAGAGATGTAAAGTTTGGACTTTGGTTCCAAGACCTAAAGGCCAACTGATCATAGGCACCAAGTGGGTGTATAGAAACAAGTTAGATGCAAATGGAATAATAGTAAGGAATAAAGCTAGGCTTGTAGCTCAGGGCTACAGACAGGAGGAAGGTATAGACTATGACCAAACCTTTGCTCCTGTTGCAAGGCTAGAAGCAATAAGGATCTTCTTGGCCTATGCAGCCTACATGAAGTTTAAGGTGTTCCAAATGGATGTCAAAAGTGCATTCCTGAACGGTGAGCTTAAGGAAGAGGTGTTTGTTGAACAACCACCAGGGTTTGTTTCTTCAACTCAGCCTTCTCATGTTTTTAAGTTGCAGAAAGCTCTTTATGGACTAAAGCAAGCTCCTAGGGCCTGGTATGAGACTCTAGCTAGTTTCCTGTTAGAGCACAACTTCACTAGGGGAGTAGTTGATAGAACCCTTTTCGTTAAGCATCACAAGGACACAATCCTGTTAGTTCAGGTGTATGTAGATGATATTATCTTTGGCTCCACTGATCCCAAACTTTGCAAAAAGTTTTCCAACTTGATGCACTCTAAGTTTGAGATGAGTAGCATGGGTGTGCTGTCTTACTTTCTTGGTCTCCAAGTTAAGCAAGATGCTGATGGTATCTTCATCTCCCAATCCAAATATGCCAAGGAATTGGTAATGAAATTTGGGATGGCTGATGCTTCAGCAATGCCTACACCCATGGCTACTAATGTAGTTATTGATTCTGATGATCACGGCAAGCCAGTTGATCAAAAGAATTATAGGGCCATTGTTGGTTCCCTATTATATCTAACTGCAAGTAGGCCAGATATAATGTTTGCTACATGCCTTTGTGCTAGATTCCAGGTCAACCCCAAGGAATCTCATCTGATTCTTCTAAAGAGAATCCTGAGATACCTGAAAGGATGTCCAAATCTAGGACTTTGGTACCCAGCTGAGTCAGAGTTTGAATTAATTGGATATTCTGATTCTGACTATGCTGGTTGCAGAGTTGACAGGAAGAGCACCTCAGGAACTTGCCAGTTCCTGGGAGAGAGATTGGTCTCTTGGTTTTGTAAGAAGCAGGCTTCTGTCTCAACTTCAACTGCAGAGGCTGAATATATAGCTGCTGCTAGTTGTTGTTCACAGATCCTGTGGATTCAAAACCAGCTTGTGGATTATGGTTACTCACATAAGAACACCAAGATCATGTGTGATAGTACCAGTGCTATTTCTATTGCACAAAATCCAGTGCACCACTCTAGAACGAAGCACATTGAGATTAGGCACCATTTCCTGAGAGATTGTGTGGAAAAGAACAAGATCTGTCTTGAGTTCATATCCACTGAGTTTCAGAGAGGTGATATATTCACCAAGCCTTTAGATGAACAGAAGCATCTGTTCTTTTTAGTCCAACTAGGCATGATCAATGGACGAGACTAAGTGTGACGATATCTGCCTATGTTGAGGTCTGCTTGAAGATCGTCGAACGATGATCGAAGATCGTCGAACGGATTGAGCCTATCGTCGACCTCTGGTTAATGATAGCTTCTGTTTGAAGATCGTCGATCGACGTTCGACCATCGTCGAACAGGCTGAGCTCATCGTCGATCTCCGGACGACGACAGCCTTTTGTTTGAGAAGCCAGAAATAGTCGAACGATTGTCCGACTACTCTGCTTCTGAGCCGATCGTCGAACGGCCGTTCGACTATCGGTTCAAGATCTTTTTAAATAGACCGACTATATCCGGTTCAATATAAAGCCGATAGTCGACCTAGGTTAAAAGATCTGTTGCTTTATCGTCGACGGAACGTGCCCTTTCGCATTCTGCTTTCCCGCTTGCGATTTTCTGCCGCTCCGTCCCCTTCGTCTTCCTCCTCCTTCTCGCGTTTCTCCAGCGATTCAATGGCGATTTCTCCAGCTGTTCTAGCCGTCGTCAAGTTCGATGCAGGATTCAGTGTAGATTTTGAAGCTTTCAGCAGTTGCGATGCCGGCATAGTGGAAGTTCTCCAGCTCTGCAGAGATCAAGGCCTAGAAAAGTTGATGTCTGAAAGGATCAAGATTAATATTCCAGAAATAAAAGAATGGGCGTTCACGTCGTCTTCCACAGACGAGTCGATGATCGGTACCATCGGCGGAGTAGAAGCTACCCTAACTCCGGCCGTTCTTTCTGATGTTTTTGGTTTGGTTATCGGTGACGAAGATTATGAGCAAGATGCTCAGGAGTTTGGAAGGATGCTCGTCGAGCTGGGACATGCTGAAGGCATTCCCTCCAAGTTGCTCAAGGTAAATTTCCCTTTCAAGATTAAGTTCCTCGCTGAGGTTGTCGGAAAAGTGCTCCTTGGGAAGCATTCTGCCCATGATAACATAACAAGGCAGCAATTCGCACTTATGTGTGCAATTGTTAATCGAAAGAGGATCGATTGGGCTGCTGTTCTGTTTGATTTGATTAGGAAGAAGACAGGAAAGAAGGAAGTCACCCTGGGAAGGGTTATTGGAATTTTTCTTAAGGAGAAATTCCCCCAGCTGCTGAGTTCTGCCGCAACCACCATCAATTCCAGCAAGAAGATGGATCCCCATCTGTTCTCAAAGTGGAAGAGGACGTTCGTGAAGTCTGCTCCAGCGCAATCTGAGGACACAAGGACTGCTTCAGTCGCTCCTCAACCTAGTGAAGCTGGCTCAGCTATCCCTTCCTCCTCCTCTGTTTTGCCGTCTACCTCAGTTGAAGTACCATCAACTTCTGCTGAGGTACGACCCTCCTCTTCTGCTGCACCTGAAACAACCGTGGTTGTTCCTCTGTCTCCTCCAGCCTCTCCTCTACCTGCATATCTGGCTAGGATATCTGCTCCTAGCTTCGATTTGTTAGGTTCAGAGAGAATTCTTACTCCTCATGCATCTCCCGTTAATTCCCCAGTTCATTCCCCATCCCCTGCTCCCTCTCCTGCTGCATCTCCAGTTCGATCCCCTGCTCACACCATCCTCCATCCCAGCACATCTACCCTCTCTGCTGCTGATCCATCCACCTCTCATCCATCTTCTTTTGATATCTCTCCCGAGATTATCATCCGCATCGTGGAGCTGATTACCCCGTCAATCAAAACCATGATTGACGAGGCAATCGCTCCCCTTGCTGCCTCCATTGACCGTCTCACTGCCTCCATCCAATCCATTTCTAAATCTGCTGAGCCATCTACCTCTAGGGGCCTGGTTTCAGTTGTTACTGAAATCAGGCAGGGGGAGATGTTCAATGAAGATGTCTCAGACCTTCCTGCCTCTACTCCAGCTGAAATAGAGATAGCTCCAGATGTTGTCGTATCTGTCCAGCCAGAATCTGCTCAAGTTGAGCCAGAAGAAGTACCAGATGTTGTTATGACTGATCAGGAAGAGACAGCTCCAGCTCAGGAAGAGATTGTTCCAGCTGAGGAAGAAATTGTTCCAGCTGAGGAAGAGATTGCTCCTGCTAAGAAAGTTTTAGCTCCAGTCTTGACTGAGAAGGAAATATCAGATGGAATCCTGCTATCAGAAATTGCAGTGAAAGTATGCTTAGAAGATATAACCTCTCCTACGATTGCCAGATTCCTGGAAGGAATCATAACTAAATATCTGAATGACTGCTGGGAGATGGTTAAATATGAAGGTAATTCCCTAATCCGGTTTATTGATGAGTCAATTTATTTGCTTGCTGGTGTATACCTTGAAGGGATGATTCAAGCTTATTTAGCAGATCTGTGTTCTTGATTCTACAGATTTTATTAAAGAAGATTTAACTGCCAAGAAAATAGCAGTTGTTTCTAAGGCTGCTCCAAGTGATTCTGATACTAAAATAGATCCAGAATTGGATGTGTTTTTAAATGATAAAGAGGATGAAAATCAAGAGGAAATCAAAGTTGATTCTCCTGTTTTAAATTTGGAAGAAATTCAAGCAAGGGCTGCTTGGGACTTAAGAGTAAAATCTTTACAAGAAAAGGAGAAAGAGTTGCAATTTGAGAAGTCATCCATCTGGGATGATTCTCCTGGTTTAGATTTAGACTCCCTTCTGGCTATGGATGCCCTGGAAGAAGAAAGGGAGAAATCTGCCTCAAAGCTTAAAGAAAAGGCTGTCTCAGAAGCCTATGATCCCTATGAGAACCCTCCATCATCCCATTCTGATGATGATGATGATTCAGACGATTCTGAAAAATCAAAGAAAAAGAAATCTGCTGCTAAGAAAAGAAAAGCTGCTCCTCCTCCTCCTCCAAACAAGGATAATGACATTCCATATTATATTCTGAAGGGCATTGACCCCAAATCAAAAGATTTTCAGCATTGGATGAGGTTTTCGAAAAATCAGCAAAAAGAAAGGAAGAGAACAAAGAGGTATGACAGTCCAGTCTCCAGATGGACTCCCAAAGGTCCTCCTCCACCTCCAGGTGCAGGAGCCTCTAGGAATCTACCTGCTAATCAATCTGCCGTCTATGGAAAATCTGCGTCTGCTCAGCACCAACCTAGACAAGGTCATCAAAGTTCTCAAGGCAGATCATCTTATGGATCTCAAAGACCAATGAAGGAGGTTGTGGCCCAAAGACCAACCTTTTCCCCACCTCCTTCTCCAGTTCAATCTGAGAAAAGTGTTTCGAAAGGTAAATAGTTTACAGTATTTTAAAACCTTCTAGCAAGTCGCTTTTGCTAAGATTAATCTTATGTCTTATCTAGATAAAATAGCTGATGCTGCTTCTCCAGAGCCCATATATGAAAATCCTGAGCTCGATCCAAATTTTAGGATGGCTCGCTTTCAAGAGCTTGTAGGAGCAGCCCAAATAAGAAAAGCAAGAGCTGAAGGCAAAGATACAACTGGCTTTACTACGATGTCAGCATATAGAAAGAAAGAATTTGAAAAATTCCAAGTCAATCCTGAGATATTTGATCCAGCAAAGTACATGGAAAAACATCCTGAAGCTGTTGTCCCCAGAGCTACAGAGCTAAAGATTCTTGGGGCTCAGGATCTGAAGATGTCAAAGAAGGAATCAGATGACCCGCTTAGAAAAATTTCTTTTGTCTCTAGTTCTTCTGATCCTTTACCTGACCCTAAAGATTCTAAATAGTTTGATTAACTGCTGTGATATTTGTATATTTGTTTATCTGATTGATAATCTGCCAGTTTATTAATTAACTATCTGCTGAAATTATTTTTAGTATTCTATTGCTAGCTGTTTTAGATTCTGAGAGACTTAACTCAAATAGGGGGAGATTGTTGGTACCCTAGTTTGATTTGAGTTCAGTCCTCTCCTTTGTGCTCCTTGACCCAAGAAATATCTATGGTCAATGGTTAGGAGTCTAGCTGTAGAGTCCTCGCTTTTCCAAATTGAGAATTTGGTTAAGTAGTTTTTCGTTCGACTATAGTCGAACGCCGTTCGACTATCGTCTATCGACTGATCGACGATCGTCTATCAGTTGGTCGACGCTTTGGTCTGCGCTGATAGTTCGACTATCTGTTGATAGTTCGACTATCTGTTCTGCGCTGATAGTTCGACTATCTGTTGATAGTTCGACTATCTGTTCTGCGCTGATAGTTCGACTATCTGTTGATAGTTCGACTATCTGTTCTGCGCTGGTAGTTCGACTATCTGTTGATAGTTCGACTATCTGTTCTGCGCTGGTAGTTCGACTATCTGTTGATAGTTCGACTATCTAGTTTGTTTTGATAGTTCGACTATCTTTTGATAGATCGACTATCTGTTTTCTGAGGTAGGTCGACTATCTGCTTGATAGCTCGACTATCTCTCTGCGCTTGATAGTTCGACTATCTGTCCTAGATAGATCGACTATTTGATAGTTCGACTATCTGTCCTGATAGTTCGACTATCTGCTGCGGTAGCTCGACTATCTATTTGATAGCTCGACTATCTGGATCGTTCGACTATCTGCCCGATAGTTCGACGATCTTCTGGTGTCGTTCGACGATCTTCGAAGGTCGTTCGACGTTTTCTGTCTGCCTTTGGATTTTGTATTTATTTATTATATTTAATTATTTAATACATTTTCTGGCACGATATTTTAAGCTGTATGATAAAGTTTCCAGGCATTATTTGCTCTATTCTTTCTGCCTGAGTTTAAATCTTTTAAGATAAAGTTGTTTGTCTTATTAGCTGTCATTTTAATTTACTTTATCTGCTGTCAGCCCCTTTATAGCCGTTAGACTGAAAAGTCTTCTTTTGCTATAAAGAGATAGTTTCTGATGTGACTTTATTTAGTCTATCTGTTTATTTGATTTAAGCCTGCAGCTTCTTAGAAAGAGGTTTATTCCTTTTTATGGAATGTTTTGCTGCAGAAATATTTCTGTCTTCTTGATATTTACAGCCCAGGTCTCAAGGCTTAGAAGAAGACAAACAATTCAAAATGGAAGAGAGCCGTTGCTTGATGATGATATAAAAAGAACCCTTTGCAGAAGGATTGAAGCTAGCTGTTACACACATATTCAAAAGCACTCAAGCCTTCATCAAGCTCAAGTTTCCTGCTCTCAGCAAACTCCATCTAACTGAGAAGTGTTAAGATCTTCATCTCTTCTTCACCTGAGTTCTCCTGCTTTCAGGAAGTTCAACTCAGAGTTTCTTTGAAGAAGAAGAAGAAGAAGAATAGCTGCTTGAAGAAATTTCTTTTTGTTATTTATTTTCTTCCTGTAGCTCTTTCCTTCAGAATTTTCTGAAGAGTTTCTGCACTGAAGCAAGACTTCACCTGGACATCTTTGAGCCAGGGGGAGCCTTGATTCTTTAGAGCATTCTAGCTCAGTGCAAGCTTTTTGTGCTTCTCTAATCTACTGTAAAATAGAGAAGACATCTTAACCTTCTTCCCCCTCCTGTACAGGGTTATTACTCCCTTCAAAAGTATCCCTTGGTGGCAGGGCACCTGATCAAAAACCTGTGCTTGGTTTTTTAGACACCTGATCAAAAGTCTAAAGGGTCTCTGGATCTACCTGAAGAAGATCCTGTTGGTGGCAGGGCACCTGATCAAAAACCTGTAGTGGATTCCTACCGTTTGGGTAGAAGAGTGGACGTACCCAAGTTGTTTGGGGAACCACTATAAAATTCCTTGTGTCGTCTAGCTTGTTTATTATTTTTCTTGTACTGTGGCTGTGAATAGATATAACTAGGTTGCTAGTTGCTGCTTAGGTTTTCCAGGCTTTAACTGTAATTACAGTTAGCTTGTGTTTGCACACAACACTTGTGTTAGGCTTTAAGGTTAAACCAATATCTATAATCTCTTCATTCCGCACTTCACTCCAAGGGAGTTGGGTAGACAGTTAAGTTTTGTATTGTGCAAAATTTGATTACTCTATTCACCCCCCCTCTAGAGTAGTATCTATCCCTTCACTTTCACTTGGCTTCAGCTTCTGCTTCTCTGGTCTTCAACACTTGCTCAAAAGACTTGAGCTTGTCGAGGAGAGCTTCAGTTGAGATCTCATTAGTACTTCTGGCTTCCTTGATGGGCCAGATTCTTAGATCCCATGTGCTAGGGAAGCACATAAGAATCTTATCATTGACCTCTGTCAATGATATATCCTTGTCCAGGGTCCTCAGCTCATTGATGATTGAGCTGAGCCTGGTGTACATAGCTTCAACTGATTCAGCATCAGTTTTCTTGAAGTTCTCATACTGTGAGATCAGGTTGGACCTTCTGTCCTTCCTTTCATCAGCTGAACCAGCTACAATCTGATTCAGTGTGTCCCACATGGCCTTTGCTGAGGAGCAGTCAGCCACCTTCTGGAACACCTCATCAGACATTGTCTGAGCCAGTATGTTCATTGCCTTGGCATCTGCAATTTTGGCCTTCTTGTATTCATCATTGTAATTTTGAGGAGGCACTGCACTCATATCAGATGATGAGGCAGTGGCAGCAGCAGGTGCTCTTGGGGGACCTGACAAAATAGAAGCAAAGATGCTTTCATCAATAGAGTTCATATATAATTTAATCCTTGCCTTCCAGATGCCAAACTTAGCTAAGTTGCATGCTGGAGGTCTGGTGCTAAAATAATCCTTGGACTGGGCCATGATAGTGAATATCTATAAGCTCTTGGTATCTATCAGGATCTTGTGACTTAGGTGTTAGCCTATACAGTCAGCCAACCTCCCTCTGATACCAATTGAAAGTGAAGGGATAGATACTACTCTAGAGGGGGGGGTGAATAGAGTTATCAAATTTTGCACAGACAAAACTTAACAGTCTACCCAACTCCCTTGGAGTGAAGTGCGGAATGAAAAGATTATAGATATAAAGTTAACCCTATAGCCTAACACAAGTGATGTGTACAAACACAAGCTAACTGTAATTACAGTTAAGCTTGGAAAACCTAATCAGCAACTAGCAACCTAGTTATATCTAATCACAGCCACAATGCAGGAATTAAACAATGGAATCCAGACGACACAAGGAAATTTATAGTGGTTCCCTAAACAACTTGGGTACGTCCACTCTTCTACCCACACGGTAGGAATCCACTCAGGTTTTTGATCAGGTGCCCTGCCACCAACAGGATCTGCTTCAGGTAGATCCAGAAACCCTTTAGACTTTTGATCAGGTGTCTAAAAACCAAGCACAGGTTTTTGATCAGGTGCCCTGCCACCAAGGGATACTTTTGAAGGGAGTAATAACCCTGTACAGGAGGGGGAAGAAGGTTAAGATGTCTTCTCTATTTTACAAAGATTAGAGAAGCACAAAAGCTTGCATTGAGCTAGAATGCTCTAAAGAATCAAGGCTCCCCCTGGCTCAAAGATGTCCAGGTGAAGTCTTGCTTCAGTGCAGAAAACTCTTCAGAAAGTTCTGAAGGAAAAGCTACAGGAAGAAAGAAAATAATAAAATCAAAGATCTTCAAGCAGCTATCTTCTTCTTCTTCTTCTTCAAAGGAACTCTGAGTTTGAACTTCCTGAAAGCAGGAGAACTCAGGTGAAGAAGAGATGAAGATCTTAACACTTCTCAGTTAGATGGAAATTGCTGAGAGCAGAAAGCTTTTTCTTGATGAAGGCTTGAGAGCTTGAATGAACAACTGGTTAGCTATTAGCTAGCTTGAATCCTTCTTCAAAGGGTCCTTTATATAACATCAGCAAGCAACGGCTCTCTTCCATTTGAAATATTTGTCTTCTTCTGAGCCTTGAGACCTGGCTGTAAATATCAAGAAGACAAAAACATCTCTGCAGCAAAACATTCTATAAAAGGAATAAACCTCTTTCTAAGAAGCTGCAGGCTCAAATCAAATAACAGAAGGACTAAATAAAGTCACATCAGAAATAATCTCTTTATAGCAAAAAGAAGACTTTTCAGTCTAACGGCTATAAAGGGCTGACAACAGATAAAGTAATTGATAAAGACAGCTAATAAGACAAACAACTTTATCTTAAAAAGATTTGACTCAGGCAAAAGAGATGGAGCAAATATTGCCTGGTAATTTTATCATACAGCTTAAAATAATGTGCCAGAAAATGTATTAATTAATTAAATATAATAAATATACAAAATACAAAGGCAGACAGAAAGCGTCGAACGACCCTCGAAGATCGTCGAACGACGCACGGAGATCGTCGAACTATCGGGCAGATAGTCGAACGATCCAGATAGTCGACCTATCGAAGAAGATAGTCGAACTACCCCGGCAGATAGTCGAACTATCAGAGCAGATAGTCGAACTATCAGATAGTCGATCTATATAGGACAGATAGTCGAACTATCAAGCGCACAGAGATAGTCAACCTATCAAGCAGATAGTCGACCTACCTCAGAAAACAGATAGTCGATCCATCAACAGATAGTCGAACTATCAAAACAAACCAGATAGTCGATCTATCAGCAGATAGTCGAACTATCAGATAGTCGAACTATCAGGACAGATAGTCGAACTATCAAAGACAACAGATAGTCGAACTATCAACAGATAGTCGAACTATCAAGACGAAACAGATAGTCGATCTATCAACAAATAGTCGAACTATCAAAGCGGAACAGATAGTCGACCTATCAACAGATAGTCGAGCTATCAGATAGTCGATCTATCAGAACAGATAGTCGAACTACCTCGCCAAGCAGATAGTCGAACTATCAACAGATAGTCGAACTATCAAGACAAACCAGATAGTCGATCTATCAGCAGATAGTCGAACTATCAGATAGTCGAACTATCAGGACAGATAGTCGAACTATCAAAGACAACAGATAGTCGAACTATCAACAGATAGTCGAACTATCAAGACGAAATAGATAGTCGATCTATCAACAGATAGTCGAACTATCAAAGCGGAACAGATAGTCGACCTATCAACAGATAGTCGAGCTATCAGATAGTCGATCTATCAGAACAGATAGTCGAACTACCTCGCCAAGCAGATAATCGAACTATCAACAGATAGTCGAACTATCAAGGCAAAACAGATAGTCGACCTATCAACAGATAGTTGAGCTATCAACGCAGACAAAGCGTCGACCAACTGATAGACGATCGTCGATCAGCCGATAGATGATAGTCGAGCGGCGTTCGACTATAGTCGAACGAAAAAACTACTTAACCAAATTCTCAATCTGGAAAAGTGAGGATTCTACAGCTAGACTTCTAACCATTGACCATAGATATTTCTTGGGTCAAGGGGCACAAAGGAGAGGACTAAACTCAAATCAAAAATAGGGTACCAACATGTTCTTTCTTAGAAACAAGTCAGATAACTTTAAAGTTCTTTCAGACTTTTTTAGGAACATCAAGATTAAGTATTCTACTCAGATTGCATTGATCAGAAGTGATCATGACACTGGGTTTGAATCTCTTCTGATGAGAGAATTCTATGAGAAAGAAGACATCAGACAATGTTTTTTTGCTCTTAAAACTTCTCAACAAAATGAGGTAGCTGAAAGGAAAAATAGAACTCTAATTGAATCTGCTTGAACATTACTTGTAGATGTTCACTTACCTCTATCCTTTTGGGCAGAGGCAGTAAGCACATCAAATTATGTTCTTAACAGAAGTCTCATTCATAAACTGAAGGATAAGACTCCTTATAAATTACTTAAAAATAAGAAACCTAAAGTTAGTTACTTTAAAGTTTTTAGGTGTAAATGTTATATTCACAATAATGATAAGAAACACTTAAGAAATTTTGAAGCCAGAGCTGCAGAAGGAATATTTCTTGGATATTCTCAAGTCAGCAAAGCTTATAGGGTCTTTACTAAATCTATCCTTAAGATAGCAGAATCTGTACATGTATCTTTTGATGAAACTAACATGTTTTACAAGGAGAGGAATACCTCTACCATAGACTCTTTTCAGGTACCAATTTTATGTGAGAAGTTTGATGAATTAAATCTTAAACAAGAGAATACATTGCATCCTTCTCAACAAAATGTTGAAGACAGTGATGAAGATAATGATGAAGATAATCCAGAAATTTATGATGAAAAAGATGTCACTAATGTAATCTCACAAGAGGAATTAACAACACAAGTTATTGAAGAACCAACTCCACCTATTGATTTTGTCACACTTAGAGATCATCCTAGATCTCAAGTAATTAGAGATATATCAGCTTGTGTGCAAACAAGGCATCAACTCAATCAAGATCAGATGCATACTTGTTTTTTTATTTCAGATTAAACTTCAATCCATAAAAGATGCAGAACAAAATCTCCACTGGATCATTGCAATGCAAGAGGAACTCAATCAGTTTGAGAGATATAGTGTTTGGGACTTAGTTCCAAGACCCAAAGACCATCCAATCGTTAGAACCAAATGGGTCTTCAAGAATAAATTGGATGCTCAAGGAGTCAGAGTGAGAAATAAAGCTAGACTGGTAGCTCAAGGATACTCACAGGAGGAAGGAATAGACTATGATCAGACTTTTGCTCCTGTAGCAAGATTAGAAGCTATCAAAATATTTCTTGCATTTGCAGCATTCAAGAAATTCAAAATATTTTAGATGGATGTGAAAAGTACATTTATGAATGGAGAACTCAAAGAGAAAGTTTATGTAGAACAACCTCCAAGATTTATCTCTTCAACTTATTCTTCTCGTGTCTTTAAACTTAATAAAGCTCTTTATGGTCTTAAACAAACTCCAAGAGCTTGGTATGAGACTCTTGCTAGTTTTTTATTAGAACATAAATTTTGTAGAGGCATGGTAGATAAAACTTTATTTTTTAGACATCATAAAACCAAAATTTTACTAGTTCAAATATATGTTGACGATATAATTTTTGTTTCTACTGATTTCAAACTTTGTAAAAGGTTTTCTGACCTAATGCATTCAAAATTTGAAATGAGTAGTATGGGTGAATTATCCTACTTTCTTGGTTTACAAGTGAAGCAAACTCACGATGGCATTTCCATATCTCAATCTAAATATGTTAAAGAGCTAATTAAAAGATTTGGGATGTCAGATGCCTCAGCTAAGAAAACACTCATGCCCTCTAATGCTGTAGTTGATAATGATGAACAAGACAAACCTATTGATCAGAAAACATATAGGACTATTATTAGGTCTATATTATATTTAACAGCAAGTAGACCTGATATTATATTTGCAACCTGTATTTGTGCTAGGTTTCAAGTTAATCCTAAAGAATCTCACCTAATTTTAGTAAAAAGAATTTTGAGATATATAAAGGGTTGCCCTTATCGAGAACTCTGGTATTCTATTGAGTCAGGATTTGAATTAACTGGATTCTCAGATGCTGACTATGCTAGATGCAGAGTTGACAAAAAAAGCACATCAGGAACTTGTCAGTTTTTTGGTGTTAGGCGTGTGCAATGGTTTTGCAAGAAGCAAACATTTATATTTACTTGTACGGCTGAAGTTGAATATATTGCAGCTAGTAGTTCTTATTCACAGATTTTGTGGATTCAAAATCAGTTACTAGATTATGGTTATAACTTAAATAATTCAACTATATTTTGTGATAATATTAGTGCAATATCAATTGCACAAAATCCAGTTTTTCATAGTAGGACTAGACATATAAAAATTAGGCATCATTTCATCAGAAACAATGTAGACAAAAATAAAATAAAATTTGAATTTATTTTTACTGATTTTCAAAGAGCTGATATTTTCACTAAACCTTTAGATGAAAAGAAACAAAATTTTTTCTTAAATCAGTTAGGAATGATTAATGGAGAGTCTTTACTTTGATTTTTGTTCTGAGATCGAAGAATTGTACACCTTTCGTCGAACGGAGCTCGACGAACTGTGAACTTTTCGTGAAACGTTCGTCGAACGGATATCGACGAACTTTCTTTGTGAAACTTTCGTCGACCGGAGATCGACGTTTTAGTTTTGAGTACCTTTCATCCAACGGAGCTCGACGAAATGTAATTCTTTCGTAAAACTTTCGTCGAACGGAGATCGACGAAATGTATTTCTTGTGTGAAATTTTTCATCGAACAGAGTTCGATGCTTTGTTTTTCGTCGGACGAAGTTTACCTTTTCACTTCTGATAACTTATAATTAAGTTTTCATCAAACTCTATCCCGCGCATTTCCTATTTCCCTTGCCCTTGATCTCTCTGTTTTGCAGGCTAATGGCGATTTCTCAGGCAATCCTCTAGGCAATGAAATTTGATGCAGGCTTCGATATTGGTATGGAATCTTTCTCTCATTCAGATCAAGTTTTCCAAGATATTCTGAAACTAGTTGAGGCTCAGAATCTGCGGAATTTTATGACTACCAGGATCAAGATTCCAGTGGCAGAAATCAAAGAATGGATTCATACTGCCAAATTTCAGGATACCCCGTCATTATTGGATATATCTCAGGGAATCGGGTTCCTCTTACCCTAGAAATTCTTTCTGAAATTTTTGGTTTTGTTAATGGCAAAGAAGATATAGAATTATCTAGTTCTGAATTTGAGATAATGCTAGATAGATTGGGTCATTCTCAAGGGAACCCTAACCATCTTCTGAAAAAGAACTTTTCAATAGAATATAAGTTCTTAGCAGATGTATTAGGAAAGGTTATTTTGGGCAAACATTCAGCCCACAAATATGTTACTAGGCATCAATTCATATTGATGTGTGCTCTGGTAGATCAGAAGAACACAAACTGGGGATCAATTCTTTTTTATTCTATTAAGAAGAAGATCACCAACAAGTCTGGAGGTTATGACAGGATCTTAGGAATTTTCTTACAGGCTAAGTGTCTAGAGATTTTGGTCTCTCAGACCATTTATATTAATGCATCTAAGAGGATTACATATGCCCTTTTTGGAAAATGGGAGAGGGTGATTCCCAAGCCTTCCAGGGTTGCACCCTCTAAGGCAGCTTCTGAAAGCACCAGGGCTATTTCAGCCACTCTCCTAACCCCAAAAGAGGTTTCTGCTCCTCTTGTTTCTTCTCCTCCACTCTCTCCACACCATTCCCCTAGATCTTCCACTCCATCTTCTCAACAACCCACTTTACCTAAAGAAGTTCCATCTTCAGCCTTCATTACCACTTCCCCAATTCATCAGTTATCTCATCAGTCACCACCTTCATCTTCACTTCTTTCATCTCCACCTCACTTCTCTCTACTAAATTCATCTCCACCTCACCCCCCAATCCAGGAAGAAATAGTTCCTAATGCCATTCCCTCTGTAATCAATCTTATATCTATACCACAGTCATCTTTCCTATGTCCAAACTATGCTAACAGTTCTCATCCATCATTTTCCAACACATCCTCTGCATTTGATCAGCATCCTCCTGAGTATATGTATTTGGATTTCTCATCCATTGCTTCTAATCTTTTGGACTTCATCACGCCTACTCTCAGGAAACTAATAGAAGAAGCATTGGCTCCTGTTGTGGCTTCTATAACTGAACTCTCTTCTAAGCTAACCTCTTCCTCTTTTGTCCCTTCTTCTTAGGGGGCTAGATTCAGGTCTCCCTAGATCTAGGTAGGGAGAGATGTTTCATGAAGAAGCTCCAAATATTACAGTTTTAATTTCAGTCAATACAGAAGTTCCAGAGGTTACAACAGCAGCAGTTTCAGATTCAGAAATGATTGAAGTTTCAGTTGAAGATGAGTTGTCAGTAGAACCAGAAGTTTTTATTGTTGGTGATGTTATTATTCATCCCACAGTTGATTTACATTCTCTTTTATCAGATTTTGACATTCTGCCTAGTTATCTTCCTGCTTTTCCAGTTTTTGAAAATGATTTATCTAGAGCTATAGTGTCTTACACTGCTCCCATTGATGCTTTTATGTTAGAACAACTGAGATGTAGTCTTAAAGACATTTCTACCAGTATTACTCCAGTCCCTTAGCCTATAATAGTTGATGATATAATAGATATTATAGAGCAAGATTTCTCGCATCTTATGTGGGATGAAACTCGAATGCCAAATTTTGATGATCTTCTTAATGAAGATATGGAAGAAGCAGCTGATACAGATATTGTATATAAATAGTTCAAGTTGATGACCATACTAATTTATATAAACAGATAGATGATTTATATAATCAGCCAGTAGAAGAATCTAATGATAACTCAGAGTCTGATGATTCAGAAGATTCTGGGTCTAAGAAAAGAAAGTTCAAGAAGAAGGCTCCAGTTAAGGTTGCTCATCAACCTTCATCAACTGCAGATATTCCATATTATATTCTGCATGGGATACCTCTAACTACGGATCTTCCACACTGGATGAGGTAATCAAAGAATGAGCAAAAAAATAGGAAGAAGATGAGGAGATAGTCTTCCCCTCCAAAGTCTTGGAGAAGACCTCCTCCTCCTCCTCCAACAGCAGGGTCAGCAGGAGGTGTTTCTTCTTCTCAGAGGTCTTCTTCTCATCACTCAAGATCAGCTCAGGGCAAACAGGACAGATCTTCAAGGTATGATACTTATACCAGTCAAAGCAGCAAGCAACATTCAAATCAAGAAAGGCCACCTTCTCCAGTTTATGATCCAGAGTTGGATCCAGTGTTTAGAATGGCAAGGTTTAATAAGCACGTTGCTCTATGTCAGATTAAGAAAGTCAGGACAGAGGGTAAGGACCCCTCACAATTCACCAATATGTCCTCATACAGACAAAAGGAACTAGACAGATATTCAAAGAAGAGCTTGTTTAATGTTGATAAGTACATGAGTCTGCATCCTGAAGCAGTAGTTCCAAGAACTACTTCTATAAAGATTATTGGCTCTCAAGACTTAAAGATGAGTAAAAGGGAAGCTGAAGATCCTACCAGAAAGCTTATTTTCGCCAAATCTTCTTCAGAATCTCCTTCAGCAGCACCTCAGAAAGATTCTTGATTTTTGTTTATGTCTTTGACTATATTGTTATTTTTTAAACTCTCAAAGCACTTATTATATATTTGTTGAAAATTTTATTTCTGCTAGATATTTATGCTTTGTGTTTTTCTGTTTTTGATAGTATCCTCACCCAAATAGGGGGAGATTATTGGAACCCTACTACGGATTTGAGCTAGGATCACTATTATTTGTTTAGGATGATTAGTTTGATCCATTTTGTATAGTCTAGGGTCATAGATTTATTTCTAGGGTTGCTACTTTAGAAGAATTCCAGAGAAGTGTTGCTCGACAAACGCAGAATTCAGATCGACGAAAGCTGAAATCAGTTCGACGAACGCCGAGCTCAGTTCGACGAAGAGTTCTAACTCTAAGTTTAGCTCGACGAACTCTGGGCTCCGTTCGACGAACGATGATCACAACTCAGAAGCTCAGCTCGAAGAACTCCAGACTCAGTTCGACGAACTCCAGGCTCAGTTCGACAAACTCCAAGCTCAGTTCGACCATCTCTAGGCTCAGTTCGACGAATTTCTTGCAGTGTTCAATGTTCAGGCTGTTTTATATTCTGAAGGCAGAATGATTTTGAAAGGCTTAATTTCAGTCAGTTACACACTGATATTTAATGCTAAATATTCTTAATGAATATAGCCGTTTCAGGCAGCATTAAATATGGATTTATCACAGAGTTTAATTCTAATTTATTACACAGAGCAGTTACAATTCTCAGATATTCTTCAGACATTTCAGAATGGTTTTAATTCAAAATTTTAAATTCTTCTCAGAGATTATATATTCGGATTATTGCTGCTTCAAAGGGTGACACTCTTACAGATCTCGTAAGTTTACATAGTTACACTTTCAGGGTGACACACTGTTACTGATTTTGAGACTTACGGATCAACATATTTTTTAACAGATTTTCACTTCAGTCTCTGCAAGTGAAAAGTCTTCAACCAGTCAAATAGAAGAAGGCCTACACCCTGAAGAAAAGCATCCCCTCCTGATCTCAAATCTCTACTCAAATCAAGGGGAGTTTTTTGCATCTTCATCCACTAAAGTCTTCTCAGAGATATTTGATAGAGAAGACATCAACTCTCTTAGTTTATTTCTTAAATTGTGTATCGGGTTTTTAACTCCCTTCAAAAGTTATCTCTTGGTTCATAAGTCACCTGATCAAAAGACTTAAACTTGGTTTTTGGGCACCTGATCAAAAGCTCAAAGGGTTGCAAGAGCTCCCTTAGAAATGAAATCTTCTGGTGGCAGGGCACCTGATCAAAAACCTGTAGTGGATTCCTATTAGGGTGGTAGAAGAGTAGACGTACCCAGGTTTATTGGAGAACTGCTATAAATCCTTGTGTCATCTGTGATTGATTACTTTCTTTATTTGTGTGTTGTGATTTTTCTTTATATATATATATATATATATATATATATATATATATATATATTTGTCACTAAATTTAAAATCTGTTATAAAAATAAATTAAAGTTTTTAAAATGCTCTATTCACCCCCATATAGAGTAAAGTTTGATCCATCCCTCACTTTCATAAAAGAAAAATATAAGATGGTGTCTCTTCTCTATGAAATGTCATTTAGGGTATGTGCTGAAAATGCGAGCTTATTAGGCCTAAGAAACATCTCATTTTATGATAAGACCATATGCTCTATATTTTGGGTAGCTACAAATAAACATAGCATAAATATATCATGCAACTACTAAAGAAAATCAAATTATGTGAACATGGGTAGTATCAGATTAAAACAATGCAATTTGCATGAAGCTGTAGAAAAATTCTACTGCATCAAGATAGACCTTCACACCCAAACAAAAGAAAAAGAATGTAAACTTACGAACTTAGACATTTGTGAACAAGATGCAATAACAACATAAATCAAATTGTATGCAGAACACATACTGAAAATTTCAGTGCTAAAAAAAGGTTTACTAAGAAAACCATATGCAAAGATCTAAATCAATGAATCAAATACTTTTGATTTAATTGATGGTCGAAATTTTTTTCAATACTATAGAATCTAGTTAAGCAAATAACAAACATTTTAAGCACATTAACAGAGTTGAGTTTGTTCATGTTCATCTCAATTTTATTAAGAATGAAGGGGAATAAGAACCCAATTATCACAATGTATGGCTTGATTAAAATCCTTATTTAAAATTAAATCAAATTTTTTTTAAGTTTTGCTCTACTTTGCAATGATAACAATATGCCACAGAAAATATAATCTTTTGATGAAAAGCTCAGAAAATACACAAAGTGCATGAAACTCTTCAATAGCAAACATTTTTACAATATTTTCCGTGTTCTTTAAAAAGCTTTTTCATGATACTCCTCAATAACAGATGTTTTTACTAAATTTTCCTTGCTCTTTAAGAAGCTTTTTTTATATTCATTAACTACAAAATATGCAAAGTGCATGGAACTCAGTTTTTTTATATTCATTAATGAGAAAATATACAAAGTGTATGATGCTCCTCAATAGTAAATATTCTTACTGCATTTTCCTTATTCTTTAAAAAGTTCTTTTATATTCATTAACCGGAGAACGCAATCATGCTGAATAGAATAATCAACAAAACTTGTTAAGCAAAATAACTAGAAAGACCTTTCCATCCAAAGCCGTCACAGCAGCAGAGGCATCTTCACCGGATGCAAAGGATATAAAACCAAAACCCCTTGACCTCCCAAATTCCCAATCCAAGATAACGCTTGCTGAAAAGTACATTCAAATTATCTTCAAACATTAAAAAACAACAATTTGGCACCCACAAGGGGCCCATTGTTTTATTAAGAGTTTGTTTATCTGAAATTTAATGATTTCATTTCCACACATAAAAAAAGAGTGGGAAATTAATGAATTAAAACAGAAAATCATACATTCAACAACTTCACCATAAGCAGAGAATGCTTCTCTCAGGCTCTGATCATCTGTGCTGTAAGATAGCCCTATAAGAACGGCACACATTTTAGAAGAAACATTCGCTTAAAAATTGAATCCTGAAAGAAGAGTTGACTACCGAAGCGTACCTCCAACGAAGAGCTTTGAAGATGACATGCATCGTACTGCCTGGAAGAATGATGGTCTGGAGGAGACAGACTGCCTGAAGAGACTCCCAATTTTATTGGTAAGAGCCATGGCTGAAATCTTCGGCATAAGAGAAAACTCAGTTCGCCGTAATCCCAAATCAAAAAACCAAATACAAATTTCTGATGACGAAGAAAGCTTCCTAATACGAAAGTCTATATTATGAATTAAACGAAAGTCACGGGATAAACTGCATAATTCACATCAAATCAAGAGCTGTGATGGCCACTATGAACAGAACGAACTAAATAAGAAGAAGATGATCGTAAACCCTAGAAAATATTGACAGATTGAGGATAATTGGGATTTTAGGGTTCTGCTGTCTCACCTCTCTGTATTGTGTTGCCTTCAGTTCCTCACTCAGCCCCTAAACCCTAAAAACCTTTTGTCGGAGTCCTCAAATAATTTGTCCCGCAATCCCCGAAATATAATCTAGAGCGAATAATGGTCGTTGGTGCGAGAAGGTTGACGTATCATACAATCACACGAATCTTGATGTATAATAAATTATGAGCTATAAATAAGCATATTTGTTGATTTGGCATCTAGAAAAGTTGATCTTCAAAAAAGTGTTTTACGGCCCAGATTCGGCCTGGTCTAGTCCCGGGCCTGGGCTTATTTTAGGCCAGACCTATCCCTAAACTTGGCTTTTGTCAGGGCATGATCCAAGTCTCAGCCTCCCAGGTGAGAACTAGCATGAAAAGTATGCCCATGCATAGACCTGCTCAAAATGCTCATAGTATGCCATGCATTGACCTGGGCCATTTTAGGAAGCAGGGGTGTGTTGTACTACACTGTGCAGTGTAGCACATCAAACGGCTGCGAGTGCATTCATCTTGCGCACACATCTCGGCGAGAGTGCTGATGCACTGACAGCCATTGGATGGCATATTGCACGGTGTAGTATACCCCCCCCCCCCCCTTCGCCATTTTGAATGTTTATCGGGTAGACTCAGGCCGTGTAATCTGACTCGAGCTTTTTCCGCACAACCTAGTTGGATGTGATGTTTCTTGATGCAAGATACATTCCAGAGGATAGTTAAATGAAAATCTTGTTGATTCCATAGGATATTTCGATACAATCGATGGTAGAGTTTATGTTAAGGTTCCATTCGGTCTCATTAAAGTGGAATTCAGCCAATTCCAAAACAAGTAGGAAATGGAATTGGCTGAATTCCAATTTTGTTGTTCGGCTGCTGTGCAAAATTGGGCATCAAGCATTCAAATTGGGCAATTTTGCTGCACAGTAACTTCAATAAGAGTTTCATGTAGTGTACCGACACAGTTCCGCCTCCAACTAAATTCTTGTCTGGACTCAGACAACTTAATATAATTTTTTTCTATATGTAGAATAACTCTCAACACTATACTAAAGTGTCAACTAATATCGTCTGTGAACCTTAAGTAAAACCAACATCACAAATTTATTGTGGTATGTTAGGGTATATAAAAATAATGTAACATTTTTTCACTGAAACATATAAACATTAGTGAAATTAATTTGTTGCGCATATGGTATCACATTACTCTCCAAAAATCGATGTACTGATACGTAGCTAATTGAAACAATTGACATTCTGTCCATTATAAATGCAAGCTAATATAACAGATCGTAATGTATTATTAGATGCATTGTCTGCTGGTTCTTTTGGAATGGTTAGTAGCACGGCTGCAGCTACAAGAAGCGTTGTCAAGATGACACCTTTAATAATTGATGGGGTTCCCTCGAGAAGGTTCGACCGAGCCTATAGGACCGCTCGCAACAGCCTGATCCTCGGGCAAGTCAGTATGTGCTGACTGAACCCCATCTCTCCATGCACGCCTCAGGACATGCCTCCTTCGTCCAACTGAAAATGGGCAATCATTTCCGTAGAGGGCGGACGACCACTTTGTTTCCAACCCTCTTGGCCGCCCCGAAGAGGGACGGTTGTGTCCCTCCATAGGCAGGCAGCCACGCTGCCGCCCCGCCCTTTGGTTGGCCGAGTCTGGATGACCTTTTGGCCGCCCAGATCAGGGAGGCCATTTCCCGTCAGGGGCGGGTGGCTACATTGCTGCCCCGCCAATCTGACTGCCCAAATCTGGGCAGCCTCTTCGTCGTCCAGGGCTAGGCGGCCATTTCCAGTCAGGGACGGGCGACCAGATGGCCTCCCAGCCCCCTTTGGCCAAGATCTGGGCAGCCTCCTAGTCGTCTAGGGTCTGGCGGCCATTTCCCGCCAGAGGGGGCAACCACATGGCCGCCTCACCCCCTTTGGCCGTCTAGATCTAGGCAGCCATTTACCGCCTAGGGAAGGCAACTGCAAGGCCGCCCCACCCTCCAACCATTCTCTTCTTCCCGCCATTCTCCTCCTGCCACCAGACTCGTCGGGCTGCCCCTCCCCTTGCGGGAGGGGCGATTATTTTTCCAGTAGGAGCAGTTATTTTTTGTCCAGGGACCGTCTCATAATTTTTGTGAATTTGGCGATCTATCTGCCCCATTTCAGACGTTATTATTTGTCTGTCTGGTCGTTATACGGGGCAGGGGGATGGAATTACTGGATCACCCCTCTTGGAATCTATAAAAAGACCATTTTCTTCCTTCATTTGGACTCTCGGCTCTTCCCGAAAAATCCTCTTTGAATTTTCTTTCTCCTTCTCCTACAACTTTCTATCTCCTCCTTTCTCTTTCATGTGTGCTGGTGCGCGCGTCTCTTCTTTGCACGCTCGTGTGTGCGCCTCTTCCTTGTGCGCTTGTGCACACGCCTCTTCCATACGCGCTCGTGCGCGCGCCTATTCTTTGCGGGTTTGTGCATGCACCTCTTCCTTGTGCGCTCTTGCGCGCGCCTCTTCCTTGCGCGCTTGTGTGCGCGAATCTTCCTTACTCGCTTGTGCGCGCATTTATTCCTTACGCGTGCCTCTGCCTTGTATGCTCTTGCGCGCACCTCCGCCTTGCACGCATCCCCTCCTTGTGCGCTTTTGTGTGCACCACCTCCTTGTGCGCTTTTGTGTGCACCTCCTCATTGCGCGCTCTCGCATGTGCCACCTCCTTACACATGTTTCCATGTGCTCTTCTCTAATACTGTTTCAAGTGCACTGTCGGGCGCTCCATATTCCATATCGCTCCTTCTAGAGCCTTGTCCAGACAGCTAGAGACTGTCTTGTACGCCAAAGTTCGTCTCAACCGTCGAAGCCTCCTATAAGATTCAACAAGCTCTTTGAAGACCACAAGTGGTCCAACAACTTTCTTCACCAATCGGTCATCTGTGTAACAACCAAGCCAGCCGCGGGTTTCCAAAGTGTGAACAGACCAAGCCCACCAGAGCTCCCAAAGTTTGTGTGCCCCGCATCACCTGTGGTTAACAAGACCAACTTCAGAGCCCGCCAAGAATTGCTCAACTGCAGTCAGACGTACAAAACACTCAGCATCCCAGTGCCCTCAACTCAGCAAAAAGTTTACCAATCGATGACAAGTCAGCCACTCCAGACACCTCAAAGCACAACAAGAGGAAAACCACATAGGATAAGGCGCTCCAAGCACGCCACCCAAGCTTTAAAGCCCTGGACATCAAAACGAATGTAATAAGCTGCTCCTACCTATTGGCTAAAGTCGAAGACTCTAAAGCATTTATAGTGTGTAGCTCCCTATTGTAGCGAGAAAAAGACTTAGCTTTGTGAGTGGTGACATGTCACCCTCTGAGCCCTT
The DNA here is from genome assembly GCA_039513925.1 of Platanthera zijinensis. Classification (NCBI taxonomy): domain Eukaryota; kingdom Viridiplantae; phylum Streptophyta; class Magnoliopsida; order Asparagales; family Orchidaceae; genus Platanthera; species Platanthera zijinensis. The sequence goes on from CM077094.1 coordinate 170,502,772, forward strand.
CTCTCTCTCAACAATTATAATGAGAGGCGACCTGTCGCCCTCGAGTTCTCTAAAAAAGTGTACAACAACCAACAAAGAGTGGAGGTTTGGTCGGTACAGATCCGACCACGTGATTTTTCACCATGTTGACGAGTTTTCCGCGTTAAAAAATGTCTTGTCAGCTTTCTCATTTTTTGTGACGGTTTGCACACTCGACCGCTCTCGGGCTAAAGTGGTTCAATTTAATCTGATTTACCAAGAGCCTTGAGCGATCCACAACAATAATTACTTCAAATTCATATTCAGATCGAATACGAGTCAAATCAGTTTTATCCATCTAAAACAAATGAAATGAGAGCATTTGTCATTCGTTTAATATAAAATCCCTACCATTACAAACTAATTCTATAACTCAATTGCCACAACAACTTAAAATAAATTAAAAAAGGAATTCCATATAGTGTGGCTAGTTATTTAGGGGCCTCAGTTGGGGAAAATGTGAGGGTTGTTGGGTATGAGGAAAGGAGGAAAATTTTAGGAGAATTAAGAGTTGGGGGAAGTTATGAAATATTTATTGGTGTACCCAGTAATGATGAGTACTAATTAGCAAGAATAAAGGAGCTGGCTAAAGAGAGGAGGAAGGGTTAGGCTACAACTATAACCATAAAAGTGGAAAAAAAAATGGAAGAAGTAGGGGTGGGATATATGGAGGAAAGATAGAGGAAGATGAAAAAGAGGAAGAAACAGAGGAATAAGAAGAAGAGGAAGAAAAAGAGAAATAAGAAGAAGAGAAAGAAAGGGAGGAATAAGAATATGAGGAAAAAAGAGGACAAACAAGGGGGCAGAACGAAGAAGAAGTCAGAGGGGGGTCATCAGCAGAACGAACACCAAATACTAGAATATTGGGTTTAGGGGTCGCGACTGGTGAGTATGACTGCGAAGAAGAAGATGAAGAAAGAGAAGAGGGAGAGGAAATGTTTACCAGTGGCAGTGGGTAGGGATCGCGATTGGCGACAACAAATGCTTCTCGAGATAGGCTTGTCATCCGTCTTGCTCTCCTCGCTGAAAACCACAAAAAACCTACGTGAACCCAAAGAATTGGGCCTAGCGTGTTTTTAAAATCTAAAATTATCACGGAATTTCAATTCCAAGGCATTTCCAAGGTGCCAAAACCCAAAATGAATTCAAATGTCTCAATTCCAAATCCAGAATTCCTTTTCCTAGGGGCCGAAAGGAGCGTAATGGATTTTGGGGCATTGAAGAATATCTAAGCCGAAAGATCTAGTTATGTTAAAACTCCAAGATCTGTGATGATTCACATATTCCTCATATCATGATTTGTTGGCGAGGGTTAGCGCAAAGTTTGATGCGATTAGATGATGGAGAGCGAGCTAGAAAGACGGTTGATCCATTTAGCCATTATGATATCGTCGGGATTATAAAAGACGGTTGATGATTTGCATGTTCAATATGATTTATGATAAGATTATTGACGGTGATGAAATATGTAAAAGTTATCTCGTCCCTGTGCACAATATATATATATAGGTACAAAAAGATTAGACAAATTTCTTTTGAGATGCAAAGAAGCACAAGTTTCGTGTTTGCAAAGTTGAAGAACTCCCAAAAAAACTTGTTGAAAACAGTGAATTATTGAGAGAGATAATTATTTTTTAAATTCCGAATCTTGAATGCGCTCGTGCTGGCCAAGTCCACTCCCTACTATTTCAGTTTATGGTAATTTCAAAGTCAAGAATATGCTAGTTCAATGAGATTTATAGGTGTTATATGGATGTGAAAATTTGCTTGCTCTAGTGAAGGAGGTAGAGTGGATGGGCTTGGATGAACGTGTCACTGGAGCCATTAATATTTGTGTTGATGATAAGGTGACCATTTATATTAACATTAAAGAGGCTTAAGAGCATGGAAGAAACTTGAGAGATTTTATATGACCAAGTTATTGACTACAATGTTGCTTTTAGAGCTAGCATGGCTATATGAGCTGAAGATGCATAAGGGTGTCAACATGCATGTGCGCTTCAGCATGTCTAATAACATTTTGAACCAATTGAATGCAGTTGGTTCGAAGGTGGAAAGAGAAGACAAGTCTTTATTGCTTTTTTAACTTCGCTATCACCATCCAACAAACACACGGAGAATTCGCTTACAATGAAGCTTGAGGAGGTCACATTAAATTTCTTGTTCAGTTAGATAATGAATGGCTACACTCTGGCGGTGAATACATTTGGGAGCAAAGGGGCGGAGAAAAGTGTTCGACGGGGGATTGAGAGGTGTATCATGTATGTGAGCTTGTTCAACATCAAAGAAGGACATGATCTCTTACCATTATAGACATGTCGGTTATATTCACCGGCGTATTACCAAGATGCACAAGAATATGAATTTGTTGGGCAGATTGGGATTGAGTGGTTGCAATTTTGCAGCGAGAAGATATATATATAGTGGCACGTGGGTGTCACGTCAAGAGGGTTGTGTAGTTTGGTTGTCAATTCTCGAGTTTGGCGAGTCAATTTCTTGTGATTCGAGCACGCCGACATTCCAAAAATGATCCAGAATTAAGATGGAGTTGACTTCTTGCACGCCGATTGTCGACTAAGGCCCTATGTGATGGTGTCTTGTGCAGTTGATTCTACGTTTAGACAATGCTTTGTGCAAACAATATTTCCAACATGCAAAACCTTTTTTTATAATTAAGAAAGTAAATAAGTTTAAAAAACCCGAATGAAGTCCAAACCAATTTAATTTGCTCGTAAATAAATAAATCAAAGCTACTATATATTTAGTTCTTATATCTAAATCATTCCTCTGCAAAAGGATACCTAATTTATGCATGTACTGCTTTAAATTTAATTGGGACCATTTCCTTCTGCCTTCTCTCTCTTTCTCTATCTCGTGTCCTTAAGCACAATATATATCTACACACATATATAAATACGCACATTACCCTGATCATGACAGTGCCTGAGGAGGGCCCCCAATGTCCCGCATGATAGTACTTCGTTCATGTCATTGTCCCGACGTGATGGCGCTCCCGGTGCTCGCAAATCCCAGAATGATATACTCCTCCGCTCATCCCTCATTTTTTTCCTTGTGCATGGGAGTTCGCGAGTGCAAACACTTTTTTATTGTAGGTAAAAAAAATTTCCTACATGAGTGCATATAAATTAAAAAAATACAAACAAATGCATCTCAGGGGTAGAGCTATAATAAATCAGGAATTTATAAACATATTATTAAATACATTATGGGCAAAGATGGAAGGGGAGGTGGTGTGGTCCTTCTGGTCACGTGCTAATTAGTCGCTGCATGACCATCCATACATTAAAAGATATTATTTTTATGTATACATGGTCCCTCGTTTATGACTATGATATAGCTTCATCTGCATATGAAACATTTTAATTATCAATCTTTAAAATTGCTACACGCACTTTCATTTATTTTTGAGTGAACATACTAAACATCAACAATGACAGAATATTATATTCCGAAGATAAAATATTAATTAGCATCCAAAACAATCTGCAATCCCCCAAACGAACGGCTACTTCAACTTCAACCGCTCCATCAATCTCAAATCCTCCACCAAAGTCATAATTTAATAACTCAAATTCAAATCATAATTTAATAAGTTAAACCCAAATCTTTCATCAAAGTCATTCCCAACACCATCAAAATCCGCAATAAGCTCATCTCCAGGATTCTCCAAATCGATATGCTCAACAAATGGTTCAATAATACCAATATGTTCATCATCTGCAAGTTTAATATATATAATTAAATTATGAAATAACTTATATTTAGACCATACAATTATACATAAATAATGGCATATAGGTATACACTTACTCTGAGTTGTTAGTATAGCATTAATGTTTTATTCTGCAACTATTAGAATAGCATCTTCATTTTAAATTTCATTTTCTAGATCATCATATGTATGCTTTGGCATAGGTTCCTCCTCTACCACCCAAAAGTCCATCAAACTAATAAATATGTAGTCTAAAGGATCGTAACTCCTTATCGTACAAGTAAGCCTAAAACCAACATAGAATGATAGAATATCAAAGTGTAAAGTGTTATTTAAAAGATACAAAATATAAAATAATTAAAATATAAACCTTAAAAGATAATAAATTAAAGTCATATCTATTTCTCAAATTAAAATTATACCGAACATATACAAGATCATTTAATCTTTGGTGCTCCAAACGATATCTTCTTTTGGAGCGAATTTTTTTGTAAACACTCCAATTTCTTTCACAACCTGAAGAAGATGATGTTTGATTAAGAATACGAATTGATAGTTTTTGCAATTGAGGAACACTAGATCCAAACTTTCTCCATCATTCATCTAGATAAAAAATCAGTACAAATATCATTATTAGTTTAGGATGATTGAAAATTAAAAAATTGAAACATTTAACATTTACAAAATATTTTTGTGTGCTCATCCGGTAGAATTTCTGCCGCTAATTTGATTGCACTTGGCTTCCCAAAACTTTCTGGTTGATCACGAAAAAAGTCTAACTTCCATTATTGTTTCTTTTGGTTTGCTACAAACTTCCTTATTTCCAATCAACTCGACCAACCCGCACTCCCACTCCTAAGTAAAGGAGGAGATCTTCACCATCTCGCGGGCCTTGGAATAGAGGAGCTTGAGTTAGCTACCGCTTAAGATTTCCAAAAGCCTCCTCACACTCCGCGGTCTACTCGAACTTTTGGCCACCTTGGAGAGTAATAAAAATGAAGAGAACTTCTCTCCTGCCTTGGACAGGAAGCGACTAAGGCCTGCCATCCTTCCAGTTAGCCTCTAGACTTATTTGGAATTCTTTGGGGATGCCATCTCCGGAATGGCTTTTACTTTGTCGGGATTTGGTTCCACCCCCCTTATGTGTAGCAGCCGTCACTAGGGATGATGGACCAAGTCTTCAAGGAGCAAAAGGTTCGGAACCTAGAAGTGTAAAAGCCTTATGGGTCTATTTATAGGCCTCCGAGTTTTAACTGCCAATAACCAAACTGAACTGACCTGAAATTACCAAAATACCCTTAGTCGGGCCTGCCAATAGCCAAACCCCGCTGTTCTGAAGGGTTATATGCATACCACCGAGGGTAAAAGCGTAAAATCAGCCCTTTGACCCTAGTTGGACCCTAGGACAAGTCATTAGGTCAACCCTTCTGACCCTAGTTGACCTAAGTCAACCTTAGCCCTAAGTTGGTCAAAACCAAGCCGAGCTTCTCACATCTTCTTTGCAATTGGTATCACTCTAGTCTTATCCCTGATACATTCATTCCTAATTTTATCCATTCTTGTGTGTCCACACATTCATCTAAGCATTCTCATCTCCGAAAGCATCAAGGAAACTCATTACAGGAAACCCGATGACTGAATCAACTAGCGCGTCGATTTGAGGCAAGGGGTAGAAATCCTTTGGGCATGCTTTATTCAACATTAAAAAGTCGATACATAGACGCCATCTCTCTCCAGATTTTTTAACCATTACAACATTGGAGACCCAGCTTGGATACTGGATCTCTGAAATAAAACGTGCCTCTAATAACTTCTTCACTTCTTCTTGGATGGGCTCGACTAGCATGGCGACGCTCTTCCTCTATTTTTGATGGACGGGGCGACCTTGGGATCCTAGTTGAGGAGATGACAAGCAATATCTGCGTCTATCCCAGACATCTGCGCGGTGCACCAGTCAAAGATGTCTATATTTTCTTGCAGACAGATCACCATCTCTACCTTCCCCTCTAGCGTCAGGGAACCTCCTATCTTCAGCAGCTCGGGTTCTCCACCCTTGGAGAACACCTCCACTTCTTCCAGCTCCTTCGTAGCTCTGAGCATGTTCTCCCTCTCGAGTATCTTCTCCAACCTCTCCACTTCCTACATCCAGCTGAAGGTACTGACGACGTTGAGATAGCACTCCCTGATACCTTTTAGGTCTCCCCTAACCCTCACTTGGATGTCTCCCTTGCAGTACTTCAGGAAATAGTGGTATGTTGATGGAACGACCTTAAAGTAGTTGATGAGGGGTCTTCTAAAGATCGCGCTGTAGCAGCTTGGCTCTTCAACACTGATGAATCAACATCGGATCGAGGTGTCATTAAGGGTCACTGAAAGATCTTCTCTTCCCTCCACCCCTTTCTTCTCTTTAGAGAAGCTAAAGAGGTGTCCATCCGCAGCTAAGACCCTGGACACTTCTACCTGTAACCTAACGAAGGTCCTCAAGAAAATGAGATTGACCGAACTCCCGTTGTCTGCCAGGATTCGGTCGATGGTAAAGTCTTCGATGGCGGTTTGGCTGACCAGGGCATCATGAAAGGTGTTCTCATTCGCCAACATGTCCTCCTCAGAGAAAGTGATTTCTTCCAATGGCGGCGGCGCTTGAGAGGTCAAGGCGTCAATCTTGTGATAAATCTGATGGAGACTCCCCTTGTGGGAAGCTCCAAGTCTGGCTCCTCCGTTGATCACTCCTATATGCCCTAATCATGGGCCTCTGACCACCTCCCAGCGACCGCCCTAGTCGACCCTATCTTTGTTCCTCCTCCTCTCTAGAGCTTGGAATGCTACCGGTCCTGTGGGAACTTCCTGCCTCGGCTACTCCCTCTCTACCGCTCTTAATTTTAGCCTTCTACTGGCTTCATAAAAGTCGGGACAAGCCAAAGTCACGTGCCCCTCTACTCGATGTAGGTCGTAGTAAAGGAGAATCACTACCGCTTGGTTCCTTGTCGGTGGAACCCTCTTGCGATGCCTATTCCCTTGCCTAGCAATGACCATTGCCTCTTACTGCACTCTACCATGCCTCCTCTTTGTCTGGTCATCATTCCTCCTCTCTTGATTTTGAAACTGAGGCCTTCCCGGTGGCCTCCACTAAGGCCGGTTCATGAGATACTTGAATTATCATGCTACCTCCCTTCTGTCTGGAGCCATTACGAGCCTCATCTCTTCTTGCTTGCTAGGCCTCTTCTGCCTTGGGAACTCCTCCACCATCCTGGGATCTTCCCTCCTCCTCGGCTCTTCTCTCCTCTGCTCTCTCCGATTCTTTGGCACTACTCCAACCCTCACCTTCGAAGGTCCTCCTCTCTCCCTGGCTCCTAGGCTACCTCCATCCAGCCTCACAAAGAAGTCTAGATTCTTCTACTCTCCATAGAAAAACTTGTTTGCCCTCTCGATCATCTCCTCAAAATATCTTGGGGGCTTAGACCCTATCTCAAAGCTAAAGAGCCCCTGCTTTAGGCCGAACTTCAAACCCAGCATCAGGGTAAAACCATCCACTTACTCGATCTTTAAGACCTCCTCCAAGAAACGGTCGATATAGTGGCCAAGGTTCTGGTGCTATCCTTGTTGAATTTTTAAGATGGCGGTGGCCTCCATCTTCCTCTTCTTGGACGTCGCAAACCTTGCCATCACGGCTCAACACAGGTATTCGAAGTAGTAGATGGATCCTTTTGGAAACTAGTGGAACCAGTATCTGGCCTTCCATTTGAAGGTGATATATAAGAATTTGCACTTAAATACATCAGTCATGGTGTGGATGGACACCACGCCCTTAAACTATTGGACATGTCTGGTCGGGTTATCTCTACCATAGTAGTAGTTTAGTACGGGCTCCCTAAAACTTTTGAGAATTGGGGCTGCTAACACCTCATCGGAGAAGGGGCTCCTCCCTCCAGGGCAATGATCTTTATACTCACGAGTATCCTCCTCATACTCGATGTCCTAGTGAGTATCATGGCATCTCTCCTACTATTTCATATCCCGGAAGCTGATTCCCTAGTTACTCGCTGGATGCTGCAACAACTGTGTTGGTCGCACTTGTCCCTCTTTTGCTTGCTCCTTCCTTGGTTTCCTAGGAGGCATTTCTTCCTCCGACGGTGTTACACGATGAGGCGAGTTTGCTGTGATATCGTGGCGATGAGGCATCCCTACTTGGATGCTCCTCTCGATCTTCGTTGCAAAATCTTCAAAAACCGACATTGTAACAAAGTCTCCTCCTCTCGCCGAGTTGCTGACTCCTACTGAGTTGCCGACTATCTCTTCATTCTCACCTTCATTCACCATCTCGCCTACTCACGAAAATTTCCTCCTCGGCTACGATCCACGCTCACTACATCAAAGTATTGAAGTCAGGAAATCCACACTCCATAATTCGGATCAAGGAAGCCTAAGGTTACTGATTCAGTGGTCGAGCTCGATAACTAATGGTATAGGGCATAGAAACAGATGAGCAACAAATAGGACCCTAGGTGTTGCGACAAGGATGTCCTAACATGTATTCGGATGCTTTGAAGAAGCTTCCCCTCCACAACCAAAAATGGTCAAGCATGATACAAGGTAGATTCTAGCTGGTGAAAAAGTTAAGGCAGCGACTATGGTGGATGGTCGCTAACTCGCAACTTGTCTCTCTGAAGAAAGGATCCAAAGGCTCAACTCAAAGTTTAAGAAATGAGGTGATCAAGATATTTTGCGAGATTTTGAAGTCTTTCTCCTCGTACTCCTGGGGGCATATTTATAGGCAAATCCAAAAGCGGGGGGGGGGGGGGGGGATGTCTTATTTAAAGCCCAACCTCTGGCGACCAGGCGAGTATCTTGGGGAGCTCACTGAGGTTGGGCGAGTATCTGCCCAAATCGCTTACCTGCCTAGTATGCGTGGGGAGCTCGCCATACTCGTGCAGGCCTTCTGCGGGCTTGGGTCTTGACTCTAAGTTCTGTCTTGACTTTGATTCTTGTTGACCTTGCTATAGGGGGGTCCACAATCGACGAATATGGGTTGTTCAAGTATGGCTACTTTTGAAGCTTTTGCAATATCTTTGACATGAGTCATATAACAAATTTCGATTAGAATAGGATCCAAGCAATGAGCGACATAAGGAGACCAATAAATATTAACATACTTCTCATGTAGAAAAACACTCGTCTTTTTATAATTAATTGCATTATAAGTCACTATTTGAACTATATTGGTAACTCTGAGTAATTCAACTACCTCTGGAAATAGCTCACATAATGTGTCTGCATCCTTCTTAATATCAGAAGCATCAAAAGAATTTAAAAATGACAAGCTGGGAGGAAAATAAACTAAGAAGTTTATTAATGTTCTACTCCTGACATCAGTCCAACCATCATCCATGATTGTGCACCTAGTCTCCTTCCAACTATTTTTGTGAACTTCTAGTAATAGTTTGCATTCCTCCTTACAATCCCTTAATAGATTGACTCTCATCATGTAATATGTAGGCAATTTATATCCAAGGCCAATTGCTGCGATTGTATCTATAGCTTTTTGTGCATAAATTGAGTTTAAGGCATTTATTGGTATGCAACTATCATAAAACCATCTAGCCACAACCATATCAGCACAATGTACAACTTACTTTGATGCCAAAACACTTTTAATTAATGGTTATGATCTCGATAATGTTCGAGGAGTAAAAAATTATTAATTTCATCAATCTTCCTTTTACCTTTATCTTGTGTAGTAGAATTTTGAGTTATAAAAATAGTAGATCTCTTCTCCTCCTCAATTATATGATCATCATATATAGTTATATTTTCTCTAGACTCTTGAATCTTTTGTTTTTTTTTTTCTGAAATACCTTTGAGATTTTCTTGTATTTGATGAAAAACATCATGTGGAACCTTTTTGCAAGCCCCAATATTTCCTTTAACACCAGTTAAATGTTGTTTCATTCTATTTACTCCTCCATCACTATAAATAGTTCGACAATGTAAACACTTGTATTTTTTTTACCACTATCATCTTTTACCAAACCGAAGTGTTCCCATCCTGGATCATTTTTTCCATGAATTTGTGTACTACTATTTGGCAAGGGTTCTAGTGAGAGCAGCAAGGATGGGGGTATCCAGAGCCGCACAATTTGTTGGTCTGGAGAGTCCAAGGTCAAGGAAGGGGATTTCCCAATGGTGAAAATTATCGCTGGGGTTAGGGACGGTTCAACCTTCCAAGGTGGAGACAGGGCCCGAGGCCGCCGCTCCCACCGCAATAACAAGCGATAACAATAGCCCGAAGAAGGGGAAGAAGTAGAGAGATCAGAAGGGTAGGATGAGGAGGAGGCAGAGGGATGTTGCCTTATTATGACTTTCACAAGGAGGAGGGTCATGTAATGACTACCTGTCCGGAATTTATGGAGGTGAGAGGAGCAAGAGGTCAAGTGGAGCAATAGCCGCCAGTGGGGATCGAGGAGGTTCTTCCAGAAGTAGGAGAGGATAGTTACGATGACCGAGCTAATATGGGTTCTCGCGCACGAATTGAATTAATCCATGGGGGAGTGGGAATCGAGGCTATTCGCAAAGGGAGTTTCCAAACCATATTCAGGAGGAGTGTCACCTCGACCTTTCAAACCCCACCCCGGAGGAGAAGATTACCTTCTCGACGAAGGACATGTCGTACTTTGAGGACCCATTCTGCGACACTTTGTTAATCCAGACAATGATTGAGAACTACATAGTATTCAGGATATTAGTCGATAATGGGAGTTTTATGAATGTGAGCTTCAAGAAGGCCTTCGAGGCAATGATGGTGGAGACAAGAAGGGTGTTGGCCTCAGATGGACTGTTGTTCGGGTTCTCAGGTGTTGAAACCGAGAGTTCGGTCTCTGTGGAGTTCGCCCTTGGGGAAGGGGTGATCACGAACCTACTTCTCTCCTGCAAGCAAAATGACATGGAAAAAACAAAGGGGACTGACCCAAGGGCTCAGCGCGGAGGTCCCACCACACACCCGGAAGATCTTAGAGCTCTTCCCCTCCCTTATCCAAATGTCGAGCTAAAGGCTACCTCAAAAAGCGCAAGAAGGTCTGTGAACAAGTAAGCCTGCCTTCGGAGGTGCCCCTTGGGTCCAATTTATAGATTTCTGACTTCGTGCTCCGCCGGCTTTGAGGCACGCTGACCCAGGGAGGGCGAGGCCATCAACAAGTTCTACCCTAACGAACTCGCCTTCCCCATCTCGTATTTCGAGGTGGGGTTGCACTTACCGCTCTGGTTGGAATTCCGCCAGATCCTGAAATACTACGGCGCGGTGCCCACACAGCACAACTCAAACGCCATCGCCATGATGGTGGTGTTTGCGTGCTTCCTTCGCAGGGAGCGAATAGAGTTCAACCTGATCGTCTTCAGGAAACTCTTCACCTACAAGGCGACTCCCGACGACGTCGCCTACTTCAGGGGCTCCTTCATCAAAGTTTGCGAGATCGTGAACAAGCATCACAACTGGATGACGAGGATCATCGTCATTAAATGTGACCTCGGAACGTCCCCTACTCGCCTCAGTAGAAGGGCGAGGAGGTGTACCAACCCCCACCGTGTCCGACAATGATGTCGAGCTCCACAAGTTCTTCCTTTTTAAAGACTTTGAGGCCGCCATCCACCGAAGGGGCCTCGACTCGCTCCTCCCCGTCCATCCTGGTGAAGGTATACCTCGCACCTTTTCTTCTTTAAGAGCTCGCCAACTCAGTAGAATTTTTCTGACCAAGTTTTTCGTGCAGGGGAGCGACTGATTCCCGAGAACCCGCTCTTCATGGACTCAGGACTATTCCCCGATCCACTCACGCACTAGAGGGCAGATGTAGCTGCTTGCCGAGATGAGATAGCATCATCCAAGCCCTCATCTAGCAAGAAGCGGCCTGATCCCGCCGGGTACAACTCGCCCCGCCATTAGAAGTTGCGAAAGATAAAGAGGGCAGTGGTGTCTCCCCGGGCGAGGCAACAACAACAGCAAAAGCCCAAGTACATGAGCTCGTCCGAAACCTCCCCGGATGGATCGTCGGAGAGCCCGTTGAAGGAGTCGGCAGACAAAGGGCAAGAGGGAGGCGAGCCCTCCGCTCCTCCTGTAACATCCCATTTCCAACTAGACCCCTAAGAGTGGTTTTGTCATGACAAAACCCTAGGAAGCCCAAGAAGGAGTCAAGTGGACCTGGTGGTGTGGATAGGGCCACTATGGTCTGCACTTAGCAGATTTCTAAACCTTGGTTAAAGGTGATCATGGGGCTTCACCAAGTCTCCAAGAACCCACCCATACCCTTATAACCCTAGAAAAGGGTCAATGGGTCATTAAGGACCCATGGAGAGCAATCAAAGGACCTAAGTTGACCAAAGTCAACTATAACCCTAGCTAGGTCAAATTGACCTACACAAGGGTCCATTTCAGTCTATTAGCCAATTATACCCCACCCATACCTCCATAACCCTAGGTAGGGGTCAATGGGTCACTAAGGACCCATGGAGAGTAGTCAAGGGAGCTAAGTTGACCAAAGTCAACTCTAACCCTAAATAGGTCAAATTGACCTACACAAGGGTCAATTGCAGTCCCTTAGCCAAATAGACCCCACCCCTACCCTCATAGGCCTAGTGAGAGGCCAATAGGTCACTAAGGACCCATTGGGACCAATCATAAAGGTTAGGTTGATCAAAGTCAACTCTTGACCTAAAATGGTCAAAGTGCCCTAGTTAAGGGCCAAGTGACCTCCAAGGGCCAATCCAACCCCACCTTGACCCTAGGGGAGGCTAATGGGTCACCAAGGACCCATTAAAGGAATCTCAAGGACCAAATTGACCTAGGTGGGATCTAGTCCAACTTTGGGTCAAGTTAGCCCAAATGGGCTAACTCAAGCTCAAGCCCATTTCAATTGGGCTAACCATGACTTAAGTGACCTAATGGACTTATGGGCTGCCATGGGACATGTAGGAGCCAAAAATTCAGGCTTGGTGACTAGGAGAGAGAAAGTTACCCATGGAGGAGAGAGAAAGAGAAGAAAGAAGAAGGAAGGAGGACTTTGTGCTCCTCCTTCCCCCTCCCCAACCTCCCCATTCATTTCAGAAGGACAAGGGGGAGTGCAGCAGCCATTGTGGACTGATTAGAGCAAGCTCCACCCCCCTACCAACCTAGCCGCCAAGATTGACTATGGCCAAAAATGGCACATGGCAATTCAGCCACCTAACTCCCTCCTCTCCCTCTTAAAAGCTTCAGTGAGGTCCAAGGAGTATTTCCCACCACTTTCCTGAAGAAGCCAAGCTGTTTCACTGCGTTTTTGAAGAAACCCGACCACCACCACCACCACCATGGCATTCTGGCGATCCTCCCGACTTCAGGCCGCCAAAAAGGTCCTCCTCCACTTCTTCTTGCATGGGTAGATCGTAGGGATCATTAGAACCAAGGTTGGAGCTCAGTTGAGCCCAATCGAAATTTCAAATTCATGGTTTTTCCATGATTTTTCCACTTGTCGGGATCGCCGGAGCAGTGCTCCCCGACAGCCGTGCCGCCTCCTGGAGATAGCCCCGACCACCACGAAGGTGTCGGCGGCGGTGGCAGGCCGGGGAGGTGGCCGGATCACCGGCGGCAGCCGCTGGAAATCGGCCCAGGCGGGATTAATCCTGGCCGTCTGCTGGAGGAAGAAGACGACGGGATGCCGTCGATCTTGCGCCAAGATTCGTGCAATATGATATTAAACTATAGGTTAAATGTTTGAATCATTTCATTTCCTGTCACAGATTTTGTATTATTTGATTTTAATTATTAAAAATAGCTAGAGCCATTTTCAGAGAAAATGGTCAACACATGAAAGGTAGCCCTATGGGTCTACTTTCAAAAAAAAATTGGTTTGAACCAATTTGGGTGACTGGTTTGACCAGGGCACTCATTTTGGTGGGGTCTATACAAATGACTAGGCAGTAATTAAACTAAGTGCCCACACTTCATCCTTGGTTCAAATAAGCTGAAATTTCGGCAGGGAGTCACCCTACCCTATATCTAGACCCTGCCCAAAAATGGGATTTTTTGGGAATAATTTTCCTATAGTTTTGTAAATAATTTAATTATGCTAGGGTAAATTAAATTATGGGTCAAATGAAGTCCAAATTCATCCAAATTTTGGTGGGATGTATATGAGGTTAATATAGACCTCTGGTTAAAATTTCATTAAGTTTGGAGTTGATTTGAATGGGAATCAAGCAAACCCTAGCCTTGCCCTAAGAAGGGCATTTTGGTCCAAAATGTAATTTTGGGTTTTGAGTGTCCAATTCACCTCAACAGAGGTCAAAATTTGGGACACTGACTTGGAATGACTTTATACACCTTCCAATGAAAACTTGGGGGCATTGGAGTTGATTTGGCCCAAGATCCTAGGTCAAACCCAAAGGAAGGGCTTTTGTACCTTGTGAAGGGCATATGGCCAAAACACCTTGTATGGCTATGAAATTTTGTAGGGGTGGTATTTTGATAACTATAACCCTTTGGTAAAAATATTAGGGTATTTTGGAAGGTTTAGGACCCTCAAAAGCCTAACCCTAGTTTAGGGCACAAATGGGGTGGGATAGGAATGGGTTAGCTAAACCCCTTAAAATGATATGAAATTTTGGTAAGATGGTCATAAGGATATTAAGAATCTTTGGTGATTTAATTAGAAATTTTGGAGTAATACTTATAGCACTTCATTTGTAACACAAGGAATGCCTCAATTTAGTAAATTAATTATTATGCTCCCTCTGACCCTTGAGAGGTCATGAAATTTTGGCAGACAATGTTTTGAATCATTATGAGCTTATATAAATTTTATAAAAATTCTTGGACACTTATTTGAGGTAGTTACTTCACAAGCTTATTAAATGATGGAATTATGCAATAATTTAATTAAGTCAATTTACTGATAAATGAATTATGAAATTTAGCCCAAACCATTTACATGCCATTAGATTTATACTTGAATTTTCTCTGAATTTTTGGAAGCAATATAGTATTTTATATTTCTTTAAATGAATTTTCAAGGATTAAAATGAAATAATGATTTGAGGATAAAACCTTGCTGAAAAATTTAGATATTTTGGAAGATGAGTTATATCCTTATTTTGAATAACATATAAAATATGTAGAATGATATCTTGAATGAAAATGGTACTTCATGTTCATTATTGGAAATTTTAGTCATTAGAATAATTATATAAATTATTAAATAAATAAGGAAAATTTTGGGTCTCTGGATTTAGGGCTTAAAGGTCATAATGGACCTCCATTAATTATTATAGGAGTATTGGAAGATTAATTGATGTACTCCCCATTATACATGGCATTTAACCTTGTGGTCTGCATTTAGTAAATTGTCGAAAGGAAATGATTTGGCATAGTTGGAGCTAGCCATCTTGCTGGATGTTGTAGATGTGGATGGGTCATCCTAGAAGTTTAGGTTAAGTAGTGGGATATGAGTCGGTAGTGTTGAGTAGTGTTTGGGATCGACGAAAGATCGTCTTTCCCGTAGAGTGGAAGGTCAAAATCACCTTAGGTATAATGTACTGTAATATGAAAATGAAATGGGTAAAACCTAAGTTGTTGGTATAATGTGAATTGAGGAGTAGGTAGTAAACTTAGGATTTCACACTCTCACACCCCTGTGTCCCGAGAGATAGCTTGGGTTACTCGGGCAATAAGCCCAGTGGTTAAGGTAATGGGCATGGTAGTCCGGTGAGCTTTGGCTCGGTTGTAGATTATGACGGACGTGATAGTCCGGGAAGCTTCGGCTCGGTTGTAGATTATGACGGACGGGTTAGTCCGGTGAGCTTTGGCTCGGTTGTAGATTATGACGGACGGGTTAGTCCGGGGAGCTTCGGCTCGGTTATTTGTTGGACTCATAACTATTGCATGTGCATAAAAGGTATAAGGTGGTGGGTCTTCGATATTGGGGAGTTCGTTGCACCGACACCAATATAGTTGACTCGGCAAGTGTGGTTTTACACTTCGCCAACAGAAGTCCGGTGCGCCAGCCGGCAAGAGTACGCAGGCGTCCGCTTAGTGCACCAAGCATTGAGGCGTACGATAGGTCAGACCGGTAGTGCAAATACTGGTTTTGAGGTGGGCGAGGCCCAACCCACCGCTTCCGTCTGCCACTACGGAGGTATCCTGGGAGGTAACGGCTCCGAAAGGGGGAACTAAAGGTCTGTGTACACAGAGTCGAGTGGGTGAGTTGCACTTGCATGATTCACATCATAGCATATTTGTATTTAATAGCATAACCATTGCATATAACCTGACACCTAATGTATAAGCGGTATCGGACGCTCTATACATTAGGTCTTGCAAAACGACCCCTTGGCCTATAAGTTCGTGCGAGCGTGCTTATAAGTCAAGGTTCTCTTTTAGTATTATTTATATGTTATGCCTGCTAGTAAAGCCGACACCCTATCGTATAAATCGGTATGGGACTTTTTATACGATAGGAGCCCTGCAAGAGATCCCTTAGCTTATGTGTTTTCACATAAGTTAAGGTTACTTATTTAGATTTTGTATAATTATTATCACACTTAACACTGTTAGTTTAGTTCCGCTGTCATCTGCAATTTGACATTCTCCACCTTCATGTCCTTTCCATTCCTTCTCCCCGCTCGGTGCTTAGGAGCCATGGGGGAAGGGGTGGGGGACGATAGGACTTAGTCTTTTAGACTAACGGTTTTCGAACCACATCATTTAGGGGACCACGGAGCCCAGCATGGAGGAGCAGCCCCGGAGGTCGACACGCTTGGAGATCGGACAGTCTAGTACCGGAGTCCAGACAGCAGGGACTGTGAGTCCCGAACACTAGTAGTTGTATTAGTTTGCTTCCGCGATGAGTGATTTGTAGTGAGGACTTGATGTACCGGGCATAAGCCCGAGATTTTCATTATATGTACTATCTGTGGACACTCCCTTCGTGGAGTTTATTTTTCTATAAATGTGATTTCTGTGGACTTGCTTTTATACTTATGCTATAGTAGAGATCGATTTGGCCGGTAGAATCGGCGTCTTGTAGTGACGACCTTCCCGGGTGAGAAGGTATCACCGCAAGGCGGCGGTTCTGGGCCTAAGACCCCGGTGTCAAAAAAGAAAAAAAAATGGGGGTCTTACACCTCCTGCTATTAAGAAGACTACAGCCTGCGAGCCGGGTCTACTGAAGATCCACCCCCTCTTCGGCCTCGGGGGAAGTTGGAAGGATTCGGTCAGCGAACCCGTGGTCCAATGTGACAAGACGACCCACCGGATCTCCATCTCCACCCTCCAGCCTTCCTGGATCGACTGCCAACTCTCCTCCGGTCATGCCTGCGTGCTCGGCTTCGGCCTATACATGCGCAAGGACGTCGTGGCCTACAAACGCATGACCCTGCGCTAGCTCGGCCATGAGGACTTGTAAGCCCATATGCGGGCACTGGAGTTGCACCACATAATGGTCCGTCGCGGCTTAAACCTCAGCCATCTCCTGTAGAAGGCCGAGCAGAAGCATGACGTCGCCTAGGACAAAGCAGACAACCTAGAGTGGAGACTCGGCATCGCCGAGGATTTACTCGCCAAAGCCGCTGAATGGCTGGTAAGTACCGGGCACTTCCTTCTCTTTTTACTTAAGATCTTTTGCCTTTCACGCAATAGATTCACTTACCCTTTTGTTTTATAGGATGTCGAGGCTGCTAGCGAGCTGCGGGCTCACGCCATTATGCTGGAGGAAGAAAACACCCAGCTGCATGCTCGTGCCGCTGAGTTGGAAGCTCGCGCCACTGGGCTGGAGGCGGACAATGAAAAGCTGAAGGACCAGATCAAGGGGCTCAACAACGAGATCTTCCGCCAGGTGGAAGCCTTCTTCCCCTCGGGTGGCAGCGAGCCCTCCTTCCCATAAAAGAGGCTGAGGATCTTTGGCGAGGCCAAGGTCATGGAATGGCTACAGATCAACCCGATTGAATCCGCCGAATGTACCTTGCAGATCATGAGGGATATTCGGGTGCTGGTGGAGGGCTGCGAGGAGATCATGGCCCGAGACCTCATGTCAAGCCTATTCCCATCCACGGCCCCAGCAAGAAGGAGGACAACTTCGACCTGCTCTTCGGAAAAGGCTTCAAGGATGATCCATCAGGAGGAGTGAGCGAAGACCACCAATCTGTGGGGAGGCGAGAGCTGACCCACGCCTTTTCTTTATTTTATGTGTAATTCTCCCCCCCCCCCTTTTGTAACCACGCCTAGGAGAGCTCCCTTTTTTGTATCAAGATTATACAAATGAAAAATAGATTTCTCTATCTTCTCTTTCTTGAACTCTTCTTTCTATGGTGTACTCACCCGTGGGCTCTCCTCTTAGATAAACTTCATTAGGATAGAACTTGCCATTAGAATACATGTTAGGACTCGTACTCGTTAGTAGACCCTGAGAGCTCGCCACCTCTAGGTAATCTGGGGGACCACTCTCCACGCTAGGGCTCGCCGCCACCCAGCTTGCTCGCGAGCTGCCTCCTTTCTCGCCAGTGTTAAGCCAAAATTGATAAAAATTTTGCAAATAAAACTGGAGGGGGGTGGAGTGCATTGCTGGAGCTCGCCTTCTTCAATGGATGTCTAGGGATTGACTTGTCACCTTTCTGCCGAGCTGGGCCCACGAGCCCCTACTCACTTGTGAGGGATTTCTCCTCCCTACCCTTAGTAAAAAGATCGATCTTTTCAAATAACTCTCGGAGAGGGTGGGACTCCCTTGAGTGACATCCAGCCTTGTCAGCTAGGTGAGAGCCTAACAATAGGATCTGCTCGGGGTCTGGATTGACTCTCTCGAGTGACATCCAGTCCTGCCAGCTAGGTGAGATCCTGACAGCGGGATCTGTCCGGGGTCTAGGTAGACCCTCTCGAGTGATATCCAGCCCTGTTAGCTAGGTGAGAGCCTGACAATAGGATCTGCTCGGTGTCTGGATAGACTCTCTCGAGTGATATCCAGCCCTGCCAGCTAGGTGAGAGCCCGATAGCGGGATCTGCTCGGGGTCTAGGTAGACTCTCTCGAGTGATATTCAACCCTGCCAGGTAGGTGAGACCCTGACATCGGGATCTGCTCGGGATCTGGGTAGACTCTCTCGAGTGGCATCCGTCCCTACAAGCTAGGTGAGACCTTGACAGCGGGATCTGCTCGGGGTCTAGGTATACTCTCTCGAGTGACATCCAGCCCTGCTAGCTTGGTGAGAGACTGATAGCAGGATCTGCTCGGGGTCTGGGTAGACTCGCTCAAGTGACATCCATCCCTACCAGCTAAGTGAGAGCCTGACAGCGGGATCTGCTCGGGGTCTGGGTAGACTCTCTCGAGTAACATCCAGCCCTGCCAGCTAGGTGAGAGCATGATAGCGGGATCTGCTCGGGGTCTGGGTAGACTCTCTTGAGTGACATCCAGCCCTGCCAACTATGTGAGAGCCTGACAGCAGTATCTACTCAGGGTCTGGGTAGACTCTCTCGAGTGACATCCAGCCCTGTCAACTAGGTGAGAGCCTGACATCAAGATCTCCTTGGGGTCTATGTAGACTCTTTCGAGTGACATCCAGCCTTGCTAGCTAGGTGAGAGCCGGACAATTGGATCTGCTCGGAGTCTATTAAATGAACACTTCACCTATTCACATGAATCACGACAGTTGCATTGGCACACCAAGAAGCTTTATTAGAAAAGAACATTACTTATATGGCTCAAGGGTAAAAGCATTTCAAGTCATCACCACTTCAGGTGAGATTTAGGGTCTCTCCCTCTATATTTCGGAGGTGGTACCCTCCTGATTTCAATGTTTCTTATACAATGTATGGACCCACCCAGTTGGGGTTGAGTTTCCCCACAGCGGCTGATCTTCCTACCGTATCCACCTTTTTTAGGACCAAGTCCCCTTTCGTAAACTGTTTGACTCTGACGTGCTTGTCGAAGTACTTAGCCATTCTTCTCTTCACTTCTTCCTGAAGGATGACGGAGAGGTCACGTAGCTCTTCCACCATGCCGAGGGAGAGTCGCAGCTCCTCCTCATTTTCAGCTTGCCATTCTTCCCCGTCTACCTCTGCCTCGACCACCCGAGGCATTTGGACCTTGAACTCGATTGGAAGCACTACCTGGCATCCATGGGAGAGCTTGAATGGGATTTCCCCTGTAGAGGTGTTGGGGGTGGTTCTAAGGGCCCAAAGAACCGAGGGAAGCTACTCCACTTAGCTACCCTTCAAGTTTTCAACTTTTTTCTTCAAGAGGTTCACTATGATTTTGTTTACCGCCTCCACCTGCCCATTTCTCCCAGGGTGATGGACCGAGACAAATCTGAGATCGATCCCGAGCTGCCCGCAGAAGCTGATGAATTCGGCGCTGGCAAACTGAGGTCCGTTTTCCGTGGTAATGGCTTGCGGTAACCCATGCCTACAAATGATCTCCCCCTAAACAAAATTCCTGATAACCTGGGGGGTCACCTTAGCCAATGCCTTCACCTCCAACCACTTAGAAAAATAATCTAACATGACAAGGAAGAACCTTCTTCTGCCCACTGGACTGGGGAAAAGCCCTACCAAGTCCATTCCCCAAATTACGGAGGGTCAGGGGTCTCGTGATACTCCTGAGGCGCTGGGCCGGTTGTAGCTGGAGGGGGGAAAACAACTGC
This sequence comes from Platanthera zijinensis, assembly GCA_039513925.1. Classification (NCBI taxonomy): domain Eukaryota; kingdom Viridiplantae; phylum Streptophyta; class Magnoliopsida; order Asparagales; family Orchidaceae; genus Platanthera; species Platanthera zijinensis. The sequence continues at coordinate 170,523,167 of CM077094.1, forward strand.
CACTTGCGGCACTTCTTCATGAACTCCGCCGCATCATGGCCCAAGATAGGCCAGAAATACCCTTGCCTAACAATCCTTCCTTCCATGGTCCGACTCCCGGAGTGACTCCCACACTCCCCGGAGTGGACCTCCTCCAAGATCCTCTGGACCTCCCTCTCATCCACGCAATATGCCAACATCTATGAGAGGGTCTTTCGGTACAGCTTCCCATCGTGGATGAGGTAGTACGCTAACTTGTACTTGAACTTCCTTTTGTTCGTCCCCTCCGAGTACTCCCCTGTGGAAAGGAACGTCGTGAAAGGGTCCATCCACGAGGGGTTTTGATCCACCTCCATCAGCTCTCCCTCTTCGATGGAAGGGCGGAACAAGTCAGTGATGGTACCCCCCCACCCGGGGACCATGCTTTGCCAGCCGATCAACCTGTTAATTGTCTTCCCTGGGCACGTGTCGGACGAAGAAGGTCTGGAACGTGCTAATGACCCCCTTCACCTTTGTTAAGTATAACTGAAGGGTAGGCTCTCTTGCATCAAATTCCCTATTGATCTGGCAAGCCACCACCATGGAATTAGTGAGGATCTCCACATCATGCACTCCTAGCTCCATAGCCAAGTGGAGCCCTCCAATCATCGCCTCGTACTCGGCCTGATTGTTTGTAATAGAAAAATGGATAACTATCACTTGTTCTATCTTTGTTCCATGGGGGCTTTCTAAAATCACCCCCACGCCCAGAAAATTTTTACCTGAGGCACCATCCACCATCACCTTCCAAGGAACCGGCTGAGTAAGCTCTTCCTCCGCCACCTCGACTGTTGGAACCCTAGTTCTGATTTGGGCAAGGATCACTATTAGAATTGCTTAGATTTACCCACATTGTATAGTAAGGGTCATAGGTTTATTTCCAGGTTTGCCTCAGAAGGACTCTCCAGAAATGCTGAAAGAATCCCAACCAATAATTTTGGACATTCAGAAAATCAGTTCGACGAAAGTCGAACTCAGTTCGATGAAAGTCGAACTCTGGTCGACGAACTCAGAGTCCCTTCTCTGAGCTGAGCTCGACGAACTCCAAGCTCAGCTCGATGATCGCTGAACTCAAGACAGATTCTCAGATTGACGAAATGGAAGCTGAGCTCGACGATCTACGAGCCCAAATCGACGAATTCTGTGCAGTTTTTAGGTAGATGTTTTAAAGTTGGTAGAATTAATTAAGGCGATTATATCTCTCATATTTAATGGAAATAGCCGTTCAAAGGCAACATTAATATGGGTCATTTCAGATGTTAATTTAGAATTAATTCCCAAGGCATCTTCTACTCTCTCGGGAATGCTTCAGCGATTGTCAAGATAAATGAATTCAAATATTTGAATTCGACAGAAGAGAATAACAGATAGACAGAAAGTAGAATAGAAAATTCGAGAAGGCTTTCCTTTTTACAGAGAAGAAAGAACTCTGCATCAATCAAGATTTTCACAGAGTTCTTCATCTGCTCTAGGCTTTCAAGAGACACAAATCTATATCAGTCTAAAAAGCTTGCTGGAGATCAACATCAAACTAAAGGCCTACACCCTGAAGCAAAGCATCTAGTCTTCCTGAACCATTCAACATCTCAGGGGGAGCTTTGACAACATCAATCAATCCACTAAAGTTTACTCTGTTGTTTAGAGAAAAAGAGAAGACAACATCACCTTCTTCACCCCACTGTACACAGGGTTTTAACTCCCTTCAAAAGTTAACCATCTGGTTCTTAAGTCTCCTTATCAAAAGACTTAGTTTAGTTTTTGGGCACCTGATCAAAAGCCTAAAGGGTTGTGAGATCTCCCTACAAATAGATCTTGTGGTGGCAGTCACCTGAGAAAAACCTGCTAGCTAGTGGATTCCTACTAGGGTGGTAGAAGAGTGGATGTACCCAGTTTGGGGAACCACTATAATCCTTGTGTCTTTTGTGTTGCTTGCTCTCTTTTCTTTATTTTTGTGCTGTGCTTACTTCTTTATAGAACATATTTATTTAATTAGAGTAAAAAATATCTATCCCCTAACTTTAAATTGGTATCAGAGGATTATCAATTGCCTAAGTTATCCTTCAATTGGTATCAAAGGGTGTGTTTCTTGGGTTTCACAGGCTTACATCTGAACCAAGATCCTTTGATAGATCTTTTTCTCTCTAGCCTCTTGTTCGCAGCATGGCACAAAATGAAGAATATTCAAGCACCAGACCTCCTATGTACAATCTAGATAATCTTGCACTATGCAAGACAAGGATTAGACTTTTTATGAACTCTATTGATGAAGCTATTTACAATTCCATTTTCACAGGCCCTTATCAATCAGTGGAAACAACAAGCATCAATGTTGTTCCATCACCTCAATGGACAGAAGCCCAGAAAAGGCAAAAGATTGCTGATGCACAAGCAATGAACATTCTTGCACAATCAATGTCTGATGGAATTTTTTAGGAAATTGCTGAATGTTCATCAGCAAAAGATATGTGGGACTCCCTCACAATAATGGTTGTTGAATCAGCTAAAAAGAGAATCCCTGATGCTGACACTTGGAGTGACTCTGAAGCCTCATCCTGTACAACTGAAGATGAAGAAGAGTCAAGAGCAAGAGAATTTTGCCTAATGACAATAAATGCATCTTGTGACAACTCTGATGAAGAATCAGAATATGAATCAGAAGAAGAACAGGTAATCTCTTTTTTTTTTATTTTTCTTCAAATAAATTTATAGAAGATTTTAAACTCCTATGTAAAGATTTAATTCAGTCTGAGAAGTAAATAAAATTTCTCAGAGAGAAAGTAAATAATTTATCTTCTGAAAACATAAAACTCAAAGAAGATTTAAAAAAAATACTTCTGAACAAGTAGCCTCATTAGAATCAGTTAAAAGCAAAGAAAAGTTAATTGATTTAGACAAAATAACTGATGCTTTACCAAATCAAACTAAAAATTTTAAGAAAATTTGTGTTCAATATAATTCGTCGAACCAAACTCGACGAAAACAACACTATTCGTCGAACTTAGATCGACGAACTATGAACAAAGATTTTGTTTTTAACTATTCAGGAATTTATGCTCGATGAAATAAATACACTTCGTCGAACCGAGATCGACGATCATGGAACACAGAAAACAACTATTATCATTCTGTGAACAGAGGTCGACGAACTCAATACCAATCATCGAACTCAGATCGACGAAACTATTTTTCGTCGAACCCAAAATTTCAGAGTAGAAATTTTAACTTATTTCAAAATCATAATCAATCTCAACATCTTAGAAATCCTTTTGCTGAGTCGATAATCCCTCCTAGGAAATATCATCCACTTGGATACAAGGATCAACCTGAATGTTCTTTTATATCTAATTATTATGAAAGAGAACCAGGACCCAAGGTAATCTGGGTCCAGAACTCCTAACATCTCTTTTCAGGAAAATACCTATCTTATCACAAAGGAGCAGTGGTATTTGATAGTAATCAAAAGCTATAGTCTCAGCCAATACAGAGGATACATCAGTGGCTGTATACGGGGAGATTGTTAATTTTATAAAGAGATTTTGCTTAAGAGATTGCAGTAGTAGATTTGTTTTATTTATTTTATTTTCTCAAAACACCCTTGTACATCTGCTAAAAATTTTATAATTCAGGCAGATTGTTTTGCTTTGTATTTTATCTATTTTTGTGTAAATAGTGTCCTTACCCAAATAGGGGGATATTGTTGGAACCCTAGTTCTGATTTGGGCAAGGATCACTATTAGGATTGCTTAGATTGACCCACAGTATATAGTAAGGTTCATAGGTTTATTTCCAGGTTTGCCTCAGAAGGACTCTCCAGAAATGCTGAAAGAATTCCAGCCAATCAGTTTTGTACAGTCAGAAAATCAGTTCGACAAAAGTCGAACTCAGTTCGACGAAAGTCGAACTCCGGACGACGAACTCAGAGTCCCTTCTTTAAGCTGAGCTCGACGAACTCTGAGCTCAGCTCGACGATCGCTGAACTCAAGATAGATTCTCAGCTCGACAAAATGGAAGCTGAGCTCGACGATCTGCGAGCCCAGATCGACGAATTTTGTGCAGTTTTCAGGCAGATGTTTTACAGTTGGCGGAATTAATTAAGGAGATTATATCACTCATATTTAATGGAAATAGCCGTTCAAAGGCAACATTAATGTGGGTCATTTCAGAAGTTAATTCAGAATTAATTCCCAAGGCATCTTATACTCTCTCGGGAATGCTTCAGCGATTGTCAAGATAAATGAATTCAAATATTTGAATTCGACAGAAGAGAATAACAAATAGACAGAAAGTAGAATAGAAAATTCGAGAAGGCTTTCCTTTTTACAGAGAAGAAAGAACTCTGCATCAGTTAAGATTTTCACAGAGTTCTTCATTTGCTTCAGGCTTTCAAGAGACACAAATCTATATCAGTCAAAAAAGCTTGCTGGAGATCAACATCAATCTGAAGGCCTATACCCTGAAGCAAAGCTTCCAGTCTTCCTGAACCATTCAACATCTCAGGGGGAGCTTTGAAAACATCAAGCAATCCACTAAAGTCTTCTATGTTGTTTAGAGAAATAGAGAAGACAACATCACCTTCTTTACCCCCACTGTACACAGGGTTTTAACTCCCTTCAAAAGTTAACCACCTGGTTCTTAAGTCTCCTTATCAAAAGACTTAGTTTGGTTTTTGGGCACCTGATCAAAAGCCTAAAGGATTGTGAGATCTCCCTGCAAATAGATCTTGTGGTGGTAGTCACCTAAGTAAAACCTGTTAGTGGATTCCTAGCAGGGTGGTAAAAGAGTGGATGTACCCAGTTTGAGGAACCACTATAATCTTTGTGTCTTCTGTGTTGCTTGCTCTCTTTTCTTTATTTTTATGCTGTGCTTACTCCTTTATAGAACATATATATTTAATTAGAATAAAAAATATCTATCCCCTAACTTTCAATTAGTATCAGAGGATTATCAATTACCTAAGTTATCCTTCATCGACCACATAGTCAGCCAGGAAGTCGGCCATCGCTTGGGCCTTGCTCGAGAGGCGAGGAACAATGGAGATATCGAACTCACTTAGCTCCATCAACCACTTAGCCAACTTGCCCGAATGCTCTAACCCCTCAAAGATGTTATGGAGGGGGTGGTCAGTCAACACTCGGATTGAGTGTGCCTGGAAGTAGAGTCAGAGCCTTCGAGCTGAGATGACTAAGGCGAAGGCTAGCTTTTCCAAGATGGGGTATCGAAGCTCTGCCTTCCTCAGGACCGGCTAACATAATAGATGGGCAACTGCTTCTTCCCCTCTTCCAAGACCAGGACGGAGCTCAAGGCTTCTAATCCGACCCCAAGATACAAAGCCAGACCCTCCCCCTCCTTTGGCGCTTGGAGCAGGGGGGCCTGATTCAACTACCTCTTCAAGGCTTGGAATGCTTCCTCGCATTACCCAGTCCACTCGAACTTCTTGCCTCCTCTTAATGCTTTGAAGAAGGGAGAGCCCTTCTCCCCATCCCGGGAAAGGAACTTGCTCAACAATGCCAGCTTCCCTGTCAAACGTTGCACCTCTTTAGCGTTCCGAGGCAATCCCAGCTCCACGATCGCTCGGACCTTGTCAGGATTTGGCTCTACCCCCGTGGGGGTTAGAAGGTGACCCAGGAACTTGCCCCTACTGGCCCCGAAGACACACTTCAAGGGGTTCAGCCTCATCTTATATTTACACAGAGTGGTGAAGGTTTCTACTAGGTCCCGGAGGTGAGACACCATGTCATAACTCTTGATCATGAGGTCATCTACATACACCTCTAGGTTCATCCCCTTCTATTCTTGGAAGACCTTATCCATCATCTTCTGATACGTCGCCCCTGAATTTTTCAGCCCAAAGGGCATCATTTTGTAGCAGTAACACCCATCATCCGTGATGAAGGAGGCATATTTGACGTTGGGGGGGGGTGCATCTTAATCTGGTGGTAACCTGAAAATGCATCTAAAAAACTCATTATAGGAAAACCGACGATTGAGTCAACTAGCCCGTCGATCCGAGGCAAGGGATAACAGTCCTTAGGGCATGATTTATTAAGTAAATAAAAATCGACACACATATGCCACCGACCGTCTCCTTTTTTAACCATTACTACATTGGAGACCCAGCTGGGGTATTGTATTTCGGATACAAATCTGGCCTTGAGGAGTTTGGCCACCTCCTCCCTGATGGGCTCAGCTAGCTTGTCCACAACAGACCACTTTTTCTACTGGGCGGGGCAAGCTTCTGGGTCTAGGTTCAGGCGGTGGCACGCGATGTCCGCATCGATCCCTTGCATCTCCGCGGCGCCGAAGATTTCCACATTCTTTTGGATGCACTCCAGCATCCTGCTCTGATCCTCCGGGCTCATCCCCCCGCTGATGCGAACCTTCTCCACCCTATCTCCGAGGGTGAGAACCACCATCTCCACCATCTCTTCCATAGCCTCCAGATGAGATTGCTCCCCCCATTCTCCAACATTCGCCCCTTCTAGAGCAAGAACTTCTTCCTCAGCTTCTTCCACGGCCATTGCCTTGACTGGCTCCTGGGCTTCCTCTACTACCACCACCCGGGTGCGATTCTCTTTCACCTCCATCTCCACTCCCACCTCCTGCTCCGCCTCCTCCATCCTCCACTCCATCTCCTCAGCCCCCTCTTGCCAAGAGATGGAGTTCATGGCAGTGACGGAGCATTCCCTTGTAACCTTGGGGTCTCTCTAGACCTGTATCCCCTCAGCGTTGAACTTCAGGCATTGGTGGAAGGATGAGGGGACACAGCGGAAGGCGCTGTTGAGGGGTCGCCCAAAGATGACATTGTAGCTGCTGGGGGCATCCACGATGACGAAACTGCAAGTGCAGGACTACCTCCACAGAGTGACATGGAGCCCCACTCCTACTTCTACCTCCTTCCTCTCCCCTGAGAACCCAAACAAAGGCCCATCCGAGGCCATCACCCTCTTAGCCTCCACCTTCATCGCATCAAATGCCTTTTTGAAGATGACGTTGACCGAACTCCCGTTGTCAATGAGGATACAAGAGACAGTGAAATTTTCGATGGCTGTCTGGATGACCATCACATCGCAAAAGGGATCCTCATGATTCGGCATATCCTTCCTTGAGAAGGTGATCTTCTCCTCTAGGGGCGGGGTATGGGATGTGGAGCCAACTCTCCTTCGGTACATGGTGTGGAGGTTCGCCTTTCAGGAAGCTTTAATTCCCACCCCCCATGGATCACTCTGATCCATCCCCGGGTTCCAACATCCGCTCGGTCCTCACACCTATCCTCCTCTACCTGAGGCTGGACTTCTTCGATCCGCACTCCCTAACAGTCTTGTTGTTGTTGCTGCTCCCTATTTCCTCTCATCTCGAGGAAAACCGGGCACGTGGTCGTAGCGTGCCCTTCCTCCTGATGGAAGTCGCAAAATAGCATCTCCACCCTAACTTCTCTTCTCCATCTCTGGACTGCACTCCTCCTCTTCCCCAGAGCTATAACCATAGCCTAGTTCTGGTTGGGGAGAGGTGGTCTTTGGCCTTGCCTCCAGCCTGTAGGGTAAAACTGACCCTGGCCCGAAATCTCTCCATGGCCCCTGGTATTGCCACTACGGCCTCCAACCTAGCCGATGGTTCGGTTCTTGACACCCCCACCTGGGCTGCTGCTGCTGCTATTCCCTCTGCTGGGGTTCAACCCTCCTCTCCTCCTGACCTCTACCACCTCTGGGCTTCTCTTCCTCCGTGGCCCACCTGGCCAGCTTCCGGGCAAACTCCAGGTTCGACGCATCCACATCGACTTCCATTGTCTCCCTCTCCATTAGTTCCTCATAGGAGAGGGGTGACATCCTCTTCAGCTCCATTCTCAAGAAACCCTATTTAAACCCTAGGGTGAAGGACATCATCAGGGTGTGCCCTGACATCTCTTGGACCTGGGTCACCTCCTCCTAAAACCGGTCCACATAGCTCCCCAGTGTCTCGTTCACCCCTACTTGATGTGGATCAGGGACTCTGACTCCTTCCTCCTCTTGGAGGTGGTGAACCTCAACATGAACTCCCGACGCTAGTTCTTGAGAAGTAAATGGAGTTGGCCGGCAACTGGTGAAACCACTCTCTTGCTTTCTCCTTGAGAGTGATGACAAAGGGCCTGTAGTTGAACCCATCCGACATCTATCGGATTGAGACCACGTCCTCAATCCACTGGATGGGCTGGACCAGGTCTCCCTTCCTGGCATAGTAAGACTTCTCCAGCTCCCTGAACCCCTCTGGAACCGGGGCGGAAGAAACCAATTCGCTGAAGGGGCTGCATCCCCCTGCTGGGCGAGCTGGAGGGTCTCACACCCCCATCTCGCCGAACCTGCCGCCGCTCGCCGAGCCCGGGAAGAGCACTCGCCCGGTGAGCTCGCATGCTCTCCCTTTCTCCGCAACTTCCTTCCCAGCTCGCCTGTCGGGAGCGTCGTCTCCAAGGACCGGGACCGCGAGTACAGGTGCTACTGGAGTTGAGCACTCGACACGTGCACCGAGTGCGAACCTGACGAGGCCGAGCACCTCCTACTTGAATTCTTTGAACATCCCCACCGTGGCGAGAGGAGGGGGGTGGCGAGTCGGACCTATTAGAGCCTTGTCCTGATCCTCCCGTTATTGAGCCTGCTGAAGATTTTCTGTGTTGACCACGCTCCATGCTCACCGCACCAAAATGTTGAAACCGAGAATTCGGTATCTGTGGAGTTCTCCCTTGGAGAAGGGGTAATCGTGCACCTACTTCTCTCCTGCAAGCAAAATGACACAAGAAAAGCAAAGGGGACTGACCCAAGGTCTCAGCGCAGAGGTCCCACCACACACCCGAAAGATCTTAGAGTGCTTCCCATCTCTTCGCCAAATACCGAGCTAAAGGCTACCTTAAAAAGTACAAGAAGGTATGGGAACAAGTAAGCCTGCCTTCTGAGGTGCCCCTTGGGTCCTATTTATAGATTTCTGAAATCGGCCTGCAAATAACCAACCTACGCTATTCCAAACAGCGATGTGCAACCCAACTGGGTCTGCCAATAGCACAACTCCGATGTTCCAACTGGCTATGGGCAGGCCAGTGGGGGCAAAATGGTAAAAAAAACACATCACAAAAGACTAGGCGAGAAGTCCCGGAGGCCTCTACTCGCCTGGGGCGGCGAGTGCTCGATGGAGTCGGCACTCGCCGCCTCCCTGAAACTTGGCGAGCACGGGCCCGGCTGGCCCTACTCGCCCGCTGCTTACCGAGCTCCCCTGGGGTGGGTGCGAGCCAGCCCACCCTACTCGCCTGTCTCGTGTCCCTCTCCCTAGGACTTGGCCATTAACTCTTGCCTACCCCACTCGCCGGATACGGGGTTGTACATCAGGCAAGAGGAAGGAAATTGAGGGTGGATTTGGACTTTATGTGGCACTGGGAGGGGTGTTGAGGAACTGTCCGTTTGTCATTATTGATGCTCCGTACAGCTACAACGTCATCTTTGGGCATCCCCTCATCAGCGCTTTCTACTGCGTCCCATCATCATTTCATCAATGTCTCAAGTTCAACAGAGGGGGAATCCAAGTTTGGATCAGAGGAGACCCTAAGATAGCGAGGTAGTGTTATGTGACTGCAGTCAACAACATTTCTTGGATGGTTGAGGTCAACGAGATGGGATGGGAGATGGCGATGCCAGAGGGGCCAGGAGGCGATGCTGAGATGATCGAGTTGGTAGTAGCGAGGGAGTTGGCGGTGTAGGAAGAAGTCATGATGGTGATGGAGGAAGAGGGTGAAGGAGAGGTTTGCACCATGGAGGGAAGGGGAGAGGAGTTGTATGAGAGTAGGATCGAGGTAGAGGAAGTGGAAGAGGTGGAGGAAGATGAAGTACTCACCCAAGGGGTAAGAGCAGGGGGGAGGAGAAGAAGATGAGCCATCCAGGCTAGAAGCAGCGGAGGAGGTGGTAGAGATGGAGGTCTTCACTAGGGCAGGAAGGGCAGAGAAGGTACGGGTCAGCGGAGGACTGAGTCTAAGTGACCAAGAAAAGATACAGGAGTGTATCCAAGGGAGCATTGACATCATCGTATGGAGTACGGGTGACATACCAAATATCTATGCGTATGTGTCATGTCATCGACTGAACATCAATCCAAAGACACGCCCCATCCTCTAAAAGGGAAGGACCGTCGCTACCAAGCTGGAGGAGCCCATCCGGGAGGAGGTGGATAAGCTCCTCAAGGCAGGTTATGTAACGGAGATCCAGTATCCGGGCTGGGTATCCAATATAGTGATAGTTAAAAAAGGTGATGGGAGCTAGAGGATGTGTGTGGACTTCTCTCTTTTAAATAAATCATGCCCTAAGGATTGTTACCCTTTGCCTCGAATCGACGTGCTGGTTGACTCAACTGTCGGTTTTTTCTGTAATGAATTTATTTACCCATTTGTCTGTTTATCCTAAGCCTTCAGTTTGTTTCTACTTCTAATCATATTATATTGAAAGAACGATCAAATCTTGCTTGGTTATAGGGGTTGAGAAAGCAGGTTATAGCGGTGCTTTACACTTTTGTAAAAGGAATGATGGCATTTATTGCCTCGAAATGGTCCAAGGGTATGCAAGTTTCTTTTGCCTTTGCATTTTTTGTATTATTCATTTATAATTTGGAAATAAATTTTAGAGAATGATTTATGACAAATTTCATAAACAACGCAAGTACCAATAACACGATAAAGCTAAACCAAATAATTGATATACGGCTAATGATGATGATTGGGTTATTGGCATCAGACAATGGGTCTAGTTATCTTTATTGTTTTCTTTTATTAGTGGTATATCAGTATTATTGTGTTGTCCTTGGAGCCTTGTTTGAGTTGATTTATCTTGTTGATGCGCTAATGTTTTTTCTCAAGCTTTTAACAATGCTGCTATTGTGTAGCTTGGCTAACTGGGCTTTGCCTATGAAATAGATCTCCAACTTAGTCACAAAATTATATTGAAAACTTTGCAGTCCCTTGTGCAAAACATGGGGGGCCATTGATGTCGTCATAATTATACTAGAATAAGTATAACCTATTGAGCTCAGAAGGAATAAGCATCTCAAGATTCTAACTCTTACTAAGCACATTGTTTAATAAGGTATGCAGCTCTGTCAGAGAGCTTTTTTTATTCTCTAAACTTTATAAAACTGTGAAGTGAAGTTCATATTTTATTCTATGTACACATTTCTTAATAAGGTATTCATATGCTTCATATTTTATTTTTATAAAACCGTGAAGCCGAGATGTTCGAGTCATATCACAGCTGTTTTAAAAATATCTGAGAGATATCTCAAATATCTCAGCTTTTAGCGTGAAAACAAAAAACGAGAAACATATTCTTGAGAGTAAATAAAAAATACATGTTTCCATGAGCTTTTAGACTAAAATTTCTTATGCTAATTAATTATGCAGGGGTGCACTCGGTTAAGTTAAGCTAGATTTTACTCGACCAGGGGGAGGAGGGGTGGTGCTGGTGGGGAGAGAAAGGAGAAGGGAATGAAAAGAAAAGTTAAGGAGCAACCCTAAATCTCATGCATCCCAACATAATAAAAAAAAGAGTACAACACAACCCCTTACAGGTGCGGGGTGCAGATAACAAAAAAATAGTGTGAATAATAAAGCGTACACATAACATAACATAACATAACAAAATGCAAATAAGATAATCATGTCGGAAGCGCATCTACAGTCTCTCATCCAGATGGGCCCGTCATCATCTTCCTCCGCATGTGGACTCGCCAAGGCATCTCATCCGTGTGTCGCCATGCGCAACCGTAACACAAACAAACTAGGAGGAAACAGGTGGAACCATGTCCAGCGCCTTCATTATGAATGCAAAAGTAAATGCATCCTCTTGCATTTGTTCAAATCTACATCCATGGGAAAAGTTCTCAGTTACTCTTATGATAAACCTCAGATGGAGCCAAAAATAAGAGTGTGCATGGTTTTTCTTCCTTAACTTTTTAGCGAATCAATGTGGTTGAAAGTTTAACAAAAGAATTGCTAACAACGTAAATGTGTAATTCATCTTTCCGATCGTAGCTCAAGATCAGGTCAAAGTCATTTGATATGAACGAAGAAAATACATGCCGAGGAGAGAGTTTACCTTATTGACTTTGAAAAGTGCCACTTAGCAAGCTCACATTTCAACAATAGCATATTATCATCAGTCTTTGTTGCCCTCAATTTGGCCACAAATTTAGCAACTTCAGAGTACAAAACACCGGTATCTGTCACATTATTTCCAAATATTAAGGTGAATTTACAAAGACTAATGCAACATATACAGATAATTAATATTTGAGCCTACCATAGAAATCAGCTCTAACAAGAATATTGGGGTAATTTTGCGCTCTTACCTGCAAAAAGCCCAAAAGATATTCATTCAAATATAAAAATCAGGAATGTATAGCTCTAGAAAATCTACTAAGTTTGCATAGTCCTCAAAAAGGGATCCAATTATGTGGAATGTTGGTAAGAGAGAATGCGCAGGGTAGGGATGCGTAGGTGAGACTCTAGACGAGGCAAATCCTAAAGTGTAGCATCGAGGAAAAACCTAATGAAAACCCTAGGAGGATATGCAAGCATGCAAAGATAAATCTGAAGTTAGCATACAATTAATAATTATTCAAGTAAAGACTCAACACGAATATCACAATTAATCACATAATAATTATTATCAGTTTGCAAGTTTTGAATCGCATACACGATAACACCTATGCCCTGTATGTTGAGGGACCACATCGATAACATGATTTCTCTTGTGTCAAATCAATACATCCTAAACCATTTGCCATTTCACTTGATATTACTAAAAATCACCACATAAACTTCCATGAGTATTACGGATCTATGAAGTATCTCTATAAGAAGATTAGTCATGAGATATCAGAGAAGCCAGTAAATCAACTGCTTCCTCCTTGGGGCTTCACAAAATATCAAAAGTTAATGAAAAACAAATAAGATGAAGTGCAAATAATTACAGGAAAATAGAAGAAGAACGGGAAACATTTAAACAACAAGTAACAACAATAGAAAGTTCGATGATGATGACCGTCGGAGTTTGTGCATTTAGTTTAGTTTTATATTTCAAGTTATGCATTAGTATCTTAGGTATGGGTATATTGTATTTAGTCTCACATTGTCTATTGTCTACTATAGTTTGTATGTCATATGTAATATTTTAAATACCCCCTTTGAGGGAAGAATAAAACACACCTTCGATGTCTCCCTAAATATTTCAACATTGTATCAAAGCAGGAATTTATTCCACCCTTAAAATTCTCACCCTAAAATGTTGGTGCTCTGAAATTTCTGGCCAGCGGCTTCCATTCCTGCTCCAAAACCCTTCTCCCGATATCTCATGACATCCACATAGTCGACGGCTTTGACGGCTACTCCTCTACTCTAGCCGACGACTGATCTGCTAAATACCGCATCGTGCTTGTTAGCTACTTCTATCCCGATGACGATCACTTCTCTTGTAAGCCGCTCGGGTGCTTTCCCTCTTAATTCGATCTACTTCTTTCGTCGAGCTCATTCGCAGATCCTTCCGCTACTCACTGACGAAGAAGACCCTCCCTTTTGACGATGTGAATATCGCAACTGTTCCAGTTGACGCTTTCATGTGTTGATCCTGGCATCACACCACTGCATCAACGACTTCACCTACTTCTGTATGCCAATCCTATTGATGTTCCCTTCCGTTTTAAGTGGATCTTGTCAATTAAACCCGCCTGGAGCTTCATTCACACCCGATGTGCATGCTTTTTCGCCGATGATGATCTCCGACCTCCATATCTATTCGGATTCCTGCGTATATCTGCGCTTACGCCTCCTTGATGTCGATATCCTTAGCTGCCCCACTCCAACTGCATCCATCATCTTCTCCTCACGTGTCTTCGATTCCAACCGCTACTACCTTCTAGAGTGTTAACCTCTCGCCGCTGTTGAAGCTTTGTGTGGGGGGGGGGGGGGGGGGTTGGTCGTTTATGTCTTTAAATGTCTTTGTCATCCTAATGTTTGCTTTTATGTGTTGCGTCTGCCTATATGCACGTATATCCCATGTGAGGGGGAGTGTTTGAGATAAAGACGACTCTGATGGTATTTCTCAACTCTTGTCTTAGTCCACACGACCCTTCAGGCTTATGTCTTGTATTGCTTGCGTCTCCCCAATTTTCTTTGTCTATTGGTATAATGTATGGTCTTTGTTGGTTGACCAGTTTTCTAGCAGGTTGTGTCGTGTGGGAGTATCTGCGGTGGCCAATCTGTTGACTTGTGTCCAGCGGGTTTTGTTATGTGGGAGAATCCCCGGTTCCCCATCTATATTCCAACAGGATGTGTCTTGTAGGACCATACTGTGTGGGACCACCCTCAGTGTGGATTATCCTCGACATATTTATCCCATGTGACCCATCTGTTGATTTGCCCCCACATCGCCTACCGACATTTCCTTAATCATTATATGGAGCCCAATTTTAAAGTTTCCCTTCAGCTTAAGGGTGGGTGTTGGAGTTTGTGCATTTAATTTAGATTTATATTTCAAGTTATGTATTAGTGTCATAGGTATGAGTGCATTGTCTTTAGTCCCACATTGTCTACTAGAGTTTGTATGTCATGTGTAATCCTTTAAATACCTATTTTAAGGGAATAATGAAATACACCTTCTATTTCTCCCTAAAAACTTCAACAATGACGATTAGTAGTAAAATTTTAGACAAAATACATTAAATGATTGTAATAACAACAATTAGTAACTATAATAATCATCAAAAAAAAAACTTCGAATTAGTTTTCCAAAATCTATGCAGATACTCACGTTATCAACAGGAGAATATGACTTAATATAGTAATAGTATTCTTCCTTCCGAGGGTCGCCCAATTCCTATATCAAGAATTTGAAATAATAAGATAATGAAGATGAAAACACATTCAAAAAAATAATTGAAGCAGCGGTGTTGAAAATTCTTGCATAATATGAATTTTATATATTAGAACAGTAGGAGTTAATAATCTAGAAAATTGTATAAATTGTGCATTTAAAAATAAATGATCAGACTCTACGCCTATAACCAACTAATTTTTGGAACTCCATCGGCTTGAAACAACTCAAAAACTCTGGATAAGATTTTAATGGAGTTAATAGCTTCAACATAAATGCCACTTAGAAGTTAATATATTTATGCATAAAACATTTGGAAGAAAATTGGTAGGAAATATGACCTCCCACTCTGATGTAGTCGATGGGATTGTTGGATCAAGCAAGCTTGTAACCACATCAACAAAAGGATAGTCTAGAACCGCTGCTTTGAACAAATCCGGGCGCATATTTAAGATGGCGCCAATCAATAAGCCTCCATTGCCAACCCCACCATTGATGCATAGCTTTTCTTTTGAGCCATATTTGTTTTCTATCAAGTATTCTGCACATGCAATGAAATCAGTAAAAGTATTTCTTTTCTTCAGCAACTTCCCATCTTCATACCACTTTATTCCCATTTCTTCACCTCCTCGGATGTGAGCTATTGCATATATAAAACCCCTGTCCACCAACGTGAACGTCCATGCCTCGAAACCAGGGACTATGCTTATCTGACAATAGAAGGGTCAAAAAAGTTAAACTGGGTAAAATAAGCTTAGAGTTCTTGCTAAATATATATTTCTTAAAAGACATGTTCATCTGGACAAAGAGGTGGCTAAGTGGTGTATGCTAATGAGAAAAAAAATCATCTAAAAGAATGAAAAATAAATAAACACCCTGATATCATTTATGATTATGGAAGACACAACCCTACACTTTCACTGTCATCAACGAACTCATGATCATAGATTCTAACGAAATGAAGAGAACAATATGCACAACTACAAGAGAAGTATTTTGTTAGTGTTAACTGTTAAAGTACTTGTTAACAACCATAAACCCAAAATACATGAAAAATCTCAAACCAAAATCCCACATTCCCTTATAAATAGGATACAGTACCAAATTTTTTGCTATTTGTATATCCGCTTTTGTCGGGACTGACTCAATAGTTACCTATTAATGGTGTGTCTACCTAGAACAGAACTCTACGCTGAAGGAAATATATGTATTAATTCCAAACTCGATGGAGGTAGGTAGAATACTTTGTGTGCTCTAACATTCTCAAAGTACGAAAAATTCGTGGGCTAAGTTTTTTAGGTTTTTCCCACTCGTTGTGCCCAATTGGCGCCTGAATAGAGTTCTTCCAACCAATTCTTATGCGTCGCTCGATGGGGATAGCTGCCTGGAAAAAATAACTTTTCCTTCGATTTTTATTTTAGCGTCGTTGTCCTTTATCAATCTAGGCAACTCGTTGGCCACATCCCACCGCTCCAGAAAATGATTCAGGAAAGCAATTCTTCCCTGTCGCCGATCGGAAAGAGGGTTAGGGCATCCTGTCGCTAGCCTCTCATGCAAATCCTATCGCCCGTCTCTCGTGCAAAACCTACGATAGGAAGAAAATCATGCCCAGATTGTGAGATCCATTCGACCTTGTCTGCCATAGATCTGCTTATCGCCTGAACCTTTTATTCTAGATCTGTTTAAGGATTGGATTTAGTTGTGTATAGGAGCGACTTTAGGAGATATAGTTGTCTTTGTCCATTTCGTCCTATAGAGATCGAGGTTGGTGCTCCCTTTATCTTGAAGAAATCAAAGCTGCTTTTATCCTTCAGATTCTGGAGAGATCGAGATCTTGCTAATTCTGCCTTGTTGTCAAGGCATAGCCGAGCACTACTTCAGTTTTGTAGTGGAACCCCTTGCCAGCAAATCTCCTTTGCCGAGCTTTGTGGCGGGCATAATGGTCTTGATTGTGATCGTCACTAAAAGGGGTGTTGTTTTAGAGTTTGTCTCCTTTGCATTGCTTAGATGAAGGCGTGACTTCAGTTGAGATCATTTTCGGTCTGATCTAGTCTTCGTCAATTGCTTTTAGCCGGAGAGGAGGAGGAAACAAATTACTAGATTGGTTCTAGAGAGGGGTAGATTAACTTCGTCCGGATCAGGTGATATTTTTCAGCTTTACGTTTTCTGCTTTATGTTTTTCTTTTAAAATATTGAAGTGTAGCATGTAAATGAATTGCAGTAGAATAAAGACGAGGATTTCTATAGGTATTACCTTCTGAATTACCTGAATCCCTGCTTTGTCAAGACCTACAGTGAGCATAAGACTGCAAAAGAGATTTACGATCGCTTGAATGATCACTTCCAGAAGCAAGAGGGACTATCAAAAACTCTCCACTCAAATAAGTTTTTCAAATTCAATATGAATTGGACAGTCATCTCACAGTTGATTGAGTTGGAATATATGAGGAATAAGATGAAGGATGATAAGTCCAATATGCCCATTAATCTTTTTGTCGGTCTAATGCTTAACAAGTTGTCTTCTAAGGTAATTCTTTCAAGAATGAAAAGCACTGACTAAAAGAGCAAATAGGTCTAGGTAAACTTAAAAAGTTCATTCATATTAAAGATCAGAACTCTGCTAAGAAGTGCATGAAGCAAGTTAGTCAACCCAATTAGGTTGCTAACTTAGTTTCGCATTCCAACAAGCCTCATAGGAATTTACCGACACATAAAGGTGAAACATCGTCATAGTTACAGGCCAAAAAGTCGTCTTTTTAAAAAAAGAAGGGCAAGTATCATAACTGTGGAAATTATGGTCACTGGGCCGCAGACTACAAACTTCCAAATAAACCGAAGGAGGATGCACCTCAGAACAAGGCAAACATGTTGATGGACAATTCTGGACCCCACACTTTTGTTGCTATATTGGGGAGTGGTCACAACAGTGTGTCTATGAGTGGTGGCTGAACAACGGAGCTACTTGTCATGCTAAAAATGACAAAAGACTTCTCACTAAGGTAATAATGGTCAAGGATACTGTAGAACTGCAATGAAGGATATACTCAAGTGACACATGCTGGGACATTAGATTTGGTACTCACTTCAGGTAAAATACTAACTCTTAAGCATGTTAAAATAGTTCTTTCTCTTAAGAAAAAAATAATCCCTTTGAGTTTGTTAAATAGTGCTAGAATGTATTTTACAACTTTAAATGAAAGCATAGCTTTAACTGCTAATTCACACTATTTTAGACTTTATTTGTTTATCCGTTTTAGTGCATTTCGTTTTATCAAAACGCAACTTGCGGGGAAAAATACATTTGTTTTCCGCTTTGGTTTCGAACCACCTGCAGTTTATCGCGAGTCAATATTTTACAGGACGAAACCCAGAGTGAGAGCTTTGATTTATCATGTTTTGAGGAGGAAAAAGGCAAAGCGCTAGGGAATCGCGACCTCCTCTGTCTCTCCCGTCACCGCGAAGTGCTAGAGCTCCCATCGTGCTAGGGAATCAACATCAGGTATCACATCCAAGGTTCCCAATCACATCCAGTGGTCTTCTCCTGCGTAGGGCTCCTCTTCTCCGCTACATCCAGGGTCTTCCCCTACCTGATTCTTCCCGGATCTGTAAGTACTCTTCTTTGCAGCATCTCTACATCATTTGCATCTTCCCTGTCACACAAACATCTCACCTCTCCCCCTATTTTGTGCAGTTGTGATCCCCAATATGCTCAATAAGCTTTTAAATCTTTCCCCTAATCTGCATCACTCAACAACATCTTCTACATGAATTTTTTCTATTTTTGATTATTGTAAAAATGGATGTGTGAGATGTGATTTTGGATTGTGTGAAGCCATTAACATCTTCATGATTTGGATTATGTGAAGCCATTGGCACCTTCATGATTTTTTTATTTTTGATGGTTTGATGAATATGTGTAGGCTTATCATGTTCAACTTTTATGTGCACTTGTGTGTGTTTGTGCATATATGTAATGTGTGTGTGTATTAACGGGTTGAGATTGTTCTAATCATGACATGTGCCTATTTCAGGATGCCCTTATGAACCCAAGTTATAATTTATGGTTCAATTATAGCTTCATTTTGATGTTTGCATGTATTTTCAATTTATGCATACGTTGATGTACATATGTTTTCTAGTATGTTTATGTAAAAGTGCATATTTTTTAAGTTAATAAATTCTCAATTCTGAAAATCTATTTTGTCAAATGACTATTTGTTCTGAAAAGCTCTGCAAACGCATACTTTTCAAACAGATCTCCATTTTCAACAACTAGATTTCAACATCTCCATTTACAAACCTCCATTTGCAACAGATTCTTTTACAACTGCAGTTTCTCTCCCAAATGAAGCGTTAGTTATGCTTATATAATAAATGAAATGTATAGATTTAGCTTAAAGAATGATAACATTAACTAAGTTAATTCACACTATTGATATATGCGAAGTGTGCGCATAAATCAAGATCCCTACAAAACCTTTTAAGTCAATTTCTAGGAGTACACAACTTCTTAAATTGATACATTCTGACCTTTGTGATTTTAGGAGTCATGTCACTAGATGTAGAATAAAGTATCTGATAACATCCATAAATGATTTTTCTAGATATTATCATGTATATTTATTAAAATCGAAAGATGAAGTATTTGAGACCTTTAAGATCTTCAAATTTAGAATTGAAAACAAGCTAAATTTGTAAATTACGAGATTTAGATGTGATAGAGAAGAAGAATATACTGCAATTAGGTTCATGGATTTTGGTACCTCTGAGGGTATAATACTTGAAATGCTCTTTACTCACCTCAGTCAAATGGTGTTGTTGAGCGAAAAATAGACTTTTAACAGAATTATTAAATTCTATGTTACTTACAACTGACATCCCCACCTCCTATTGGGGAGAAATAGTTCTAACTATAAGTCATATTATGAATAGATTGCCTTACTCTAAGCTAACTTCTACACCTTATGAGTTATGATATAAACATCCTTGTAGATATGATACTCTAAAGACTTATGATTTTATTGCTTATGTAAGAATACAAGACCTCGAGAGATGTAAGTTGGGACCTAGAACTATAACTGCATATATCTAGAGAGTACAAAAGATAATACATCTGATAGGCTCCTAGATCTATCCATTAATATAGTAAAAAAGTCTAGAGATGATGTATTCTATGAAAATAAATTTGTCATTGATCTTGACTTTAAAGTATCCGGATCTACTGATATGATTTCAGAATATACTGTAAAACCTGAAGTTGACCCCTCTAACACCACTACCAAATCATTAGATGTTGAAGAACCTCTTCCCATTAGAGTGCTCACAAGAGAAAGAATCTCTAAGGATTTTGGTGAGAATGTCTTACCTACTACTTAAAGGATGATTCATTCTCCTATCAAGAAAGAATGAGATCTAAAGATCTCCTGATGTGGGAAGAAGCAATTGATGATGAAATGAACTCGATGCTACAAAAAACACTCGATATCTAGTTAACCGACCTAAATAAGTTAAAATCAATGGGTGTAAGTATGTGTTAAAAAATAAAATGAATTGTGACAGGTCAATAACTAGATTTAAAGCATGTTAAGTAGCTAAGGACTACAAACAACAGGGGGTGTAAATTATTTTGATATTTATTCACAAATGTATCACCTATTGACTATAAAAATTCTTCTTACTTTAGCGTATATCAAAAACTGTATAGTTCATCAAATAGATATAAAGACAGTCTTTTTGATAAATATCTTAATGAAGAAATATATATGACACAACCAGAAGGTCATGTCCAGAAAGATTTGAAAGATTAGATGTGAAAATTGAATAAATCAATCTATAAGCTTAAGCATGCGCCTAAATGTGACACCTTAAATTTGACAAAGTGGTACAGAACTATAGATTCCATTCCATTTATTCCGACAAATGCCTTTATCACCGCTCTGTGCATAATAAAATAATCATCATATGTTTTTTTTGTTGATGATATGTTGATTTTTGGGTTGGATTTTTCTGCAGTGAGTAATATTAAATTCATTCTTGCAAAAATTTTTGGTATGATTGACTTTGGTCTCGTTGATACCCTTCTAGGTATGAAAGTTAGTGTTGATAAGCATGGTGTTACCCTTAGTCAAACTCATTACATTGAGCAACTACTTTCTACATGTAAATATAAAGATTGTAGGCCTGTTGAGATATATTTTGATCACAATTTTAAGTTGATTACAAATGAAGGGACATGTATTGATCAAGTAAAATACTCTAGGATAATTGGTAGTCTCATGCATGCATAAATTGTACGAGGCCATATAATGACTTCTCTGTTGGCATGTCGAGTCGTTTTACGAGTAATTCATGCAAAGAACATTGAGATGCACTTGATTAGCTGATGAAATACCTTTGTGGTACAAAATATCATGTTTTATGTTATACTGAATACCCTCCTGTAGTGGATGGATATTCTGATGGCTCATGCTGCTCAGAATTTGGAAACAGTAAATCCACTAGTGGATATATATTCACCTTGTGTGGAGTTGTTATATTCAACTTGTATAACTTTGTCGTCTATAGAAGCAAAACAGTTTGTCTTAGCTTTGGCTGGTGAAGAGGTATACTAGTTTAGAAATTTGATTATAGATATTCCTTTATCTAGACTATAAGTAAATTCTTTGAGTTTGTGCTGTGATAATCAAACAATAGTTCTGGTCGTTAAAAATGATCTCTATAATACTAAGAGGAGACATGTACGAAAAAGACATTCTTTACTGAATTTTCTGAAAAACAAACAATTTATTATTTTGATTGATGCAAGGTTGAATGATAACTTAGCTAATCCTTTGACGAAAGGAATGTCTAAAGATCGATTTTTCAAAATAGTGAGGGAAATGAGATTAAAAATGATTTATATCAATCTTAGTCTAATGTTTTGATATTTCAGATTTTCCTTTATGACTTATTAAGCATATTATGTTTCATTGATGTTCATGGTTGTTGATTATGAATCTGATGAGTTATTTTATTCCAAAACTTGATGTTTATGACTTCACCTGGATTCTTCTCTCTTACTTTGAAAGAAAGTGTTGTTCAAATTTGATAACACAATCTAACTTAGTTTATTTCTTCTCTTGTTAAATGATATCGTTCTAAATTTTAATGATATCTGTTTTAACTTTAGAAGAACAATGACCGTGACATTTCAAATTGGAACACATATAATTGCTTAATTATTTAATACTAAGTCTGAGGATGACCTACTGTACATCTAGGAGTGATGATAGTTTGAGTATTATTTCTTTTATATTCTGCTTTTTTGATACCTCAATATAGAGTTGTATTGTTTTCTATTTTACATATTAATGTTTGTTAGACTATTGTGCTTTGGTTTATTGTTAGACAATAGGTTGTGCTGGAACTCTATAATGTAATTTTACTTTGGCTTTGTGTGATGTCATTTTGAATTAATATTATTCTTATTCATACATAAATTTTTATCTTGCCTAAATTCAATTAAACATGTTGAGATACTGATGAAATGATTCATGTTTGTTTGAATATTGCACATACCACTTATATTGAAGTTTAGCCAGTGAAGGACATAGAAGGAGATTGTTAAATATTTCATTATTTGAATGTCTGTTCGTGTCGGGACTGGCTCAATGGTGATCCCTTAATGGTGTGTTTTCCTTGGCCACGTTTCTAGTTGGAGGTACTGTTTATACTAATTCTAAACTGGATGGAGATAGGTAGAACACTTTGAGCACTCTGACAACCAACACGGTCTATATATGATAAAAGTGTTAACCATAATACAAACAAGTCAACATACTTCTCTCTTAAGAGTTAAGAATTACCAAATTTAATTTAAGGGTTAAGTTTTGCGACCTCCCAGCTCACATAATTACATGGACCTCCCCTATATATTTTGATAAAGACCTCCCCACTAAGTTTGTTAGGTTTACATAAGCCTTATTCCATTAGAATTTTAGATGAAAAGTAATAAATCATGCCAAAATATTTTCTGATTTTTCAATTTTAACATTTCTATTAACTTGATTTTTCAAGTTTGCCCTTTGACTGCCTCATCCTTCACAAATTGAGTTATTCTAAAGGATTAACTAGAAAAATCAAACATATTTCAACAGATTTTATCACTTTCCATCTTGATTTTAACGAAAGGAGTTCTGTAGCTGAAGAAAATTTATAGGAGAGGTTTTTGTAATTTTTAAATATAGTGGAGAGGATTCTATAATTATGCAAAATCTCAGGGAGAGTCCCAATAATTAACATAGTAATATAATTAAGAACATTAGTTTATTAGAAGTCTACATTAATTTACAAGTCTAGAAGAAACTAGTTGATGCAGTGTGTCGACTTGCCATATATGTCATGCCCAGATCGATGATCCGACTCTATGGATGCGTTCGTATTCGCATTGCAAATCAATTTCATATATAGTTTTGTATTTTTCGGTTATTATTTCATGTATTTTTGGCCCGAAAATCTACTACCAATCATAGTCGTTGATTCCGTGTGTTCTAATTTCATTTCTAATAAATAGGATATTGAGGGCTGTTGTATTTTCTAATGCTGAAGGTGTGGAGAGTCTTCTTCCTTCATTTCGGCGATCCTCTCCGCGATGTTGACTATGTGGAACCCCATTGGTGATGACTCCTTGGGTAAGTTGTATCTTCATTTGATTTTCCATCCCTAATCCCCCATCCCTACCTGTTGTCTAGCCGCCTCCCACCATCAAAAACCCAACTAGCCGCCCATTACTTGTTGTCCATCCATCAAAAACCATCAAAAGCCCCCGTCCATCCACCCCGCCACAAGCCTCCCTAACCCAAACCCCAACCCTCAGGCCGCCCCTTTCCCCATCATCCTCCAGCCCTAGCCCATCTAGAACCTGCCTCAAAGACTTCCCCTTCCACTGTTCAGCCCTGCCACCACTTCCCCTACAGCTGGCTATACTCCTACAGGCCGCCCCCCTGAAAACCATAGATCCAACCCTCCCTTTCCTTCCCCTAATTATTGCCCCTTCCTCACCACGTGGAGCCACCTCCAAATAGCTACCCACTATCAATTTTTTGCAGATCTGGGCAACCCAGCCCAGATCCAGCCCCTTCATCCCCGTTCCAGCCCTCCCAACCTCCAAATAGCCATCCCATTTATCCGTACCAGCCTCTCCATCACTGGAACCCTTCTTTGAGCCCTCCAATGTTTAGATCTACTTTATTTACAGCAGCCCTAATATTGTGTTGTGTTTTTGTATTGGTTTTTTGGTTGTAAACATTGTTATGGTTTGAATATTATGTGCTTGTTTGAGATTATAGTTTATTATGATACTTGCTCCTTGAAAAATCTCTAACTGTATGGAGGAGTGATTTGCAGCGCGCTCTTGCTATGACCCTCCACGCGAAGGAAAGAATAAGCTTGCTTGGCCCTAATAAATTATTTTGTCTTGCTTTGAATTATTTGTGTGGGATTTTATTATTTATTGTTTAATTGGAATTCATACCGTCGGATGTGCATGGCATGTAGGGTTAGGTCCTCGTTTATCCGCCGCATATAGATTTGTCCCGCATCACTAGTGCTTTAAGAAATCATAAGAATTAATTTGTGAAGCATAATAAATTATTCATCTCCCATAATTGTTAAATCAATAAAGCCAATATTCTAAACTCATGTAATGCCAAGAAATCATTTAAAAATGTGTTGTGTATTATGCCGCCCATTTTTTATTCCTCCTCCCTGAACCGGCGATTGTTGTGTTTATTTTTAACCCTCACCTATTAGGTTTTAGGGGAAGTGTGGAAAGATCAACTTCGGCCTATGATAGAAACAGATCAAGGCGGTTCTTGTACAGTAAAATCTCCATAAGTCACTTCTTGCAAGGAGAAGTCTGAAAGGATGGAGACAAATGGAATAAATTGGATCTAAAGGCCATCAACACAATCCAGTTGTGCTTAACGAACAAAGTGATGTATAATGTAGTCGACGCTAAGAGTACGCCAAATTTGTGGAAATAATTGGGGAAGCTTTACTTGTCATAGTGACTCACAAACAAACTCTACATTAAGAAGCAATTATATAGTTTGAGGGTGTTAAAAAGTACTCAGTTGCTGGAGCATATGATGCATTCAACAAACTTATCTCTCAATTGCATAGTATGGATGTGAAGATTGAAGAAGAAGATCAAGTTCTTCTTCTGTTTTCAACATTATCGAATTCTTTTGATCATCCAGTCACCATGATCCTTTATGAAAAAGATACCCTGAAGAGGGAAGAGGTGATGACTATGCTATTGTCAAATGAAACAAGGAGCAAATCGGGTTCTAGCACTGGTGAGGGTCTATTGGTGAAGGGCGATGACTTGATCAGAGGTAGATCCAAGGATAAAGGCAAAAAGAGAAATAGATTCAGGTCCAAGTCTAAGGGAGGAAACAACTCCTGTCATTACTGCAAGGAAGAGGGTCAATGGAGGGTCAATAGAAAGCTAATTGTCCGAATAAGAACATCAAAGAGAGACAGTACAAGCCACAACAAGCAGTAATGACAAATTATAATGAGATAGATGATGATGTGCTTCATATTTCTTCAAGCGTTGATGCTACAGATGCATGGATCTTGGATATTACGTGCTCTTATCGCGTGTCAAAAAAAGTGGTTCCACAGCTTCATGTCATATGACAGTAGTCTTGTTCTGATGGGAATAACTCAGAGTTCAAAACCCTAGGGATTGGAAGTATCATGATCAAGATGTTGAACATAACTGCATGAACTCTTACAGACATCAGATATGTGCTTGATCTAAGAAAGAGTCTGATTTTTTTAGGCACTTTGAAGGTGTTTGGGTACTCCTACATGGGTGATAGTGACTATTTGAAAGTCAAGAAGGGTGTTCTCGTGTTGATGAAAAAGAGAGTTCAGATACTCTTTATAGGTTAATTGACACTATAATAGCTGGAGATCCAGTGGTTTCTATGTCGACATACGAGGATTCCTCTTTCCTATGGCATGACAGACTCGGCCACATGAGTGAGAGGGGACTGCTAGAGTTACATAAGAGGGGCTTGCTGAAAGTGGTCAAAACTTATAAAATTTAATTTTGTGAGACGTGCATTCTCGGGAAGAATGGTAAGGTAAAGTTTTTGACATCAAATAAGAGAAGCAAGCAGATTCTGGAGTATGTTCACTCAGATATTTGGGATCTAATCTCAGAGCCATCACTTGGTGGTGTCAGGTATTTAATTACCTTCATTAATGATTTTTAAAAAAAGTTTTGGACTAACTTTCTTAAGCACACATTTGAAGTGTTTGAAAAGTTTGAGATCTGAAAAACCACCGTAGAAAAATAAACTGGGTAGAAGGTTAAATATCTCAGATCTGACAATGACGACGAATATACTTCAAAAGAGTTTCATGTTTTTTGTAGTCCAAAGGGCATCACTCGACATCTCTCTATACCAGGTAGACCACGATAGAATGGAGTTGCAGAGAGGATGGACAGAACGTTGTTGGAAAGAGCTCGGTGCATGCGACTATTTGCTGACGCTATTAATACAATCTGTTATCTAATAAATCATTCTCCATCCAAGTCGTTAGATCTGAAGTCTCCATGAAAAGTACGGTCGGGTAAACCATTTGATTATGCTAATATTCATATTTTTGGATGTCTTGTTTATGTATTATTGCAAGATTCACTACTAGAAAACAGACTTTTAGCCACGGAAGATTTCCTTGACAAAAAGTCCAAAACCGTGGCTAATAACTATTAGCCACGGCCTACCCACGGCAAATGGGCGTGGGTAATGCGAGCGTGGCTAATAGTATTAGCCACGCTGAATCCGTGGCTAATAAGTTATTAGCCACGGTTCAATTGTCATGGATAAAAGTTCCTCATTTGCCACGGATCAATTGTCGTGGCTAAAGGGTCTGTAATAAACCTAACATAAAAATATTCGGCCGCCACCGTCGCCGCCCAGGCGCCGCTTGGCCGGCCGCCGACCGCCCGGCCGGCCGACGCCGCCGCCCGGTCAGCCGCCGCCGCCGCCCGGCCGGCCGTCGCCACCGCCGCCGCACCGATTTTATTTCAAACAATAATTTTGAATGGGCTATATAAACCAAAAATGGAGCTTTTTGTTGGCGGTGTGGGACTAAAAAAACTGACCTTTTGCTATGGATTAGGCTTCCGTGGCTAATACTAGATTATTAGCCACGAAACAAGCAAACCGTGGCAAAAAGTCGGGTTATTTGCCACGGATTAGTTATCCGTGGTTAATACTAGCTTATTAGCCACGGAATAAGAACCATGCTTAATACTTCAGTATTAGCCACGGTTTTCCTGCGTGGCAAAAAAAATCGTGGCTAAAAGCCATTTTTCTAGTAGTGATTCAGAGAGAACCAAGCATGATGCTTAGTCTAAGATATGCATTTATCTGGGTCTGAAGGCCGACAACAAAGGATTCAAGTTGTGGAATCCTGAGACTAAGAAAGTTGAGCTAAAGCGTGATATGGTCTTTGATGAGGCTTCTATACTATAGAAGTTTCATTCTAAAGAGAAAGAGGTGGAGAATAGTTATGACTCACCAGTGGAGGTGGAGTTGGATGGAAGTGGCAATGTAGATGACCATGATGATTCTTCTGATTTCGATGTGATATATGTTGTACAACCTACTGAAGTGGAGCCGTACTCGATTGCTAGAGAAAAGGCTATAAGAGAGGTTAGACTTCCTCTCAGATTACATGACACTGTAACATATGCATTTTAGGTGATTTCCCCACACCCATGTTTTTATCAGGAATTTATATAGAGCAGTGGAAATCAATTATGATGAAAGAGATGGAATCTCTTTAGAAGAACAAGACTTGAGATTTGGTAAGTCTACCAAGGAGCAAAATCGATCAGTTCCAAAATGAGCGTACAAAGAAAAGTAGTCCACGTCAGAGAAATAATAGTGGAGATACAAAACAAGATTTGTAACCAAAGGTTTCACACAGAGGAAGGGATTCTATTTTGATGAAATTTTCTCACCTATGGTGAAGCCTTGTTCTATTTGGTTGCTACTCGCTATGGTAGCTATGTGGGACTTGGAGTTAAAGCAGATGTACAAAAAGACTGTCTTTCTACACTGTGGTTTTGAGGAGGAGATCTATATCTTCAACCTGAGCACATCATTCAACCTCGTGATGAGATTTTGGAACTGAAAAAAAATTAAATGTTGAGTTTGAGATGAAAGATCTTGGACACACTCAGAAGATCTTAGGGATGATGATCAAGCGAGATAGGGAGTATGGTTTATTATGACTATCATAGATCGGTGATATTCATAAGGTACTAGAAAAGTTCAGCATGATGGATTCTAATTCCTTTATGACTCCTCTGGGATAAAAGTTCAGACAATCATCGCATCGGTGCCCATCCATAAAGGAGGAATGCTAGAAAATGCTCAGAGTGTGGTATGCTAGTGCGATGGGATGTTTGATGTACGTCATGATATGCATGAGGCCTGACCTCACTCAAGCGGTGAGTGTTGTTAGTATATATATGTCCAATCATGGGTGATAACATTGGGATGCAGTCAAGTCGATTTTAAGATACCCGAAGGGTACATCAAAAGTTCTATTACTTTTCAAAAGGAGCAAAAATGCTAGAGTTTTAGAAGGCTTTATGGATTCTGACTTCGCAAATGACCTCTGTAGAAGGAGATATACATTTGGGTACATTTTTTTGGGTGGAGGTCCTATTTGTTGGAAAGCTACTCTTCAAAATATAGTAACTCTGTCCATGTTTGAGACAGAGTATATTTTTGCGGTGGAGGCCTCACAAGAAGCCATTTGGCTTAGAGGACTTATCCAGAAGCTCAAGATTTCTCAGAAGTCGGTGAAGCTGCATTACGACAGTCAAAGTGAAATATGTCTTGCAAAGGACCTAGTCTATGACGCAAGGATAAAACACATTGATGTGCACTACCACAAGCTGAGGGAGTTCGTTGGAGGATGCGACATTCAGTTACTGAAGTGTTCACGGAAGACCTTGTTGTATATATGTTGACAAAGCCTCTGCTAGGAGTCAAGTTCAAGCATTACCTTTGACTTGGCTCAAATTTGTATCTGCTGATCGAACTAGGGGTGTTCTGAGAGAAGATCCAAGCTGAACGTGAAGCATACAATGTAAAGGGCGTCAAGGTGGAGATTGTTCCATATTATGCCTCCCTTTTTCATTCTTCCTCCCTGAATCAGTAGTTCACTTATTGCATTTATTTTAAACCCTCGCCTATTAGATTTTATAGGAAGTGTGGGATACACAGTTCACTATTCCAACAGAGAGAGGGTTGGAAGTTTCTGATATGAGAGGAGTGTGAGGTTTTCAACCACTCTTCTTAGAGTAATTCTGTCTGAGAGCGCCGCGAAGTGGAGAAACTCCGTCTGGGAGAACCAGCGTGGTGGATGGATTTCGTCTGGTGGCGTTGACTGGTGGAGAGCAATGATTCTCGCTGGATCTGTGTGGACGCCAACACACTTTTGGTCGCCGGTGAGGGAGAACACTAACAACTCAAGCCCCGTTACGTCGCTCAGGTACTTGGACTTACTACTTTAATTTTTCTCGTATTTCTAGTGGATCTTCTCAGGTGCTCTTCTCGTGGATGTAGGAGTTTGACTCAGAACCACGTATATTACTGTGTCGCTTATTTATCGTTTTTTTCTGCATTGATTACAATTTTTTCTTGGTTACAATCTCTCGATTGCAATCTTGCTAATCCCACTGCACACGTTGTGGTGCTGAGAGAATCGATGTATAGTTCACAATAATAGTAAGAGACAATCAATATCGACAAATTAGCATTAAGAAGTAGCTAGGAGATTTTGTCTGCATATTAATTACTAGAAGTACATTTAATTTCTAGCAAGAAATAGATAAATTCACATATTACCCCATATGAACCATATCCATACATGAATAATGGATTAAATCCATCAAACTTCACAAGGTTCTTTTTGTACAAAATTGAAATAGGTACCCTGGTGCCGTCTGTGCTGACAGCCCATTTTCTCTCAGTCAAATAATCAGATGGTTCAAAACCGCCAGGTACCTGTCATAAGATAAGAAATGTGATTATAGTGAATCTGAAAATCTGAGTAAGGAACAAGGTATAAAGTAAAAAAAAATGACACAACTAATGTAAAGTCAAGTAATTTGGTCTCTCAATTTCCCAAAATTGTGGCCTAATATAGATTTTTTTTTCTTTAGTATGATTATAGATAATATATATAAAAGCTGAGATAAAAAAGTATATTTATGACAAACTTTTTTTTTTAACTATGAAGGACTTCTCATGTAACTAATATTTTAATAACACAACAAACTCATCCATTAAGTCAAAATATTCAATCACAGGTATACTTCATTAGGCTACATTGTGGTTTCCTAATGTAGAATAACGCTGTAGGGGGAACAATTAACCTAAACACTATATGAGAAAGCAAAAAAGGCATACAACATATGTTATTAAGGCTCTGTTTGGCATGGTGATGGCAGTCGTAAACGCACGAGTTAAATCATCATTTGTTAAGGATCACCTAACTAATATCATCCGTTTGAACATAAAAGTGGATGAAGTTCTTTAGGTGGGCGTTAACGTATGAAAATTTAACCCTTATGTTCATGACTGCACCACCGTGCCAAACGGAGCCTAAATCAACAATTACCCTAGACACTAGCACAATGCGTTTACATAAAATCAATAGGCAATTATGTCCAATACAATTAAATCTTTAAGAAGATTTTAAAAGTAAGCCACACTCGATTACAAATAATCCAAATTAAATTCACAAACAATAATTGCATGCTACTAAAAGTGTCATAAAATAACCACACGGTGAATAAACATTGCAAATTTTGGGAGGAAATGGACAAAGCTATTAATCCATAATCACTAAAAATATAGATAAATCCCTAAAATGTAAAAAAAACTGTGGGCAGTAGGAGCAAAGCATAGATAATAATGTGTGGATTGCGAAGGAGTATGAGTGAAATTTTATGGTTTTGAGTGATTACAAATTACTGGCATTGGCGGAAGGTGTATACTGACACTTATATAGAACTTTGTTGGCCCCTCTAGCAGGATGCATATCAAAAAAAAGAAATTTCTACCATCCTCCATGAAATCCATTAAGCGAATGTGGAAGTCATTTGAGATCTCGAACCCTGGAGAAGGGAATTTGAGGTAAGGATACTTCTGGTCAAACATCGCAAAGATACACAACAATATGTGAAGAACTGTTCAAAATGTCAATGATTTTAAATTGGAAGTGGATGCTGACATTGGTGGAAGGTGGTTGGCGGCCGATGGGGGTCGATGGAGTTTTGCGGCTTAGTTGGGTAGGGATAACAAATCATAAGCTGGCATGGCTAGATTACGGGGCATGGAATGATAATGCAGTGAACTTGAGGGAGAATGAAGATGAAGGAGGATGCGGTTGGTCCTTAGCATCAACAACAAAGGAGGATGAGATGGTAATTTCCCCAAGCAGTTGCATAATCTAAACTTCCTAAGATGCACAAAGTCCTTCACAGTTCCACATACCTACCTATTTAAAGTAGTCTAAACTATGTAAAATGGAATGAATGAACCGAATTTCCCAATCATTGCATAAATCCAGAAAAAACTGAAAGTACAAGTTTAAAAATAAAAAAAAATAAAAAAAATGCTTTGAACACATCAGTAGGCGGATGAAGATGCTAAATTGTCTACAATAACAATAGACACTGAGAGGCCCTTGATGTCCACGTTTCGATCGATGCTCCTAATCTCAATTAACTTTCCCTAGTTTAGAAGTATTTGTCTCTGATAAATGAAGATGATCATATTCCTGACACTAAGCAAATGCAAATAATGTTGCTCCTCAAATGTCACCCAAGTATCAGCAATAAATGTGAATCCTCTTTTGTACAGCCCCGTGTTCGCAGGATAGGGTCCCCCTAGCAGGCGCAGGACTAGCTAGACGTTTTTAAGCTTTTTGAGAGGTTTGTCACCCTTGGTGGCCAATTTAGGCTTAACCTGCATAATATACTAGTAGGGAGATGAAATATTTGTCGCCCCCAGCCCCTTTGAGGGGTCGTCCCGGCCTGTACCTGCCTAGCCGCAGCTCGTCCAGGTCGACAGCTCACAGGCCGCCTAGCCACATCTCGCCCATACCGCTGGTCTCGCCCAGGATGCCGGTCTCGCCCAAGCCACCGGTCTCGCCCAGGCTGCCTTCTCGCCCTGGCCACCGGTCTCGCCCAGGCCTCCTTCTCGCCCAGGCCGCCTGTCTCGCCCGACCTGTGCTCGCTCGACTGCCAGCTCGCCCGAACCTCTTTTGGCCATGCTTTTACCGTTGAACCCCCGGGAGTAGAATTACCTCTTTATCCCCTAGTGTGGATATTTTCTATTGACCAAGGACCTATTTGTCTTAGGGGTATTTCTGACTTTTTGGTCCCTAGGTTTGGGAAAACATTAAATAGACCCTTAAGGGTGCCTTGGAGAGCATTGCTTCTTAGCCACTTAAATCCCTCAGCTTTCTTCATCCAAGGCACCTAGCTCAAGCATTGGCTAGGGAGGGGGAGACCTCAAAGGCCTTCCAGGTGTGAGGTGGAACTTCCATGATAGAGCCGAGGGTCTGTTCCTAGCTTCTTGAGCCTTTGGCCTGTGACGTTCTCCTGAGTGTAGTAGGTGTGAGGTCACTCCTTTCTTGGGACCCCGAACTCCACGAGAGACCAAGTTTTTGGTTTCAACATTTTGGTACGGTGAGCGTGGAGAGTGACCAACACAGAAGATCTCAAGAGAGTGTCATGGCTAGAGATCAGGGAGGTAGTGATGATCTTGGTGAGCTCCCCAACCCATCACCCTTCGTAGGATGGGAGGAGTTCTTGGCATCTATCCAAGACATCATGGAGATGCTGCAAAGTATTGCCCCTCGAGCTGACAGCTCAACCCCCACTCCCCAGGGCTTGGCTCCCAGGGGTCTTGGCGAGCTGACCCAAAGTGGTCTCGGCGAGCTGCCTCCCAGGGGTACAGGCGAGATGACCCCAATAGGGGGTAAAGGAAGCGCACCAGGAAGAAGGCCCGAGAAGGAAAGGATGGGAGAGGGGGTCGAGTGAGACCTCACCGACCAGGAGTTGTTCCCCATCCCGACGAGTGCTTGCCCTCCAAACGATCAGGTCGTGCGAGTAGAGGTTGCGAGACCACCACTCATTGGGTCACCCTTCAGCGAGTTGATCATCTCAGCTCCCGTTCCCGAGGGGTTCAGAGAACCTGACATGGCTTACTATACCGGGAAGGATGACCCCGTCCAGCACCTGCAGTGGTTTGAGGATGACGTCTCCATCAAGCCGATGACGGATGCCTTCAAGTGTCGCCTCTTCGCGATCACGTTGAAGGACAAGATAAGGGACTGGTTCCACCAACTCCCACCGAGATCAATCTATGGGTTCGAGGACTTGAGCTGGAGCTTTCAGCTTCGCTTCTCCACCTCCAAGAAGAGGAAGAAGATTCCTGAGTCCATCCTCCTGATAAGGCAGGGGGCCGAGGAATCGCTGGCCCATTACGTTGATAGGTTCCAAGAGATGATCCTGGATATCCAGGATATGCCAGGGTATTCCCTCCAGATGAAATTCACAGTGGGGTTGCGTGAGGGGTTCTTCAAGATGAGCCTGACCCGAAAGGCCCCTCTTTCCTTCGAGGAGTTGGTGGAAAAGGTAGCAGAGGAGATAGCCATAGAGGCGGCCAACCCGGCATTTGTCAAGAAGTTGGCAAGGCTAACAGAGGTAGAGCCAAAGGAGCAAGTGGGCTCAAGACATCAAGAGGCAAGATGGAGAGAGGAGAAGAGAGCTTAGGGGTTCCAGGGACAGGAGGGTCCGGAGCCAGGTTGGAGGCAGCAGGGAGGACCTGTCTAGGGTCCAGGAAGAGATCTCATCCAGGGCAGGGGAAACTTTCACGTGGGCCAAGGAAGGTTCAACTTCTAGAGGCAAGCCCCAAAACAGCTCCTACCCCCACCACAGCAAGCCTTGGCGATAGGCAGAGGAGGAGATAATGGGAGAGACCGCCGAGCCCGCCGAAGGAGGGGAGGAAGAACATTGCCATACTGTGACTTCCACCAGTTAGAGGGTCACGTCACGACTACCTTCCCTGAGTTCCTGGAAGTGAGGGGGGCGAGAGGCCCTGCCCAGCAGCAGCCGCCGGTGCAGGTTGAAGAGGTTCCACCCAAAATGGGGGGGGATGACATATGTAAGGGTAGGGTCGATGTCGGACCCCGAGGTGGTATAATAGTGATCCACGGTGGAGTAGGGATTGAAGACACTCAAAAGGCAAGCCTCCATGTGAAGTACTAATAGAGTGTCGCTTCGACATCCCAGACCCCGCCCCAGGAGGCGAAGAACACCTTCTCGGTGAAGGACATGCCAAATCATGAAGATCCATTCTGTGATGCGTTGGTCATCCAGATGGCCATCGAGGGCTACACCGTCTCTAGGATCTTGATTGACAACGGGAGTTCCGTCAACGTCATTTTCAAGAAGATGTTTGACGAGATGAAGATAGAACCGAGGAGGGTGTTGGCCTCGAACGAACCCCTGTTCAGATTTTCAGGGGAGAGGAAGGAGGTAGAAGGTGGAGTAGGACTCCAAGTAAAATGGGGGGGACTTCAAGGAACTGTAGTTCGTCATTATTAATGCTCCAAGCAGCTACAACGCCATCTTCAGAAGGCCCCTCATTATCGCCTTATATTGTGTGTCGTCATCATTCCACCAGTACCTCGTTTATCTCAGGAGGGATCTAGGTCAGAATCAAAGGAGACCCCAGCATGACAACGTAATGCTACATCACGGCCGTTAACACCATCTCTTGGTTGGCCAAGACGGAGGAGATGGAGAAGATCATGGAGAGCTTGAGCAAGATGGAAGTGTCTGACGAGAAGGAAGCGGATGACGGGCATCATGCCCAGGCCCCCTGAAGAAGCCTCACCTTGGTGGAGTCTTTTCCTTTTTCTTATCTTGTAACAAGCTCTACCCTTGACCGGTTGAGTCAGGGGATCATGTAACTCAAATTTTTTCCCCGTTTGAGGATGTTGGATTTGGTAAAGTTCAAGTGACATACCTATTTCCCAACCCCCGAGAGGATCTCCTCATTCCAGGCTCTCACTAGAAGGATGGGTCGAATGTGCCTCTGGGAGAGCAAGTCCTTTTTACTCTGAGACAATCCCGTTGTCTAGGCTCTCACTAGCAGGCAGGGCCGGTTGACCTCTCGTGGATGCCAAGACCTTTTTGCTCTAAGACGGTCCCGCTGTCCAGGCTCTCACTAGTTGGCAGGGCCAGTTGACCTCTCGTGGATGCCAAGTCCTTTTTGCTCCGAGACGGTCCCACTGTCCAGGCTCTCACTAGCTGACAGGGCCGGTTGACCTCTCGTGGATGCCAAGTCCTTTTTTCTCCGAGAAGGTCCCGCTGTCCAGGCTCTCACTAGCTGGCAGGGCCGGTTGACCTGTCATGGATGCCAAGTCCTTTTTGCTCCGAGACGGTCCTGCTGTCCAGGCTCTCACTAGCTGGAAGAGCCAGTTGACCTCTCATGGATGCCAAGTCCCATTTGCTCCGAGATGGTCCCGCTGTCCAGTCTCTCACTAGCTGGCATGGCTGGTTGACCTCTCGTGGATGCCAAGTGTTTTTTTACCCCGAGGCCGTCTCGTCATGCAGGCTCCCATTAGCTGGCATGGAAGGTTGACCCCTCAGGGAGGCCACGTGTTTTTACCCCGAGGCCATCTCGTCACCCAGGCTCTCATTAGTTGGCATGACAGGTTGATCCCTCGGGGAGGCCAAGTGTTTTTACCTCGAGGCTGTCTCGTCACCCAGGCTCCCATTAGCTGGTATGGCAGGTTTACTCCTCGGGGAGGCCAAGTGTTTTGAACACCGAGGCCATCTCGTCACACAGGCTCCCATTAGCTGGCATGGCAGGTTAAGTTGACCCCTCGGAGGGGCTAAGTATTTTTTTCTCAACCACAAGAGAGAGCTACATTCAGCGAATTCGTGGGGTTGGATGTTTCTTTCCGAGCGTGGAACTCGCTCGAAAAGAGCGGGGGTTATGTACAACCCCGTATTCGCAGGGTAGGGTCCCCCTAACAGGCGCAGGACTAGCGAGATGTTTTTGAGCTTTTTGAGAGGTTTGACACTCTTGGTGGCCAATTTAGGCTTAACATGCATAATATACTAGTAGGGAGATGAAATATTTATCTCCCCCCGGCCCCTTTGAGGGTTTTTCCCGGCTAGTACCCGCCTAGTCGCAGCTCGCCCAGATCGCCAGCTCGCAGGCCGCCTAGCTGCATCTCGCCTAGGCCGCCGGTCTCTCCCAGGCCGCCGGTCTCGCCCAGGCCGCCAGTCTCGCCCAGGACTCCTTCTCGCCCAGGCTGCCGGTCTCGCCCAGGCTGCCTTCTCGCCCAGGCCACCGGTCTCGTCCGGCCTGTGCTCGCTCGGCAGCCAGCTCGCCCGGACCTCTTTTGTCCATGCTTTTACTGTTGTACCCCCGAGGGTGGAATTACCTCTTTACCCCCTGGTGTGCATGTTTTCTATTGGCCCAGGACCTATTTATCTTAGGGATATTTCTGACTTTTTGGTCCCTAGGTTTGGGAAAACTATAAATTGACCCTTGAGAGTGCCTTGGAGTGCATTGCTTCTTATCCACTTAAATCCCTCTGCTTTCTTCCTCCAAGGAACCTAGCTCAAGCATTGGCTAGGGAGGGGGAGACCTCAAAGGTCTTCTGGGTGTGAGGTGAGACCTCCACGCTAGAGCCGAGGGTCTGTTCCTAGCTTCTTGAGCCTTTGTCCTGTGACGTTCTCCTGAGTGTACTAGGTGTGAGGTCACCACTTTCTTGGGACCCCGAACTCTACGAGAGACCAAGTTTTTGGTTTCAACATCTTTGGTGTAAGGTGTTGAACGTGAAGTTTAGTCTGAGACTAATGTGGGGGTATTAGACTGAGTATCCAAATAGCTAGGAAGCTCATAATATAGAGTCAAATCTTCTTCATTGTATACAAGATCGATATTCATATCTTTAGGAATATCAAGCACTTATGCATTTGACTCAGATTTTCTCAAGATTTTGCAAGGGAAAATTTGCCTAACACTCAACTTCTTAGTTACTCCCGAGAGGGACATTTTAGGTCGAATGTGAAACATCGCTTGATCACCTACTTTGAAAACATGCCCCTCTTGTGATTATTTGTGCAAGCATTGTATAATTTATTACTTAATGCAATTTATATCTCATAGTGACATACAAATCATGCAAATGATGAGCAAATGACCAAGTTGACTCACTAGGATGTGACTCTATAAGGTGGCTCCTGGATCATTAACTTTTTTAAGCTCATGACCTATGGCTATATGAAATATACTCAATAAACTTATTACAAAACTATTGTATTCAAACTCCACTTTAAAAAATATAAAATACCAACTGGACATGTGCTCACCAACAAGACAATGCAAAATTTCTCAAGACTCTGATTGACTACTTCAGTTTGTCCATCAGTCTATAAGTGATATACATTGGAAAAATAAATGGATGTACCCTTCTATTTCCATAGTGTATTCCAGAAACAACTCATAAATCTCAAGTCATAGTCAAACAATATAATCATAGGAGGTCCATAAAGTCTAAGAACATCTTTGATGAATAATGTCGCATTGTGAGCTGAGTCGATAGTCTTGCTACAAGTAATGAAATTATGCATTTTTGAAAACCTATCAACCACTCCCAAAACAAATGATCACAAAGAGAAGTATGGGGATCATATAAATGGGAGCATGAAAAAAATACTCATCAACTAACAAGAAATCATCAAGAGTACCTAGATGATATCGAGTCAAAGGGGCATAAATTTAGCCAAAATTTAGAATGTGAAATAATCAAGCGGTCATTCAAATTAATCTACTCAAGAACTTATGGTATGCAGATGGCTGACAAGATGACTCAAGGCATCGATAAATTTGTTCTCAACACCAGCTTAATATTTATGGACAATACCCAAGATCTCACGGTATTGTTAAGTGTGCTTCGGTGGGAGTAGTTCTAGGATAGGTGACCACCTGAGAAGTACTTGTCAGTCACCTATGGAAACGGACAAAACCGTGTGGTTCAACTCAGTATTGTATAGAATGTACTAAAGCAGAGAATTCGTCTGATGTTGTAAGGATTTTGTCGTTATAAATAATTTCAGGTCTGATTTCCTACAGTATGATGTGTAGTTTGGGATCGAACCATGTGGAAGATGGTAGACCAATAACATCTTAAATACGTTGAGGGCGGATAGTATCTTTAGGAGTGGTGAAGCCCATGCAAAAAAACTCTTGGCGACTATAATACTTCTAAGATGGAAGGATTCTAGGTGAACAGAGGTGCAAGAATGAATCGAATCTCAATATTGGAATTGGAAGAAAATTTGTTAGGCTTAAGTAGCTTGAGCACTCAAATATTAGAGAGGACTTTTTGGAGTAAGTGGTAAAGTTATGTTGGAAACTTTGTAGTTAGGCGTGCTCCAAAGAGAGTAGTCATGTGTTGGGTGACCTCTTATGAAGTTTTCATAGGCGGTAGAAAATGATGAAATTGTACAGTTCCAAGTGTTCATTTATGAATCTTCCGATGTAGAACTGAATTTATTTTAGGTTATATGAATTTTTTTAGATCTAAAAGTTCATATATACATTTATTTTAGATCTACAAGTTTAGATTGAATGAATGAATGTAGATTATATGAATCTATATTAGATTTAGTGAGCTAGTTTTCATTTATGAATCTTCCTATATAAATCCATTATCAAGTGGATAAAAATGAAGTGAAATTTATCAAAAAAGTTCAAGGCTATATATGTTTTTTTTGCGGTATGTTGAGCATTGTTTTTAGAAAATAAGTAATCAAAGAGTGAGAGAAATGTTAGTGTCATGGGATATGAATTATGTCATGTTCATGATTGTACTGAAAACACAATTTCGCCAAGCAACGCAACTGCGTCCACAATTCCCAATCACTGTGTTCATGACCATGACTTTCAACCATTGAGTTCAGGACCACCACCATGTCCCCCAAACAAGGCCTATATGTAGAATTGGCCGAGTAATCATTTCTAATACAAAGATTGTGTAGTATGTGGGTTAGAGAGGCAGTTGAAGCAAAGCTTAGGTACTAATGTGCCGTGCTTTTAGTGTTGGGATGATTCTGAATTTTTTGGTCAAATAGGGGTTTCCAACAAAGATGACTCAAGACGTTTTTAAGCTTTTTGAGAGGTTTGACACTCTTGGTGGCCAATTTAGGCTTAACCTGCATAATATACTAGTAGGGAGATGAAATATTTGTCTCCCCCCGGCTCCTTTGAGGGGTCGTCCCGGCCAGTACCCGCCTAGTTGCAGCTCGCCCAGGCCTCAGCTCGCAAAGTTTGCCAGCTCGCAGGTCGCCTAGCCGCCTAGCCGCATCTCTCCCATGCCGCCGGTCTCGCCCAAGCCGTCGGTCTCTCCCAGACCACCTTCTCGCCCAGGCCGCCGGTCTCTCCCGAGCTGTGCTCGCTCGGCAGCCAGCTCGCCCGGACCTCTTTTGGCCATGCTTTTACCATTGTACCCCCGGGGGTGGAATTACCTTGTTACCCCATGGTGTGGATGTTTTCTATTGGCCCAGGACCTATTTCTCTTAGGGGTTTTTCTGACTTTTTGGTCCCTAGATTTGGGAAAACTATAAATAGACCCTTGAGGGTGCCTTGGAGAGCATTGCTTCTTAGCCACTTAAATCCCTCTGCTTTCTTCATCCAAGGCACCTAGCTCAAGCATTGACTAGGGAGGGGGAGACCTCAAAGGTCTTCCTGGTGTGAGGTGAGACCTCCATACTAGAGCCGAGGGTCTGTTCCTAGCTTCTTAAGTCTTTGGCATGTGACGTTCTCCTGAGTGCAGTAGGTGTGAGGTTACCCCTTTCTTGGGACCCCGAACTCCACGAGAGACCAAGTTTTTGGTTTCAATATTTTGGTACAGTGAGCGTGGAGAGTGACCAACACAGAAGATCTCAAGAGAGTGTCATGGCCGGAGTTCAGGGAGGTAGTGATGATCTCAGCGAGCTCCCCAACCCATCACCCTTCATAGAAAGGGAGGAGTTCATGGCATCTATCCAAGGCATCATGGAGATGCTGCGATGTATTGCCCCTCGGGCTGACAGCTCAACCCCCACCCCCCAGGAACTGGCTCCCAGGGGTCTCGGCGAGCTGACCCAAAGTGGTCTCGGCGAGCTGCCTCCCAGGGGTACATGCGAGATGACCCCAACAGGGGGAGAAGGAAGCACACCAGGAAGAAGGCCTGAGAAGGAAAGGATGGGAGAGTGGGTCGAGCGAGACCTTATCTGCCGGGAGTTGTTCCCCAGCCCGACGAGTGCTTGCCCTCCAATCAAGCAGGTCGCGCGAGTAGAGGTTGCGAGACCACCACTCAAGGGGTCACCCTTCAGCGAGCTGATCATCTCAGCTCCCGTTCTCGAGGGGTTCAGAGAACCTAACATGGCTTACTATTTTGGGAAGGATGACCCCATCAAGCACCTGTAGTGGTTTGAGAATGCCGTATCCATCAAGGCGATAACGGATGCCTTGAAGTGTCTCTTCTTCACGATCACGTTGAAGAACAAGGCAAGGGACTGGTTCCACCAACTCCCACCGAGATCAATCTATGGGTTCGAGGACTTGAGCTGGAGCTTTCAGCTTTGCTTCTCCACCTCTAAGAAGAGGAAGATGAGTCATGAGTCCATCTTCCTAATAAGGCAGGGGGCCAAGGAGTCACTGGCCCATTACGTTGACAGGTTCCAAGAGAAGATCCTGGATATCCAGGAGATGTCGGGGTATGTCCTTCAGATGGCATTCAAAGTGGGGTTGTGCGAGGGGTTCTTCAAGATGAGCCTGGCCTGAAAGGCCCCTCTTTCCTTCGAGGAGTTGATGGAAAGGGTAGCAGAGGAGATAGCCATAGAGGTGGCCAACCCATCATTTGTCAAGAAGTTGGCAAGAAGTTGGCCAACCCATCAGTACGCA
Organism: Platanthera zijinensis; assembly: GCA_039513925.1. Taxonomy (NCBI): domain Eukaryota; kingdom Viridiplantae; phylum Streptophyta; class Magnoliopsida; order Asparagales; family Orchidaceae; genus Platanthera; species Platanthera zijinensis. The sequence continues at coordinate 170,564,121 of CM077094.1, forward strand.
TGACCACATGCCGTGTGCCACTGATCGTGCGCTCTGATTTTCTGCTGACCGTATTTAATCCCGTGCACCCGCGAATTAGGGCACGCCATTTCATTTCCGGCCCGCTGCTCCGCGCGAAAAGCTGCTTATCTCCCCACAGGTCCTCCACTCATCTCCACCCACCGGGAAGCCTTCTCCGGCGATCTGAAGTCATCTTTAACCCTTCGAAGATTTCCCGGCCACCAGCAGTGTGCAATAGAGATCTTTTGGTACTACTCATTTTGGCAAAAAGGGAGAAAAGATTGAAGGAAAGGGAAGAAGATGGAGGAAGACAAGTGGATTGATAACCCATTTACCTCTGAACGCAACCACGGTCTGAGTCGAGAAGTGGACTAACAACCCATCATTCCGGCCAAGAACCACGGCTAGGCTTTCCCCCTTTCGGTTTATTCTACCTCTTCTCCATAGTGGATTGTATTCTAAAGCTTGTAATGAACCTGAACTTGCTTTTATTTGTCCATGAATGAAGTTTTCTTGGGTTAGTTACATCCTCTTTTGTTAGCTGTGATGCACTCGCCTCCATTCATATCCACTCCACTCGCGCACTAGAACCACTCTAGCAAAGGCTAGTGTTGGTGGTTGAAGAGGTGATTACGACCCTCACTCTTTGCACGTGTGTTCATTCCATCCACTTGCTCTCCGTCAATTCTCCTCACGAAACATGGCATAATGACCTGCACTAGTTCCATCCACCAAGCGAAGCGGTGCTTACGACCCACATTAGTTTTCTTTTTGTTTTCTTAGCATTAGGAATCAAAAGCCAACCTCTATTATTTCGTTTAACTCTTAGTAACGATCTTTGTACGATGCTATCACGATACCCAACCTGTATTCCATCGAGATCAACATTCGGGGAAGCTATTCCCAAAATTATTACTTGACAGCGACCACTGCACTTGCAGATGCATCAATCATCAGTATGAGCCATGTTTGCCTCATCTTCTGTAGCAATCACTTCTTCAATAACATTCTTTAAAACTTGTCCTGACTTAGGACTGGCGTGGATTATATCAACATGCATATCACTTACTTGGAGTTGTAAGTTAGCAGAGGTTTGACTGAGTGATAAGTCAACTTACAGACCAACATCAACTGGAGAGGAGGTTTCAAGCTCTGGTTCAGAGCTGGCAGTTCTTTCGTCCTCAGCAGGTTTCTTCCTTGTGTCCCTAGAGGAGTTCTTTATTGCTGATGGTTGGCTCATTCGTAGGACCCTAGTGAATATGTCCAAAGTTTTTATGTCCATTCTTTTTACGTAGTGAATCTTTACTCCTTGCTCCTGCTAGAATGTATCAGGGTAGGTATTCACAAGATATAAGGAAAGAATTCTGCCCATGTTTAGAGTCTGTAGGCAGTCTACTATTCTCTGGTATATGATTGATGACCAAGAAGTCTATTTGTTGAAGATTATCCTGGTCATGACATCAAACATTGACCTGGAGATTGTGTCATGTGATCCAGCTATGTAGATGAGGGCTTTCCCTACTATATCTGCGAGCAGTTTGCCTCTCTGATTGAAGAATTTCCTCTCAAGAGAACCAGGTTTGGCCTCACTGTATCCACACAACCTGAGAGAATTTTCTCTATCCATGATGGTGGGTTCTTCTTCCTCGCTAGGGTTGACGGAGGGTAGATAAAGGGCTTTGCCTAGTCTCTTTGGATTTATCTTAATCTTGATGTCCTCAATCATAGACTTCTGTGAGTTTTGAGAGGACGACACCTTGACGTTGGAGAAGAATTCCACTACCTCTTCTCTAAGAATGGTTGAGGGTTCAGAAAGGGTGTACTCCAAACCCATGGTCTCAATCATCCTTAACACTTCCTTAATCTCAGGCGAGGCATGACTGAATCATGCGCCACTGATCGTGCATTCTTACCCCCAAAGGGCATCATTTTGTAGCAGTAGCACCCATCCCCCGTGATGAAGGAGACATCTTTTATGTCGTGAGGGTGCATCCTGATTTGGTGGTAACCTGAAAAATGCATCCAAAAAACTCATTATAGGAAAATTGATGGCTGAGTCAACCAGCGCGTCGATTCGATGCAAGGGATAACAATCCTTAGGGCATTATTTATTAAGCAAAGAAAAAATCAACACACATAAGCCACCGGCCGTCTCCTTTTTTGACCATTAATACATTGGAGACCCAGCCGAGGTATTGAATTTCAGATACAAAACCAGCCTTCAGGAGCTTGGCCACCTCTTCCCTGATGGGCTCGGCCAGCTTGTCTGCAACGGATCTCTTCCTCTATTGGATGAGGCGAGCTTTTGGATCCAGGTTGAGGTGGTGGAAGGAGACATCTGCGTCAATCCCTGACATCTATGTCGTGCTCCATGCGAATATGTCCACATTTTTCTGGATGCACTCCAGCATCCTGTCCTGGTCCTCCGGGGTCAGCCCCCGCTGATGCGAACCTTCTCCACCCTACCCCCCCTGGGTGAGAACTTCCATCTCCACCACCTCTTCTACAACCTCCAGCCTAGACTGCTCTCCCCATTCACCAATGCCACCCTCTCCCGGGACAAGGGCCTCTGCTTCTTCCATGGCCATTGCCTCAACCGGCTCTTCCAGAATAGCCTCCGCCACCACTACCTGGATGCGGACTTCTTCCTCCACTTCCATCTCCTCCTCTTTTCGGACCTCTGGCCCGGACAGCTCCTCCATCCTCCTCTCCATCTCCTCGGCATATCTGAAGGAGCAAGTGGGCTCAAGACATCAAGAGGCAAGATGGAGAGAGGAGGAGAGAGCTTAGGGGTTCTAGGGATAGGAGGGTACGGAAGGGATCTCATCCAGGGCGGGAGAAACTTCCACGTAGGCCAAGGGAGGTTCAAATTCCAGAGGCAAGCCCCAAGACAGCTCCTACCCCCCCCCCCACCCCCCACACCACCACAAGAAGCCTTGGCGATATGCAAAGGAGGAGACAACGGTAGAGACCTCTGAGCCCGTTGAAGGAAGGGAGGAAGAGCATTATCATACAGTGACTTCCACCAGTTAGAGGGTCATGTCACGGCTACCTACCCCAAGGTCCTGGAAGTGAGGGGGGGAGAGAGGCCCTGCCCAGCTACAGCCGCTAGCGCAGGTTGAAGAGGTTCCACCCAGAATGGGGGGGATCACATATGTGAGGATCAGGTCGATGTCGGACCCCGAGGTGGTATAATAGTGATCTACGGTGGTGTAGGGATCGAAGCCACCCGAAAGTCAAGCCTCCATATGATGTACCAACGGAGTGTCGCTTCGACATCCCAGACCCCTACCCAGGAGGCGAAGATCACCTTCTCGGTGAAGTACATGCCAAATCATGACGATCCATTCTGTGATGCGCTGGTTATCCAGACGTCCATCGAGGGCTGCACCGTCTCCCAGATCTTGATTGACAACGGGAGTTCCATCAACGTTGTTTTCAAGAAGACGTTTGACGAGATGAAGGTAGAACCGAGGAGGTTGTTGGCCTCGGACGGACCCCTGTTCGGATTTTTAGGGGAGAGGAAGGAGGTAGAAGGTGGGGTAGGACTCCAAGTAAAATTAGGGGGGCTTCAAGGAACTGCTGGTTCATCATTATTGACGCTCCAAGCAGCTACAATGCCATATTCGGAAGGCCCCTCATCAGCGCCTTCCATTGTGTGTCATCATCATTCCACCAGTGCCTCAAGTTTAACTCAGGAGGGATCCAGGTCAGAATCAAGGGAGACCCCAGGATGGCAAGGTAGTGCTATGTCACAGTCGTCAACACCATCTCTTGGTTGACCAAGGCGGAGGAGATGGAGAAGATCATGGAGAGCTTGAGCAGGATGGAAGTGTCCGACGAGAAGGAAGCGGATGACGGCCATCATGCCCAGGCCCCCTGAAGAAGCCTCATCTTGGTGGAGTCTTTTCCTTTTTCTTATCTTGTAATAAGCTTTACCCTTGACCGACTGAGTCAGGGGATCATGTAACTCAAATTTTTCTCCCGTTTGAGATGTTGGATTTGGTAAAGTTCAAGTGACATACCTAGTTCCCAACCCCCGAGAGGATCTCCTCATTACAGGCTCTCACTAGCTGGATGGGTCGAATGTTCCTCGGGGAGAGCAAGTCCTTTTTGCTCCGAGACGGTCCCGTTATCTAGGCTCTCACTAGCTGGCAGGACCGGTTGACCTCTCGTGGATGCCAAGTCCTGTTTGCTTCGAGACGGTCCCGCTGTCCAAGCTCTCACTAGTTGGCAGGGCCGGTTGACCTCTCGTGGATGCCAAGTCCTTTTTGCTCCGAGACGGTCCCGCTGTCCAGGCTCTTACTAGCTGGCAGGGCCGGTTGAACTCTCGTGGATGCCAAGTTTTTTTTTCTCCGAGATGGTCCTGCTGTCCAGGCTCTCACTAGCTGGCAGGGCCGGTTGACCTCTCGTGGATGCCAAGTCCTTTTTGCTACGAGACGGTCCCACTGTCTAGGCTCTCATTAGCTGGCAGGGCCGGTTGACCTCTCGTGGATGCCAAGCCCCTTTTGCTCCAAGACGGTCCCGCTGTCCAGGCTCTCACTAGCTGGCATGGCCGGTTGACCTCTCGTGGATGCCAAGTGTTTTGTACCTCGAGGCCATCTCGTCACCTAGGCTCCCATTAACTGGCATGACAAGTTGACCCCTCGAGGAGGCCAAGTGTTTTTTACCCCGAGGTCGTCTCGTCACCCAGGCTCCCATTAGTTGGCATGACAGGTTGACCCCTCGGGGAGGACAAGTGTTTTTTACCCTGAGTCCGTCTCGTCACCCAGACTCCCATTAGCTGGCATGACAGGTTAACTCCTCGGGGAGGCCAAGTGTTTTTACCCCAAGGCCGTCTCGTCACCCAGGCTCCCATTAGCTGGCATGACAGGTTGACCCCTCGGAGGAGCTAAGTATTTTTTTCTCAACCGCAAGAGAGAGTTACATTCAGCGAATACGTGGGGTTGGATGTTTCTTTCCGGGCGTGGGACTCGCTCGAAAAGAGCGGAGATTGTGTACAACCCCGTATTCGCATGGTAGGGTCCCCCTAACAAGCGCAGGACTAGCTAGACGTTTTTAAGTTTTTTGAGAGGTTTGACACTCTTGGTGGCCAATTTAGGCTTAACCTGCATAATATACTAGTAGGGAGATGAAATATTTACCTCCCCCCCACCGGCCCCTTTGAGGGGTTGTCCCGGCCAGTAGCCGACTAGCCGCAGCTCGCCAAGGTCGCAGCTCGCCTAGGTCGCCAGCTCGCAGGCCGCATAGCCGCATCTCGCCTAGGCCGCCGGCCTCGCCCAAGCCGCCGGTCTCGCCCAGGCCTCCTTCTCGTCCAGGCCGCCGGTCTCTTCCAGGCCGCCTTCTCGCCCAGGCCGCCGGTCTTGCCCGGCCTGTGCTCGCTCGGCAGCCAGCTCGCCTGAGACCTCTTTTGGCCATGCTTTTACCGTTGTACCTCCGGGGGTGGAATTACCTCTTTACCCCCTGGTGTGGATATTTTCTATTGGCTCAGGACCTATTTGTCTTAGGGATATTTCTGATTTTTTGGTCCCTAGGTTTGGGAAAACTATAAATTTACCCTTGAGGGTGCCTTGGAGAGCATTGCTTCTTATCCACTTAAATCCCTCTGCTTTCTTCCTCCAAGTCACCTAGCTCAAACATTGGCTAGGGAGGGGGAGACCTCAAAGGTCTTCCGAGTGTGAGGTGGGACCTCCACGTTAGAGCCGAGGGTCTGTTCCTAGCTTCTTGAGCCTTTGTCCTGTGACGTTTTCCCGAGTGTAGTAGGTGTGAGGTCACCCGTTTCTTGGGACCCCGAACTCCACGAGAGACCAAGTTTTTGGTTTCACATCTTTGGTGTAAGGTGTTGAACGTGAAGTTGAGTCTGAGACCGATGTGGGGGTATCAAACTGAGAATCCAAATAGCTAGGAAGCTCATAATATAGAGTCAAATCTTCTACATTGAATACAAGATCGATATTCGTATCTTTTGGAATATCAATAACTTAAGCATTTGACTCAGGTTTTCTCAAGATTTTGCAAGGGAAAATTTTCCTAACACTCAACTTCTTAGTTGCTCCTGAGAGGGATATTTTAGGTCGAATGCGGAACATCGCTTGATCACCTACTTTGAAATCTTTCCCCTCTTGTGATTATTTTTGCAAGCATTGTATAATTTATTACTTAATGCAATTTACATCGCATAGTGACATACAAAACATGCAAATGATGAGCAAATGACCAAGTTGACTCACTAGGATGTGACTCTATAAGAAGGGTCCTGGATCATTAACTTTTCTAAGCTCATGACCTATGGCTATATGAAATGTACTCAATAAACTTAATACAAAACTATTGTATGCAAACTTCACTTTAAAAAATATAAAATACCAACTGGACAAGTGCTCACCAACAAGACAATGCAAAATTACTCAAGACTCTGATTGACTACTTCAGTTGTCCATCAGTCTATAAGTGATATACATTGGAAAAATAAATGGATGTACCCGTCTATTTCCATAGTGTATTTCAGAAGCAACTCATAAATCTCAAGTCATAGTCCAATAATATAATCATAGAAGGTCCATAAAGTCTAAGAACATCTTTGATGAATAATGTCGCATTGTGAGCTGAGTCGATAGTCTTGCTGCAAGTAATGAAATTATGCATTTTTGAAAACGTATCAACCACTCCCAAACAAAATGATCACAAAGAGAAGTATGGGGATCACATAAATGGGAGCATGAAAAAAATACTCATCAACTAACAAGAAATCATCAAGAGTACCTAGATGATATCGAGTCAAAGGGGCATAAATTTAGCCAAAATTTAGAATGTGAAATAATCAAGCGGTCATTCAAATTAATCTACTCAAGAACTTATGGTACGCAGATGGCTGACAAAATGACTCAAGGCATCGATAAATTTGTTCTCAACACCAGCTTAATATTTATGGACAATACCCAAGAACTCACGGTATTGTTAAGTGTGCTTCGGTGGGAGTAGTTCTATGATAGGTGACCACTTGAGAAGTACTTGTCAGTCACCTATGGAAAAGGACAAAACAGTGTGGTTCAACTCAGTATTGTATAGAATGTACTAAAGCAGAGAATTCGTCTGATGTTGTAAGGATTTTGTCGTTATAAATAATTTCAGGTCTGATCTCCTACAGTATGATGTGTAGTTTGGGATCGAACCATGTGGAAGATGGTAGACCTATAACATCCTAAATACGATGAGGGCGGATAGTATCTTTAGGAGCGGTGAAGCCCATGCAAAAAAACTCTTGGCGACTAGAAGACTTCTAAGATGGAAGGATTCTAGGTGAACAGAGGTGCAAGAATGAATCGAATCTCAATATTTGAATTGGAAGAAAATTTGTTTGGCTTAAGTAGCTTGAGCCCTCAAATATTAGAGAGGACTTTTTGGAGTAAGTGGTAAAGTTATGTTGGAAACTTTGTAGTTAGGCGTGCTCCGAAGAGAGTAGTCATGTGTTGGGTGACCTCTTATGAAGTGTTCATAGGCGGTAGAAAATGATGAAATTGTATAGTTCCAAGTGTTCATTTATGAATCTTCCGATGTAGAACTGAATTTCTTTTAGGTTATATGAATTTTTTTAGATCTAAAAGTTCATATATACATTTATTTTAGATCTACAAGTTTAGATTGAATGAATGAATGTAGATTATATGAATCTATATTAGATTTAGTGAGCTAGTTTTCATTTATGAATCTTCCTATATATAATAACCCTATACTCTTTTATATGAATAAACATGGCATAATTCATATCCCATGACACTAACATTTCTCTCACTCTTTGATTACTTATTTTCTAAAAACAATGCTCAACATACCGCAAAAAATATATATATAGCCTTGAACTTTTTTTGATAAATTTCACTTCATTTTTATCCACTTGATAATGGATTTATATTATTATAAGTAATCAAAGAGAGAGAAATGTTAGTATCAGAGGAAGGAGCCCGAAAAACCTAATCTCGCGCCCTCTCCGCTGCTCGACTCGTTCGCTCACACCGCACACCGTTGTCGCCTCCTGTAGTTTTGACGATCCTTCCGTATTGCACTGCGGCCTTCTTGCCGACGATAGAGCATGCTGAAGGAGATTGTCCTCTATTGCTTCCAGTGACGTTCCTGTTCGCCAGCTCTGCTCCCCCGACTCTGCTCTTTCAGATCTTGTCTGGTTCCTGGTCCCGATTGCTCCGCGAGCTTGCCATTTTTTCAAGATCGGTGGTTGTTTGAGAATTCTGTTTTTTTAGGGGATTTGGTGTAGATATTGTCTTTGAGGAGCAGATAGATTGATGAGCACTGTATGCCTGTAATCGACCTTGATTTCTCTTTAGAGATGACGCTGAGCAGGTTTCTGAGTTATTGCTATTACTAATCAGGAGAATTTCTTACCCCTTCTTATTTTCTCTCACAGATTTCAAAGCATTTTCGTAGTTGATTTGACTCTCTTTTTTTTCATAATTTTGTTTCTACCATTTCGGAATTTGTGCTACTTTTTCGCTAGAACAGCGGTATGCGCAGTATCAGAGCTATCAAAGAACTTCACCGGCGAAGCAGTTCCAAGGGAAGAATCACAGAAAGGAAATGTCTCAGCCGTGTCCACAACCACCAGCACTCTAGTGCCGAATAGCTGCAGAAACATCAATGAGCAAGTGCGAAGAATTGCAACAAAATTGTGGAAGTTGTGAACAGTCATGAAAAAAATGTAGGCGGAGTTTGGGTAGGTACGATCATGTACGCTATTATCTCAAAATGAAATTTTAGGTCAAATATTATTACGACTACGTTCACTATGATAATTTCACATTGTCGCTGCTCATACATCACACGAAGCAGCTGATGTTTGTAGCCATGGATCGGCGGATTTAGAAATTTCAACAAGAGGGGCTAGACATTGTTTTCTTCTTGCAAAAAAAAAAAGGCTCCTCCATCTTAATTCTTACAAGAGCTGTTTTTCTCTCATGTGGCTATGGTTTTGGTGTGTATTTACTCAAAATTTATTGTCTCAACAAGAAGAATTTCAATCTCCTCTCCCAAGTGACAAGTCCCAACCCGATCCACCCGCCCATGGAGAAGTTGTAATGAGAACTCCAAGAAAATTGAATTGCTAGTAAATATAATTGGTGGCAGGAGACAGTTAAGGCTTATGATATGTATAAAAAAAAATTCTTCACTCTCCTTGGTCATTAATAACATAGTTTTAACTATTTGACTCATAAAAGAGGATTGTTAAATGCAACTCGAAATTGGCTTGTCGCACCATAAAAATTTAGAAACAGGCTGTCTCTTGTGCTGTTCTCGGCTCTAAATCCCGACTGGTTTTGTTTTTATGTTCCCGGCTGCTTCCAGTTCTCTATCTGGCTGCCTCTCATTCTCTTCCTGTTCTGATCTATTATGTGTTTTTTGTTGCTAGATTCTGTTTCGATATTGTCATGATGATTGCTTACTTTGTTTGATTACCCTGGCGCTCTCTTATGGATGATCTTTCTGCTGCGGTCGATTCTCCTTCGCCAAGTGTTGTGGCACCCTAGATGGGTGACCCTTAGCGATCTTCTGGACATACTCGGGACATGTGCTTCAAACTACATCCCCACTTTGTTCCACTAGGATCCGGACTAGGTCGTGGATGTGTTCGTGGCCCAGGACGAGGAGGTTACCGTCAGAGCGATTCGTGTCCTTATGATGTTGCTTACTCCACCGAGGTTCATGATGATCATCAAAGACAACTCTCCAGATAGTTTACCACCTTGGAATTGGATGCTCTCTGTTACTTCCTGCACTCACAGTCGGACACTTCCCAGGGCCGTACTGCTACTACCTTTGTTAGTTCTGCTATGCCCAGTGCTCATATTGTTGCGAGACCTCCATATGAGTGGATCATTGACTCGGGCGCTACCGATTACATGTCTGACTCCTCCTCAGGTTTCTCTTCCTACACTCCTTTGTCTGGTAAGTGCAAGGTTATCTCTGCAAATGACACCTTCTCCCCTATTGCGAGCAAGGGCAACATCTCGTGTTCATCTTCTCTTCCTCTATCTTCTGTTTTACATGTCCCTTCATTTCCTCTCAGCCTTTTTTCTATTAACAATATCACCCGATAACTTAACTGTTATGTAACCTTCTTTCCTGTTTCTTGTGTTTTTCAAGAACTGGGTACGAAGCGGATCACTGGCAGTGGTAGGAATCATGGTGGCATGTAATATCTGGATGCTACTTTCTTATCCCTTGCTCTCTCATCTTTCGATGTTACTGCTGCTGATGCTCGATGCTGGCACTTGCATCTTGGTCATCCCTCTCCAGTCTATCTTCAAAAATTATTTCTTACTTTATCTCCATTTGTTCAGACTTTAAAATGTGATGCTTGTGAAAAGTCTAAACATGTTCGACATTCTTTGTCGCATTTATCCTCCCCTAGTCTTACTCCTTTTGCTATTATATATTATGATGTTTGGGGGCCTTCCCCTATTGTATCGTTAGCTGGTTATCGTTGGTTTGTTACTTTTATCGATTGTTTTTCTCACACTGCTTGGGTGTATCTCTTAAAGAAAAAAAATGAAATGTTTCCAGTGTTTCAAACCTTTCATAAATTATGCAAACATAGTTCAATGCTACAATCTGTGTCCTTCATTGTGATAATGGGGGGGATACGATGACCATGGATCGTTTGGCTCCTACCTCACTAGTCATGGAATTATTCACCAAACTACTTGTGTTTATGCCTCCACCCAAAATGGCATTGTGAAATGGAAAAACCGTCACCTCCTTGATGTTTCCCAGTTCCTGCTCGCCACCATGCATCAATCATATTCTTTCCGTCACCTCCTTGACCCAGTCTGTATTTCCTCTATCTCTGTTGTTCATACCACTCATCTTATACCCTGTGTTTTTGGGTGTGTTTGCTTTGTTCACGTCCATCTGCCTCATCGTGTCAAGCTTGACCCTCGGGCTCTCCATTGTGTCTTTCTTTGCTATTCCTCCACTACGAAAGGTTATTAGTATTATCACTCCCCTTCCAGACATTTTTTCTGCACCCTAGATGTGACCTTTTGTGAGGAGGAATCTTATTACTTGGATTTGACTCCTTCCACACATCAGGGGGAGACTGCTGGCATCGATTTTGTGTCACTCCCTCTGATTCATCCTACACCTACCATATCTTCCACCATAGTTACTCCTCCTTCACCTTCTACACCTACACCCCCTTCGTCTCCCCCCACCTATGTCATTTTCTCCTATATACCATAATCCGTCCCTTATCTCTCTGTTCCCTCATATATATCATTGTCGGCAAAAAAGTAAACAGTCTACCGTTGTTTTGTCGCTGTCGGTGCCGTCTTTGGACACAGATTTCGATGATGATATGCATGTTCCCATTGTTGTACTAAGAGGCATGGTCGTTTGTACTGAACACCCTCTCTCTAATCATGTTGTTTATGATCACCTTTCTCAGCGCCATCAGAGTTTCATATCATCATTGTCTGTGATCAATATTTCTAAGACATGACAGGAGGCGGTTTGGATTTCAGCATGGCTCAAGAAATGAAGGAGGAAATGTCTGTCTTGGATAAGAATCACACATGGGATGTCTATTCCCTTCCTCCTAACAAAAAGGCAACCAATTCAAGGTGGTCTTCTCTGTTAAGTAAACTCAGGATAGTAAAGTTGAGCATTATAAAGCTCGTCTGGTGGCTCGTGGTTATGTCAAGACTCATGGAGTTGACTATCAGGAGACCTTTGCTCCGGTAGCAAAGATGGACTCTATTCGTATAATTCTATCTTGTGTTACGTGCTTGGACTGGGATCTAAATCAGCTGGATGTCAAGAATGCGTTCCTGCACGGTGACCTCGATGAAGAGGTGTACATGACTTTTCCCCCAAGATTTGTGAAGAGCGCATAAGAAGGACTGGTTTGTCGCTTAAGGAAGTCTTTGTACGGGCTAAAGTAGTCACCTAGAGCTTGGTTTGGCAGATTCCACAAGGCCATGATCAAGTTTGGTTATAAACAAGGACATTCTGATCATACATTATTTGTCAGGAAGAATGAGGGAAAAATTGTCATTCTTATTATTTATGGTGATGATATTGTGATCACCGGAGATGACTCGAAGGAAATCTCAAAGTTGAAGGCTCTTTTGTCAGCTGAGTTTGAAGTAAAAGACTTGGGAAGGCTTCGCTATTTCCTAGGAATTGAGGTGACTCGTTCTGATTTGGGTATCTTCATCTAACAGCGTACGTATGCGTTAGATTTGTTAATAGAGACCAAGATGCTTGGTTGTGTTCACGCGAACACCCATATGGAGGAGAATCATAGGATCGATAAAGATAGTGATGGCGATCGCATGGATACTTCAAGCTATCAAAGATTGGTAGGGAAGCTTTTATACCTCTCACACACTCGTCCCGACATCATATATGCAGTTGGAATCCTGAGTAGGTATATGCATGCCCCAAGGATCAGACATTAGGAAGCTGCATACCGCATACTATGGTACTTAAAGAAGGCTCTGGGTCGTAGGATGATGTTCTCCAAGAATAACTACTTAAAGATTGACGTTTTTACTTATGCGGATTGGGCTTGAAGCTATGATGATAGAAAATCTACAACAGGGTATTGCACCTTCGTTGGTATAAATTTGGTCACATGGCATAACAAGAAACAAAATATGGTAGCCAGATCTAGTGTTGAAGCTGAGTATAGGTCTATGTCTCAAGGCCTCTGGGAGGGATTATGGTTGCGCACCTTATTATAAGACCTGGACCTTCAAGAAGATGCCCCCATATCGATATTTTGTGACAACAAAACTACTATCAACATAACTCACAATCCTGTCCAACATGACATAACTAAGCACGTCGAGGTTGGTCGGCATTTCATCAAAGACCATCATGAAAAAGGAAATTTAGTCACTCCTTGTGTTCACTCCAGAGATCAGTTGGCCGATGTCTTTGCCAAGATCTTAGGGTGCGACGGGTTTATTGATGATATCAATAAACTCGGAATGATAGATATCTACAGTTTGACTTGAGGGGGAAAGTTGAAATCAAGTCTTATTTTCCCTATTGTATTTTACCCTCATAAGGGTAGTTTGTCTTTTTGTATGTTTTCCCTTACTCTATATATAAGAGTATAGGGTTATTAATGAATATTATTACTGGGTTTTATTCTCTCAATTGTTTGCACGTTTCAATTTAGCCGTTATAGTCATTAGTTTTCTCCCAAGTTTACATGATCCAGCTCTGTTTGTGCATTCCTACTCTCGTAGTCGAAATCTTCTATTGCTTTATGTGAATGATATGATTATTAATGGTTATGATCCTTCTGACGCGGCCTTTGTCAAGTATCAACTTCATCAGCAGTTTCAGATGACTTACCTTGGACAGTTGAGCTAATTCTTGGGCCCTAAGGTCACCTCTACAGACCGTGGTTTTCAGCTCTCTCAGCGGCATTACACATCAGATCTCTTTGCTCGGGCCTCTCACTTTGACTCTCGCACCGTGGAAAACCCTATGGAGCTTCACGTTCATCTACGCCCGGATGATGGGGTTCCTCTTTCCGATCCTACTCGCTATCATCACCTTGTTGGGAGTCTCATCTACCTCATTATTAAGTGGCCCAACATTGCCCATGTTGGTCATGTGTTGAGCTAATTTGTTGGTGTGCCTACCTTTGTGCATTATGGTCATCTACTGAGTCTCTTGCGTTTTCTCCGGGCGACGAATTCACTAGACCTCTTCTTCTTCTTCAGTGGTAGTTCTTTGTAGCTCCTTGCATACTCGGATGCTGCCTGGGCTAGTGATCCCATTGATCGTAGATCTGTCATGGGTTTCTGCATGTTCTTGGGTTATTCACTTATTGCATGGAAATCTAAGAAATAGTTTGCACCGAGGCTGAGTTTCGAGCAATGACTACCACCACTGAGGACATTATTTGGCTCCGCTGGATTCTTGAGGCCATTCAGATTACTCTGAACCCAATGAAACACTCTCTTGCCAAGCATATTTGAGTGGATGCTTTCTTCCTTCGATAACAGTATGGTCGTGGTATTATTGTTTCTCACTTTATTCCTTTTGAGCAGCAACTTGCAGATTTGATGACTAAGCCACAAATGCGGAACCAACAAACATATCTATTGTCCAAACTCTCAGTGTATGATCCCTCTTGAGTTTGAGGGGGGTGTTAGATAATGTATATGGTAGATATACTTTAGAGTCACTTCGGGTGTCGGGATCACCCTCTCATGTATATATACTCTCTTATTAATGTAAATAGACAATTGATCGCATTCTATCATGTACAAACACTAAATTACTATATGGAGAGATAACAAAGTACAATAGCAAATTATCATTAAAAAAACCAAGAAAAAATAGCTCGTAGAATTAATCAAATTAATGCATTAACAATATAAACACATAAGAAAGAAAGAATTAGACATCTTATGAGCAACCAAACAAGTTTTAATGGTGGTAAATTATATAGATAAACCATTAGAATTGATTAAATCCTTAAATATGTGCGCAAAGTTATGAAAATAAAATTGAAAAATAAAATAAAATTGAAGAATTTTATATCAACTATTAGATATAAAGATAAGTAGTTGAGAAATGATTATATTAGAGAGACTGGCATGAAAAAAATCTAGTCGAGAGATCATAATCATTGAAAAACTAAGATTGTTGGAAAACATAAAAAGAAGTAGAAGCTGTACCAAAAGAAATGGGTAGATAAAATTAATGAGAAACAACTAGGAAGGAAAAAGTGTTGGTCGGAGGTCATATGACTAGAAGTGCAAAAATGTTGAGAGAAATTTGATTAACACCCAATGCAAAAAATTAGAATGAATGAAAAATGGGAGTTCATAAAGTCGACCCTAAATGATTAAAGATAAGACTAACAATGAGGATTAATGATGATAAATTGATATGCATGCAACTTAGGAAACTAAATATCAACTTAACAAGTTATAACAATGGTTCATAATTTTTAATAAAAAAAGACTCTTAACACCTAGGATGGACTATCAGCCCCTTATCTCAAACGAAGGTTTATTTTCAAAATGCAAATTTTGCTTATTTTTTCCCTCAAGATACTAAACAAGACTTAATCTGATTTTATTGCCACATCATAAAAGAGAGAACTCTATAACTAGTAAGTGCATACGGATTAAAAGGCATACAACTATAAATAAACCAAAGATTAGTGTTCTCATATTCGTATACTTTACCGGCTGAATCTTCTTCAGAACAGAAATGCCTGAAGTCATATCATAGTCATAAACAGATGGAGGTGTTCTCATCGAATTATAATAGAATCGTAAAATGCTTGAAGAAAACTGTGATTCCTCAGGGTACACTGAGTATATAGGATCAACAAAATCTATTGCTCGACCATTTTGGAGTGGTCCAATAACTTCACCCATTTGTGGAAGACTATATACAATTACTTTTGGCAAGTCGTTTTCAAACAAATAAATAGCAAGATGGCCACTAAAAAGCTGGAAATCATCAATTTCCACACTGAAAAAGAGATCAACTCATCAGTATCATGATGCAAAGAGCATCAGTCAATCCTACAAAAAAAGGTTCATCATCCAAGGGAAGTAGCATAAAAATTATATAGTTGCCAGGAAATGCAAAGAGAGTAAAAATTATAGCAAAAGACATTATCATGAATAAGTACAACTAAATGTTTTCCCAATGAGATGCGTTTCAATATTTAATACTGATATCTTAACAAGATCATGAGATGCTCATAAGCCATAAATGAGAATTATCTCTATAATAGCACTAAATAGAAGACACATCTTAAGGCATCTCATATTTCTAAGCATGAAACTATTTGAGCTTTTGAATAAATAAAAAATAGTGTCCAAAATGAAACTCATCCAATCTAAGTTACCAAAAACAAAAAATAAAGAACCTGAGGAAGAGTAGGAATTTTCATTGTAACAAACCGTAAATGTTAACCACTAGCTAGTCTGCCACATTTGAAGATCAAACATGCCCATACATGTCCTAAAAAAGAAACTAAATTCATTCGGCAATTGTGAACGTGGTCCAAAGATGACTAGAATCACCAATTCGGTTCAATTATATAAACAAAGACTTCTTAATCAATTTAGCTAGAGTGGTTATGAATCGAAGAAGAAAACAGCACGCACTTGTCCATAACTTGAATTAGACTTATCATGTATAATAAAGCCCTGGATTGAATGAAGAATAATATAGTGTTCAAGATGAAACTCATTCAATCTAAGTTTCCTAAAAAAGAATCATGCAAATAGTATAGGTGAACCACTAGACGCACGAGGAGCAGCTTTAACCATCGGCAAAACTCCATCTTTGACTGCAACAACTGACCCTCGATGCTCTACCGCTGGCCCTCGGCAAACTCCAGTGTCGTTCACCGTACCCATCTCGCCCACCGATCGTCGTCGGCGTTCCCTTTGCTAATCTTTCACTGTGATAGCCACCGCTTCTGTTCCGGTCATCACACGTCACCCTACCTCTAGGTTCCCTCCCGAGATGCACCGCCATTCTGCTTCCTCTCCAACACATGTCGGTTCTGCGACCACGCAAACTGCAGGTTTCAAGTCCAGGGCGCTCGTCTTTTTATTAGAGAAATAATTTTATATTGCTTCAATTCAATTATCTAAGTTGATTGTTAACTGTAACTCGTACTTGGCTTATCGCACCTACCTTAATGTTCACTGCAATACAAAATGTTAACCGCAACTCAATATTGACTTGTCTCACCCGTTGTTAACATGCACATCAATCCTGAGTGAACCACCAGGTCCACCACTGTTAATTTTCTTCTTTCTTTGGTACCAAATGAAGAGGCCCAATGCAGTTCAAGAAACATTAACGATAAAAGCTCCAATGAAAATGATAGCTAATAGAGATTTAGAAGATTTTTGGCAGAGTTTCACATTACCAATGAGTGAGTTATTCTGAAGCTCTAATGTAAAAAAACCGCGAAGCTTGAGATAGCTTCTCTGGGATCAAACCAAAGAGGATGTTGAATCTCAAGTCAATCAATCTTAATTGCGCTAAATCAGCTAAGCTTGTTGGGATTGCTCTGATTAAGTGATTATATTGCAAGGAGAGAGCTCTCATACCCAACTGTGTTGGTACACTTCCTGTGATTTTGTTATAATCCAACATTAAAACTGCAGATGAAAATGAAAGATTCATGAAGAAATGAAGGACGAGAACTTGAACAGAGTAAGACGAAGATGCAAACAAACCAAGCTCAGGTAAATGTTATAGTTGAACTCGCCTTGGAGATTGGCCATGCTGCTAATTTCCTCTGGGATGTGCTCAGATAGGTTGCTAACATTGAGGTAGTTTTCTGAAAGTTGTGCGGGAGGACGGAGGCATGATGCTTTAGTGGGAGAAAGGAGGTGCTGGTTGCGGTTAACCACAGAAAAAGTATGTGTTTTTGAAATTTTGGGGTGCGGATAGAAAAAAATAGACTGCGATTAACAATCACCATTAATTATTTATTGCTTAATTTGATTTTGTCGTCAGATCTCGCATCTTACATACATTAGTTTAGAGTTGTCAAGTTTTTTTCCCGACACTTAACTTAAGATTGCATTTTATATTGTTCAACTCGGTCGTTATTTGGTTGACAGAACTAGTCATGCACCAAAGATGACTCGACGCACCAATTCAGTTTAATTCAACAAAGCCATCTTAATCATTCAGCTGGGGTGACTATGAATCGAAGAAGAAAACAGCACGTACTTGTCCATTATTTGAATGAGACTTATCATGTATAAGACGCCCCCTGGCTTAAAATGTTACAAATATCTTTGTAATGTCCATAATATGTTGTCAAGTTATATATATTTACAATAAGTGTGAAATAATATGTTATAATTTATCATGCAAAACATCAAATTTGTACGTCTACATGCTACCACACACACTCACTATATCCGGAAAATAATGCACTCCGCATTGGCACAAGCCCTATAATTATTAATGTAGTAATTAAAATGATGATTATTAATCGCAACTCATATTTGGCTATCCGCAACCTAGAATTTTAAAAAAACACCTCATTTTTTGTATTTAAACGCAATCCAAAACTTAAAACTTTAATCCCGCGTATCTCATCTTCAGTCGCACCCAATCCCTCGTGTATCCGCTTTGGTTTCTCATTACACTCATTGAAGTTACCCGGCTCCTCCTTCATCGGGTAACAACGGGGTGCAGCAAGTCAAATATCTGATTGCGGTTGAATTTTTTACAAAAATTGGGTTACGGTTTACATTAAGGTGCTACAAGCCAAAATCAGATTACGATTAACAATCGCCTTAAAAATAAGAGGACTTTTTGATCGATTATTTCTATGACAGTTGAACCACAACTATATTAATTGCCTTCATACTAGAACTATAATCACATGCAAAAAAAAACTAATGTGGATGTCTCTACTCTACTTGCTCATCTTAGAATCTCTAGTAGTCATTGTCAAGATTGTAAATGTCTGATGTTGGTAACATGTCAGATGTAGATGACACCCCCGATCAAGATATTGTAAATATTAAATTTTCATATCTTATAAATAAAAATATATATTAAATGTAATATAACAAGTAGACAAACAAAAGTCATATATATCCCAAAATAAAACTGAAGAATATTTTAAAATAAAATGTTAGTAACATAATACGACTATTATTAACAAGTAAAGGTGCAAAAAAGGACATGTCAGATCGATAAGGCTCGAGCTATGCCTAGGGACCTCATGAGGCAAGCTGCCATATTTAGTTGCGCCCTATCGTTCCAGACCCATTACTAGACCAAGTAGCTAGGCAAGAGGCAGACGTCCGGGGATTGAAGTTGGGTGTTGGCCTAGCATTAAAGCTTAAGTGGTGCCCAATGACTTGGCTAGCCAGGCCCAGTCTGTGCCTCGATCTCATGCTTTTTTTTGCACCAATACTAACAAGTATCCTAAACAAGTAAATTATGAAATATATTTAACACTGCATAATAAAAAAAATTTATATAAAGCTGCATTTTATATATCATGTAAAGAATATTTAAAATGTAAATGTTCTTAATAGATAATAAGTTTGCTTGTGGTTAATAAAATTGTGTTAAAAACAACAAAATTATTGACTAATTATCTGTAGAATACTTTAATATTTGTTTAATATTAAATAATAAATGTTCAACATGAAACTATAATACAAATTTGATTGTATGACTAACACCTATGAAACATAATGTAAAATTAAGTTTAATCGAAAAAACGTATGCAATGCAATACATAGAAGCACTTTAAACATATATATTGCTAACATAAACTAAAATAAAATAGCAGATAATATTTTAAAACCGTGTTAGTCGATATAAAAAACAGATATATTGACATGTATTTTACTAAACGACATAGCTTATTTTTTCAAGAAAATTTTTGTTTTGCCCTCAAAACACATGTTAGCTGACATGTCAGAGAACATATAAAACACTGGTCTTTGTAATTGAAGGAAAGTTGAAGATTCTATAAAGGACTAAAAATAAATTTTTCTCACACGAGAAGAAGGGTCAAAAGTTGCATAATTATCATTACTTCAACATTGTTGTTCAATTCATAGAAAACAATCCACTCAAGATTTTAAAAATTGGTCTGAAAAGGTTGTTCAACTAGTTGCAAGCAACAGAATATTTCTTGTAGCCATTCAAATTCATGCTTCAAGCGCTTCCTTGGATTACAAAAAACCATAAGTCTAATACTTTCCTAATTAAACCAAGTCGAGGAAAGGATTATCGCATAGCATACAAAACAATGATCCCTAGGACTGGACTAGACAAGGTGAGTATTCTCAGCATCCAAACTTTTCGAATACCGAAGATTTGCTTGCCCGATTATATCTTCTAATCTTCTCGGTCAGTTTTTGAATTGGAATTTCCTCTATCGAAACGCTAAATTAGATTATATGAGCCAAAATCATATTAAGAAATTACCTTTCTTGATGTGGAATCAAAGTGTGTGTTTCGGATGTATTGTCAATGGGACAATAAACCAATTCAGAATTAAAAATCTCATCACTTGTCCTCTTGATAAAAAAATGATTTCTGCTGTGACTAGCTTTTGTTTGAATCCCATGAATACGTGGAGTTAAAGTCATCAGTCCACCTTCTTGCTTGTAAATGTCGAGATACATTATAAACTGTGTATTATAGCTCCATGATTGAACAAAAAGGTATTGTTTGCTTTCAGAAGCATAGACATCGAGTGAAAATGTATCATCCTTCTCATGGTAGAGGCACAGATCGCTTGATTGGTCTGACAATAATTTATGAGACCATACCTACACAAGTATAAAAAGTTAAAAACCAACATACTTAAATGACAAGTAATATGAGAAATAGGGAAAGCATTCTAAATGATTTAGGCTCTGTTTGACGTGGTGGTGGCGATCGTGAACATGGTGGTTAAGTTATGAACCATTGTTCATGACCTCCCGACCTCACATGAGGAACTTCATCCACCTTTATGTTCAAAATTAGTTTTTTTCTTGACGACGGTCATAACCGTTGTCATTCCAAACATATATTCTATAATTGTAGCATTTTTAAGAAAGCTACAGTTTGCATTCTACTGATTATAGCAGAGAGGCATAAGCATGTTTGTACAAACTTCACCTAGGATAAACTGCAGAATAAATTTAAACTTCAAGATCATAACCTTATCGGAACGATGGTATTCATCCCTTGTGATGTAAACTAGTGCATCATCGCCCGCCCATTCTATATATGAAGTTACTCCTTTCAAAGGATTACCAATTGCAGTGCCTTTGTCGGCATCAATGACATAAACAGTATAGATGCCATCACCTTTAGTGTCCTCAGCATATACTATCAATTTATTATTAGGGCTAGGCTGTAAATAAGATCAGAAAAATAAGATAAAAGAAACAACTTTTTTAAACTAAATACTTACAAGACAAAAAATTACCCGGAAAGCCCCAATGTAATAATGTTCATGGCCTTGAGCTTTGATATTCCCATCTAAGATAACATGCTCCGCCGGTGCTTCGGGGCCGGTGGGCATGACATCATACACAGAAGGAGGACAAGTATCATTGGTGATATGGCGTCTGCAATGTAATTTATAGTCCTTTCCCACCAAAGTTCTCTCATAATAGTAATATGAACCTCTCCTAATAGGTGCCGATATATCATCTACTTCCTTGGTTCTTGCTACCATCTCAGCATACAGTTGATCCTCAAATTGTTTAACACCTACAATTACATTTGAAAAGTATAAATTAACATTTCCTAAAGAAAAAAAAATCAAATCTTAAGTTGCTGGCTTGTTGCAGTAGTGAAAGCACCATGCCCAACCCAAGCAGAGAAGCAGCTATTATAATAGTATACAGTTTCAGTATGTGATTCAAGTAGATCAGATTAATCTTTCAAACATAAATTTAGAGGTTCTAATAAAACTTAGCTTGTAAGTACCGGAATAATGAACTATTGTAAAAATATTGAATCATGGAGTTCAGTAAATTCACTCCTGTAGATTCACGAAAAGAGTGAATTTGTTGAGGCATGAATCCGCAATTTCATGTCAGGCACTCAGAATCTTTAAAATTGACACGTTGCACCCTATAATTACAGATTTTTGGCACTTTGCATCACAAGGTTGAAATTTCATGGATATTTTGGTCCGGGCACCACCCAAAATGCTCTTTTTGGCACTTTGCACCATGAACTACCTTATTTTAGATATTTGCAAAATGCCAAAATGAATATTTTGGGTGGTGCCCGGACCTAAATATCCCTGAAATTTCAGCCTTGAGGTGCAAAGTGTTGAAATTGGTGAAGTGAAAATGGGTGGTCGGGCAGTCCAGGCGGCCTGGGCGGACTGACCGCGCCGACTGGTTTCTAGTCCGGCGGGTTGGTGGTTGGCGACCTGCGTAGTTGGCTGCGGTCTGGTTTTGCGGACTGCGCGGACTGGTTTAGTCCGGCAGTGAGCTGAGCTCTGCAAGGTTGTGTGCGCGGCCTGTGCGGGCTGGGCTTGGAGTCCGTGCATCTTCTTTGGAGTTGCAGTGAGCAGCGGTCTGGCCTTGGAGCTGGCGGACTGGCTTGGTATCCGCCGAGCTCGCGCTTTCTTTTCTGGACTTGCACTTCTGTGAAGTTCAGTGGTTTCCGCAGTATCCGCTGTGACCGGGAATTTGTGCCTGTGGTTGCGGACTGTCCGAGGTGGAGTTGTTTCCGCAGTGTCCGCGGTGACCGGGCGATCTGCCTGTGGTCGTGGACATTGCGAGCTGGGTTGGTATTTGCAGAGACCGCTGTGACCGGGCGGTTTGCCTGTGGTCGGGGACTGGTGTTTGCGGACAGATGCGGTGTCGTCTCTTCGACGGACTGGCATTGTACTCGGTAAGTGGCTCTTGCGTCCCGGCTAGTCCTTTTTTTTTTCTGCGGACTGCCTTGAGCAGTTCGCCATCTCGCCTGGACTTGGCATTTTTGTTTGCCTCGTGCGGGCGGACTCAGCGGATTAGCTTTGTTAGCTGCGACCAAGGGGCGATGTCTCTATCTCATAGGGTGGTGACCACACTCCTCACCTGGCCTATAAATAGGACCCCCCGACAAGTCATTTTCAACAGAGTGAACAGTAAGTTGGGCTTGAGTTTCGGTTGCGGACTCGATTTTTGTATCCGCACGGGTTGCTTGCTTAACTAGTTGTTGTGTGAAGGTGGCGCAGCTAACACTGTGAAACCAGGAGTTTGGTTCTGACCTCAGTGGAGTTGGCGGACTGTTTCCAGCGGTTACCTGTTTAAGCATCTTCTCTCAAGTTCAATAACCTGTCCGCGCGACCTCGCGGTCTCGGCGGGTAGGCGGCTTGTTCCTCTGTTCAGCAGCAGTTCGGCGAAGAACGGCGTGTCCGCGCGACCTCGCGGTCTCGGCGGACTCCGTGTTCTGTTTGGTTTCAGCTCGGCTCGGGCGGTCTCGGCGACTACCAGTGGTCTCGGCGATCTCGGCGGTATCTGTGGTCTATCCGCCCGACTTGTTGATTGTTTCTTCTTTTTCATGTACTGGCGAAATCAAGTTGTGATCTGGGTAGTGCCGAAGATATTAATTTGGTGTTTGAGCTACCTTGCTGATCAACTTGAGAAAATTCAACACAAAGTGCTACAATTCTGTAATTAGGGGGGGGGGTGCAAAGTGCTAATTTTAAAGATTTGAGTTACAAAATGTCAAAATAAGGTAATTCGGGAGAGCAAAGTGCCAAAATATGAACTTAGAAAACAAAAGTAATTCGGAGCCGACAACAAAAAAAATGATAGGATCCCTCCCTGGTTTATCAAATAGGAATGAATATAAAAAAATGGCGGTGGGAGCTCACTCGACATGGATTGATTGGTGTAATTGTTTTCTGCCTTGAGATAGGAGAGGATCTTGGGGTTCGAGCGGGAGTCATCACGAAGCCAGTAATAGTCATCCACGCGGATGTCGCCGAACATCTCCATCTCGTGCCTCACCTTCTTCGCCACCGGCGGGATCACCTTGCTGGAGCCGAAGGATCGTGCAGCAGCAGTGTCGATACGCCTAGCGTAAACAACGGTGAGGGGTGGCAGAGGAAAGATGAGAAGTCAACTGGTAACCAGAAGCAATGGGAGGAGCGTGGAACGGCTAAGTCCGGGCATTTTAGGGAGTTGTTATT
This sequence comes from Platanthera zijinensis, assembly GCA_039513925.1. Classification (NCBI taxonomy): domain Eukaryota; kingdom Viridiplantae; phylum Streptophyta; class Magnoliopsida; order Asparagales; family Orchidaceae; genus Platanthera; species Platanthera zijinensis. The sequence goes on from CM077094.1 coordinate 170,587,816, forward strand.
TAGTTCTCCTTCTTTTTTCCCAACGGCTGGCTGATCGAGGCCAGGCATTTTATAAAGTTGTACTTCTCTTTTCCCAACGGCTAAGCCAGCGGCATATTTTTTTTCTGTTTTGTTTTGGGTTAAGCTGAGGCCTGGCATTTTTTTTTGTTTTTTGTGGGGTTAAACTGAGGCCGGGCATGTATATATATATATAGTTGCACTTCCTCTCTTTTCCCAACAGCTAAGCCGGGGACATTTTTTTTTTTTATGTTTTGCTTTGGATTAAGCTTATATATATATATATATATATATATATATATATATATATATATATATATATATATATATATATATATATATATATATATATATATATATATATATATATATATATGTATATATATATATATTATATTTATATTTATATTTATATATAATTGCACTTCTTTTTTCCCAATGGCTAAGCCGGGGGAATATAAATATATATTTATATAGAGTTGCACTTCTTTTTTCTCAATGGCTAAGCCGGGGGCATTTTTTTTCTTTTTTTGTTTTGGGTTAAGGTGAGGCCTGAGTGCCTGACATTTATTTTTGTTATTTTTTTTTCTTTTTTGTTTTGGGTTAAGGTGAGGCCTGACATTTATTTTTGTTTTTTGGGAGGTTAAACTGAGGCACATATATACAGTTGCACTATTTCTCTTTTCCCAACGACTAATCTGGGGGCATATTTTTTTCATCTATTTTATTTTTTTTCTTCTATTTTTTATCCTTATTTGAGGCCGGCCATATATTTACTTTGGAGATTAAGCTGAGGCGAGGCTTATTTATTTATTTATTTAAGCTGAGGCCAGGCCTGACATATATTTATTTTCATTTTTTGGGAGTTAAAGCTGTGGTCTGACATAATTTTCCTTATGTGGCGCAACCACAGCGGGCCTAGAGAATACCCTGTCCTTCGGCCCGGGGCCGTCACCGGCGAGCGGGGGTGACCGGCCATTTTGGCTGGCCGCGGGAGATTTTTGCGCATGGTGGGATCCCGTGTGCGGGTCATGCGGGGATCGGGCGCGCCGATCGCGCGCGCGGTGATTAATTCTATGATCCCCACAAAATTTATGGGGATTATGGATAATGAGCTATTCCCATCCCACTTTCTTTATATATTTTATTTTAGTCTCATCAATTTTACTTTATGATATAACTTATGTATAGTCAATATTTGTTGGGTTTATTTGATTAGAAATTTAATGTTCTTTAATAATAAGTCATCAAATGGATGCAATAAAAATAAGGGCATGCTCAATCAGTCTCATCAAGCCTAAGATGGTTTTCCAGGCCCAGGTTCGTCAAGGTCTGTCCAGGGCATGGATTGTGCCCATCCGAGCCCACACAAAATCATGCCTTTTATCAGGCAGGCCTAGGTGTGCCCAACCTGGGCTTACATGCACACTTCATTTGGCTCCAAGGATAACGATGGCGTGTCATGCCGTGCACACTTCATTTGGCAGGCCTAGCGTAAGTAATGTCGATTGAGGAGGGTATGCCATACTTTGGTCGGGTCACCCATAACTTCCCTCAAAATGACATAGCCATCGGGCTTACATAGATATTGGTAATTTCGGGTGTGCAGTTCATTTTATGAGCAACTCCAAGGCTAATGATCAAGTCATCGTGCTTGTGCAGATTAATACTTGTTAGTTTTTTTATATGAATTGATCTTATTTCGTAAAAAAAAGTGCCCTAGACGGTTTTGATAGTGCACAAGGACCCTTAAAATGAGGGTTGGAATTAGGGCTTGGGAGATTTGAGACAAATCTCCATTTTTCTCCTCACTTCACATTCATCCAAGAAGCAAAATATAGATGGTTGGAGTTTGAACAAGTCGAATGTACAACCTCGGGCTCGCAGGAGCCGATGGCTTTAGGAAGGGAGCTAAGCGAGACGGCCCAGGGCGGTCGTCAATTCGCAGAGCAAGTGGATCCTGGAAAGAAAGACTTAGGCGAGAGAGCCCAGACGAAAAGGGTCTAAGCGAGAGCTGCGCCATGAGAGGGGTGAGCCAGTGCCAAAGGAAGAGGCACTCGCGGGTGAGTGGCCGACTCGCCATACGAGAGGGCTCCAGAGGGGAGCTCTCGCTAGCGAGACGGTGCTCTCGCCAGGCGAGAGGACCCCAGAATGGAGTTCTCGCCAAGCCCCGGTTTGGTTTAAGACCGGTTCAGGTAGGGCCAGCTCTATCTTTTAGCACCATGGGATCTTACGCTTTTGCCCTGGGTGGTCTGCATATAACCCTTCAGAACAGCGGAGTTTGGCTGTTGGCAGACCCGACTAACGGTATTCTAGTAATTTCAGGTCAGCTCCATTTGGTTATTGGCAGTCCCAGTTCAAAGGCCTATAAATAGACCGGTAAGGTGCCTTAGAAGGGAGACAGATTCCTAACTCTCCTTCTCTTCTTCTTCTAAGGCACCTAGCTCAGCATTGGCTAGGGAGGGGAAGAATTTTCGATTCTTCCGGGCATGAGGTGGGACCTCCGCGCTGAAGCCCCATGTCTAGTCTTTCGAGAGCCTTGTCGAGAGGGTGGTCCAGAGAGAGTATGTGTGAGTTGCACCTCTAGTTTCGAGCTTTAGGAGGGACTGACCTTGTTGGTTCCAACATTTTTGGTGCGGTGAGCGTGGAACAGCAGCTTACACAGAACAACTTTGGGTTATCTCATGGCGGGGGATCTTGAAGGAGATGGAAGCGGGTCCCCGAACCCGAGAGGATATGTCGGGAGAGTGGAGTTCATGATATCCATTGGGGGGATCACGGACATGCTTAAGCAGATCTCGCAGAGAGGAGAATGTGAGACCCCTCCACCCCAGAAGCCAGGTCTCGCACCCCGCGAGGGGATCGACCCGGCAAGGATAGGCGAGGACGTGCCCGGAAGACGACCGGGGAAGGAAGTAGTGGCGGAAGGCAACCGGCGAGACGTGGAGGGCAGAGAACTTTTCGCCAGCCCAGCGAGCGCCGTCTCTCCTGGAGGGATGGTCGCGCGAGTGGAGGTAGGGAGACCCCCGGCGAGAGGGTCCCCCTTCTACGAGTTGATCCTCTTGGCACTCGTCCATGAAGGGTTCCGCGAGCCCGAGATGACCTACTATGTGGGGAAGGACGATCCCCTCCAGCACCTGCAGTGGTTCGAAGACGCGGTCTCCATTAGACCAATGATGGACGCTTTTAAGTGCCGCCTTTTTGCAATCACCCTGAAGGACAAGGCTAGGGATTGGTTCCACCAACTCCCAGCGGAGTCAATTTACGGCTTCGAGGACCTGAGCAGAAGCTTCCAGTTGCGCTTCTCGACCTCCAAGAAAAGGAAGAGGAACCCAGAGTCCATTTTCTTCCTTCTGACGAGTCCTTGGCTCAATATGTGGACTGCTTCCAGGAGGAGATTCTAGACATCCAGGAGGTGCCTGGTTTCGCTCTCCAGATGGCTTTCATTGTGGGGCTGAAGGAGAGATTTTTTAAGATGAGCCTGACTAGGAAGCCGCCGTTGTCATTCGAGGGGTTGATGGAGAAGGCGGCGAAGGAAATAGCTATGGAGGCAGCAAACCCGGCCTTTGCTAAGAAGTTGGCGAGACTGACGGAGGTGGAGCAGAGAGAAACGGGAGGAGCAAGGCAGCAGGAGCGAAGGAGAAGGGAAGAGCCAAGAGGGTCGGTGCATCATGAGTTGGGTTGAAGGCAGCCAGGAGGCCCCATTCAAGGGCAGGGAGAGGTTTTCCCCAGGGGGAAGGAACTACATCCAGGGAGGACCAGGGAGGTTCCATCAGCTGGGGTGGGGACATGGTCCTAGACCGCTCCCACCCACGCCTTAGCAAGCTATGGCCATCGGCCAGGGAAGTGGGAGAGGAAGAGAGCGTGGGAGAGAAGGAGCAGGAGTGGGGAGGAGGAGGAGCCCCCAAGAAGGGAGATGGGATGGGGGAGTCGCCTTGTCGTATTGTGACTTCCACAAGGAGGAAGGCCACGTGACGGCTACCTGCCCAGAATTTCTGGAGTTGAAGAGGGAGAAGGGAGTAGGGGAGCAGCAGCTGCCAGTGCGGATAAGGGGGGGATCAGGGTGATCCGCATGGGTGTGGGGATTGAGGCTACCCGCAAGGCCAGCCTCCACACCATGTATAGTCGGAGCGTCGCCTCGACGTCGCAATCCCCGCCCTAGATGAAAAGATTACTTTTTTCCAGGAAGGACCTACCAGAACACGAAGATCCCTTCTATGATGCGCTGGTGATTAGGACCGCCCTTGAAAACTTCACGGTGTCCAGAATCTTTGTAGATAATGGGAGTTCTGTAAATGTCATCTTCAAAAAAGCATTCAATGAGATGAGAGTGGAAGCCAAGATAGTGTTGAAGGCAGACAGACCGTTGTTTGGATTCTCAGGAGAGCGGAAGGAGGTTGAGGGAGGAGTAGGGCTCCAGGTAACTCTGGGGGGGGGGGGTTGTCCAGAAACTGCCACTTTGTGATAGTAGACGCCCAGCAGTTACAACGCAATCTTTGGGCGCCCTTTGATCAGCGCCTTCAGATGCGTGTCGTCCTCGTTCCATCAATGTTCAAGCTCAATTCAGGGGGGACTCAGATCAGGGTGTGGGGAGATCCGAAGGCGGCCCGAGAGTGCTATGTGACGGTAGTAAACACCATCTCATGGAAGGGTGATGCAGAAGAACTAGAGAGGAGGATGGAGCGAGAGCAAGAGGAGAGAGAGGTGGCTGAAGTGGAGAGAGGCATTGCGGTGGAGCCAGAGATGGCGGGAGAGCAGGTCGATGGAGGTGAGCAGGAGGAGAGAGAAGTGGCTGAAGTGGAGAGAGGTATTGCGATGGAGCCAGAGATGGCGGGAGAGCAAGTGGATGGAGGTGAGCAGGAGGAGATAGAAGTGGCTGAAGTGGAGAGAGGCATTACAGTAGAGCCAGATATGGCGGGAGAGCAGGTGGATGGAGGTGAGCAGGAGGAGAGAGAGGTGGCTGAAGTGGAGAGAGGCATTGTGGTGGAGCCAGAGATGGCAGGAGAGCATGAGGAGAGAGAGGTGGCTGAAGTGGAGAGAGGCATTACGGTGGATCCATAGATGGCGGGAGAGAAAGGGGATGGAGGTGAGCAGGAGGAGAGAGAAGTGGCTGAAGTGGAGAGAAGCATTGCGGTGGAGCAAGAGATGGCGGGAGAGCAGGAAGGTAGGAGGGAGGTAGAAGGTGCCGGGTGCAGGAAAGGAAGATAAGGGAAATGAGGGAGTCGTCTGGAATGAAGACTCAGCCGGAAGGGAGGAAGGGATCATCGCCAGGAAGGAGTCCCGAGGAAGAGAGGGGGAGGACCTTGGAGAGAGTGGCTGCGGTTGATGAGGAGCGTGAAGTGGTGGAGCATCGGTGAGGAAAAACTGAGGGAGCAAGAAGAAGAGGAGGAGCCTTCAATGCTGGGGGAAGCCATGGAGGTTCTGGAGATGGACATCCTCACGAAAGATGGGAGAAAAGAGAAGATCAAGGTCAGTAGAGAGCTCACCCCCAGGGATCAAGAAGAGATCCGGAGGTGCGTGCAAGAGAACATTGATGTATTTGCCTAGAGTGCAGCTGACATTCCCGGGGTCGACGCGGACGTGGTGTGCCACTATCTCAACCTTAACCCCAAGGTCCGCCCCATCCAACAGAAGAAGAGGGACATCGCTTCGAAGATGGCCAGACCTATCAGGGAAGAGGTGGAGAAGCTGCTCCGGGCAGGGTTCATATCTGCAAGTACGTATCCGGGGTGGGTGAGCAATGTTGTAATGGTAAAGAAAGGGTAGGGGAAATGGAGAATGTGTATCGACTTCTCTCTTTTAAATAAAGCATGCCCGAAGGATTGTCACCCTCTGCATCGAATCGACGCACTAGTTGATTCAGCCGTTGGTTTTCCACTAATGAGTTTTTTAGATGCCTTTTCAGGGTACCACCAGATACGCATGCACCCCCCGGACATCAAAGACGTCACCTTCGTCACCGAGGATGGGTGCTTTAGTTAAAATATGATGCCCTTCGGATTGAAGAACGCAGGGGCGACCTACCAAACGATGATGGACTGGATATTCCGGGAGCAGAAGGGGCGAAACCTCGAGGTCCACGTAGACGAACTGATGATTAAGAGTCGAAACCTCGAGTCCCACGTCCTGGACCTGCAGGAAACTTTTAGAACTATAATAAAATATAAAATGAGTCTCAACCCTCTAAAATGTGTATTCAGGGCCAACAGGGGGAAGTTTTTAGGGCATCTCCTCACCCCTTCAGGAGTGGAGCCTAATCCAGATAAAGTAAAAGCAATCCTGGAGTTGGAATCTCTGAGGGATGCTAAGGAGGTCCAACGTCTTACCGGTAAGTTGGCAGGGTTGAGCAAGTTCCTCTCCAGGGCAGGAGAGAGGTGTTCCTCCTTCTTTCGAACTTTGAGGGGAGGGAAGTAATTTGAGTGGACCCCCCGAATGCGAGAAGGCCTTCCTAGCTTTGATGCAACAGCTCACCCAGACACCGCTACTTCAAGGGCCGTGAGAGGGGGAGAGTTTGTTCCTCTACTTGGGAGTAGGGACAGGGGAAGTTAGCTCGGTCCTCGTGCGAGAAGAGGGTAAGAAATAATTCCCTATATATTATGTGAGCAGGGTTCTCAAAAAGGCGGAGCTAAAGTATCCCATCCTTGAAAATCTAGCCTTCGCCCTCATCGTTTCAGCCCAGAAGCTCAGGTCGTACTTCCAATCCCATGCTATTCAGGTCGTGAAAGACCACCCTCTCCGCCGCATTCTAAAGGGGGTGGAGCATTCAGGGAGGTTAGCCAAGTGGTCGATAGAGCTTAGTGAGTTCGACCTCGCCTACATCCCTCGGGTAGCTATCAAGGCGCAGGTGGTGGCAGATTTCTTAGCAGATTATGTGGTTGAGGTCAGAGAGGCAGAGACATCTCCCGTGGTGGCTTGGGAAATGCTCGTGGACGGGGCCTCAGGCAGAAGTTCTTTCGGAGGAGGGGTGGTCTTAACAAGTCCCAAGGGGACCATAATTGAGCAGGCTTTGAAGATCCATTTCGCCCTCACAAATAACCAGGCCGAGTATGAAGCCATCATCGTCGGGCTCAGGCTGGCTCGTGAGCTGGGCATACAAGACATCAGAGTATCCACGGATTCTCTGGTGGTCGCGGGGCATATCAACGGAGAGTTTGAAGTGAGAGAACCGACCCTCCAATCATACCTGGAAAAGATAAAGGGTAGCATAGGGCAGTTCCACAGCTTCTTAATCCAACACGTTCCAAGAAAGGAGAATACTAGGGCAGATCTGCTCGCTATGCACGGCCCTAAGGCCGGAAGGACCATGAAAGATCTCTTTAGACCTTTTATAGAGGAAGGGGAGTTAATGGAAGTGGACCAGGAGGGGTCCTGGATGGACCCATTGGTGACTTTCTTGACGTCGGGACGTCTACCCGAGGTGGACCTTGAGAATATGCGGGTCAGGTACAAGTCGGCCTATTACCTGCTGAAGAAGGAGATCCTTTATCGAAAAACATTGTCTGGCTTACTAGCTTGGTGTGTATCCGAGAAGGAGGCGTCAAGGGTACTAGAGGAAGTTCACCCGGGGGAATGCGGAAGCCATTCAGGGAGTCGGACCCTGGAAGGAAGGGTGTTGAGGCAGGGCTACTTCTGGCCTACCCTCAGGAAGGATGCTGAAGAATTTGCAAGGATATGCCGAAAGTGTCAGGAGTTTGCCCCACTTCAACTCCTCCCGGCTCAGAGATTGCACACGATTACAGCTCCATGGCCCTTTGCCATATGGGGGTTGGATCTAGTAGGCTCGTTTCCCCAAGCCAGTGGTCAGAGGAAGTTCCTGTAGGTCATGGTGGATTACTTTTCAAAGTGGTTGGAGGTGAAGGACTTGGCAAAGGTGACGTTGCAGGTGGTCAAGAACTTTGTATGGGGAGAAATTATTTGCCGGCACGGGCTCCCTTTGGCCATTGTCACGGATAACAGGCCGCAATTTGCTAGTGGAGAGTTTATAGACTTTTGTGTCCAGCTAGGCATAGATCTTCGATTTGCCTCCGTTCATCACCCCTGAAGCAATGGACAGGTAGAAGCAGCAAACAAGATCATCGTGAACTTCTTAAAGAAGAAGGTAGAAAACTTGAGGGGAAGTTGGGTGGAGCAACTCCCCTTCGTTCTATGGTCTCTGAGGACTACGTCAAACACAACTACGGGAGTGACGCCCTTCAAACTTCCCACGGCTCGAAAGCCTTCATACTTGTGGAATTCAAGGTTGAATCCACCAGGGTGGCAACAGCAAGGAGGGGAGATGAAGGGTGGAAAGTGGGCAATGAAGAGGAGCAAAGGCTCTCCCTTGACCTGGTAGAGGAGCTCAGGGAGCTAGCATCAATCCAGCAGGACGAGTATCGACAGCCATTGTCTCCCTTCCCCGGCGCTCCTCCTTTCGCCGATGCTTGCCGGCCTGTCGCACGACAGCCATTATCTCCCTTCTTCCTCCTCCCTGCTCTCTCGAGTTGTTATCCCTCCTCTCCTCCTGGCGGATCGGCCGTCTCCACTGAGGACGATCTCTCGGATACTGGAATTTTCTTTCTTCCTTTCTTCCTTCTGGAGCCTCGACGGGCCTCATTTCTCCTTGCCTTCGAGGCCTCTCCTGCCTCCTCTCCTCCACCCTCCTGGGCTCCTCTCTTATCTTCCTCTCTTCTTTCCTCTTCGGCTCCTACCGCCTTCTGTCATCGTGCTTCTCTGGACGCCTCTCCTTTTCCAGCAGTCTTCCCATGTTCTCCTCTAGTGGCTTAACCTTGTCCAGCCTTGCCAGGAACTCCTTGTTCCTCTCCTCCCCCCTGAATGAAGACATTCGCCCTCTCCACCATTTCCTCAAACGACCTCGGCGGCCTATGCCCCAGCTCCATGTTGAAAAAGTCCCTGCTTCAGGCCGAACTTGAGGGCAACCATTAAGGTAAACACATCCACCTCCTCCACCTCCAAGACCTCTTCCTGGAACAGGTCGATGTAGTGACCCAAGCTCTCGTGCTGCCCCTGCACGATCTTAAAAAGGGTCGTCGCCTCCTTATTTCTCTTCTTGGACGTCACGAATCTCGCTATGAGACCCCGACGAAGGTCGGAGAAGCAGTAGATGGAACCTGCCGGCAGTTGGTGGAACCAGTCCCTTGCACTGCCCTTGAAGGTGATGGAGAAGAAGCGACACTTGAAGGAATCATACATATTGCGGATCGAGACCACGTCCTCAAACCACTGAAGATGCCTTGCCGGGTCATCTCTGCCGGAGTAGTAGGTGAGGGTTGGCTCTCGGAAATTGTCGGGGACGGGGGCCGCGAGGATCTCATCGTAGAAGGGGCTCCTCCCTTCCTAGCGGCGGCGATTATCCTCCTCGCTTGAGTACTTTTACTCGCTCCATCGGCGAGTATTTCCATACCTCGTCGAGAGTTCAGGATCTCGGAACCTGATGCCCTGGCTGCTCGCTGGGTGCTAATGCGGCGGTATCGGTTGCTCCTCCCTCGCCCAAGCGGGCTCCTTTCTTGCTCGACGGGTTAGAACTTCCTCGCCCGGTGGGGTCAGGCGACGGGGAGAAGTCGTCGTGACCTCAGGGGGGGGTGGAGAAACCGACAAGTATCGCCCTCTCCATTCTCTTCGCAAACTCCTCGAAAGCTGCTACCGTCACAAACCCACCACCTCGCTCCGAGGTGCCTACTCCCGCCGAGTTGTCAGCCAACTCGCCTTGATCGCCACCATTGATCATCTTTCTCAACCACGAAACTTTCCTCCTTGGCTGATATCCACGCTCACCGCACCAAGTGTTGAAGCCAAGAAAATCCCGACCTCAGAATCAGACTAGGCGACCTAAGGCTACCGGTCTTGCAGTGAAGTCAGACGGCCCTCAGAAGCGAGAACAAGGATGAGCTAAAGAAACAAGACCCCAGGCCGCTGCGGCAGGAAGGTCCCACCACGTATCCGGCTGCTTGGAAGAAGCATCCCCTTCACAACCAGAATGGCCGAGCTAGGTACGAGGGAGATGCGCGAGCTGGGGTTCGCGAGTAACTATCCGAGAATCTCCGATCTTCTCCTTCGTACCCCTGGGGTCCTATTTATAGGGAAATCCAAAGAGGGGGGGGGGGGGGTCATACTTATACCCCCACCCTGGCGACTATGCGACTTCCCGAAGAACTCGCACGGGATGGGCGAGTATATCGCCTAGTCGCCTACCGGGCGAGTATGTGTGGGGAGCTCGCCATGCTCGCCCAGGTCTTCTGCTGGCTCGCGTCTTGATCTTGACTCGTCTGGACTGGTTGACTTTGACACTTGCTGAGCTGGCTAAGGTGGGGCCCCTCCTCATCGAATATGGGTTGTACACCTGGGATATTCTTCCGCTTGAATCTTTAGTTCAAGTTTGTGTGTCTTCAGATTTCCGATGTGGCTTTCTATCTCCAGGGTGCTGATATCGTGAGATTCAGAGATCGCAGTCACCTTCGGGTTGAAGTGAGGAGGCAAAGATTGCAGGATCTTCCTCACCAGATCACCATTTGAAAAGCTCTTCTCGAGGGATCTTGAGGCGTTGACAATCTTGGTTAATTGTGTATACATGATGTCAACCTCCTCATCAATCTCCATCCTGAACTGTTCATATTCAGACTCGAGTCGGAACAGCTTCGACTCTTTCACCTGTGAAGTCCGTCACTACTAGAAAAATGGCTTTTAGCCACGGTTTTTTTTTGCCACGGGGAAAAACCGTGGCTAATACTGAAATATTAGCCACGGTTCCTATTCTGTGGCTAATAAGCTAGTATTAGCCACGAATGACTAATCCGTGGCAAATAACTCGACTTTTTGCCACAGTTTGCCTATTTCGTGGCTAATAATCTAGTATTAGCCACGGAAGCCTAATCCGTGGCAAAAAATCTGGTTTTTTTAGTCCCACACCGCCAATAAAAAGCTGGAATTGGGGTTTATATAGGCCATTCAAAATTGTTATTTAAAATGAAATCGGCATGGCGACGGCGGCGGCTGGGCGGCGGCGGCCGGGCGGCGGTGGCTGGGCGGCGGCGGCCGGGCGGCGGCTGGGCGGCGGCGGCCGGGCGGCGGCGGCGGCGGCGGCCGGGCGGCGGCGCCGGCGGCGGCGGCGGCCGGACGGCGGCGGCGGCCGGGCGGCGGCGCCGGCGCCGGCGGCTGCCGGGCGGCGGCGCCGGCGTCGGCGGCCGGTCGGCGGCAGCGGCGGAGGGCGGCCGAATATTTCTTATGTTAGGTTTATTACCAGTCCTTTAGCCACAACAATTGAATCGTGACAAATGAGGAACTTTTAGCCACGACAATTGAACCGTGGCTAATAACTTATTAGCCACGGATTCGGCGTGGCTAATACTATTAGCCACGCTCGCATTGCCCACACCCATTTGTCGTGGGTAGGTCGTGGCTAATAGTTATTAGCCACGGTTTTTGAATTTTAGCCACGGAAATCTGCCGTGGCTAAAAGTCTGTTTTTTAGTAGTGCGTCATGAGTAAGTTCAAGTAACCACCATATATCATACGCAGTTTCACAGTTACAGATTCGATTGAATTCAGTTTTATCTAATGCGTAGAATAAAGAGTTCATTGCCTTAGCATTGTTCGTGCATCTAAGCTTATCTACGTCATCCCACTTATTGTTTGGTTTGATTAGGACGGTGTCCCCTACAGTGATAGTGTGTGCAGTGTATTTCATCTCTACCATGGCCCACACGTCCATGCTTTGAGTCATGAAAAAAATTCTCATGTGTGTTCTCCAGTGACTATAGTCACTCCCAATAAAGAGTGGAGGTCTACTCACACCTTGTCCCTCAGAGAATGCGCGAACAGAGTTGGCCATCTTACTTCAGGATTTTTATCCTTTAGAAGTAACCTCGCTCTGATACCACTTGTTGGATCTCATGGCCAACCTTAGGAGAGGGGGGGGGGGGGGTGAATAAGGTTTCTCGCGTTTATTGTAATTTAAAATAATTTGAACTAGAAAATCGAGTTTTGGAAGCTACCACGGGGCGTTAGGTAGCTAACGCGCGGCGCTAAGTCTCGTAACTTGATTTCCTGGGCAGTTATGCTTGAGCACCATACACCAGAAATCAAAACATTATTCGCAGGAAACTAATGTAAGTAAAATCACATAAAACAAATTTCATTGCAAGATTTAAAACTACAATCGTTTTTGAACAACTACAAAACTGTGATCTCCGTGACGCCAGAGATCGAAGGCGATGAGAAATAAAAACTCTTGTGTTTTCTATACCGACCCGCTCCACGGACCGGTTGGCTCTATCCCATTCCCTCTACGAAATGTCCTCAAGCCGACTCTTCACCTCCACACAAGGAAGGGTCTTAGAGCCCCGCTAGATCCTCTGATCTAGACGTCCCTATCCCGAGGATGATTTTCCATGGAACCCTCCTCGGGTTCCGACGACCCTCACCGATCGATTTTCCTCACCACAAGATTCAAAAAAGAAAAGATTACAGAAATAAGGATGTAAAGAATTTAAAAGATGAAGTTCTCCCTCTTGACGACTTCTCCATTAAGCGATATGCGACCGATGCTTGAGATCTTCATTTGCTGGCAACCAGCCGGCTTTTCGCATTTGATGTAGATCTTTGATCGCCGGAGTTCTTCATTCACGAACGAGAGGGAGATGACTTTCTTCTTCTTCGACGGAGACTTTTTGGAACGGAGCGCAAGAGAGAGCGGTCGAACCCTAGAATACAAGAACTCCTGTCGTTTTTCATTTTTAGATCCCTCAAGCACAGAAACCGACGCGACACTACATATGTCTTCATGAAAATAGGCTACCGCAGGCGGTAAGACTAGCGCCCGGCAGTAGGTTTGTGTGCTTGTTGTGCCTGCTGTCCTACAAATTTAGAATAATATTTCAAAATGAATACTTTTCCTTTTCATAGAGCTAGCACCCCGCGGTAGAAGGTAGCGCCACGTGGTAGGTCAGTAAGTCGACGAACCCGTCTCTACACTCGTGGAATGGCTAGCGCTACACGGTAACCACTATCACCTAGTGGTAGGTCAGTAACTCGACGAACCCGTCTCGACACTCGTATAGTGGCTAGCGTGGCACGGTAAGCACTCGCCTGGCGGTAGTTTCCCGAGAGGATGGCCAAAATATTTCCTTGTGTTAGCGCGGGCAGTATGACTAGAACAGAGCAGTAGGTTCCCGAGAGCTCTGTCCAATTAATTCACGGCTATCGCTCGACGGTAACTTCTACCGCTCGACATTATCATCCATAGGAGACTTCTTCTCTTTACTTGAACCTGTCAACCTGCACACTCTATCAACATAAGACGTGATCAAATAAAGCTGGGATTTGATATTCTCAAACATAGGGAATATGAAATAGTGGTTCCAACAGGCTTGTGATATTCCGGTGGTCCGGGATTTTCCCAACATATTTCCAAAAAAGGTTCCCAGACTACCCCCACATAGAGGGGTAGAATTTCAGATACAGTTAGTACCAGGTGCAAGGCCCGTCCCTTGGGCACCTTACCAGATGGCATAGAAGGAACTTGTGGAGTTTCGGACTCAGCTACGGGAGTTGGTGAATGCAAGATTTGTTAGACCGAGTTCTTTACCATGGGGAGCTCCCGTATTGTTTAGGAAGAAGAAGGACGAATCGCTTAGACTTTATATTGATTATCAGGAGCTCAACTGGTTGATAGTGAGGAACACTTATCCGTTACCCAGGATTGATGAGTCATTTGATCGGCTAGAGGGAGCGCATTGGTTCTCTAAGCTTGACCTAAGTTCAGGATACTATTAACTGTAGATTCTAGAGGAGGATATACCGAAGAAGGCATTCAGCTCACGCTATGGCTTGTTTGAGTTCACAGTGATGCCATTCAGGCTTACGAATTCCCCCTATGCATTCAAGAGTTTGATGAACCAGGTATTTGAGCTGTTTCTAGATGAGTTTGTTATAATTTTATAGACGGCATCTTGGTCTACTCTAGGACCAAGGAGGACCATACCCGTCACTTGGCATTAGTATTGGGGAAGCTACGGGAGCACCAGTTATATGCAAAGTTTTCAAAGGGCCAAATCTAGCTGCAAGAGGTGGCATTCCTCGGGCACATTATCAGTGGAGCTGGCTTGGCAGTGGACCCGTCCAAGGTGCAAACAGTAAGAGATTGGCCGTGTTGGAGTTACCATGGTGATCTAGAAGTTGTCAAACATGTAATCTCACTGCCAACGCAATATGAGCCTGCAGGGTCGCACATAAGAGCTATGGAGGAGTTGGAAGATTGACCGTATTGGTAAAGGTTACCAATCACCATTATGTATGGGGTCAGGCAATTGTTGCCAATAAAGTTCATAGGGCATGGATAGTCGAAAGGTCGTCGAGAATGTCTCGACGACCAAGGCAAATCGTCGAGAATGTCTCGACGACCAAGGCAAATCGTCGAGAATATCTCGACGACCAAGGCAATGTCGTCGAGAATGTCTCGACGACTATGGGGGTTTAGTCGAGAATCAATCTGATAGATTCGTCGAGAATCAAAGACTTAGTCGTCGGGACTGTCCATTGATTCTCGCCGAATCTGCCTGATGATTCTCGCCGATCGACGAGTATCGTCGAGAGTTATCAAGTATGACTCGACGACTAAAGGCCATTCGTCGAGAATCGTCCCTGATTCTCGACGACTTGGCGGATGATTCTCGCCGAACGCCTTTGCCGATTCTCGCCGAATTCTTCCAGGGACCCTATGCTGTGTGGTCTGCGGATAGCCATTCCTTTAGGTCTATTTATACCTTTGGTATAAATAGACACTTAGGGTTTTGGAAAATACAGTGACTTGTGCTTTTTGCGGCCGATTAGAACCCGACGGAAAAAGTTCCGCCGATCGCTCGTTCCGCCGCATCCCGCACATCGCCGGACGGAAGTGTTCCGCTGCCGCCGTGTCTGCTCCGCTGACCCTCCCATTTCCGGCGATAGTCGTTGTTCTTGCCTCTCCTGGCGCGGACCTAGCAGTCCGTGGAGTTGCAAAGGTGCGGCTGTCTTCCTCCCGATTGTTCGTGCGACGAGCAGTTAGGGTTTCTCCTGCTCGTGTGGATTTCTGCAGAGATGTGGATATTATTCCACGTACAACTCGCCACCGACAGCACTCAATACTTGGAGCATCTTCGTTGAGTTGTGACTCAACGCCACTGAGGTATTTTGCCCTAGTTTTTCTTTGGTTTACTTCTTGATACAACGATTATGGCCAGATCCAGTTCTCTTGGGCTGTTCTCGTACTTTTCCTTTCCGCTGCGTGCACAAGTGTTGTGCCAACCCTCACGAGAAAACCCAACAGTGGTATCAGAGCGAGGTTGCGGCCATGATTGTTGTATTGGAAGTTAGGGAATTCCACACGTGTAAACCTAGGGATTTAGAAGTGTTTTAAATGTCTAGATTTATTCCTGGAACATCAATTGTTGATGATTTTTCAAGGGAAATCGGTGGTGATTTTGCAAAATTTGGTCGGGGCGCTGCCCCTTGACCCCGCAGGGGCTCTGCCCCTTGACCCCGCCCGCTGATCGGTCAGCGGGACCACCGCCAGGGGCACTGCCCCTTGGAACCCCGCCAGGAACGTTTGGGATTTCGTAGAAATTTCTAATTGTAGAAGTTGTTGTCTCCTTAGTAGTAACCATCCCTCGAATTTTGTTTTGGATTTTGAATCCAGCAAAGAGAGATGAGCTTGTCTACTACTTTAAGTTGAGTTGCCTTTCTCCTTTGTCCAATGCATGTAAACCTGAATATTTGGAAATGCCCATATGTTCAGATTTAGCCCTTTGCTCTATCAAATGTTGATAGTGTCTTGCTGTGCACATAAGGGATGCATGAGGATTCTAGAAATGTTTTATTTTATTTAGATGTGCACATTGATCAAATGTTGATCATGGTTAATTGTTAACATACTATCAAAATTTAAATCCCTTCATCAAACATTAAGTGTTCGGATGCCTTCCGATGGATAACACTCTTCCTACCTCGATCGATGAAGTGTGGGCTTGCCAAAGCAAGGTGCATTAATCTATCTTAGTAAGGGTGCGAGCGGATAATTGTGATATCCCACTGTCGACATCGGGCCCCACTTAACTAGGTGACCTCAAAGGTTGAGCGCCTAGAGGCATAGGGTTGGCATGCACCATATGATGGATGCGAATAAAGAGTTATTCACCAACCATACAAGAATTGCATGAGGATGCAATTGGCAAGCGTTGCCTACCTAAATAACTACATCGTGAGAGGAAAGCCAAAGCTGACTCATTGTGTTGATGAAATACGGATCTTGTCCACTAAGAGAGTAGCTCGCATGAACTCTCCGAATTGATAGTGAGGGCTATTAGTTCGAATAAAATAGTGGGAGTTTTAATTAGAGTCCAAATTAAAATAAATTGTATTTTGAAACTTTGGTACTGATTTTATTCTGCATGAATTCTTGTAGAATTCCATGGCAAGTGGTTCACACTCCACTTTGTCTTTGAGAGCCATCCTTGAGAAGGATAAGCTCAATGGAACTAACTACATGGAATGGTACAGGAGCTTGAGAATTGTTCTCAGGCAAGAGCGAAAGCTCTATGTCTTGGAAGAAGAATCCCCCGAGGTGCCGACCGGGAATTCTTCCCGTGCTGATAAGGATGCTTATAAGAAGTATACCGATGATGCTTTATACATCGAATGTCTCATGCTTTCCACCATGAACTCTGAGCTCCAAAGGCAACATGAGAACATGGGGTGCAAGGAGATTGACGAGCATCTCAAGAAAATGTTTCAAGGGCAGGCTCGTCAAGAGAGGTTCGACGTCACGAAAGCGTTGTTTCAGTGCAAGATGGGAGTTCGAGACTCAGTAGGGACTCATGTACTCAAGATGATTGGGTATATAGAGAACCTTGAAAGGCTGGGTTTTCCTCTTGGTCAAGAGTTGGCCACAGATCTGATCCTGCAATCGTTGCCGGACAGCTACGAGCAGTTTGTCTTGAACTATAACATGAATGAAATAGACAAGACACTGCCCGAACTCCTAGGCATGTTGAGAAATGCCGAAATCAATATGAAGAAGGCCAAGCCTACCAGCCCCATACTGATGGTGCATAAGGGCAAGGGCAAGGCCAAGGGCTTCAAGAAGACGAAGGTGGGACCTAAGTCACATCTTGAGCCCAAGTCTTCTGCACTGAAGAAGAAGAAAAGCACGGTGAAGGAAGGGAAATGCCACCACTGTGGCAAGGCTGGTCATTGGAGGAGGAACTGTCCTTCTTATATTGAGGGTCTGCAGAAAATGAAGGGAGGTATGACTTCCGCTTCAGATATTTATGTTATAGAGATAAACCTTTCTGCTCCTTCATCTTGGGTATTGGATACCGGATGTGGTTCTCACATTTGTACAAATGTGCAGGAACTGGAAAGGAGAAGATTGCTGAGTAAAGGGGAGGTGGACCTGCGTGTCGGCAATGGAGCAAGAGTTGCTGCTGTAGCCGTAGGGGTTTACCGTCTTTCTTTACCCAGTGGGCTTGTAATAGAACTAGATAATTGTTATTTTGTTCCGGCCATAACTAGAAACATTATATCTATTTCATGTCTGGACATGATTGGATTTTCTTTTATAATTAAGAACAACTGTTGTTCCATATTTAAGAATGATGTTTGTTATGCTGTAGCCCAACTGTTTAATGGTCTTTATGTTTTGAACTTAGACCATATGATCTATAATATAGAAAATAATAAAAGACTAAGAATGAATGACTCAAATCCTACGTATCTCTGGCATTGTCGTTTGGGCCATATAAACGAGAAACGCATATCCAAGCTCCATAATGATGGACTTTTGGACTCATTTGATTATGAATCATTTGAGCGATGCGAATCTTGTTTGTTAGGCAAAATGACAAAAGCTCCTTTCACTGGTTATACTGAGAGGGCTGAGGATCTCTTGGGTGTTGTACATAGTGATGTATGCGGACCCATGAGTTCCATGGCTAGAGGTGGGTATTTCTACTTCGTTACATTTACTGATGATTTCAGTAGATACGGATATGTGTATCTTATGAAGTGCAAATCCGAGACCTTTGAAAAGTTCAAAGAGTTCAAGAATGAAGTAGAAAATCAGTTGGGCAAAAGGGTTAAAGCACTCCGATCCGATCGAGGTGGTGAATACCTGAGTCACGAGTTCCGTGATCATCTGAAAGAGTGTGGTATTATATCACAGCTCACTCTACCTAGAACACCACAACACAATGGTGTGTCTGAGAGGAGAAATCGTACTCTGTTAGACATGGTACGTTCGATGATGAGTCATGCATACTTGCCTGTTTCCTTTTGGGGTTTTGCTTTAGAGACTGCTGCTATGACACTGAATCGCGCTCCAACAAAAACGGTTCTGAAGACACCATATGAGATATGGACTGGGAAACGTCCTAGTATGTCGTTCATTAAAATTTGGGGCTGTGAGGCATACGTGCGACGTCAAATGCCTGACAAGCTGGAACCCAAATCAGATAAATGTTATCTGGTGAGATATCCTAAGGAAACGAAAGGATATTACTTTTACCTACCGTCCGAGGGCAAGGTGTTTGTCGCAAGGACCGGTGTCTTCTTGGAGAAAGAGTTCTTATCAAGAAAGACTGAAAAGGTAGAACTTGAAGAAGTTCAAGAACCACAAATAGTGAATGAACCAGAATTGGATTCTGAATTAGGACTACAAGGTGTTGTAGCTAGAGAACCTACTCAAGAAACACATGTCCTGCGTAGATCTGGTAGACCAAGAATTGAGCCTGAGAGATATGGATTTCTCGTGTCTCAAATAGGTAATGTGTTGCTAATGGATCATGATGATGAACCAGCAACCTACCAAGAGGCTATGAATGGACCGGACTCCGACAAATGGCTTGAGGCTATGAAATCCGAAATGGACTCCATGTATGCAAACCAAGTTTGGAACTTGGTGGAACCACCTGAAGGGGTACGACCCATAGGGTGCAAGTGGGTCTTCAAGAAGAAGACCGACATGGATGGGAATGTACAGACATTCAAAGGGCGACTGGTGGCTAAGGGTTTTAGACAAATTCATGGTATTGACTATGATGAAACCTTTTCCCCTGTTGCCATGGTAAAGTCCATAAGGATATTGCTTGCTATTGCTGCGTATTATGACTACGAGATCTGGCAGATGGATGTCAAAACAGCTTTCCTTAATGGAAACCTCCTTGAGGAAGTGTACATGACACAACCCGAGGGTTTTGTATCCCCAAATGAAGCCACTAAGATATGCAAGCTGAATAGGTCCATATATGGACTGAAATAGGCCTCTCGAAGTTGGAATCTTCGTTTTGATGAGAAAATCAAAGAGTTTGGTTTCATCAAGAATGAAGATGAGCCTTGTGTTTACAAGCGAATCAGTGGGAGCATTGTTGTCTTCCTGATACTGTATGTAGATGACATACTATTGATTGGGAATGATATTCCTACCCTGAAAGTTGTTAAGAACAACCTAGGGAACTGCTTTTCTATGAAGGACTTGGGTGAAGCGACTTATATACTTGGTATTAAGATCTATAGAGATAGATCGAAGAAGTTGCTGGGTTTGACCCAGAGTACATACATCGATAAGGTGTTGAAGCGGTTCAACATGCTTGAGTCCAAGAAAGGATTTTTGCCCATGTCTCATGGTGTGAATCTCTCTAAGGACCAGGGTCCAAAATCTTGTGAAGATAAGGGCCGCATGAAGTTGATTCCATATGCTTCGGCAATTGGATCAATCATGTATGCAATGTTATGTACTCGACCCGATGTCTCCTTTGCTTTAAGTATGACTAGCAGGTATCAGTCAGACCCCGATGAGTGTCACTGGATTGTAGTCAAGAATATCCTGAAGTACTTGAGAAGGACTAAGGATGTGTTCTTGGTGTATGGTGGAGAGGAAGAGCTCGTTGTAAGTGGTTACACGGATGCTAGCTTCCAAACTGATAGGGACGATTCAAAGTCTCAGTCAGGGTTTGTGTTTTGCCTGAATGGAGGAGCTGTGAGCTGGAAGAGTTCCAAGCAAGAGACAGTTGCTGATTCTACAACGGAAGCCGAGTATATCGCTGTAGCTAATGCAGCGAAGGAGGCTGTATGGATTAGGAAATTCATCGGCGAGCTTGATGTAGTTCCTAGCATTGTTGGTCCCGTAGTTCTCTACTGTGATCACAATGGTGCAATTGCACAATCTAAGGAACCTAGATCCCATCAGCGCTCCAAGCACATACTTTGGCGGTTCCATCTTATTCGTGAGATTGTCGAACGAGGAGATGTGAACATTTGCAGAGTGCCGACTGAGGAGAATGTTGCAGATCCACTGACAAAGCCTCTCGCGCAGAGAAAGCATGATGGTCATACTAGATCAATGGGTATACGATACCTGAATGATCAAGTCTAGTGGGACCCTTGTGGGTTGCATGCAAAGATATATTCTGTTGGCTTTTTATTGTTTATTCATATGATGAATTGTGTACCTAGATTTTCTTTTTACAATTAATGGCATATTCCGTTATTATGGTTTTTCTATATGATAGTTAAATGTTAACATAATGAATACCCTTAGAATGTTCGCTTCCATAGGACATCAAGTACGTGACTTGAATGTGAGAGCCTATAATTCATTTGAAGCTTCATTCTTAAAAGTCCCTGGTCGTAGTATCATCATAGGTTCTAAGGGTAATGATGATACATGAAGACTAGCACGTGCGTTGACTGATGACCAGTTCTCACAGGTCATGATATTGTGATATCAAGTCATCACGTGGGTACTTGTTAGTGAACAAGTTGTACTGGACAGACCCAACCAGAGACTACTTTGTGGATTGTTATCTAATCGTATCACAAGTAGGTCTCTACTGACAATGGTGTTGTGGTCCTTTGACCTGAAGTCACAGCATTCATCAAGTGAGGAAGAGCATGCTTTGATGCCATCTAAAGTCTTCCTTGAGAAAGGTTGATGATAAGGGTGGTTGTTGGGCACGTTACGAATCATTTGGATGTTTGTGTATGAGCAGATATGGAATTTGTCCTCCTATATGACAGGAGTTGCATCCATGGGCCCCTTGATGGAACTGGACTGAGAAATGCATGACCATGCTTGGTGGAGTCAATATGTGATATTGGCCTCACCATTCTCTGGATGTCCGTTCTAGATCAGGAAACTTGGATTGAGCTATTATGAGGGTGACACGGTCCATGCCTCTAGTTCTTTCCTGATGTAAGGGACAAAGGGACAAAGACAACGCTGATACATTGTTCATGAAGGCTTATGAGTTATAAACTCTTATTGCTTGGGGAGAAATGATGCATTGCTAGATGCCGCTCATTATTTGTGAGGTTTATTGTTTGATACTTCCAAGATCAAGTGGGAGACTGTTGGAGTTACCATGGTGATCTAGAAGTTGTCAAACATGTAATCTCACTGCCAACGCAATATGAGCCTGCAGGGTCGCACATAAGAGCTATGGAGGAGTTGGAAGATTGACCGTATTGGTAAAGGTTACCAATCACCATTATGTATGGGGTCAGGCAATTGTTGCCAATAAAGTTCATAGGGCATGGATAGTCGAAAGGTCGTCGAGAATGTCTCGACGACCAAGGCAAATCGTCGAGAATGTCTCGACGACCAAGGCAAATCGTCGAGAATGTCTCGACGACCAAGGCAATGTCGTCGAGAATGTCTCGACGACTATGGGGGTTTAGTCGAGAATCAATCTGATAGATTCGTCGAGAATCAAAGACTTAGTCGTCGGGACTGTCCATTGATTCTCGCCGAATCTGCCTGATGATTCTCGCCGATCGACGAGTATCGTCGAGAGTTATCAAGTATGACTCGACGACTAAAGGCCATTCGTCGAGAATCGTCCCTGATTCTCGACGACTTGGCGGATGATTCTCGCCGAACGCCTTTGCCGATTCTCGCCGAATTCTTCCAGGGACCCTATGCTGTGTGGTCTGCGGATAGCCATTCCTTTAGGTCTATTTATACCTTTGGTATAAATAGACACTTAGGGTTTTGGAAAATACAGTGACTTGTGCTTTTTGCGGCCGATTAGAACCCGACGGAAAAAGTTCCGCCGATCGCTCGTTCCGCCGCATCCCGCACATCGCCGGACGGAAGTGTTCCGCCACCGCCGTGTCTGCTCCGCTGACCCTCCCATTTCCGGCGATAGTCGTTGTTCTTGCCTCTCCTGGCGCGGACCTAGCAGTCCGTGGAGTTGCAAAGGTGCGGCTGTCTTTCTCCCGATTGTTTGTGCGACGAGCAGTTAGGGTTTCTCCTGCTCGTGTGGATTTCTGCAGAGACGTGGATATTATTCCATGTACAACTCGCCACCGACAGCACTCAATACTTGGAGCATCTTCGTTGAGTTGTGACTCAACGCCACTAAGGTATTTTGCCCTAGTTTTTCTTTGGTTTACTTCTTGATACAACGATTATGGCCAGATCCAGTTCTCTTGGGCTGTTCTCGTACTTTTCCTTTCCGCTGCGTGCACAAGTGTTGTGCCAACCCTCACGAGAAAACCCAACAGGCTGCAGTCGAAGTCAGCTTCAGATATTCGTAGATTCCTTGGACTTACAGGCTATTGCCACAAGTTTGTGCATGGGTTTTCAAGGATAGCACTTCCCCTCACATCTTTGACGAAGGACATGACGTTCACTTGGATTGAGTAGTGCGTGTCCGCATTTCAGGAACTGAAGAGTAGACTCACCTCGGTACCCATCCTTGCCCTTCCCTCGAGAATGGAAGGATTCCATATTTATACGGATGTATCGTACCAAGGCATGGGTGCTGTATTGATATAGCACAGGCATGTTATAGTGTATGCTTCCAGACAGCTGAAGAAGCATGAGCAGAACTACGCGGTGTACGATTTGGAGCACGGGACTGTAGTCTTTGTGTTGAAGGTCAAGAGGCACTATCAGTATGGGGTTCATTGTTAGATTTTCTCGGATCACAAGAACCTCAAGTACATTGACACATAGAAGTACTTGAATCTAAGCCATCGGAGGTGGCTCTAGTTCCTCTACGACTATGATTATACCATGCACTATCATCCGGGAAAGGCAAACACTGTAGCAGATGCTTTGATCAGGAGAGCGTACATTACTGGACCAGAGTCCCGGGTGATGGCCATGGAGATAGTGCGGATGATGGAAGACATGTAGATTACTATAGTGTTGAGGGCTGAACCAAAGAATTATGCAGAGTACTTGACATCTTTCAGCCTTGAGTGCAATATTAGAGACACTATGATGCAGGATGCAGCGCTAGAGCCTATATTTAGATCCTTGGAAGAGGGCAAGACAGAGGAGAATTCACTACATGATGACCTCGTTAATTTCCAGTGCCATGTATATATACCCGCAGGAGGTGGGATCCGGGAGGACATACTCAGAGAGGCACACTGCATAGAGTGTTCAGTGAACCTCGGGATCACAAAGATGATGACGGATCTATGAAAGAGCATGTTTTGGCCCGGGATGAAGAGGGATATAGTTGATTTTATGACACAGTGTGAGGTATGCCAGTGGGTGAAGGCCGAGTACATGAGCCTCGGAGGATTACCATAACTATTGTTGGTGCCGGAGTGGAAGTTCGAAGATATTTCGATGCATTGTACATGGATTTCCTTATTCTCACTCCGTGCACTATTCTATATGGGACATAGAGGAGTGGTTGAACAAGATATCTAGGTTTATTTCGGTCCGGAAGGACACTCCAGTTGGTGTATTGGTGAGGCTATTCGTGGAGCAGTTTGTGTGGTACTATGGCATACCCAAGATGATTATATCAGATCAAGACGGTCGATTTACTTCTAGGGAATGGAGGGAGGTGTAGGAGTACTTAGGTTCCCAGCTCACATTTAGCACTGCCTTTCGTCCACAGACCGATGGGTAGACGGAGCGGGCCAACAGGACCATGGAGGATCTGCTGCGGATGTGTATACTTGATACGGGGAAGTTGTGAGAGCGGTTGTTACCATTAATTGAGTTCCCTTACAAAAACCGTCATCAGTCCAACATTG
This sequence comes from Platanthera zijinensis, assembly GCA_039513925.1. Taxonomy (NCBI): domain Eukaryota; kingdom Viridiplantae; phylum Streptophyta; class Magnoliopsida; order Asparagales; family Orchidaceae; genus Platanthera; species Platanthera zijinensis. Next base: position 170,611,840 of record CM077094.1, read on the forward strand.
TCATGGCTCCCTCTGAGGCTCTGTATGGGAGGAAGTGTCGTATACCGCTATCTTGGGTCCAGGATGAGGACTCAAAGGCACTTGGGTTAGATTATGTTAAGGGCATGCATGCGCCCTTTCGGCTGATCAGAGATAGGATGCTAGAGGATCAGATTCTGTAGACAAAGTATTACTATATGAGGCATCGTAAGGTAGAGTTCCAGGTGGGGGACAAAGTGTTTTTGAAGATACATATGATGCACGGTGTTTTGTGGGTGCATAGACACAAGAAGCTCGGCCCTAGATATATGAGGCCTTATACGATCCTGGAGTGGATTAGCCCCCTAACATATAGGCTGGAGCTACCGCCAGAGTTAGAGAACATGCATGACGTCTTTCATGTCTCCTCACTTAAAATTTTATTACTTTGGCCGGAGCTGCATATTACTTCTACCTCGGGCCTGGTTGCATCTGATCGGTCAGTTCGTTTGGAGCCAATCCGAATCGACGATACAACAGTCCGAGTTTTGTGGAAGAAGGGCGTCCCTTTGTTCAAGGTACTATGGTCTAATCATGGGCAGGAGGAGCATATTTGGGAGCACTTGGACCTCATGTAGAAGAAACACCTAGAGCTCTTCGACTCAGGTACAAACTAAAACTCCTATTGGTTGATTTTATCTTCATTCGTGAAACTCCGTAGACCCGAGCTTGAATTTTGAGTACAAAATTTTTGTTTCATTTATTTGAATTTGTAATATCTCCCACATTTCTAGACCACCTAAAGTTAGGGTTAGGGCTTGAGTGGTGTATGGAGGCCCTAGTGTGACCCTAACTCAACTTGAACTTAGGGAAATTACTATGTGCACCCCAATGTGCACAAGTTAACCTAGGCCAATTCACACTCACATAAACTCACCACCTCAACGTAAGCTCACTAACACTTCCCTAACCCTGAGAGGGAGACAACCGATCAATGGACTTAAGGCTAGGTAAATCAAGTGGGCCAAATTGACCAAAGTAAACTCTAAGTCAGTATAGGTCAAACATTCTCCAAAGAGGTCCAATTAGCCTCAAAATAAAAAATTGACCTCACCCCTAGCCTTGTAATGTCATTAGGGGCCAACTGGACCCAAAAGCCCCATCATGGGGTCACTAAGTTGACCGATTTGATCAAAGTCAAACTTGACCCTATTTAAGTCAAATCATACTATTTGGCAAAATTGGCCCGATTGGGATATCACCATGACCCAACCAACATTAAGTGGTGTCAAGGGACTCAAGACACACCCTTGGAACAGTCAACTCATCAAGTTGGCTAAAGTCAATCCCAAGTTCAACTATGGTCAAATTAACCCCTGAAGGCTAAATGGGAGCCCAAACCAATCCAAGTGGTCTAAGGCCTTGCCCAAGGCCCATCCTATAGCCCATTAAGTTTTTCAGATTTATTTAATCTTATTTATTATTTTTAGTTAGGGTTTTAATGAGGTAATTAAGGGGGAAGTTTCATTTGGAGGGGGAATAATGGAGGGAGGCCAAGTGGCACTCCCTTCTTCTTCCCCAACACCTCCATTTATCTCCCATGATGAAGAGGAGGAGGTTTCCAATAGTTTAGGTCGGCCACCATCAAGGATGGCCTTTAATAGCCATGGCCATAACTTTTATAACTTAGATATCCTATATAGAGGCCCCCAAAGCTCAATTCGATCCTTTCATCACCTTTAGAAGGACTCAAGAAGTTGAAATTGACTCTTACATCAAAGCTCTTGGTGGAGAATTGAGATCGGGAGAGGTTCGCCGGAAAACGCTAATATCCATGGCCACCCACCGAAGTAGTCACATGCAAGCCCGAAATGAGGAATGTTTCTCCTCCTCTTCCCTTGTGCTAGTATCTTAGATCTAATGGGAGAGAAATCATACACAATAGAGCCCGATCAAATGTGAAAAAATGGAGTTTTTTGGAAAATTCCATGGTGGCGGGTTCGCCGAAAAACACCCCTTCGGCGACCGTGCCGCCACCAGGCGATAGCCACCACCTCAACAGAGTTGGTGGGGGTGGTGGTCGGCCAGGGTAAGGGCTGGATCGCTGGCAAATAGCACTGGAAAGGGCTCTAGGTAGGGCAAATCTTGGCCATGGGCTGGAGGTTGAAGATAAAATCATCACTATGGCGGAAGCAGGGGAGAGGGGGGTTAGAGGAGAGCAAAAAGGTTGTTCTTTCGGAAAAGTAACACCAGCAGAGAAAATCACCTTGCAAGTGATGGGAGAGTAACACACATAGCCTTTCTGAGTATGAGAATAACCAACAAACATATGTTTGGTTGCCCGAGGAGAGAACTTGTCAATGGAAGGGCCAAGCATATGAACATAGCAGGTACAACCAAATATCTGAGGCATGAGGGGCAGGGAATTATGGAGGGGAAGAGAAAACTAAACAGAGTGACATAGTTGAGGATGGAGGAGGGTAGACAGTTAATTAAATAACATGTCGTCGAAACAGCAAAGTGCCAATAAGCATTGGGTACCTGCATTTGAATCACGAGGGAGTGAGCAATATTAAGAAGATATATATTTTTGCGCTCAACTACGCATGACTAGTGTATTTACAAGCATTATCAGTTCAAAGTGTTTTAATAGTGTAAGAAAACTGGGTACGAGTCTCAAGAATAAAATCCTAGAACACATGTGCAAGCTCAGAGCAATCACAGAGTAAGTCTAACCATGTCATGCCAGAATAATCATCAATAAAAGTGATAAAATTATAGCGATCACCAAACATATTAGCTATTTTGTACGAGACCCAAACATCAGATTATTCTAAATCAAAAAAGGAGAAGCGCTCCATGTACAATGAGGAGGGTGTTGAAGCCGAGAAATTCTCAACCTCAGAAATCGGACAAGGCAACCTGAAGTTACTGGTCGACCGGTCGGGAAGATGATCTCTGGTCAGGAAACAGGAACGAATTGCGCAAACAGGACCCCAGGTCGCTACGGCGGGAAGGTCCCACCACGTACCCAGTTGCTTAGAAGCAACCCCTTCTCAACCAGATTGGCGAGCTAGGTACGAAGGAGGCGAGCTGAGCAATAACGAGTCAAGGGCAGTGGCTGGAACTCGCGAGGGCTCAGGCCGAGAATTGCTTGTCCTCCCCACCTTCGTACCCCCGGGGGTCCTATTTATAGGGAAAACCAAAGAGGGGGGGGGGGGGGTCTTACTTATACCCCCACCCTGGCGAGTTGGCGACTTCCCTGGGGAGCTCGCCTAGAAGAGGCGAGCATCTGGCCATAGTCGCCACCTGGCGAGTTGGCCTGGGGAGCTCGCCATACTCGCCCGAACCTTCCGCGGCCCGGGGTGCTGGTCTGGATCCCCACCTTGTCTTGTTGACTTTGACTTTTGATGACCTGGCGGTGGTAGGTCCCTCCCTCGTCGAATATGGGTTGTACACAATCCCCGCTCTTTTTGGGCGACGTAGGAGTCCGGAAAGAATCATCCAACGCTTATTCGGCGAGGACCTCTGCCGAGTATCTGGACAGCTCGCATCGTCGCCTGCTGGTAGAGTAGTCTATAAATAGGGGGGGCTCCGTTTTTGAGACGATCCTTGGAGCTCGCCGAAGATGTCGGACACCGAACAGCTGTTGAAGGACAGTCTCGCCGCCTTGTCGGGCCTCCTCGGTATAGCCAGGCCGAAGAGACCGCGCGAGGATGATCCCACTGCTTTGCCCCCGCCGAAGAAGAAGAAGACAAAAAAGGTCAAGCTGCCCGCCACTACGGTGGTCGGCTCGCCTCCACCGGCGCACCAGGTCGCCGCGGCGACTGACAATCCCGTGGTGTCGTCCGTCACCCAGAGGGTGTTGGACGACCTAGGGCTTGATGACCTCCCCGGGTCGACCCGGGGTAGCCCGCTGGAGAACCCGGGAGTGACCGAGGAGCTCGCGGGCGTGAAGGAGTCCGCGGCGTCTCAGGTCGAGGTCGTCACCTTGACAGGTTGCTACCTCGAACTCTTCCCTGCTGGGTTGTCGCCGCCATTTTGCTGACTTCTTTCTTTATGCAGATTCTCCGATAGCCGCGATGGCGGCACTTGATGTCGTCCCTCTCAGCTCGGCGCCCTTACTCGCCCTGGCTGCCGACAGGCCGTCCAAGGTCGCCCGCACGGTCAGGATAGGCCTTAGCTCGGGAAAGGCGTCTGGGGCGTCGTTGGTGAAGGACCCCCCGCCTGGGAGTAAGGAGCTGCCGGCGAAGGCCACTCCTGCCGAGTCATCTGGGCCGGTGCGCGAGATTCCTCCGGCGAGTACGGTGGCCGGTGTTGTTGCGAGCGGCGGGAAGATACCCCCGGTGAGCACTCCATTGCCGCCGCCGCCGCCCGCGGTCGCCACTCCTGGCCAGAGGCCGAGCACCGGCTTGCCCCCTCCGCCGCCCCTGTCTGCCCTGCCGAAAGACCATTCGCGACCTCCTCCGCCTCCTGTGCCGAGGGCTCCGCATCACTCTGCGAGCTCATCTCAAGCTCCGCCGTTGGTGAAGAAGCCGGAGAGGCCGCGGCCACCCTACTTTCCTCCGCGGGTTGGAGACCCTGACTACGTCGGCCAAGGGTCTGGAGGGCGCGGGCAGGGCAGGCCTGCCGATCTTCCGAGTAGCTCTTTGGGGAGGCGAGATACCTCCGGGCGACCTCCTTCGCCGCGCCGATCCCGATCTCCTCGCCGTGGTGAGCCTCCTACTACTGAATGCCGCTTAGCTTTTTGATCTGTCCTGACTATCCATCTTCCTGCTTTGTTAGATCGCCCGGCGACCTCTGGGGCGACTTTCCTTGACGCTATCGGGCTGTCTGGGAGCGAGTATCGTCAAGCCGCCATTCGTGCTCACATGGAGTTGGAGAGCAAGTTTGACCAGCTCGCTATCTGCGATTCTCACCGACGTATCTCGGCTCTGGAGGCGAGGATGGCCAAGGTCGAAGGGCTCCAGTCGACCTTGGAAAGCTATGAAGCTCGCTTTCACGTGGTCAAAGAGAACGACCGCCAGCTGCAACTGAACAACCACCGCCTGCAGCTGGTGCTTGACGAGCTGGCCGGCATCCGGGCGAGCATGGGGTCTGCTGGGCGCCTGGCGAGGATGGAGGAGCAGCTCAGGCTCGGCGATGATGCGACAGCGCTGGCGACAGAGCATTACCGGCGTGCGCGCGAGATCGGCTGGGCCGGGCGACATCCGCACCCTCCTGAGCGGCCGAGGGCTCCATAGTTTTTACTTTTTCGAATGTAACTCGCCTTGTGCGACTTGTACTACTGGACATCTATTTCTAATTTGATTAATTCATGTGTGCGAATACTCTTGCCTCTATGTGCGCGCTGTTATTTTTTTGACGTGCCGAGCTTTAGTTTACTTGATAATGTCGCAGGTTGATCTTCATCGCGCGAGCTCGCTAGATACTCGCTGAGACGGCTGACCCCCCCCCCCTCTCTCTTGGGCTTGTCATATCTATAAATAGGAGGGGTAGGTGGGTCATAAAGCGTATTGCTGTAGCGACCTTCTTTTCTCCTGCCGAGTATCTGAACAATCAACTCGCCGCCCTTGTTGCTTTCGAATCTCGCCATCATGGTCGGTGACGATGCCAGCGCTCGCCGACAGGCCCACGCAATTAACTTCGCGGATGCGGCTTTTAAGAAGTCCACAACCACCGAGAAGGAACTGGCGACCCTCAAGGAACGCTTCCTGCCCGATGGATACTCGGCAAGACTCCCCACTCGCAGCGAGCGCCTCAATACCCATATTGAGGGTTCGCTTGTAATGTCGCTGCGTCACTTCGACGCGGGCCTGCGGCTGCCCTTCTGGCCGGAGTTCTGCGAGATCTTGCGCTACTTCGGGATTGTCCCTGCGCAGATCAATCCTAATGGTGTGGCGATCATCATGGGATTCCTCTGCTTCCTTCGGGAAGAAAGGATCGCTTTCGACCTCTCCGTCTTCCGCCGCATCTTCGCCTTTGCGGCGACCTCGGAGGGGGTCATCTTTTTCAGCAGCCATGTCTGCACCCTGGTCGGGACCGCGAACAAGGTCCATCACTGGAGCGAGCAGCTGGCTGTCGTCCATGGCGACTTCGGCGGTGTTCTCGGCAGGCCGCATCAACCGGCCGATGTCGCCTTCCTTCCCCCCATCCTCGAAGGAGCTCGCGAGCAGCTCTTTGAATACTTTCGCGGTCGGCGTTTTGACGTCATCTTCTGGCGACTAAACGTCAACGTGCTCGAGCCAGTCCACCCTAACGAAAGTATGCCGAACTCGAAATGCGCCCTGGTTACTCGCTCCCCCTTTTGCCGCTGAAGCTAACTTTGTCGCGTTTTGCAGTCTCCAACGAGCTTCCGGAGAAGCCGCTTCCTTTGGCGAAGGAAGCCGCCGCCACGCAGTCGGATTCTCGCCCTCCTGCCGACGTTGGGGAGAAGAAGGCGGTTAAGGGAAAATCGCGGGTCAGCTCGCAAGGTCCCGCGAGGAAGAGGGCGAAGACCTCATCGCCGCGATCCGTCGATTGCCGGTCGCCGACGGGCGCCCAGTCGCCCCATTTCCACCCCAACTACGGCCTCGGGCAGGGGGTGGTGGACGCCTTCGGTCACCCGCTCGTGACCTGGTCGGCGGGGGAGAATTCGGTGTCGCTGAGCACCAACCTTCCGTCCTGGTCGACTGACTGGGAGGACAATGGGGAGGCGTTCGCCGTTCTCCACGCCATCTACGGTCGGGCCGACGCGGAGTCCGTCATGGAGCTGACCCCGACGGAGCTCGCCCATCAATCGGCCTGCGCGCTCGCGCGGTCTGCCGAGCTGGGCCATTATTCGGCGAGGAAGCTGTTGGAGACGACCGATGCCCTCAAGGTCGTCTCCAAGAAGGCCATCGACCTCGGCATGCAGTCAGTCCGCTGGAGGGACTTCGAGGTGAGCTGTCCCTGGGTGGGTTTTGTTCGATTTGTTTCGTTTGATAGATCCTGACGTCGATCATTTCGCAGGCTGCCGAGATAGAAGCGGCGAAGAAACTCTCCGAGTGCGAGGAGAAGCTCGCCGCCTCCCAGGCCGAGCTGGAGGCGGCCCAAACTCGCGCAGCGGTGATGGAGACGAGGCTGGTCGCTGCTGAAGGACGGCTGAGCTCCTCAACCCCGCTACCCGAGGACCCGGCGCGAGTGGTGAAGCAATCACGCGTCCTCTGGGAGGAGAGATCCTCTGTTCGCCGCGAGATTGCGCGGGCGGCGGGGAACGTCATACTCGCGCGCCTCAGGCTCGGGGGCCAGCTCGTCGAGGGGGAGAAGCCACTCACTGTCGACGAGCTCATTCCCGAGCTGCTCGCCGAGGGGACTGTCCCGCCGCATAGCGCGTCGTCGCCGACCAGCTCCAGTGATTCTGACAGCAGCAGCGGCAACAGCAGCGGCAGCGGAAGCAGCAGCGGCGAGAGCGCAGAGAGTGACGACTTTGCGGATATCGGTGACGTTGGTGATGATGAATATCGGCCTGATACTGGCGACGACGAGTCCTAGTTGCTCGCCGATATTCTTTTTGTAAACCAAACTTTTGACTTCATGATTTATACAAGGTTTTGGTTCTTGCCTTTCTAACTGGATGTTACTCGCTAGGCTCATAGGCTCGGAGAGGAACGCTCGCTAGGTCGCAGGGGGATGATCCCGACATCGACCATCCGCTTGTCGGGACCTACTCGCCCCCTGCACCCGGATACTCGTGAACCTGCTGAAATAACCGCGCGGGTGGCGTGTGGGACATACTCGCATGCCCCCCGGGGCTCGCTTACTCGCGTGGTTCCAGCTCGCTCCCCCGCATGGGATCAGCTCGCCTACTCGCACGAGGTCTGCTCGCCTGCTCGCGCGAGACCTGCTCGCCTGCTCGCGTGTGACGAAAACTGAACCGGGCTTAGTCGTCGAACATAGCCTGCGGGCCCCTCATTCTCGTCATCGAGGAGATCGGCCGATTCCCGAGGAGAGGAGCTCGTGGAGATACCGGTCTTACGACGCTGCTCGAGGTCTTGGATCACAATCGAGGATATCGGCCGATTCCCGAGGAGAGGAGCTCGTGGAGATACCGGTCTTACGACGCTGCTCAACTCGAAGTCTTGAATTACAATCGAGGAGATCGGCCGATTCCCGAGGAGAGGAGCTCGTGGGGTTACCGGTCTTACGACGCTGCTCAACTTGAAGTCTTGAATTACGATCGAGGAGATCGGCCGATTCCCGAGGAGAGGAGCTCGTGGGGATACCGGTCTTACGACGCTGCTCAACTCGAAGTCTTGAATTACAATCGAGGAGATCGGCCGATTCCCGAGGAGAGGAGCTCGTGGGGATACCGGTCTTACGACGCTGCTCAACTCGAAGTCTTGAATTACAATCGAGGAGATCGGCCGATTCCCGAGGAGAGGAGCTCGTGGAGATACCGGTCTTACGACGCTGCTCAACTCGAAGTCTTGAATTACAATCGAGGAGATCGGCCGATTCCCGAGGAGAGGAGCTCGTGGGGATACCGGTCTTACGACGCTGCTCAACTCGAAGTCTTGAATTACAATCGAGGAGATCGGCCGATTCCCGAGGAGAGGAGCTCGTGGGGATACCGGTCTTACGACGCTGCTCAACTCGAAGTCTTGAATTACAATCGAGGAGATCGGCCGATTCCCGAGGAGAGGAGCTCGTGGGGATACCGGTCTTACGACGCTGCTCAACTCGAAGTCTTGAATTACAATCGAGGAGATCGGCCGATTCCCGAGGAGAGGAGCTCGTGGAGATACCGGTCTTACGACGCTGCTCAACTCGAAGTCTTGAATTACAATCGAGGAGATCGGCCGATTCCCGAGGAGAGGAGCTCGTGGGGATACCGGTCTTACGACGCTGCTCAACTCGAAGTCTTGAATTACAATCGAGGAGATCGGCCGATTCCCGAGGAGAGGAGCTCGTGGGGATACCGGTCTTACGACGCTGCTCAACTCGAAGTCTTGAATTACAATCGAGGAGATCGGCCGATTCCCGAGGAGAGGAGCTCGTGGGGATACCGGTCTTACGACGCTGCTCAACTCGAAGTCTTGAATTACAATCGAGGAGATCGGCCGATTCCCGAGGAGAGGAGCTCGTGGGGATACCGGTCTTACGACGCTGCTCAACTCGAAGTCTTGAATTACAATCGAGGAGATCGGCCGATTCCCGAGGAGAGGAGCTCGTGGGGATACCGGTCTTACGACGCTGCTCAACTCGAAGTCTTGAATTACAATCGAGGAGATCGGCCGATTCCCGAGGAGAGGAGCTCGTGGGGATACCGGTCTTACGACGCTGCTCAACTCGAAGTCTTGAATTACAATTGAGGAGATCGGCCGATTCCCGAGGAGAGGAGCTCGTGGGGATACCGGTCTTACGACGCTGCTCAACTCGAAGTCTTGAATTACAATCGAGGAGATCGGCCGATTCCCGAGGAGAGGAGCTCGTGGGGATACCGGTCTTACGACGCTGCTCAACTCGAAGTCTTGAATTACAATCGAGGAGATCGGCCGATTCCCGAGGAGAGGAGCTCGTGGGGATACCGGTCTTACGACGCTGCTCAACTCGAAGTCTTGAATTACAATCGAGGAGATCGGCCGATTCCCGAGGAGAGGAGCTCGTGGGGATACCGGTCTTACGACGCTGCTCAACTCGAAGTCTTGAATTACAATCGAGGAGATCGGCCGATTCCCGAGGAGAGGAGCTCGTGGGGATACCGGTCTTACGACGCTGCTCAACTCGAAGTCTTGAATTACAATCGAGGAGATCGGCCGATTCCCGAGGAGAGGAGCTCGTGGAGATACCGGTCTTACGACGCTGCTCAACTCGAAGTCTTGAATTACAATCGAGGAGATCGGCCGATTCCCGAGGAGAGGAGCTCGTGGGGATACCGGTCTTACGACGCTGCTCAACTCGAAGTTTTGAATCAAAATCCTGCGTCCTTATATATTGGCGAGAAAGAAACTCCCCCCGAAGGGACGCTCTTGATCCTGCCGAATCGGGGGATCAGTGTCCAGACCCGTTCCTCAGAATTCCTCTAGTTTGGAAAAGAGATGCATTTGGGGAGACCTAGGCCGATATGCAAGGGGGGAGCTGATCTCGGCCAACAATGCAGAGGTTCGGTCTTACAAGAGCGCTTAAAATCCCGAAGCATCATCCCATCGTCCGAACTAGGCTATTCAGTGAGAACGGGTTGGGGTCCCGCATCCCGATTTGACAGTGAAGGTCGCTTATAGGTACGATTAGGATGGGGGTGGTGTTCATCGAGGGGCCTTTTTGAACGCGCTCGGAATTCACACATCTCCCTTCGGGCTCGTCCACACCCTGTCCTTGGCAGGTTCTTCTTCCGGGTGTTTTACGAGGCCGGCCTCTCCTCAAGTCCGGGAGATCACGGTGCGGATCTGTTCCTCGCAGGTCCTCCAGACGGAAAAGAGATGCACTCGGGGAGACATAGGCCGACGTGCAAGGGGGAGCTGATCTCGGCCGACAATACAGAGGCTCGGTCTTACAAGAGCGCTTAAAATCCCGAAGCATCGTCCCATCATCCGTACTGGGCTACATATGAGGAACAAACCGACCGTTGCCTCTCGAGGTCGACTACGAGGCGGACCATGAAAACACTCAGAAACCTTGAGGTACATTTAACACAAAAAGGATGAAATCTCGCATTCTTTGCTCATTTAAGAGTTTTTACAGAAATTGATACATGAGTTACCGCTATGGGTAAAATCTTTTCAAATCATCTCCGCTCCAGGTTCCAGGCAGCTGCTCTCTCGCTTGGTCTTGTAGGTAATAGCCTCCTGTGGTCAAGGCTTCTTGGGCGATGAAAGGTCCTTCCCAGTTGGGATGGAGCTTGCCTACGGTGGCTCCCCGCCCAGCAGCGTCCACCTTCTTCATGACCAAGTCCCCTGCGAGGAAGTTCTTCAAGCGGACGTTTTTGTCGAAGTGTCTCGCCATGCGCCTCTTGGTTTCCTCCTGGCGCATGGCGGCTAAGTCCCGAAGCTCTTCCACATAATCCAGGGAGAGCCTCTGAGCCTCTTCATTCTCTAACCGCCATTCCTCGCTTCCGTCTTCGGCTGCGATGACCCTCGGACTGTGCACCTCAAATTCGACCGGGATGAGCGCCTCGGATCCGTGTGACAGCTTGAAGGGTGTTTCCTCTGTGGCTGAGTTCGGGGTGGTCCTGAGAGCCCAGAGGACGGAAGGGAGCTGCTCGGCCCAGTTCCCCTTGAGATTGGTGATCTTCTTCTTCAGCAAGTTGACGATGAGTTTGTTCGCGGCTTCTACTTGCCCGTTGCTACGAGGGTGATGTACCGAGGCGAACCGAAGGTCGGTTCCCAACTGTTTACAAAAGTCCCCCAGTTCCAGGCTGGCGAACTGCGGCCCATTGTCGGTGATGATGGCCAGAGGGATCCCGAACCTGCATGCGATCTCCCCCCAGATGAAGTTCTTGACGATTTGAGACGTGGTCCTGGCCAGAGCCTTAGCCTCGATCCACTTCGTGAAGTAGTCAACCATTACCAGGACAAACTTCCGTTGCCCGCTAGCTTGAGGGAACGGGCCGATCAAATCCATTCCCCAAATTGCGAAAGGCCACGGAGTGGTAATCGAGCGGAGTTGCTGAGCCGGCTGGAGCGCGAGGGGCGCGAAGAGTTGACATTGGGAGCATTTTCTGGAGTAGGCCTCTGCGTCCTTTCGGATGGTCGGCCAGAAGTAACCGTGCCTCAGAATCCTTTGCTCCAGGGTGCGGGTCCCGGAGTGACTGCCGCACTCTCCTGAGTGAATCTCCTCGAGGACCCGGGGAATCTCGAGTTCTGACAAGCATCGGGCCAGAGGGCCTGAAATGGTTTTGCGATAAAGCTCTCCGTCCTGCAGCAAGTAGTACGCGGCCTTATACCGGAACTTTCTTTGATCTTGCCCGTCAGATGGTAGTCGGCCTGTTGCCAGGAACGTGACGAACGGATCTCTCCATGAGGCCCGCTGATCGATCTCCATCAACTCGCCTTCTTCGATGAATGGTCGGAACAACTCGATGGCGGTTCCCCCAGCCCGAGGGCCGTATTTCGCAAGATTGTCTGCCTCGGAGTTGCGTTCTCGGGGCACGTGCTCGACGTGAAAGGATCGGAACCCCCCGATCAAGCCTTTGACCTTAACCAAATATTGCTGCAAGATGGGATCTCGGACTTCGAACTCTCCCCGAATCTGAGATGCCGCCACCATGGAATCGGTAAAAGCCCTGATATCTCTGATTGCCAGTTCCTTGGCGAGTCGCAAGCCAGCCACCATGGCTTCGTACTCTGCCTGATTGTTAGTGACCGGAAAATGGATCTTGACGGCTTGCACAATTCTGGTCCCCTGAGGACTAACCAGCACCACCCCGGCCCCCACGGAGTGTTTCCCTGACGCGCCATCTACGAACATCTTCCAGGGGACCGGCCGAGAGACATCCGTGTCTGCCTCGACCTCGGTCGAGAAGTCGGCCAGGAAATCCGCCACGGCTTGTGCTTTGATCGCGACCCTTGGGGGGTAGGAGATGTCGAACTCGCTCAACTCCACAGCCCACTTGGCGAGCCTGCCGGAGTGCTCCACTCCGTCCAAGATACTCCTCAAGGGGTGGTCGGAGACTACCTTGATAGAGTGGGCTTGGAAATATGGACGGAGTCGCCTGGCCGAAACTACCAGGGCAAAGACTAACTTCTCCAGGATGGGGTACCGCGTTTCGGCTTGCCTTAGCACCCGGCTCACGTAGTAGATTGGAAGCTGCTTCTTCCCCTCCTCTCGGACCAACACCGAGCTGACTGCTTCAGCCCCTACCCCTAGGTAGAGCAAGAGGTCCTCGCCGCCCTGCAGACCCTGAAGGAGAGGAGCTCGAGTCAGCTGTTGTTTGAGCTTTACGAAGGCCTCCTCGCACTCCGGGGTCCACTCGAATTTCTGGTTCCCCCGAAGGGTTTTGAAGAAAGGGGAACACTTTTCTCCGGCCCTGGAGAGAAACCGACTAAGACCTGCCAGCCTTCCAGTCAACCTTTGAACTTCCTTGGAATCCCTCGGGGACGCCATCTCCACGATGGCTTTCACCTTGTCGGGATTAGGCTCCACCCCTAGAGGAGTAAGGAGGTGCCCTAGAAACTTCCCCCTTCCCGCGCCGAAGACACACTTGGCCGGGTTGAGCCGCATCTTGTACCTCCTCAGGGTGGCGAAGGTCTCTGTCAGATCCGCTACGTGCTCTGCGGCGCTCTTGCTCTTAACAAGCAGGTCATCCACGTAGACTTCCAGATTCCGCCCCTTTTGCTCTCTGAAGACGTGATCCATCATTCTTTGATATGTCGCGCCAGCGTTCTTGAGCCCAAAGGGCATCATCTTGTAGCTATAACACCCGTCGCTGGTGATGAAGGAAACGTCGCGACAATCGGGGGGATGCATCCGGATCTGATGGTATCCTGAAAAAGCATCAAGGAAACTCATCACAGGAAATCCGACGGCGGAATCAACCAGCGCGTCGATCTGAGGCAGGGGATAACAATCCTTCGGGCAAGCTTTATTCAACATTGAAAAGTCGATACATAACCTCCAGCCCCCTCCGGACTTCTTCACCATTACAACATTGGAGACCCAGCCTGGATACTGGATCTCCGAAACAAAACCTGCTTCCAGCAGCTTCCCTACTTCCTCTCGGATGGGTCCCGCTAGAGTGGCGGCGCTCTTCCTTTGCTTCTGACGGACGGGGGTTGTTGCTGGATCCAGGTTGAGGCGATGACAGGCAACATCAGCATCAATCCCTGGCATCTCGGCGGCGCTCCATGCGAAGACGTCCGCGTTTTCCTGTAGGCAGGCAGCTATCTCCACCTTCCCTTCCGGGGGCAAGGCTCCTCCGATCTTCAGCAGCTCCGGCTTTCCTCTCGGGGAGATCACCTCCACTTCCTCCAGCTCCTCGGCGGCTTGCAGGCCCTCTTCCTGCTCCATCATCCTTTCCAACCTTTCTGCGTCACTCATCCAACTGATGGTGCTGACCGCATTCAGGTAGCATTCCCTGGAGGCCCTGGGATCTCCCCTGATTCTGACTTGGACGTCGTCCCTGCAGTACTTCAGGCATTGATGGTATGACGAGGGGACGACTTTGAAGTAGTTGATGAGGGGCCGCCCGAAGATGGCGTTGTAGCCGCTGGGTGCGTCGACGATGACGAAGCGACATCGGATCGAAGTTCCCCCGAGGGTGACCAGCAACTCAACTCCTCCTTCCACCTCTTTCTTCTCCCCGGAGAAGCCGAAAAGAGGCCCATCCGCTGCCTGAACCCGGGACGCTTCCACCTGAAGGCCGACGAAGGTTCTCTTGAAGATGACATTCACCGAACTCCCGTTATCCGCGAGGATTCGGTCGACGGTAAAGTCCTCGATTGCTGCTTGAATCACCAGGGCGTCATGGAAGGGGTTCTCGTTCCAGAGCATGTCTTCCTCCGAGAAGGTGATCTCGTTCAAGGGAGGGGGGGTCTGAGACGTCGAAGCGACGCTCCTTTTGTAGATTTGGTGGAGACTTCCCTTGCGGGAAGCTCCTAGCCCCGCCCCTCCATTGATTACTCCGACGTGCCCGCCTCCCGGACCGGGAATGACATTCCCCCTTCCTCCTTGGTCGATCCTGTCTTCGTTCCTCCTTCTCTGCGGTGCCTGGTAGGCTACCTGCCCAACCTGGGCCTCCTGCTGCGGCTGCTCCCTCTCGGCCGCCGTTGCTTCCATCCTCCTCCTTGCTTCCCAGAACTCAGGGCAAGCAAAGGTTCCATGCCCCTCCACTCGATGGATATCGCAGTAGAGGGGAATCGCCGCTTCCTGCTGCCTTTCCTGCCTCCTCTCCTGCTGCCTCTCCTTCCACCGGCGTTTAGCGGCTCGCTGCGTGATGGCCATGGTTTCCCTTCTTCCTCCTCCCTGCTCCCGAGGGTTATAAGCCCTCCTTTCCTCCTGACGGATGGGCCGCCTCCACTGGGGGCGATCCCTTGGGTACTGGAATCTTCTCTCCTCGCTCCTCGCCTCTCGGCCTCCGACGGGCCTCCTATCCTCCTGCCTTCGAGGCTTCTCCCGCCTCTCCTGCCTCTCCACCTTTCTGATCTCCCTTCCCCTTTCTCTCTTCTCCTCTTTCTCCTTCGGCCTCTCCTGCTTCCTGTCGTGGCGCCCCTCCGGCGCCCTCTCCCTCTCCAGCAGTCTTCCCTTATCTTGCCCAAGCGGTCGGTCTCCATCGAGCCGTGCCAGGAACTCCTTGTTCCTCTCCTCTCCCTGGATGAACACATTGGCTCTCTCCACCATCTCCTCGAACGATTTGGGCGGCCTGTGCCCCAATTCCATGTTGAACAGACCCTGCTTCAGTCCGAACTTGAGGGCTACCATCAAGGTGAACCCGTCTACCTCTTCCACCTCCAGCACCTCCTCCTGGAATCGATCGATGTACCGGCCCAAACTCTCGTGCTGCCCCTGCACGATCTTGAAGAGGGCGGTCGCCTCCTTCTTCCTCCGTTTGGACGTCGCAAACCTTGCTAAAAGGCCCCTTCGGAGATCTGAGAAGCAGTAGACTGACCCGGCTGGCAGCTGGTGGAACCAATCTCTCGCGCTACCCTTGAAGGTAATGGAGAAGAGCCGGCACTTGAGAGCATCGGACATGTTGCGAATGGAGACCACGTCCTCAAACCACTGAAGATGTCCCACCGGGTCGTCCTTGCCGGAGTAGTACGAGAGGACCGGCTCTCTGAAGTTGTCAGGGACGAGGGCTGCGAGGATCTCGTCGCAAAAGGGGCTCCTTCCTTCCTGGCGGCGGCGAGTATCCTCTCCGCTCGAGCAGTCATACTCGCTCCATCGGCGAGTATCTCCATACCTCGCCGAGAGTTCTGGTTCTCGAAACCGGATTCCCTGACTACTCGCCGGGTGATGCCGCGGCGGGATCACCGGCTCTCCATTCGCCCAAGCGGGCTCCTTCCCTGCTCGCCGAGTTGGTATCTCCTCGCCAGGGGGTGTCCGGCGGCGGGGGGAAGTCGCCGTCACCTCAGGCGGATTGGACAACCCGACGAGTATTGCCTTCTCCACTCTTCTTGCGAACTCTTCAAATGTCGCCACCGTCACATACTCGCTACCTTGCCCTGGGACTCCAGCTCCCGCCGAGTTACCTCCCAACTCGCCCCGGTCTCCACCATCGGCCATCTTCCGACCACGACTTTCTTCTTCGGTCGCTATCCACGCTCACCGCACCAAGTGTTGAAGCCGAGAAATTCTCAACCTCAGAAATCGGACAAGGCAACCTGAAGTTACTGGTCGACCGGTCGGGAAGATGATCTCTGGTCAGGAAACAGGAACGAATTGCGCAAACAGGACCCCAGGTCGCTACGGCGGGAAGGTCCCACCACGTACCCAGTTGCTTAGAAGCAACCCCTTCTCAACCAGATTGGCCGAGCTAGGTACGAAGGAGGCGAGCTGAGCAATAACGAGTCAAGGGCAGTGGCTGGAACTCGCGAGGGCTCAGGCCGAGAATTGCTTGTCCTCCCCACCTTCGTACCCCCGGGGGTCCTATTTATAGGGAAAACCAAAGAGGGGGGGGGGGGTCTTACTTATACCCCCACCCTGGCGAGTTGGCGACTTCCCTGGGGAGCTCGCCTAGAAGAGGCGAGCATCTGGCCATAGTCGCCACCTGGCGAGTTGGCCTGGGGAGCTCGCCATACTCGCCCGAACCTTCCGCGGCCCGGGGTGCTGGTCTGGATCCCCACCTTGTCTTGTTGACTTTGACTTTTGATGACCTGGCGGTGGTAGGGCCCTCCCTCGTCGAATATGGGTTGTACAGAGGGAAATATGAACAATGTTGTTTTCCCAAAATACATATTTCACAAGTAAACATTCAGAGAGGAATATCAAGAAAAGTTTTCTTTAGGACCTGAAGAGGAGCATGCCCAAGACGTCGATGCTAGTTTGTAGAGGAGGCGAATGAGAGAATAGTAGATGAGACATCAAGAAGGCAGGACCCATTGTATAGTCGTCCTTTACCAATGATATTTTGCGTCCGTCGATCTTGCATCATAAAAGACATGAATGTGACAGAGCAATCAAGATCGGCAATAAGACGACTAACCAACAGTAAATTAAATGGAGAGCCCAGGACATGAAGGTCTGAGCAAGGAGAAATTGAAGAGTTGAGAGGTATATCAGTAGAGCCGGAGACAGGAGCGTTGTCAGCATTGGCTACTATGATAAACTTGAGATGCGGAGAGTCCAAGTACTGAAGTGGTTTCAGCGAATTGATATGGTAAGTAGCACCTGAGTCCACTATCCAGTGTGCACTGGTGGACATGCCGCGCTTCTCAACACGATAGGGAGACTAGCCACGAGCTGTGAGTAGACAGCATAGGCCGCAAGCTGCGAGGTCAAGCCACAGGGAATTTTTTTTCGTCCCCCATCAGGACCTAGAGGAACGTCCGCTGCCCAATAAAAACTCTGTATTTTTGTGGGCCCAACATGCAGATATTAAATGTGTATGGCGGACCCCACATAATTACCAACTCCTTCTCTTTCTCATTCGCAGGGATCTAGAGGAAGGCCCGGACAGCGGACCTAATTTTTACTCCAAGCCACAGAGGTAATTTAGATACAAGCTATTTAGACTACCTCATTCTCTTCAACAGATGTTCTTCAGTGTCTGCAATCTTCAAATACTTTTTATGTATAAACTAGCAGGAGCACGATGGATCCTCCGTGCACAGTTGGCTGCAGCGTCAATTCATCCAGTGCAAACTGCAAAGCTAGTTTTCATGGCAGGGAAAGTGGGTATTGTCGTCATGGGCATACCGACTGATGGCCCTGAGTATTGTCGCTGTTGCATACTATGCACATCAGGACCTGAGTATTGTCGCTATCGAATACTATGCAATTTAAAAAATAGCATCACCATAACAGGGATTGAAATCCTACTCATCATTAAGGGCCTGTTTGGGAGGACTTTTTAGCTCCTTTTCATTTTCTGGAAAACACTACCACACTTGATAGACCGTTTGGATTGTCTATCGGTGGGAAAAGCTACCGCAAAAAACTCCATTTGCTCATCTTTTGGAAAAGTCACATATCACCTACTTTTCAACCTTTTCGAAAAGCACTTTCTCATTCAAAAACATTTATCTCTTAAAAAAAAAATCTACAACTTGATTTTTTTGTCTTGGCGCGATTTTTTTCCCGAGCGTAATTTTTTTGCTCGAGTGTTTTTTTTGCCAGGCGCGAATTTTTCGCCCGGGCCCGAATTTTTCGCCCAGGCGCGGATTTTTCGCCTGAGCTAGCATTTTTCGCTCTGGTTGGCATTTTTTGCCCGGGCTGGAATTTTTTGCCCGGGCGCGCGGTTTTTCGCCCGGGTGAGTTTTTTTCGCCCGAGTGCGGTTTTTTGCTCGTGCATGATTTTTTTTCGCCCGAGCGTGTATTTTTCGCCCGAGCCGGTTTTTCGTCCGGCGTGATTTTTTCGCTCGGGTGCGTTTTTTTTATCCGGGTGCCATTTTTAGTCGTTGCACGATTTTTTTTCGATCGAGCCGATTTTTTTGCCCGGGCGCGATTTTTTTGCCCGGTCACTCTATTTTCGCCTGGACTTGATTTTTTTGCACCGAAGCGATTTTTTTTGCCCGAGCGCAAGTTTTTTACACCGGCGCGATTTTTTCGCCATCGCGTGATTTTTCTCCCGCGGGCGATTTTTACGCCCGCACACGTTTTTTTTCGCCCGGGGGCAATTTTTCGCCCAGTCGCGATTTTTTCACCCGAGGGCATTTTTTCGCCCGGTCGCGATTTTTTCGCCCGAGCGCGGTTTTTTCGCCCGGGCGCGGTTTTTTCGCCGGGACGCAGTTTTTTTTTGCCCGGTCGTGTATTTTTTTCGCTTGTAAGCTATTTTTTCGCTTTCGAGCAGAAATATCGCGTCCGGGCGAAAAATTCTAGTCCGTGCAAAAAATTCGCGTCCGGGCGAAAAATTCTAGTCCGTGCAAAAAATTCGCGTCCGGGCGAAATTTTCCTGCCTAGTCGAAAAATTAGTCCCCGTCCAAAAAAATCCCGCCCGTCCGAAAAATTTGCCGTCATCCGAAAAAATTCGTGCTCATCCGGAAAATTCGCGCCCGTTCAAAAAGTTTGCGTCCGTCCGAAAAATTTGCACCCGGCCGAAAATATATGGTTTGGCCGAAAAATTCGCGCCCAAGCGAAAATATCGCCCCCGGGCGAAAATATCGCGCCCGGGCGAAAAATTCACGCCCGTGCTAAAAATTCACGCCAGGGCGAGAAAAACCACCACCCGACGAAAAATTTGCTCCCGGGCGAAAAAAACCTGCCCCGGCGAAATAATTGCGTCTTTTCTCCCGGACGCATATTTTTAATAAAAAAAGTTACCGCAACGGAGATTTGTCAAACGATTTATAAAGCGTTTCTCCTTTTTGAAAAGTTCTGCAAAAGAAATTCACCCAAACAGTTCTCCTTTTCTAATAGACATTTTCCAAAAGCTCCTTTTCCTACCATCCTTTTGCCACCGCTCCTTCTCCTTTCTGAAAAGCCTTCCCAAACAGGCCCTAACATGATAATCATCATCATCAATAGCCTCGTTCAATCTACTTGGTGTTGACTTCATGAATCCTTACTCTTTTTTGTTGTGCTTGTTAAGTTATATCTAGTAAATGAAGCCCTAGACAAGCCATTTTTTTAAACAACTTTTACTGTTGCTCAAAGCCTGCCTTCAAGTATTGTATTTATTGTTTGTATTTGTTCATATTATTTCGCCCTTTTTTTCATCAAGCCTTCAAATTTTTGCATTAATGGATTGAATATGTGATGCTATTATTACTGCTTTCAAGTACTCATTTCTCGACTTGGATTTTTTACAGCTTAGTTTCTAGTTTTATTAGAATGATATATGCACAAAATGACTTGAATTCTAGTTCCTTTTTCATAGAAGTAGCACAACCGATGTATTTGTTTGTGAAATATAACGGTTCTGCAATATGTTGACATAATATCTACCTCAAATCCTGCTAATATGTTGTGATTAAGGCTCCGTTTGGCATGGAGGTGGTGGTCGTGAACATGGTGGTTATGAACTGTCATTCGTGAACACTCAACCTCACCTAAAGAATTTCATCCACTTTCATGTTCAAAAATAGTTTTCTTTTCTTAGTGGTGGTCATAATTGTTGTCATGCCTAACATATATTTTATGACGGTGGCTTTTTTGTCCAAACTCATCAGAGCTGTCAAACGGAGCGCAATGATAAGGCTCCATTAGGCGGTAGTGATCGCCTGATGGTTATGAACCGCCGTGCGTGAACGCCCGAACTCACCTAGCGAACGTCATTCACTTTTATGTTCAAAACTAGTTTTCTTTTCTTGTTGACGGTCATAACTATCATCTTGCTAAATGTGCTTGGCGCATCTACGACCATGTTCACAACTATGAAAGAACTTGTCCAGTCTTTCCGGTAAATTATATTCTCTAATTTTTTTTATTAACATTAATGAAATTATATAAACTAATATAAGGCCTATTTGATTCTAAACTCATTTCAAATCATGCTTGATCAGATGCCAATTTTCACAATTTCAGATCATTAAGTATTTGATACATGCCGCCTGACTTCGTTTATTATGCATACATTATTAATTCCTTAGACTAGTATCCATTATATATGTATATGTATACGAGTGATAGTGCATGGGCCCCTCATAGGGATAACGGCACTCTCCCATCCATGATAATGCCCCAACATGAATACACTCCCACCACTCGCAGTCTCCCGAGTGTACGATTGTTTTCCCAAGGGGATCTTGAGGAGGAAGAGACTTTGATTTAATGAAATATAAAATAAAGAGAGGAGATGATTTAATGGAGGGCAATGATTGCTTTGATGATCCACACCATTACACCATAAGAGGATATATTAGTATATATATGTATGTAATTTTACATATATACAGAGGCCTTTCCTCTACTTTTGAAATTACAAAAACCTCCAACTTAGTTTGTAATGATGCCAGAAACACCCGCTCAATTAAACATACATTGCGGGCGCACCCCTCCCAAAGGTTTATTGTGCTAAAGATCTTAATAATTTCAAAATGTAGATAGGAGGTCCTTATAATTATGCAAAGTCCCCCAAGAGGTTCCAATAATTAACCATATAAAAATATAGTATATGTATATACTTCTTTTTTCTTTGCGGATTCTAGAGATATTCAAATTCACCGTCTTAGAAATTTCTTTTTATGATCCCATGAACTTTCTGAAAACTTCATCTTCTTTGTGGCAGAATACTTGCTTAAGGAATGCTTCGAATCATTATCATGGCATCTTTAAGGCAACCACACATGTTGTTGTCGGCGGAGGG
This sequence comes from Platanthera zijinensis, assembly GCA_039513925.1. Taxonomy (NCBI): domain Eukaryota; kingdom Viridiplantae; phylum Streptophyta; class Magnoliopsida; order Asparagales; family Orchidaceae; genus Platanthera; species Platanthera zijinensis. The sequence goes on from CM077094.1 coordinate 170,633,156, forward strand.
GGAGCTGGCCTTGCTGATTTCTCCCCGTTTAAGGCCAGATGGAGTCATTTCCGAGACCACGACTTTGGATTCGTTAAGCTCACCGCTTTCAACCACTCGAATCTTCTGTTCAAGTACAAGAAGAGCAGGGACGGCAACGTCTACGATCATTTCGCAATCACACGGGATTATCCTGATCTATTAGCTTGTAGTTTTGATTATTGTCCAAGAACAACCTCAGCTTCTTGACATTGAGAAATTGTTCTGGTGTTGTGGTGTGAATATGTATGTTCTTATTTCGTTCGGAAAATCCGAACAAAATAGTTTAGCCTCATTATAGGTAGTTTTTGATAATAGGATTAGCTTAATGATGTGTTGTGATGTTTTTTTTTATTTTCTTGCGTAAAATGTTTTGTATTTTCTGGATGAATTTGGAATGAAATAACTTTTACAAGCTCATACATTTACAAAAAATTTTGGGTGATTTTACTTTTCTGAAGGAAAATTCATATATATATATACGGTGTATGCAAGCAGTTGTCGATGATAGTATTGTGCCGCCTCTCGATGTGCCATATATACGATGTACATGAATGACTTCAACACTCTATGATCGATCATCGCTCGTATTCCTACGTTTAATGTATACAATGTTTGGGCAACTCATAAAATATATTGTGTTGCCTCTCGATGACGTCACATATTTCTTATATGAGATATTAACTATCAGTCCAGTACTTTCTTTGCCGTGCATTGTGTGCATACAACTTGTAATATTTGGATGTATTCAAAAATAATTTACTCATAACAATACCTAATTTTTGGTTGAATTGTTAGTTTCTCTATTTTGATAATATTCTTATTTTTAATTATATAAATTTAATAATATAATTCTTAAATAAAATTTTGCAAATTAATATTATATGCTTCTAAGTTAATGCATTGGATATGTTATTACTAAATCATAAACTACTATTTGCATAATTGCACACAAACAAAAAAACGCCCGGTTTTGGTACGTATTCGCACATTATTTGAGAGGTGCGCGAGCATATCCGGCTGTAGGATCTCACGATCAACCGCTCCCCAAATATTGCTTTATAATGAAGTGGCAGTAGCACGATTGTATTTAATATTCACCTTTAATTTGCGTGATCCTATGATCGGATCGGCACGCATACTTCCGGGAGGCGCTCATAGTTATAAAAAGCTTTTTGAACAAAAAAATGGGTTAACCCTATAAAAAGGGGTGCTGTTATTAGCAAACCTATTTTCGCTGCTAGCAAACCATTACTACTAGCAAACCATTATATTAGAAAATGGCTATTTGAAAACCAATTTGTTATTAGCAAACCATCTAAAAAATTTAAAAATAAAATAAAATCATAAACTAAGTTGCATCCATTCATTCATTCTTAAATAACCTCTTGCATATTCTGATGGTATATTAGAAAGACCAAAACAGTCTCATGAAAATATAGTCCGGATAATCAAAAATAATACAATAAAAGTATATTCCTGCAGCTACATAGCATGATCATTTTCCAAAAATTGCTTGCCCCCCCCCCAAAAAAAAGAACACATATTGTTAGAATATATGGTCTCATCATATTCATATCTTCCTGCAGCTACATAGCATGAACAAGAATATACAAAAAATTAGAACGTAAAATTTATACAATTTTATAATAGTTCAAGAATTTATAAAAACTGAACAAGACAATGTTGTACCTTACTTAGCAAAAAAAGGTCAAAGAGGCAGCATTTTCAAAATCAACAAGGCATGCACCATCTTTTGTCTGGAGGGAATAAATTCATAAAACAATTAGGAGGAAGATGATCATACTTATAGAAATTGAAAGTAATTTGAAAATAATCTTACATTTCATTCTTTTGAATTGAGCATGCATCCCCATGAAATTGCCAATTGTGTATGATAGCGCCTCCATGGGGAGTAGAACGGTGGTAGTGGGCTCCCTTCTTTCATGTGCAATCCCACGAAATGATTACCATTAATAAAACCGATGAAGCTGACTTTCGGGACTTGAGGAAGCGGCGAATCCAACGGTAAAAATGTTAAACTTTGATTTTTTTTAAATATGCACAACGCCAACATTGTAGCAAGTTGAAATCACTAAGCCCATATTCGGCATAGACATCCACTTACCATAAGGTGCGGGTGAGCTTTTGCAATCAAGATTATTGATTAATTCCATTTTTTGTGATTCCATAAATTGCATCATACAAAACTTCTCTTCTCACCAACTCATTCATTAAATCGGCTCTAACTTGTTGGCTAATTTTCACCCATACCTTTCAGTCGATGGATTACAAACAACAATCTCCATTGTTGTAACTTCTGCTATTTGTGGAAGACTTCAAAGTGCCCCTCCAAGCGCAATCCAGAGAAAAACAATCTCACTGAGGCATTTCATCAAACACTATAACTTTAGAAATTTGGGGAAAAAATTTCACTGTTGTAGAGAAAAAAAAACTGTAAGAAAAAAATCTCACTGCTCCATTAGACCTTGGTGAGCATGACATAGTTAATGCATTCTTGAGTTGTCAAAGAGGATGTTGAATATTATTTATTACAGCACCATGAAACTTCGTGGTAAAAAAGGTGATCAACCCCAAGATTGTAATTGATATGTATCAGGTTTTCAGTGTTTTCTGAGAGAATAAGGAAATGGTGAGCAAATCTAAACCAACAAAACTCTAAGAGAAGAAAAAAACATGGAGACAGGATCTTTCGGTGCCACCGATGGTTGCAAAAAGTTTGCAGTCCCAGAAACCATTCGACATAATGGAGGATCTGGAGAGTCAATTTTTGAAAGAAGTGATATTTTCTGAATACCTACATATGGAACTGAAGCAGTCTAAAGAGGCACATGCTATTACTTCAAAAACCGCTGAAGGAGTATGCTGCTAAGAATCCCGAAGCCACCAGGAAACACAAGAAACCGCTGAGCAAATCTAAACCAACAAAACTCTAAGAGAAGAAAAAACATGGAACTAGGCGGAACCAGGCGCAATCCAGAGAGGGCTTGAAATTTTACCTTGCTAATCAGGTGGAACCAGGCAGAACAAGGCGGAACCAGGCGGAACTAGGCGGAACCAGGCGGAAATGCAGTCGAGCCTTCGCTGTATCGCCCTGGCGGAACCAGGCGGAACCCGGGGGAACAAGGCGGAGATGTCATCGAGCCCTCGCTGCAGTCGAGCCCTCGCCGCGTCGCCCAGGCAAAACCCTATCGAGGGAGGATGAGCGGACAGGTTTCGGTAGAAGACCGGACAGGCTTCGGGAGGAGTATGGGGGATGGTTTGCTAGCAGCCGGTTTTAAGAACCGAAAAACTAAAAAATAATACCTAAACCTGGTTTTTTTTTGTTTGCTAGCAGCGAAGTTGGATTTGCGAATAACAACACCCTATAAAAAGCTTTCTAATCGTAGTCAATACTTCTTCTCCACCCCCTTGAGACCTTCTCCCGACCATCTCTTTCGCTCCCGGCTCCCGATTTCTTCCTCACGGCTCAGTGTCGTCGACGACACTCCCATCTCCGGCCGCCCGCTAGAATATCCCAGCCGGAGCCTCCCACCTCTCCGCCGTGGTATCAGCATCTGTCTGCCGGTTCTCCCGATCAACAGAACACGTTCAGTCTCACTCGCTTTTGCAGAAGCAGATCGCTCTGCTTCAATCCACTACAGGTTTGCTCTCCATTGTTGCATCTCACTACAGCTCACATTCTCTTGATCACTCCAGCTCAATCCACTGCAGGGATTTTATTTTTAGTCTCTAAACCTAGTAACTATAACCTTTCTTCACCGAATGTTTACACAAATGAGTAGCATTAGTGCATCTACTCAATACCATGTGTTGTAATCCGTGTTCCATAATATGTATTCTGATCATATAATTCATACCATTTTCATCTGAATTTGTAATGGGAATCTACTCAATACCTCGCGCCCTTCATGCTGTAATAATGATTTTATGCATGGCAGCATTGTTAGCTCAGGAGGTGCCTGGCTGAATCAGTCGGCTGTTTCTCCTCGCGGACGTCCACGTTGCGATGACATCCTTTCCTTCACTGACAATTACCTTTTAGATTAAACTCCTCGAGCCATTGTAGATTTATATGCCCCGCAATGGCCTCATAGAAGCAGCCGGACACCCTGTTGGAACACCCTATTACTAATTTGGGTAAGGATCACTATGCTTGTCTTAGGATACTAGTTGACCTAGTTGTATAGTTGAGAAGGTCAACATTAGAATGAGTCTAGGGCCTAGAACTTAGTTTTGAAGCTGCCCCCAAGACCACTCCAAGATCAAGGATGAAGAGCTAAGTCTAAAGCAATTTTCGTCGAGCTCAGGTCGACGAATCGTCGAACTCAGTTCGACGCTCTCAGAGCTCAACTTCAACAAATCGTCGAACTCCGGTCGACGATCTTCGAGCTCAGATCGACTATCTGCTTTAGCTAGCTTCTGCTTAGTCGTCGAACTCCCCTCGACTATCGTCTAGCTCAGTTCGACGATGCCTCCTTCAGCTGTTTCTCAGGTCGCTGAGCTCAGTTCGACGATCTTTGAGCTCAGTTCGACGTTTTCTGTCTGCTTATCTCAGTTCATCTCTGAGCTCAGTTCGACGATCGTAGAGCTCAGATCGACGATTATTTGGAGAGATCAACGTCTTCAAGATTTCAAATGCTGCTGATTCTTTGGAATGTTTTTGAATATTATCAGCATTTATGACAGAAGATCTCCCAGCCGTTTGGAGCAAGTTTCAAGGTATCAATCAGAGATTGTTTGCTGGACTTTCCTCTAAAAGACAAGACCGTTTATGGAAAACATTTATGACTGACCAACGGCCATCTTTGGACAAGGAGAATATTCAGAAAATCAATTCTATTACTATGGTCCTTAGATATACAGAACAGACACACAACAAAAGATTGACAGAGCTGAAAGACAGAAAGAAAAAGAAAACACACAGAAGAATACTGTTAGTAGAAGAACAAGAAAACTACAACATCAAGATCTTCTAGCTGACTAAGTGTTCTTGCATCCTCATCTTAGATCTCCAGACACATCATCTTTCAGCTGTCCTGCTGAAACCATTCTTTGCTGGAGATCAAGTTCTGAAGACCTATCACCCTTCTGCAAAGCTTCTCTGCCTGAACCTCTCTACATCTCAGGGGGAGCTTTGACATCTTCAATCCACTTGTGCTTCTCTCATTTGACTAAGAACAGAGAAGACAACTTCAACTTTTACTTTTTCTTTTCCTGCTGTAAAAGGGTTCTTGAACTCCCTTCAAAAGTTCTGTCTGGTTCTGAGAGCCTTGTCAAAACTCAGTGGTGGCAAGACACCTTATCAAAAAATCTAGCTTTGGTTTTTGAGCACCTTATCAAAAGCTCATTGGTGTCAGGACACCTGATCAACTCAGTCCTGAGTGGATTCCTACCAAGGGTGGTAGAAGAGTGGATGTACCCAGTTTTGGGGAACCACTATATTTCCTTGTGTCTTCTGGTTGTGCTTGTGTGATTTGTCTGCTGTGTGCTGTGTCCTTTTCCTTTCAGTTTTTAAGTTCCTGTTAGCACTCTACACTATAGCTTAAATAGAATTTTAATTTATGCTATTTTATTAATCTATGAAAAATTATTTTAAGTAAACTCTATTCACCCCCCTCTAGAGTTGAGATAGATCTTTCCCTCACTTTCAATTGGTATCAGAGGAGGTTGGTTGCTCATACTGGTTAACACCTGAACCAAAAGATCCCTGATAAGATCAATCTCTGTAGAGGATTACTTTCTATACATCTATCTACTCATTTAGAGACATGACACAGAACAAAGATTATGCAAGCACCAGACCACCAGTGTGCAACCTCTCCAAGTTTGCACTCTGGAAGGCAAGGATTAGATTATATATGAATTCTATTGATGAGGATATCTTTAATTCTGTCTTGACAGTGTGTCCAACTCCACCAGCAAGCTCAAGTACAAGTGCTGTTCCACCTCCTTCTGGAACAGATGCAGATATAAAGAAGTGGACGATTGCAGATGCTAAGGCTATGAACATCTTAGCCCAAACTATGTCTGATGATATTTTTCAAAAGGTAGCTGAATGCAACTCAGCCAAAGAAATCTGGGACAAACTCTCTGAAATTGTCTCAGGATCTGCTGATGAAAGAAAGGATAGAAGATCTCATCTGATAAGTCAATATGAGAACTTCAAGAAAGGAGAAGCTGAATCAGTCGCTGACATGTACAACAGACTAAGTCTAATTGTCAATGAGCTAAAGACTTTGGACAAGGAAATCTCTTTAACTGAACTAAATGATAAAATCCTGATGTGCTTTCCTAGCACTTGGGATTCAAGAATCTGGCCAATCAAAGATGCCAGAAGTCTGAATGAGATTACCACTGAAGCTCTCCTGGGCAAGCTCAAATCCTATGAGCTGCTCATTAAAAATAGAGAAGAAGAACAGAAGGCTGCCTCTCCAGCCACAAGGAAAGAAAAGACCATAGCCTTCAGGGCTGCAGAAGAGGAGCCTGAAGATAAAGCCACAGGAAATGATGAGCTCATAAGTCTACTGGCTAAGAGATTCTACAAGATGGCCAGAAAAGATTTCAGAAAAAGGCCATACAAGGGTCATGATAAACCAAGGTATGATAAATCAAATAACAATACAGAAATCATATGCTTTGGTTGCAGGAAACCAGGACACATTGTGCCTGAATGTCCAGAGAACAAGAATAAGGACAAGAGAGATAGAAGAGAAAGAAGAAAAGGAAAGGATCACAAGAAGAACAACTCAGACAAAGCCTCCTCCAGCAAAAACAAACATACAAGGAAGGGCTTTGTTGCTGAGACATGGAGTGAGACTGAAGAGGAATCTGAAGCCTCATCCAGTTCCAGTGATGATGAGGATGATGCAGATGAAAAGGAGTTCTGCATGATGGCCATCAATGCATCACAACAAAACTCTGATGAAGAATCAGAATCAGATTCAGACACTCACCCAGATGAAGATCAGGTAATCAATTCTTTTGATTTTAATTCTGAAGATTTCAAAAGTGAATTTAAGACACTATGCCTAGACCTATTAAAATCTGAGAAGGAGATAATATCTCTCAGGAATCAATTGTCTGAGCATAGTATCCTAAACTCAAAGAACCTCAAGCTCTCTGAGGAGTTAGAATGCTGTAGGGAGGAGATAGCTTCACTGAAAAGTGAACTATCAAAGGCCAAAAAGTTTGAAGAATCTCTAAATGGGAGAAGTATCAGACTGATGGACATCACAAGCACAGTGAACTCTAGATTCAATAGTACACTGGGCTTGGGTGCCTCATCCAGCCAACCTATAGTGTTAACAACTCCAATCAAATTTGTCTCTGACAAAGGAAAGGGAGTAGTAGAGGTGGCTAGGAAGAATGCAGACCTGCCAGAGAAAATTTCAGTTCAACAAAATGCGACGAGCAGAGCTCGACGATCGTCGAACAAAGCTCGACGATCGTCGAACGAAGCTCGACGATCTTACCAAAGATCGTCGACCTCAGCTCGACGACACCCAAACTCTGAACTCAAGCACTATCGATCTTCGAACAGAGATCGACGATCTGACCCAAGATCGTCGACCTCAGCTCGACGATCGTCGAACAGAGTTCAGAATTGCGAACACATTTTCAATGGCTCAGTCAAATTCAATCCTAGAAGTTGCACATCCCATGGATTCAACCCCTATACTGAATGGATAGTACCTCCTAGGAGATACCATCCTGAAGGCTATAAGAGTTAACCTGGGATGTCCTTTATTTCAGAATTTAAAGGATATCAACCTAGGCCCAAGGTTAACTGGGTCAAAAATAAATAAGCTGTTTTTGTGCAGGTGAAGACCTATCCAGCATCAAACCATCAATGGTATCTGGATAGTGGGTGCTCAAAGCACATGACAGGGGACAAGGACAATTTCACTTCCTTCAAAGCCAAGCTTGGACCCAAAGTAATTTTTGGAGACTCAAGCTTTGGAACTACAAAAGGATATGGTGCAGTCCAAATTGGCTCAGTCACCTTCAAAAAGGTGGCATATGTTGAAGGACTCAAGCACAACCTGATAAGTATCAGTCAATTGTGTGATGAAGGATATCAAGTAACCTTCAACAAAGCCATATGCAAAGTCCAGTCAGTGGACAACACAACTGTGTTGGCAGGTAACAGAAGAGGTAACATTTACTTAGTGAATTTTCTTTCACCTGTAGTAGATATCTGCCTGTTTAACTCCATTTCAAAACCAAACATTTTGTGGCATAAAAGACTAGGACACATTAACCTTAGAACCATTGCTAGGCTATCCAAAGACAACCTTGTTAGAGGACTACCTTCTGGTCCCTACAAGAAGGAAGAACTTTGCAAGGCATGTCAATTAGGCAAGCAAACTAAAAGTAGTTTTAACTCAATTAATAAGAGTGATTCACCTAGGATTTTGTACCTGTTGCATATGGATCTTTTTGGACCCATATCAGTGCAAAGCCTAGGAGGGAAATCCTATACTTTAGTGATTGTAGATGACTTCTCAAGATTCACTTGGGTATTCTTTCTGAGGAAGAAGTCTGATAACTTCAAGTGTTTGACAGATTTTCTCAAATGCATTCAGATTGAGCTCAACACTCACATTGCCCTGATCAGAAGTGATCATGGGACAGAGTTTGATTCTCTTCTCATGCAAGAGTTCTGTCAAAGTGAAGGGATCAGGCACACTTTCTCAGCTCCTAGAACTCCTCAACAAAATGGGGTAGCTGAAAGGAAAAATAGAACCCTAATTGAATCTGCTACTACATTGTTGTCAGATGCTCACCTACCTCTATCCTTTTGGGCTGAGGCAGTGAACACCTCCAACTATGTGTTGAACAGAAGCCTGATACATAAACTGAAGGGCAAGACTCCCTATGAACTGCTCAAAGGGAAGAAACCTAAAGTAAACTATTTTAAAGTTTTTGGTTGTATTTGCTATGTTCATAATAATGACAAGAAATATCTAGCTAAATTTCAAGCCAAAGCTGATGAAGGAGTGTTTCTGGGATACTCCATGATCAGCAAGGCCTATAGGGTGTACAACAAATCTTCTTGTAAAATTGAAGAGTCTGTTCATGTTGTTTTTGATGAAGCTAACATGTCTTTCAAGAAGAAGAATGCTTCTACCATAGAACCTTTGCAGGTACATTCTTTAGCTGAAGACTTGAACAAACTGCAAGTTACTGAAAAGAATGACAGCAGTGATGATGAAGAAGAAGTTCAACATCTAAAAGAAAATCACCTTGAAGAACCAGTTGCTGTTCCACTAGAGGAAACAACAACACAGGCTGGTGAACAATCAACACCTCCTGTTGATTTAGTAACAATAAGAGATCATCCAACTTCCCAAGTTATTGGAGACATCTCAGCTGGTGTGCAAACCAGAAATCAGGTCAACCAGAACCTAATGCACACTTGCTTCCTATCTCAAATTGAGCCTCAATCCATTCAAGATGCAGAGCAAGATCCACACTGGATCATTGCAATGCAAGAGGAGCTGCATCAATTTGAAAGAAATCAGGTTTGGGAACTAGTGCCTAAGCCAAAAGATCATCCCATTGTTGGAACAAAGTGGGTCTTCAGAAATAAGCTGGATGATCAAGGAGTCATAGTCAGAAACAAGGCAAGGCTTGTTGCTCAAGGGTACTCTCAACAAGAAGGAATAGATTATGATCAGACCTTTGCACCAGTTGCAAGGTTAGAGGCCATCAGAATATTCCTAGCATATGCTGCTCACAAAGGATTCAAAGTATACCAAATGGATGTGAAAAGTGCATTTCTTAATGGGGACATCAAAGAGGAAGTCTTTGTTAGACAACCTCCAGGTTTTATCTCTCTAACTCACCCTGATTATGTTTACAGACTGCATAAAGCATTGTATGGTCTCAAGCAAGCTCCCAGAGCATGGTATGAGACCCTAGCATGCTTTCTTCTGGAAAATGGTTTTATTAGGGGGAGAGTAGACCAAACTCTTTTTATTAGAACCCATAAGTCCCACACCCTACTAGTACAAATCTATGTAGATGATATCATATTTGGCTCTACTGATTCAAATTTGTGCAAGAGGTTCTCCAACCTAATGCATTCCAAATTTGAAATGAGTAGCATGGGTGAGCTCTCCTTCTTCTTAGGATTGCAAGTCAAGCAACATGCTGAAGGCATCTTTATTTCTCAAGCCAAGTATGCAAAAGAATTGGTCAAGAAGTTTGGTATGTCTGAAGCATCTTGTATGAAAACACCCATGCCTACCAATGCTGTACTAGATGCTGATCAGCATGGGAAGCCAGTTGATCAGACAACATATAGAGCAATAATTGGCTCTCTACTGTACCTTACAGCTAGCAGACCAGATATAATGTTTGCTACATGCATATGTGCTAGATTCCAAGTTAACCCTAGAGAGTCACACCTAACACTAGTTAAAAGGATTCTTAGGTATGTAAAGAGTTGTCCAAATCTAGGACTCTGGTATCCAAAAGAATCAGGATTTGAATTAACTGGATTTTCAGATGCTGATTATGCTGGATGCAGAATAGACAGGAAAAGCACCAGTGGAACATGTCAGTTCCTTGGTGACAGACTTGTCTCCTGGTTTTGTAAGAAGCAAACATCTGTGTCAACTTCAACTGCTGAAGCTAAGTATATGGCTGCAGGCAGTTGTTGCTCACAAATATTGTGGATACAAAATCAGCTTCTAGACTATGGTTACAACTTAGAGCAGTCAAAAATTTTCTGTGATAATACTAGTGCTATTTTTATAGCACAAAATCCAGTCCTCCATAGTAGGACAAAACACATAGAAATCATGCATCATTTCCTAAGGGATAATGTAGAGAAAAACAAAATTGAACTTCAATATATTCCTACTGATTTGCAAAGGGGAGATATTTTCACCAAACCCCTGGATGAAAAGAAACACAGGTTCTTCCTAAATCAGTTAGGCATGATAGATGGAGGAAGTCTTAATTAAAATCCAAGATTTTGAAAAGCTAAAACAGACCAAGACTAGGCTAAAAATTCTGTCTTTTGAATGAGTTTAGACTCTGAACTGCGCTCGACGTTTTCTCAAAAATCGTCGAACGGAGATCAACGATTTTCCAAAAATCGTCGACCAGAGATCGACGCTTTTGTTATCGTCGATCTGAGTTCAGAGCCCTCGCTAGATCTAGAATTTTTTCTTCTGTTCAGAGGCCGTCGAGCTGAGCTCGACGTTTTTCATCATCGTCGAACGAAGATCGCCGATTTTGAAGACTCTTCAGATTCCCTCTGTAGCCTAAATCGTCGAGCTGAGATCGACGCTTCGTCGAGCTGAGCTCAACGATTTTCTTTTTCGCCGTCGAACCCTAATATAAAATCATCTTTCAGCCGTCGTTCTCCTTTTTACGCTTTCATACTCTGCAACTTTCTTCCTTTTCCCTCCAAATTTTCTACGCTTGGTCGTTTTTGGTTTTCTGTTGCAGGTACACATGGCTGATTCAAGGGCTGCTATTGCCAAGATGAAGTTCGACACCGGTTTCGACATAGACATAAACTCATTTGATGGAAGCGACCAGCGCTTCAAGGATGTTCTGAATCTATTCAGAGAACAACAGCTAACCCAGATAATGACTACCAGGATGAAGATTGCATCAGAGGAGATTAAGGAATGGTGTTATACCGCAGCAGATGAGACTGAGAATACTGTTGTCGGCACCATTAAGGGGACCCAGGTAATTCTATCCCCGGCTTTATTAACTGAAGTCTTTCAACTCAGTACTGGAGAAGACTCCATTGAACTGTCTGGAGAGGAGTATGCCTCCATGTTAGATAGGATGGGTCATAATGTCCTTAACCCTAATAAGCTGCTGAAAAAGAATCTGGCTATAGAATTCCAGTTCCTGGCTGATGTAGTTGGGAAGGTGCTGTTGGCCAAGCACTCAGCTCATGACACAATTTCCAGGTATCAGTTCTGCCTGATGGGAGCCTTACTGGATAAGAAACACCTCGACTGGGGCTCCATCTTCTTCACCCTGATTAAGAAGAAGATAAGCAAGTCTGCAGTCAGTTTTGGAAGAATCTTGGGGGTCTTTCTACACTCAAGGTGCCCTGACCTTTTGACCTCTTCTGGGATGTTCATCAATGCATCCAAGAGGCTCTCCTGTGCCCTCTTCAGTAAATGGGACAGGCAGATAATCAACCCCTCCAGGGCTGCTGCAACACTTCACTCAGGCACAAGGACCAATCTGGTCACTCCTCCAGTAGAAGAGCTGCCTGCTTCTTCTCCTCCTCCAGCCATATCCACCCAAGCCACATATACCCAAGCCATCACCTCCTCACCACCAGTCTCCACCATCATTATCTCATCTCCCATTACAATTTCCTCACCTATGTCATCCCCTCCACCATCCACCTCAGAGGACTTCCATCCTCTCTTTTCCTATCCAATCCACACTCAACCATCATTCTCCCTTTTAGAGGATTCCTTCATGGATGACTCTCCCTCTTCTCCTCCTGAGACATCTTCCCTCCACCAAATGCTCACTGACATTCTCTCTCAACCTTCCTTCATACCCTCCTTTACTCTCCCACTCTCCACCTCAACCTTCTCTATCCTCACCATTCCATCTTCTGAGCCCACAATCCCTACCTCCACCTTTTCAGCTTCAGCCACCATCCCTCCATCCACCTTGCCTACTACCTCTGCTCAAGCCTCACTTGGGCATGTAGATCTTTCTAGCCTGGCTGACAGGATCTATGAGTTGCTAGCTCCCAAGCTGGTATCTCTGCTGGAGTCTTCCCTAACTCCACTCCTGAAGCAAGTCCAGGAGCTATCCTCCAAGCTTGATTCTTTTTCCTCCTCCCAGGCAATCCCTTCTACTGGGTGCCTTGGTTCACCTCTCTCTGAACCAAGGCAGGGGGAGATGCCTTATGAAGAAGTGGATGTGCCAGCTCCAGCTCCAGCTTCTACTCTCTCAGCAAGCTCAGGATGTGCTTTTGCACTTAATCTGCAGAGGTTGCTATCCAGATTTGATACAGCCTATCTCAGCTGTCTGCCTCCAATTACTGCTGAAGATCTGTCCAAGGCCATTGTGCCTGTACCTGTCTGTAATCCCAGCCAGATTGTTTCCTATATCAAGTCATGGAAGGCTGTGGATGTATCTGATGCTGCTACTAAGGCCACTGTGCCTCCTTTTGTTGATACTGATGCTGACATAGAAATGATTCCAGCACCTAATGCTGAGGAAAATGTTGTTGAAACTGATGATGCAAAGCTTACCTCATACTTGGAAGATCCCACTCCTCCTGCTGCTGATTCTGCTATCCCTGCTGCTTCCTCTCCTCCTGCTCCTGCTGCTGCTGCAAAGCTCAAAGCTCAAGAAGAATATCTCAGAAGAATTGATGCCTTATATAATCAACCTCAGAGTTCTGAAAGTGATCAGTACAGAACTGATTCTGATGATTCTGCCAGCACAATTGCCAAAAAGAGAAAAGCCAGAAGTAAAGCAATGATGTCAGTTCCTCCTGCCAAAGCCAAAGACTCCAATGACATTCCATATTACATTCTGCATGACTGCCCCATCACTGAACCATGGATGCAATTTTCCAAGAACCAACTAAAGGCCATGAAAAAGAGAAGAAAGCTTGACAAATATGAAAAAGGATCATCTCAACATCAGCCTCCTCCTCCTCCTCCAGACTCTGGATCAGGCTCAGCTCCTCAAGCTCCAGCTCCTAGACAAAGTTCCTCTCAATCCTATTCTAAGTATTACCAAAAGGGACAACATCAAAGAGGATATCAACCCAGAAGGGATAGTTACAGAGGAAATCAAAGAGGACAGAGACCCTATCAAAGGGAAGGACAAGGCCATTCTGACTCTACTTCAGGTCCTTACCCTTACAAACTGAAAGACACAGTTGCTCCAAGGACCTCCCCTGCTCCTGAATCTCCCAACAAATATGAACCTGCTGTTCCATATGAGGATCCTGAGAACAATCCTGTGGCCTGGACTGCTAGGATGAAAGAGTTGGCTGCTCTTGATCAGATTAAGAAGGCTAGAGAACAAGGCAAAGAAATATCCAACATTACAACCTTATCAGAACAAAGAAAGAAAGAACTGGAAAAGTATGTCTCAAGGAAATTTTTCAATCCAGAAGATTACATGAAGCTGCACCCAGAGGCTGTAGTTCCAAGGCCAAGATCTCAAACCTCTCTAGGTGCAGAAGATGACAGAAGGTCCAAGAAAGAAGCCCTAAACCCTAACAGAGAAATTTTATTTAAAAAGGGAACTGAAAAGAAGTGATCTGTGTAAGCAAACATATCATCCACCTTTGGATATCTGCTGCTATTTATCTGTGATATGCATTGCTGTTTCTCTGCATTTTGTATTTAACTTCTGTATTATTGAATGCTCTTTATGATTGTCTGTAAATAGTAATCCTAACCCAAATAGGGGGAGATTGTTGGAACACCCTATTACTAATTTGGGTAAGGATCACTATGCTTGTCTTAGGATACTAGTTGACCTAGTTGTATAGTTGAGAAGGTCAACATTAGAATGAGTCTAGGGCCTAGAACTTAGTTTTGAAGCTGCCCCCAAGACCACTCCAAGATCAAGGATGAAGAGCTAAGTCTAAAGCAATTTTCGTCGAGCTCAGGTCGACGAATCGTCGAACTCAGTTCGACGCTCTCTGAGCTCAACTTCAACAAATCGTCGAACTCCGGTCGACGATCTTCGAGCTCAGATCGACTATCTGCTTTTAGCTAGCTTCTGCTTAGTCATCGAACTCCCCTCGACTATCGTCTAGCTCAGTTCGACGATGCCTCCTTCAGCTGTTTCTCAGGTCGCTGAGCTCAGTTCGACGATCTTTGAGCTCAGTTCGACGTTTTCTGTCTGCTTATCTCAGTTCATCTCTGAGCTCAGTTCGACGATCGTAGAGCTCAGATCGACGATTATTTGGAGAGATCAACGTCTTCAAGATTTCAAATGCTGCTGATTCTTTGGAATGTTTTTGAATATTATCAGCATTTATGACAGAAGATCTCCCAGCCGTTTGGAGCAAGTTTCAAGGTATCAATCAGAGATTGTTTGCTGGACTTTCCTCTAAAAGACAACACCATTTATGGAAAACATTTATGACTGACCAACGGCCATCTTTGGACAAGGAGAATATTCAGAAAATCAATTCTATTACTATGGTCCTTAGATATACAGAACAGACACACAACAAAAGATTGACAGAGCTGAAAGACAGAAAGAAAAAGAAAACACACAGAAGAATACTGTTAGTAGAAGAACAAGAAAACTACAACATCAAGATCTTCTAGCTGACTAAGTGTTCTTGCATCCTCATCTTAGATCTCCAGACACATCATCTTTCAGCTGTCCTGCTGAAACCATTCTTTGCTGGAGATCAAGTTCTGAAGACCTATCACCCTTCTGCAAAGCTTCTCTGCCTGAACCTCTCTACATCTCAGGGGGAGCTTTGACATCTTCAATCCACTTGTGCTTCTCTCATTTGACTAAGAACAGAGAAGACAACTTCAACTTTTACTTTTTCTTTTCCTGCTGTAAAAGGGTTCTTGAACTCCCTTCAAAAGTTCTGTCTGGTTCTGAGAGCCTTGTCAAAACTCAGTGGTGGCAAGACACCTTATCAAAAAATCTAGCTTTGGTTTTTGAGCACCTTATCAAAAGCTCATTGGTGTCAGGACACCTGATCAACTCAGTCCTGAGTGGATTCCTACCAAGGGTGGTAGAAGAGTGGATGTACCCAGTTTTGGGGAACCACTATATTTCCTTGTGTCTTCTGGTTGTGCTTGTGTGATTTGTCTGCTGTGTGCTGTGTCCTTTTCCTTTCAGTTTTTAAGTTCCTGTTAGCACTCTACACTATAGCTTAAATAGAATTTTAATTTATGCTATTTTATTAATCTATGAAAAATTATTTTAAGTAAACTCTATTCACCCCCCTCTAGAGTTGAGATAGATCTTTCCCTCACTTTCACACCCCCTCTACCTCGCCGCGATTCACCTCCACTGTTATTCCCGGCAGTTTCTCCTTAACTGTCTATGATAGGGTTTTGGTCACAAGTAGAACTCATTTGGGACTATAACTGTAGCCTTTGCTGCCAGCTGCATCTTCAAAATCGAAGTAGCCATCTCTATCCATTGAGGTGATTGCTAGGTTTTAAGCAAATTATTATTGGGACCCTTTGACGAGTGTCTAATGAAGGATTCATACATATTTTTTAATACCACTGCCTCTATTGCCCATTTCTTCTTCTTTTTGTAGCTTTGTGCTCACAATTCAGGGAAGAGTTGTACTTGAACGTTGGACAAGTGTAAGCATATATTGTAAACACGGGAAGTCAATTGAATTCAATTTTATTTTTTAATATTAAATGACTTGGATGGTGCAAATATTCAAATATAAATCAAAGGAAACTAATGTTGTTTGAGAATATTAATGATTGAAAGTAGTGTAGGTTCATGAAATATTCATTTTCTTGATGCTTAGGTGTACATCTTGACTTAAGTGATTTCAGGTGAATATATCATCTTCCATTAGAAAAAAAATTTCACTGCAAATTTTAACAAATAGAAGAAACATATTTATAATTAAATCCCTAAAGATTACAATAATTATGAAAAATTTAAACAATTAATGTGATGCACTTGCACTTTAATAACTGACTAATTATTAGCAAAAAAAGGCAAAAGCTGAAATTGTTGGCGAACGACTACCAAAGTAAATACAAGCACATCATGATTGTTGATGATACAGGCAATTCAACCCTTGATCACAATATAAGAACAAATCACTTTCCACCTATTGTTCAATTTATCACCGTTGGGTACTGGCCACACTCTTGTGCCCCCTCTTTGAACGCATTTGCCATATCAATTTGATCCCTAATCATTGTGGCACCGCGGATTCTTGGTGTTGTCTCCACTCAATCATTATTGGGGTTTTACATTCAAGGACTTCAACCGCATTTCCATTTTCTATTCACCCCATCCATCACAACACCATCGTGGATGCCCATGAAGATTGCTCGTTTGGTCAAAGTCTATTTTTCCGACAAGACCAATTCACTTAACTCCAAGCTCCGCTTCCTACAGCCCACACCAACAATATTGACCTCCACTCAACCCCAAACCGTTGACCAATGACACCACCGCTAACATTCATAGCCACCACCTTCAAAACTACAATTTTATAAACTTCTTTGATCCGCACCGGCTCAAATTTTTGGTTGTCTCGCAATTTTAAATTGTTGCGGATATGATGGTCGATCACTACTCTGATTGAGTGGGCTTGAAAGTAAGGCCTAAGCTTCTGGGCCGAGATGACCATGAGAACACCAAATTCTCCAGGATCGGATGTCGAAGCTCTACCTTCTTTAAGACCCTGCTCATGTAGTAAATTGACAATTGTTTATTACCCTCCTTCTGGCCCAGGACGGAGCTTATGGGCTCTACCCTGATCCCGAGGTACAAAGTTAGATCTTCCCCCTCCTTGGGTCCTTGGAGAAGAGGAGCCTGAGTTGATTTTTTAAGGCTTTGAAGGCCTCCTCTGACTCCTTAGACTACTCAAATTTTTGGTTGTCTCGCAATACTTTGAAGAAGGGCGAGAACTTCTCTCCTGCCCTGGAGAGGAACCTGCTCAATCCTGCAAGCTTCCCTATTAGGTGTTGAACCTCCTTGGCATTCCGTGGAGACTCCAGCTCCATTATTGTCTTCACCTTATAAGGGTTGAGCTCCACCCCTGCAAGGGTAAGGAGATGCCCCAGGAACTTTCCCATGCTAGCCCCAAAAACACATTTCAGGGGGTTCAACCTCATCTTGAACCTACCCAGGGTAGCAAACATTTCCTCCAGGTCTTAGAGGTGAGAGCTCATGTTCTTTCTCTCCACCATTAGGTTGTCTATGTACACCTCCAAGATCCTTCCCCCTGCTCCCGAAACACTCGGTTCATCATCCTTTGATATGTTGCCCCTGTATTTCTCAGCCCAAAGGGCATCATTTTATAATAGTATCACCCGTCTCTTGTGATGAAAGAAACATCTTTGACATTCAGCGGGTGTATCCTGATTTAGTGATTATCTGAAATGACATCCAAAAAACTCATCATAGAAAAACTGATGCCTGAGTCAATCGGCGCGACAATTATAGGCAAAGGATAACAATCTTTGGGACATGCTATATTTAAAAGAGAAAAAATGACACACTTCCTCCATCGACCATCCCCCTTTTCGCCATTATCACATTGGAGATCCAACCCGAATACTGGATCTCCGATACAATTTCTGCCTTGAGGAGCTTTTCCACCTCTTCCCGGATGGGCTCCTTCCAGCTTGTCCGCAATGGTCCTCCTCTTTTGGAAGATGGGATGAGCCTTTGGGTCGAGGTTAAGTCAGTGGCATGCCACGCCCGGGTCGATGCCCGACATGTCTGTCTCGCTCTATGCAAAGATGTCCACGCTCTCTTGGATGCACTCCGGTACTTTCCCATGGTCTTCTAGGCTTAAACCTTCGTTGACCTGCACCCTCTCCGTCCTTCCTTCCTAGGTAACTATTCCCATCTCAACCATCTCTTTCACTACCTCTAATCGGGACTGCTCCTCCCACTCACCTGGGCGTGGACCTTCTTCTCCTCCACTTCTTCTGCTACCTTCCGCATGGACTGCTCCTCTATCACCTTCTCCATCCCCTTTGCTCTCTATTGCCAGGAGATGGTATTGACGGGCATGGTGTAGCACTACCTCACCACCTTAGGGTCTCCCAGGATTCGAACATGAACTCCTCTGCTGTTGAACTTGAGACATTGGTGGAAGGATGAAGGTACGCAGCGGAAAGCACTGCTGAGGGGTTGTCTAAAAATTGTGTTGTAGCTGCTGGGAGCATCCATGATGATGAATCGGTAGTTCTTGGACTACCCCCCCCCCCCAAGGTGATGTGGATTCCAACTTCTACCTCCTTCCTTTCCCATGAAAATCCGAGCAGAGGTCCATCCGAGGCCAACACCTTCCTGGACTCCACCTTCATCTCATCAAAGGCTTTCTTGAAGATCATGTTTGCGGAATTCCCATTGTCCATGAGGATCCCGGAGACCGTGAAGTTCTCGATGGCCATCTGGATCACCAAAGCGTCACAGAACGGGTCCTCATGGTCCGACATGTTCATTGACGAGAAGGTGATCCTATCCGCAGGGGGTGGGTCTGAGATGTCGAAGCGACGCCCCGACGGAACATTGTATGGAGGCTCCCCTTACGGGTGGTCTCGAACCCCACTTTCCCGTGGATTACCCCAATTCCTCCTCAACCCCTTCATCGGCCCGGTCCTCATATCTGACCTCCTCTCCAGCTCTGGGTAGAAATTCTTTGATCCGCACTGGTTATTGTTGCTGCTATGCCGGAACTCTCTCCCTTCTCATCTCCAAGAACTTCAGGCAGGTGGTCGTTGTGTTACCTTCCTCCTAATGGAAGTCAAAGTAGGGCAACACAACCCTGCACCCTCCTCTTCCTCCCGCACCATTCCTCCTTCCTCTTCCTCGACCTATGACTTAGCTTGTTGTAGTGGGCGTAAGAGTGGCCTCATGTCTTGTCCCCACCCCGGAGGGTTGTACCTCCCTTACCCCCATGGTAATTTCCCCCACCCTGAAATCCTCTCCCTTGGCTTTGAGCGGGCCCTCCTTGCGGTCTCCAGACCGGCCGGTGATTTGGTTCCTGGTAACCCCACACTTGTTGCTGTCCTAGGAACCCCTAACCCCTGGGCTCATCTCTTCTCCTCGTCTCTTGCTACATGCTTCCTCCTAGATCCTTTTCTTCCCCCTTCCCCAACCTAGCCAACTTCTTGGCGAACGTCGGGTTCACTGCCTCCCCTTCAATCTCCTTTGCCGCCCTCTCCATCAATTCCTCAAAGGATAGTGGGGTCTCCCGCTTCAGCTATATCATAACGAACCCCTAACAAAATCCCAGCATGAAGGATAGCATCAGGGTGTACCCGGGTACCTCTTGGACTAGGAGAACCTCCTCCTGAAACCTACCCACACAGATTCCCAACGTCTCCTCAACCCATGCTTGATTGCAAACAAGAACTTCTCACCTTTCTTTCTCTTCTTCGATATTGAGAACCTCAACATGAACCCCTGACGTAGGTCCTCGAAGCTATAGATCGAATTAGAGCGAATCTAGTAGAACAAGTCCCTCGCCTTTTTCTTGAAGGTGATGGCGAAAAGTCGGCGTGGATAATTTTTTTACCCGCTTGTCCTTTTATCCTTAGCCTTCATTTTTTTATGCTTCTATTCATATTATATCGAAAGCACAGTCAAATCTTTCATGATGCAGGGTCTCCAAGATCTCTCTCTCAAACTCTTCGAACATTCCCACCGTGGCCACTACCGTCGGGGGTGGCGAGTCGCCCTGATCGGTACCTTGTCTTTCACCTCCCGTAATGGAACTTGCTTAGGGTTTATTATGCTGGTTACACTCCACTCTCACAGTACCAAAATGTTGAACCTGACTTTTGCTTCTAGTGGAGTTCGGACCTAAGAGGGGTAATCTCGTACCTACTTCTCCTAAAGAAGTGCACTCGACCAAAGACTTAGGAATAAGGAGCAGACCCTGAGCCACAACGCAGAGGTCCCGCCATACACTCGGAAGATCTAAGAAAGCTTCCCCTCCCTAGCCTGCTGAGCTGGGCATCTTAGTGGGAACTTGAAAGCCAACAAGAAAAAGCTCAATGAGGAAAAGCCAAGAATCGTCCCCTCCCAAGGTGTATTCAAAGTCTATTTATAGTTTTTCAAGTTTGGTCTGCGAACAGCAGAATCTCGCCTTTTGATTTTACTATACACAACCCAAATTGATCTGTTAACAATGAAACTTCGCTGTTTGGAGGGGCTATTAGCAGGCTAACATGGTATTCTTGTAAAAATACAGCTGAGCGAGTGGTCTAAACTACTACCACTCGCTCAGGGCTGCAAGTGCCTGATGAGGCTGACACTCGCTGCTAAACCCGGGATTAGGGTGAATGCTGGTCTGGTTACCCCACTCAACCATCTCTTACCTTGGGCCCGGGGCGAATGCAGGACAATATGCCACACTCACCCCCTCATGCTAATAACTACCTGGCATATGCGAGTCGGGGAAAACCTACGCACTCGCCCAACTAACTTGCCTGAGCCCAAAACTGCCTCCTATGTCTTTGTTCTCTTCTGTGGGTGGCACCCACACGACGAATACAGGATTGTATAGTTGTATATAAATTCAATCATTACAAAAGTACTCACAAACTAGTGAATTACATTAAATAATAATTTAATTGAATCTATTTTTTTTAATAACTCTAGAAATTTGTAGGTATAGTTTCAATAATCAGTTCCAGATCGGTTCTCGGGTACCCGAGCATAAGAACCGAGACCGAACTACTTGGTCCTAAATTTTGTTGATCTGGAACCAAATTAAGACCCATGATAATATCGACCCGAACCGCTGTGTTCGATTTCGGTTTGGTTCTCAATTATTCTTCAATTGTTTTTGAACCCCCATAAAATATGTTATTAGTAAATCGTAAAGTACTATTTATACAATTGCGCACAAACCAAAAATGGGTAATACTAGTCCCTAAAGACCTCCCTCCTAGTATTTCTAATCTCAAGCCAATACCTCTTCTCCACCTCCTCGCGCCCTTCTTTCGACCATCTGTTTCGCTCTCGGCTCCCGATTTGTTCCTCTCGACCCCGTATCGTCGACGTCACTCCCATCTCCGGCCGCTCGCTAGAAAGACAGAGTCTCGCACTTCTCCGAGTGGAGGTGGAGAAACTCTTGAAGGCCGGGTTTGTATCAAAGATCTAGTATCTAGGTTGAGTCTTCAACGTGTAATCCGTCGAGCGAAGTAGTGCATAGTGGTCCGCATAATACCATTCCTTGTGAAGTCATGCTAGCGACCTGCATTGGTAAATTAGGTTTCTTTTTTTTTTGTTTTTTGCAAACAAAATCAAGCCTTCCGTAACCCTTCCGACCACAAGGACTTAAATCTCAAGTCCTTTCTTGTTAGATAACTCCACCATACTGTGTTCCACGTGAGATTGACACTTGGGAAAACTCACCCATTTTATATTACTTGTGCAACTGATACACTTGTCGTCAAGAGCATCAATTTATCCGCTAATGTGTTGTTCTTTCCAACTCTACCCAAGCTAGGAATCTATCAGAGAGATGTCCATATTGGCTTGGCAGGCGTGCACATTGCAAGGCACTACAGGTATCAACATCTGTGTGTTAGTTCTCCCCCATCAACAGAACGCGTTCTGTCAAACTCACTTTTGCAGAAGCAGATCGCTCTTTTTCAATCCACTACAGGTTTGCTCTCCATTGTTGTATCTCACTGCATCTCACATTCACATGTTCGCTCCAGTTCAATCCACTGCAGGGATTCTATTTTTACTCTCTAAACCTCGTAATTATAAGCTTTCTTCACTGGAAGTTTATACAAATGAGTAGCATTAGTGTATCTACTCAATAACCTGTGATTAAGCTATAATCCGCATTCCATAATATGTATTCTGATCATATAATTCACACCATTTTCATCTGAATTTGTAATGGCCATTCACTTATCAAAATTTCACAATATTCCACTACATCTATTTTCTTATATATGCAGATCTCTGTGATACCATAAGATTGCAATTTTGGAGTTTTTTTCCTTGTAAACTCATTTGGGACCCTCTCATGACTGTCTAAAGAACTATTCATACATGTTTTATAATACAATTGTCTATATTGCCCATTTCTTCTTCTTTGTGTAGCTTTGTGCTCATAATTTAGGGAAGAGTTGTACTTGAACGCTGGATTCAAATTCAAATAAGGTACGAAATTGTGCTCGATTTCTTTTTTATTTCATCTCTGTTTATGCTCAAACACTCTTGCAACTTATAATTATTTTTTGCTTCTCATTTTTTGTACAATTTCTGTTTGTATGTATGACAAGTGAAAGCATATACTGTTAATATGGGAAGTCAATTGAATTCAATTGTAATTTTAATATTAAATGACTTGGATGGTGTGAATATTCAAATATAAATAAAAAAAACTAATACTGTTTGAGAATATTAATAATTGAAAGTAGCGTAGGTTCATGTAATATTCATTTTCTTGATTCTTAGGTCTACATCTTCACTAAAGTGATTTCACGGGAATATATCATGTTCCATTGGAAATTTTTCTCCATTGTAAACTTTAAAAATAAATGAAACATGTTTATAATTAAATCGCTAAAGTAACAATAATTATGAAAAATTTAAACAATTCATGTGATGCACTTGAACTTCAATACTTGGCTAGTGATTTGCAAAAAAAGGCAAAAGCTGAAATTGTTGTCAAACGACCGTCAAAGTAAATACAAATACATCATGATTGCATCAGGCAATTCAATGCTTAGGATATCTCAATTTATTATTCGTCGAGGTTGGGTTTGTATTAGAGACTTTATATTTGTTTCAAATATAATTTATTATCAAAATTCCTAATGTTGGATTACAAGATTACATCACATGCCTTTCAGTTTGACGAACAGTCTTGCTACATTCCAAACAATAATGAATGGTGCATTTCTAGTGACTAGGGACGTCCAACTCGAAGGGAAATGGAGCAAAGGTGGAACTTTACACAGAGGCAGGAGGACTCAGCGAGCTTGGAGCGACTGCACGGGGCTGATTGGTGGTTGGAAACTAATTAAAGCAAGATTATGAGAATTGATAAATAACAAAAATGTCAAAGACAAAATAAAAATGAAATAACGAGATAAATGTTGTGCATCTACGCCTTCCCATCATGAGATATCTTGTCATATACGTGCCCACAAATCACCCATGATATATGAATTAGAGAAGGACTCTTCGAGATAAGTGTTTCTCTTCTTTTTTAAACTGCCACGTATTTATTTATTTACTGTATTATTTTAAAGCTATACTTGACTTGATATTTTCTGTATGTTCCTGCATTGCACAATAGTGTTTTACCCAAGATTTTCTTGTCTTTTAACGGTATTTTGAGTGGAAAGATCGAATGGCAGGGCATGGGAAGGAATATTAGTAGCGTGGATAATTTATTTACCAATTTGTCCGTTTATCCTTAGCCTTCATTTTGTTTCTGCTTCTAATCATATTATATTGAAAGCACGGTCAAATCTTGCTCTGTTATAGGAGTTGAGAAAGTTGGTTATAGCGGTGTTTTACACTTTTGTAGAAGAAATGATGGCATTTATTGCCTCAAAATGGTCCAAGGGTATGCAAGTTTCCTTTGCATTGACATTTTTTGTATTATTCATTTATAATGTGGAAAGAAATTTTTGAAAATGATTTATGACAAATTTCATAAACAACTCAAGCACCAACAACACGATAAAGCTAAACCAAATAATTGAGATAAGGATAATGATGATGATTGTGTTATTGGCCTCAGACTACGAGCCTAGTTTTCTTTATTGTTGTCTTTTATTAGTGGTTTATCATTATTATTGTGTTTTCCTTGGAGCCATGTTTGAGTTGATTTATCTTGTTGACACACTAATGTTTTTTCTCAAGCTTTTATCAATGCTGCTATTGTGTAGCTTGGATAAATGGGCACCGCTATTGTGTAGCTTTTATAGCAGTGCTTTACACTTTTGAAATATATCACCCACTCACTCACAAAATTATATAGAAAACTGTGTAGTCCCTTGTGCAAAACCTGGAGGGCCATTGATGTCGTCATAGTTATACTAGAATAACTATAACCTATTGAGCTCAATTTAAAAGTTGAGATTAGAAATAGATTCGAACATAATCACTCTTTTTTACATGAAATCTCATTTCCTTTTTGCTTGCCCCATGCTTTATGCTTAGTTCCACATGCCTTTATTTTTTTAGTGGGAATCCACATGGCATATGCCTTCAATGTGTTCATACATTGATTCTAATGGCATTCATATGCTTCATTAACCAATCTTTCATTTCAATTAGTTAATGTGCAACAGTGGTGCCCCCATTGCTTGGTTGCCTAAGAAGCAGTAAATCACTTGAGACTTTTGGCAAATTTCAGGATATTACAAGTCCTGGATGGAATGGTCTCTTCTTTCAGGTTGTTAAAAAAAATTCATGATCTTCATACTTTTTTGCGTGCTTCAAGCCATTATTACCTTGTAAACTTTTCTTTAACAGAACCAAAACACAAATAATCTGAAAATGGAGTATGAAAATGGATAACGTTTTCTTTGATGCTTCATATTGTT
Organism: Platanthera zijinensis; assembly: GCA_039513925.1. NCBI lineage: Eukaryota > Viridiplantae > Streptophyta > Magnoliopsida > Asparagales > Orchidaceae > Platanthera > Platanthera zijinensis. Next base: position 170,658,448 of record CM077094.1, read on the forward strand.
GGCAAGATTGTTTGGTTTGACCGAAGTCAAAGGCCAAGAGAGAGAATATATATAATATTATGTATATGTATTTTAATAGTGGTGGCTGACTAGTCAATGGTTGCTATTATATATATATATATATATATATATATATATAATAGTATAATAGTGTGTATTAATTAAAAGGAGGAGGCGTGAATTCAAAAGGCGTGAATTCAGATGGCGTGAATAGTAGTATAATAGTGTGTATTAATTAAAAGGAGGAGGTGTGAATTCAATAGGCGTGAATTCAGATGGCGTGAATAGTGGGACACATGGCATATCCTCATTGGTTTGCTATGCCTATAAATATGCATGTATTTTCTTGAAATTGATGTAAGCATAAGTCTTGCAAGGTGGCAGAAGTGTTCCGTGAAAAGTGAGCACCTTTTGCTGCTAATTTTCTGCATAATAATACCCTCTTTGGGTAGTGCGCTTGTGTTGAGTTGTAATTTTAAGTCAAGATTGTCTGTGTTTTGTAATCTCTTTTGTTATAATAGAGAAGTTATTGCTCCCATTCTACTGTTGTGCCCATTACTTTTGTTTCCAACAGTGGTATCAAAGCCAGGTTCCGAACCTTGGAAGTTGCTCGGAAGAGTTGAAGCATGAAGTGATGGAGATGGGTAGTGCTATGCCAGGACAAGTTCCCAAGTTGACAAAGACGAACTACGGCAGCTGGAGCATCCAGATGAGGGTGCTACTTGCTTCAAAGGAGTTGTGGGAGATAGTCGAGGACGGCTATGAAGAGCCTACTGCAGAAGCAGAAGCGGCGTTGACTAATGCCCAGAAGACGGCGTTGAGAGAGTCAAGGAAGAGGGACAAGAAGGCGCTGTTCTTATACCAAGGGGTCGATGAAGCGACCTTTGAGAAGATCTCTGATGCGAGAAGTTCAAAAGAGGCATGAGAAGTATTGCAACGCTCCATGCAATGAGTTGATAATGCTAAGAAGTTGAAGTTGCAGTCTCTTCGTGGAGAGTATGAAGGATTGAAGATGCAGAGCGCGGAGAAGGTTGACGACTATATGACCCGTCTGCGGGCGCTCATAAATGAAATGAAGCGCAACGGAGAAGTGATCGATGAAGTGAGTCTCAAGGAGAAGCTCTTGCGGTCTATGTCAAAGAAGTTCCGTCACGTGGTGGTGGTAATTGAAGAATCAAAAGATCTTACCCAGATGTCCGTAGATGAGCTCGTTGGCTCTCTGCAAGCCCATGAGTACCATATGTTGCAAGATGACGAAGAGTCAAGTAGCTTGGGAAAAGCACTCCAGACTAAGTTGAACTTTGGAGAGAGTTTTGGAAGAGGAGGCGGTCAGCGTGGCCGTGGTTACCAAGGAAGAGGAAAAGGAAGAAGAGGAGGAAGAGACCAAGGAAGGAATCAAAACATCCAGAGAGAGGTGGAGAGACCTCAAGGAGGATGGAAAGAAGGAAGAGGAAGAGGCCGATGAGACATGTCCCAAGTACAATGCTACAACTGTGGTCGTTTTGGGCACATGAGCTATGATTGTAGGGCACCGTGGAAGAGAGAAGAGACCAATCACTATGCCGAAGCAAGAAACAATGGTGGTGATCCGATGATGTTTCTAACCTACAAAGGAGCTGAGGGAGGCAAGTATGATGTATGGTATTTGGATACAGGAGCGAGCAATCATATGTATGGAGAAAAGGACATGTTCACTAACCTCAAACCAAGTGGCGGTGAGGTTAGCTTTGGCGAAGCATCGAAGATCTCACTTGAAGGGAAAGGCTTGGTGGTGGTTACTTTGAATGGCGAGAAGGTGCACTTGAATGACGTGTTCTATGTGTCGGGCTTGAAGACTAACATATTAAGTCTTGGACAGTTGGTGGAAAGAGGTTACTGTGTTCAGCTGAAGGATAGCTCATTGGCCATGAAGAATCACCAAGGAAGAGAAGTGGTGAAGGTGAAGATGACGCTGAATCGTCTCTTTATATTGAAGATGGATGCTCAGGAGATGGTGTGTCTCGCAAGGACAGAAGAAGAAGAAGAACCTTGGTTGTGGCACCATAGGATGGGTCACTTAAGCTTCACTGGCTTGAAGTTATTATCTCACTCTAGGATGGTGGAAGGTCTACCCACGATATCACCTCCACAGAAGATCTGTGAGGCTTGCACAAAGGGAAAGTAGAAGCGACAGACGTTCGAAGGCGGCAAGTCTCGAAGAGCAAGGAGACAGCTTTAACTAGTTCACTCGGACATTGCTGGTCTGTTTGAGACTGCCTCAGTTGGCGGGAGCAAGTATTATATCACCTTCACTGATGACTTTAGTCGGAAGTGTTGGGTGTACTTCTTGAAAGAGAAGTCTAAAGCCCTTGATAGGTTCAGGGAGTTCTAGGCAATGACGAAGAAGGAGAGTTGACAACCACTGAAGGTGCTGAGGATAGATAGAGGTGAGGAGTACACCTCATGGTTGTTTATCGATTTCTGTAGAGAGAGTGGGATCTCTCATCAGTTGACGGTGGCATACTCACCCCAGCAAAACAGAGTCGCGGAGAGGAAGAATCTGACCATCATGAACATGGTGAGGAGTATGGTGAGGGCAAGGGTTTGCGGAATATGTTCTGGGCTAAAGCAGTACAGTGCGTTGTGTACTTACTAAACAGGTGCCCAACAAAGAGTGTGAAGTTCATGACTCTATTTGAAGCTTGGAGTGGATGGAAGCCGAGTGTTCAACACTTGAGGATCTTTGGATGTGTATCTTATGCTCACATTCCTGACCATAGTAGGAAGAAGCTCGATGAAAAAAGCGAGAGGTGCATATTTGTTGAAACCGGAAACCGGTCTCCGTGGAGTTCGAGGTCCCAAAAGAGGGGTGACCGCGCACCTACTACACTCAAGTGAGCAATCAAGGCTCTAGACTAGGAACGTAAGGGACAGGCCCAAGGTCTCAGCGTGGAGGTCCCACCACACACCCGGAAGACTAACGAACTCTTCCCCTCCTAAGCCAAATGCTGAGCTAATTGGGCACCTTTGGAAGGCTCTCTTGGCCGACCAGAACCTCTAGGGAGGATCTCAAAATCCACTCCCTCTTAACTAAAGATGCCACCTCGGGTTTGTGCAAAACCCCCCCTTAACTGCCTTCCTAGTAGCCTAACCTCGCCTAGCAGTCCTATTTTTCCGTAGCCCCCTTTGGGTCGCCACCAACGTAACATAAGCCTTCAAGGACTAGCAAAAACATCGCGGGCATCTCAAATTACAGGAACGCACGTTCCATACCTCGGCACGCAGGCCGGCAACATGAACAAAAAAGGCCTTCTAGGGCCGGCACAAACTTGGGCTTAAGCCCGCTGCTTTTCGCTACATAAAGAATGCACAACTTCCTCAGAGTCTTCTCCGGGAACCCCAGAAAATCACCAATCCGGCTCACACATCCGGATGGGCTTCACACAGAACATCACCAATTCGGCTCATGCGTCCGAATGGGCTTCACACAGCACATCACCAATTCGGCTCATGCGTCCGAATGGGCTTCACACAGCACATCACCAATTCGGCTCGTACGTCCGAATGGGCTTCACATAGCACATCACCAATTCGGCTCATGCGTCCGAATGGGCTTCACACAGCACATCACCAATTCGGCTCGTACGTCCGAATGGGCTTCACACAGCACATCACCAATTCGGCTCGTACGTCCGAATGGGCTTCACGCAGCATGCCTAAATCCGTACTCACACTTCCGGATACTATATGTAATTAATAGCGGGGACGTACACGTCAACCCGTCGGAGAGCTCCCTTCCCCCACCTATTGGTGGAGAGGGGCTTCCATGCAAATATGTAAAATAAGGGCTTCACCTGCCAAAGAAGAAACTTCGTTACCCTTGACGCGTGCTTGGCGGAGGTGCCGGTGGCCGATCTCCCCTTTTAGGTCGAGCCTTGCTCGAGGCGGCGATGGCGGTGGTCGGCCTCCCTTCTAGGCCGAGCCTTGCTCGAGGCGACGACGGGAAGAGGGGGCCGAGGGGAGCTCGGCCCCGCTGGAGGCGGCGACGAGAAGAGGGGGCCGAGAGGAGCTCGGCCCCGCTGGAGGCGGCGACGAGAAGAAGGGGCCGAGAGGAGCTCGGCCCTGGCCGGCGACGGGAGAGGAGGAGGAGCCTCGCTCTTTTTGGCCGGCGGCGGGAGAGATGGAGGGAGGAGCGGCTGTGCTCCTCCAGGCGGCCGACGACGGGAGAGGAGGAGGGAGGAGCGGTTGTGCTCCTCCATGCGGCCGGCGACGGGAGAGGAGTAGGAGGCCGAGCGGGTTGCTCCAGGCGGTCGGCGACGGGAGAGGAGGGAGGAGTGGCTGTGCTCCTCCAGGCGGCCGGCGACGGGAGAGGAGGAGGCCGAGCGGGTTGCTCCAGGCGGCCGGCGACGGGAGAGGAGGAGGGAGGAGCGGCTGTGCTCCTCCAGGCGGCCGGCGACGGGAGAGGAGGAGGAGGCCGAGCGGGTTGCTCCAGGCGGCCGGCGACGGGAGAGGAGTGATGAGCGGCTGTGCTCCTCCAGGCGGCCGGCGACGGGAGAGGAGGAGGCCGAGCGGGTTGCTCCATGCGGCCGACGACGGGATCGGGAAAGCCCTAAGGGCTTTCCCCTGCTTGCCTTCTTCTTCCTCTTTTGTTTTTCTTTTTCTTTTTTCTCTCCCCTGCCTCCCGCCTGTACCCAGCCCCCCTCTCTCTTATCTTTTTCTTTTTGTTTTCTTTTTTCTGTTTTTTCCTGCTGTACCCGGCTGCTCCCCCACATGCCTCTTTTTTTTTTTTTTTTACTTTACCTGCTATTCTCCCCTCCCAAAGATTATTATATATTATAATATATATAATATTAATATATTATATATTATGATATTAATATATATAATATTAATATATTATAATATTAATCAAATATCTATAAAAAGGCCTTTACGAACAAAGCCTCCACGCGTGTGTACGAGTGCTCGCACGTCCTCGAACGGGGCTGCACCACATCGTCGCTCGTAGCATGTCCCGAGCCCGCTCCCTGGGGACGATCCCACTCGGCCGGGTACGGGGTTGTACACAATCCCCGCTCTTTTCGAGGTTGTCCAAGCTCGAAAAGAAATGTCCAACCCCAAGTACTCGGCGAGTGGGTGCCGAAAAAAAAGCTTGAGAGATCCCAAATTACTCCTAGGATAGTTTTACTAATTACTATTGGGATAATTTTATCAATACCTTCTTGTAACACTTGCTCATTCATGTTGTGATCAATAACTACAAATCGACTATCGACTCGGGCTTCTCCTTTAAACCTCTCTTCAAATGAGAGATCCCAAATTCTACCGATCAAAAGATGCCTCATACTCTCAAGTCTTCTCTTCATATTGGGAGGGGTATCACTTACAAATTACCCTAGTGCCCACCCCTACACAAATAGAGCTTAATATTCTAACAGTATGTCAACGTGTTTTCTTTTGCTGGAAGTTTAAGAAACAAAATTATAACCGAGAAGAACAAAAACTGTTCGTAGATGACATCATCACTTCTGTTTGCTTGTCCAATCAAAATATCTAAGAAATTCCAAAGAGATCGAGGAATGATGGCGTTTAAGAAGAATCCCACGGGCGAGTGGTCGTTGCTTTGAGATAATCAAAATTCATCATGCTCGGATTGTACAGACTAGTGACAAATAACTACGGCAGTATCGTTATCCAACCTTTTTAATTACATAATAACAATGTATATGCTCATATATACTGAGGGAGCAGAAGATGATGAGTTTCCTACATTACTAAAACAAGATAGAATGGAAAAAAGTTTTCCGGATGAGAGAAAAACCGGCGAACAGTGATGAGATTTCCTCAATCTACAAGCAAAATAAGCACTACGTGCACGATGTTATTTTATTAAAAATATGACCAAATTTCATGTGTTTTCCCAATTACAATGCCCCACACTGATGCCGGCCTAATGACTGATGGATACAGAGGGTGATGAAGCTATTGGGTCAGTTGGTATGCATTGTTTGCGTTTCTTGGAAAAGTAATAAAAGCCAGATCTGACTGTATTAGAGTCTATGTTGAAGTAGACATCCTCTATCAAAATCCTAATAATAGGCAAGCACCAAATAGTAAAAGTTTAGCTTTAATGGGATTAAAGAATTATAACGATGCAGTTATAGTGTTTGATTAAGTATTAGAACTGAACCTCTATCCCAGGGGAGCCTTCAGACCTGCCAGCTAGTTGAGAGCCTGCGCAGCGGGTCTACCTGGGGCAGAGCAGAGCTCGGGGTAGTGCAAAAGTTTCCTATAACCGATCCTCCAACCACCGAGTGAGCCTACAGACCTGCTAGCTAGATGATAGCCTGGACAGCGGGTCTTCTCGGGGTCTCCTCTCCAAACAACCACCAACCACCGAGTGAGCCTACAGACCTGCCAGCTAGATGGTAGCCTGGACAACGGGTCTTCTCGGGGTCTCCTATCCAAACAAACTCCAACCACCGAGTGAGCCTACAGATCTGCCAGCTAGATGAGAGCCTGGACAGCGGGTCTTCTCGGGGTCTCCTCTCCAAACAACCTCCAACCACCGAGTGAGCCTACAGACCTGCCAGCTAGATGGGAGCCTCGACAGCGGGTCTTCTCGGGGTCTCCTCTCCAAACAACCTCCAACCACCGAGTGAGCCTACAGACCTGCCAGCTAGATGGGAGCCTGGACAGCGGGTCTTCTCGGGGTCTCCTCTCCAAACAACCTCCAACCACCGAGTGAGCCTACAGACCTGCCAGCTAGATGGGAGCCTGGACAGCGGGTCTTCTCGGGGTCTCCTCTCCAAACAACCTCCAACCACCGAGTGAGCCTACAGACCTACCAGCTAGATGGGAGCCTGGACAGTGGGTCTTCTCGGGGTCTCCTCTCCAAACCACCTCCAACCACCGAGTGAGCCTACAAACCTGCCAGCTAGATGGGAGCCTGGACAGCGGGTCTTCTCGGGGTCTCCTCTCCAAACCACCTCCAACCACCGAGTGAGCCTACAGACCTTCCAGCTAGATGGGAGCCTGAACAGCGGGTCTTCTCGGGGTCTCCTCTCCAAACAACCTCCAACCACCGAGTGAGCCTACAGACCTGCCAGCTAGATGGGAGCCTGGACAGCGGGTCTTCTCGGGGTCTCCTCTCCAAACAACCTCCAACCACCGAGTGAGCCTACAGACCTGCCAGCTAGATGGGAGCCTGGACAGCGGGTTTTCTCGGGGTCTCCTCTCCAAACAACCTCCAACCACCGAGTGAGCCTACAGACCTGCCAGCTAGATGGGAGCCTGGACAGCGGGTCTTCTCGGGGTCTCCTCTCCAAACAACCTCCAACCACCGAGTGAGCCTACAGACCTGCCAGCTAGATGGAATCCTGGACAGCGGGTCTTCTCGGGGTCTCCTCTCCAAACAACCTCCAACCACCGAGTGAGCCTACAGACCTGCCAGCTAGATGGGAGCCTGGACAGCGGGTCTTCTCGGGGTCTCCTCTCCAAACAACCTCCAACCACCGAGTGAGCCTACAGACCTGCCAGCTAGATGGGAGCCTGGACAGTGGGTCTTCTCGGGGTCTCCTCTCCAAACAACCTCCAACCACCGAGTGAGCCTACAGACCTGCCAGCTAGATGGGAGCCTGGACAGCGGGTCTTCTCGGGGTCTCCTCTCCAAACAACCATCTCACTCTCTTGCCATAGAAGAAAAATGCCTGGAATTTCATTATATTAGAAGGGCACAATAATATTTGCAAGTATCGAAAGAATGAAAAATGCTAAGGATAAAATCTCTTCAAACCGTCGCCGCTTCGGGCACGATCGAGCGGTATCCCATTCACGTTCTTGAGGTGATCCCCTCCGTATTTTGGGACCCCTTCCACCACAAAGGGACCCTCCCAGTTGGGACGGAGCTTCCCCACCGAGGCACCTCTGTCTGCTACGTCCGCCTTCTTGAGAACCAGGGTCAATCATATGATATTCTTCCCAAGGCACATTTTCTGAATGCACAATCTATTATAAAAACACCAAGCGAGAAAATAATGTTATTCAAATGGAAACCTTCATAACCAAACTAACGTCAAGATGATTAGGGATCAAGTCAAACGTCAGTGCTTTATCCTGCTCAACAAACTTATAAACCAAATTATAGTTATGTGACTCTGTTAAGTATCAAACCAAAATTATATCTGTTTAACACGTTTTTGTTTTTAAATTACAACTTTCATATCCATATCAAACATATAAATAAAAACCAAAGCCTCACTCATAGGAATAAGGCGCACTAAAGAAGTCATACACACGAAGGTTATCGTCTGAATTGGAGTCATAAACAATCCTGAAAACCCCAAAGACCAAATATAATTGCTACTAAGCTATTCACCCGAGCATGTGGTTCCAGATGAACAAACCAAAGATGAACATCTTTATTAGATGAAAAACATCTGATAAATGGACTTCTCAATGAATTAGCTCGATAATTACTGGATGTAAGCTTCGGCTCACTTGGAAAGAAGCCATATAAAACCTAAAGGTTGAAGAGAAACTTTGGTTGTTTTGGACTTTCAAACCATGGGTATTGTATACCATCATTTTGGTGATACTTTTCATGAGAATACAGTCTGTACGATCATATGATCATGTCAGAAGTATTTTGTCATGCTAATTTAGCTGAATAATTTATATCAAAATATAAAAGGTTTAGTATTTTTTATTCTAAGATGAGCCTTTTTCTCTTGCTAAGGTAGGAAATTCATCATAATAACCATCATCATTGAACTTATCCCAATTATTTGGCCTAGGATCTACAGTCATTAGCTTCCATTTATTCATTTTTAAGTATATTTTCAATTACCATATCTCTGATGTTACTTTTAATCATCCTCTAACATAATCATTTTATTTATCCTTCCTTCTTAACTCTACATTCATATTACATTCCTAAGTCTACCATGAGCAACTTAGCTATTAATGAATTATTTTTAATATCCAAGACTAGGAAAGCAAACAACAAAGCCAACCTAACTATTTATCATCTTATTCCCATAAAAACGCTTCAAAATGCATTGAAATTTGGCGTGCTAGTCTCTCATAAAATGTTATAAGATAACAGGCGGCGTTTAATATCAGAGTACCATTCCTGGTCATATGGCTAGTAGATATAAAGTAACACAATATGCAAAATAAAGCCATCAAAACGCAAGCCATAGTTTCAAGATGTTGGACCTAGCCGAGGCTTGAATTACCATGAAGTTTAGAATTGAATTCAATCAAACCTATTTTCACATTATTTTAAGGAACCCAAACCACTTAAAGTATAACGCTAATAAAACATGTTCTACAGTAGGGTACGTTGTCTTTTACTTATGAACTATTCAGTTAATATCGAAGGAGGGCATAACAAGTCAACCACCAACCCATTGTTATTTTAACTTCTCTCTCTTCTTTTTTTCAGAGTGCATCCTTGTTTTATTCCATGTAAATCAAGTAAGTGAAAATGCGAGGTTTTGCCTCATGGTGATACAGGCGCCATATAAAATTGTGTAACAGGTTTTGTTGAACAAAGAACAATCAAGTCTGGGAAGATGTTGAAATTTTAGGGTTGATGCAAGTAAGTTGCATTTAGTACTTTACTTTACCCTCGCCTCCTTTTTTTAATAGATCCCTCACTATTTGCTAGAGGTTGTAAATATCTAGACGATTCTCATAAAGTTGAACCTCTTTTTCAAATTCTAATTATCAGTAAACTAAGCATTACAAAAGAAAATAAGATCATCCTGCAAGGCTGGCATCATCCCCAAGGTCATGCTCTGATTGGCCCAATGAAGTATTGAAAATAACTAACACGATTGGTGATGTTCCCGAGTTAAGGCGCGACATAATTAGATGAAAAGTCTGCTTCCTCAGACAGGTGCAAATCCTACTCCAAAGACTATGAGATTTCAACAACAATCACAAGGTGGGATGACTCAGTGTGTGAGGACCTTACATACAAAGAACCAACACATGACCCTGGTCGTCACTTGGTTCCTCGTCTATAGCCATGACGCTCGCCTGAGTTCTTCCATGCTGGTCACTCTCCACGCTCACCGCACCATAAATGTTGAAACCGGAAACCGGTCTCCGTGGAGTTCGAGGTCCCAAAAGAGGGGTGACCGCGCACCTACTACACTCAAGTGAGCAATCAAGGCTCTAGATTAGGAACGTAAGGGACAGGCCCAAGGTCTCAGCGTGGAGGTCCCACCACACACCCGGAAGACTAACGAACTCTTCCCCTCCTAAGCCAAATGCTGAGCTAATTGGGCACCTTTGGAAGGCTCTCTAGGCCGACCAGAACCTCTAGGGAGGATCTCAAAATCCACTCCCTCTTAACTAAAGATGCCACCTCGGGTTTGTGCAAAACCCCCCCTTAACTGCCTTCCTAGTAGCCTAACCTCGCCTAGCAGTCCTATTATTCCGTAGCCCCCTTTGGGCCGCCACCAACGTAACATAAGCCTTCAAGGACTAGCAAAAACATCGCGGGCATCTCAAATTACAGGAACGCACGTTCCATACCTCGGCACGCAGGCCGGCAACATAAACAAAAAAGGCCTTCTAGGGCCGGCACAAACTTGGGCTTAAGCCCGCTGCTTTTCGCTATATAAAGAATGCACAACTTCCTCAGAGTCTTCTCCGGGAACCCCAGAACATCACCAATCCGGCTCACACATCCGGATGGGCTTCACACAGAACATCACCAATTCGGCTCATGCGTCCGAATGGGCTTCACACAGCACATC